>JARQOD010000008.1:125370902-125447919 GCA_033576555.1 Oophaga sylvatica
TTGATTATATTATATTTTGGGTGCTTTTCTCTGCTGTGATTCCAGTCACTACTCATTGACATCGTTCCTTCATGTATGCCCATCAGCATTGTGCCACCCCTTGGGGCCTCTAACTGTTCTGCCCATTTTACTCTTGTGTGGTTCTTATCCTTGTACTGTACTTTTTACATTTTTATCTATTTTTTCAATAGTGGTTTACTTTTGCATTTATAGAAGGCTTTAGTAATGCTTCTCATATTAGGGTCTTTACAATTTTATATTGGTAATACTAAAGCTGGCCAGACACATTAGATGGCTGTTGGCCGAACGATGCTTCCAACAGCCATCTCATCTGTCCCTCCCGTACACAGGAGCACTCGTTCTGCCAAGGACTCCTGTGTTCTCCATCAGAAAACCGCCAACTGACATCTCAGTCGCTAGCTTATCTCTAGGACAACAATCCAGAATTGGTCTTACCCAACCTACCTCTCCCCCCCCGACAATCAGTCAGCCGGCACCCCCATACACATGAGTGTCGTCTGACCCCGTCTATATCAGCGGGTTCAGCCGACATTAGTCTAATGTGTTTGGGAGCCTTCACAGTAGGTAATCCTGGGGATTATAGTGTGCCAGGTATAGGGTATGTTATATCCCGAAGGAATCATGTTGGGGATTGTACTACTCTATGTAGTTACCTTGTCGCGGTGGGATGGTTTTATGCTATTTTTGATCAAAAACAGTATTACTAAAAACTCTGTGCTATTTAAATGCACTTTTTGCTTTTTATTTAATTAGTTACAGCAGGGTTTTGCTCACTTTTTCTTCTGTAGGTTTATATGTTTTATGGCCAATGTGAACATTCTCTTATGTGCTGCATGTGTACCAACTCAAGCTCAATTTTTGTATTTTTTCTTTGTATTATTGCATTCTGTCCAAGCCGGGGTGTGGCCTCCTTCTCCTGAGCTGGAAATTGTATATAAGGCTTCCCCAGACTGGTGTTCCACCGATGGGGCCCAGTCCTCTTGTCTGCCCTTATTCACACACTGAGGTTAACATTGACCCATGGTAAGGTTTTTAACATTAGACAGTGTTGGACTGTCCCGTCAGAGTTACCTTGTCGCGGTGGGATGGCTTTCATGCTATTTTTGATCAAAAACAGTATTACTAAAAACTGTGCTATTTAAATGCACTTTTTGCTTTTTATTTAATTTGTTACAGCAAGGTTTTGCTCACCTTTTCTTCTGTAGGTTTATATGTTTTATGGCCAATGTGAACATGCTCTTATGTGCTGCATGTGTACCAACTCCAGTTAAGCTCAATTTTTGTGTTTTTTACTCTATGTACAAAGTATAACAGAATTGTATTATTGGTTATGCACAGTGGTCAGTCGTGTTGGGAGTTGTAGTGTTCGATACAATAAGAGTATAACAGGATTGTCCAGGAGCCTGGTCATGTTGGGAGTTAGAGAAACAAGAGAAAGCATGGAGCAAACAGCGTTTCATAGAGATAAAAATACAATTTGATTAACAATAATAGTACAAATATAAATCATCAATACCAATGACAAATGCAAGTGAAATTCACCTCCCCCAAACACAATACCAATGCCGCAAGTGATATATAAATATTACAAAGTAGAAGCTAGCGGCAAGGCAAACAGCACCTGAAAAATATAGTAATAAGAATATATGTCACAATTATGACAATTATGCCACACCTGTGAAGTAGTTATATGAACCTATGCATGTGATGAGGCTCCAAATAGATGTAATCATATAATTCAAAAGCTGGACATAATGATTTAATCAGATAGGTGGGCAAATTGGAACATTTGGAAAGATAAATAATATGTCTCAGGTTGTTTGCATGTCACTCAAAGTATCACCTTAGCTCATAGACTGATAAAGATAAAGGATAAATAGCACATTGATCTAAATAGTAAGAAAAGCAAAGCATTCATAGCGTGATAGTGGGATAGATATCCACAGTTAGCCCAGTATATAGGCATATATAATTGTCCATTATTGCACAAATGCCCCAAGTCTAAAACGCCATGAAGATAGAGGTAAATAGAAGCATATCTTACCAAAAGAAGGCAGAGGGATGTGTAGAGGGGATGAGGTGTGCCCCGACGCGCGTTTCGTGACCACAAAGTGTCACTTCCTCAGGGGGATAACCAAGATGTGTGGAAAGAACCTTTAAAAAGGCCATTTCTTTGAGCACATGCTCTGCCTTTCTGTTATGCTATTGGCTGGGACGCCACATGTGATCAGGCCATGTGCCTTTTAAAAGGTCCTTTCCACACATCTTGGTTATCCCTCTGAGGAAGTGACACCTTGTGTCACGAAACGCGCGTCGGGGCGCACCTCATCCCCGCTACACATCCCTCTGCCTTCTTTTGGTAAGATATGCTTCTATTTACCTCTATCTTCATGGTGTTTTAGGCTTGGGGCATTTGTGCAATAATGGGCAATTATATATGCCTATATACTGGGCTTACTGTGGATATCTATCCCGCTATCACGCTATGAGGCTTTGCTTTTCTTACTATTTAGATCAATGTGCTATTTAGCCTTTATCTTTATCAGTCTATGTGCTAAGGTGATACTTTGAGTGACATGCAAACAACCTGAGACGTATTATACGAGTGTCTTTCCAAATGTTCCAATTTGCCCACCTATCTGATTAAATCATTATGTCCAGCTTTTGACTTATATGATTACATCTATTTGGAGCCTCATCACATGCATAGGTTCATATAACTACTTCATAGGTGTGGCATAATTGGCATAATTGTGACATATATTCTTATTACTATGTTTTTCAGGTGCTGTTTGCCTTGCCGCTAACTTCTACTTTGTAATATTTTATATATCACTTGCGGCACTAGTATTGTGTTTGGGGGAGGTGAATTTCACTTGCATTTGTCATTGGTTTATATTTGTACTATTATTGTTAATAAAATTGTATTTTTATCTCTATGAAACGCTGTTTGCTCCATGCTTTCTCTTGTTCTTCTAGTTTCCCAGGAGCTAGTGTAAAAAGCTTGGGTGTGGCATCATTGTATGCACCACACAGGCATGTTAATATTCATGCATTTGGGATTTTTTGTTGCTATATCATGTTGGGAGTTGTAGTATTCTTTGTGGACAGTACAATTGATTTTTTTTCTGGTCAGTTGTAGTGTTACATGTATAGTGTATAATATTTCATTAAGATTAAAACCAGTGGACAAGACATGTTGGGAGATGTAGTGCCCTATATATACTATTATCCTATCATGTTTGTGTCAGGATCTGTTCTGTGATTCAGATTCTGATAAGCTATTTCATTTATCTGTAATGACTTTCCACACCTGACTTGTCCTCACTTCACCTAGAGTGTATGCCGGCTCTCATTAGCTTATGTGTGTCGCAAACAGAAAGATCCTGACTAATTAAACAATGTTTTAATTATATGCCAGTGCCAAAGTATATACTTCTGCTGCCAACTACTCCACAGAGATCCTAACTTGGCAAACGCATGATAACTATGTGATGCACTACAGCCCAAAAACATCACAAGCGTTTTGCAATATTCCTGGATGTTCTCGAGTCGACACATTGCGAAGTTTTCACCCAAAGTCCAAAAATGTTTATGTCAAAACACCTAACTGTAAAGGCTGAGTAACGTGAGCTCTGTAATCAGGATCTGCCTGCGGTCTATTGAATATACTGGTGTCAAACAGTGCCCCAATGGCTGCAAACTGGGAGAAACTTATAAAAGAAAAGCAGCACCCCATAGTATAACATTGGGCCTAGTGCAATCCGCTAAGACATCTGAGTTATACTGTAGTGTGAGAGAGCCCTAAAGGCATCAATTTAATCTGTATAACAGCGCCATTATGGCCGTACCTTTTACTTTACAATGCAAAATTGTGATGACAGGTTCTCTTTAAAATATTCACACATATGTATATATATTTTTATATACATATACAGTTGATACCCGAAGTTTACTTACACTATATAAAAAGACACATGTGCATGTTTTTCTCAATATCTGACATGAAATCAGAATAAACCTATCACGGTGAGGATTGCAAGAGAACTCCCAGTGCAATCTCCCGGAAGACGTGTGCAGAAGAAAGCTTCAGGCTCCTAGGAACGCAGGGTGAGCAAGACAGGAGAGAGATGGTTTCAGGGCCTGAATCACCTGACAGTTGAGGGGCGTGGCTTCAGCTCCAGGGAGCTAGAAGCTGAGGGAAAACTCCTAGAAGGGTAACTACGGGACAAAGTTACCCAGGGGCACAGACAGAGACGTAAATCTGAACAAGCCAAGGTCAAAGCACGAGAAGACAGTATAGTACCAAGGATGAGACAGAACGGATAGTCGGGGACAGGCAGAGGTCAAAACCAAACAGACAGCGAAGGTACAGAAACAGAATCCAACAAGCAGTATCCAGAGAACAGACCGAGTCAAAACCAAAGTATCAGGCAAACCAGAACACAGCACAAACACACTCAGGGGTCAACACACTCTGCCAAGGGCGAAAGTATAACTGACAGGGATTGGAGCTTCCTAGGGCTATAAGAAGCTCTCCCCGAACCAAGGAGAGGCCACAATAATAAGCCCCAGGTGTGCAGGTAAGAGCTTGCACTGGGATCAAAACCTTAACCCCTAGCGTGCAGGTCAACCCTGCACTGGGATCATGACAAAACCTTTCCCGTTTTCGGTCAGTTAGGATTACCATAATTATTAATATTTGCCAAATGCCAGAATAATGAGAGCAGAGAGAATGTTTTAAGGCATTTTTATTACTTACTGCAAAATCAAAAGTTTACATACTGATTACTATGCCTTTTAACAATTCAGGACCGCCCATATGATGATGTCATGTGTTTGGAAGCTTCTTATAGGTTTTTTGGCAACATCTGAGTTACAGACACACCTGTGTATGTATTTTAATGCACATCTGAAACACGCTGCTTCTTTGTGTATCATCATGAGAAAGTCTCAAGAAATCAGCCAAGATATCAGGAAGAGAATTTTGCACTTGGACAAGTCTGGCTTAAAGTGCCTCATTCATAAATAAACCAGATTACTGTTTTCAAGTGCACACAGGAACAAAGACCTTAATTGTTGCAGTCATGTCCTGTGGTCTGATGAAACTAAAATGGAACTTTTTGGGTATAATGACCATTGTTACATATGGAGGAATAAGGGAGAAGCTTGGAAGCCTAAGAACAGCAACCCCACTGTGAAGCACGGCAGTAGCAGCATCATGTTGTGGGGTCGTTTTGCTGAAGGAGGGATTGGTGCACTTTGCAAAATAGATGGTATCATGAGAAAAGAAGATTATGTGGCAATACTAAAGCAACATCTCAAGACATCAGCCAGGAAGTTAAAGCTTGGGCGGAAATGGGTCTTCCAAATGGATAATGACCTAAAGCAAACTCCAAAAATGGCAACAAAGTGGCTGAAGTATAACAAAGTCAATGTTTTGGAGCGGCCATCACTAAGCCCTGATCTCAATCCTAGTGAAAACTTATGAGCAAGGCGACCTACAAACTGGATCAGTTGCACCAGTTTTGTCAGGAGGAATCGGCCCAAATTCTGACCAACTGGTGTGAGAAGCTTGTGGGAGGATATGCCAAACGATTGACATTATTATTATTCAGTTTAAGGGCAATGGTACCAAATACTAATGAAATGTATGAAAACTTTTGACTTTGCAGTAATAAAAATGCCTTAAAACATTCTCTCTGTCTCATTATTTTGCCATTTGGCAAATATTAATAATTATGGTAATCCTAATTGACCTAAAACAGGAAAGGTTTATTCTGATTTCATGTCCGATATTGAGAAACACATGCAGATGTGTCTTCTTATATAGTGTATGGAAACTTCTGGTTTCAACTGTATATAAAGTCTGCACTGTGTCTATTAGCTGTAAACTGCTGTTCTGACAGGATTGTGAAGGTGGCAGCCCATTACGTGACCGCTGGGAGACTCAGCGCTGACATCTCCGGTCTTGGAGTGGATTTTTTCATTTGATATGGGGGAATATAGCATTTAAGGAGCTGTCCAGTAGCCTACAGCAGACGGCTCTCTTACCGGGACAGACTAAAAAGAATGAAGAAAAGGAATGAAGAGAAAGAATGAACATAGTAACTTATAGGTCCAAAGATATGGAGAGGTATTATAGATTTCTTATGTATCTTGGATTTGAAATGAGCATGAATTATATGTAGACAATTAGGAAATCAACACAGATCCCATACAAACAGGAGTATATTATATTCCCTGAGCTTTATATATGGGGAATGAACATGTAATATATATAGATAATAGCGGAATGAATACAGATCCCATATAAACAGGTGTATATTATATATAATATATTATATTTCATCTTCATTCCCACCTATAAAGCTCAGGGGATATAATACACTCCTGTTTATATGGGATATGTGTTCATTCTATTATCTACATATATTACATCTTCATTCCCCACCTATAAAGCTCAGGGAATATAATATACACCTGTTTATATGGGATATGTGCTCATTCCCCTATTATCTACATATATTACTTCTTCATTCCCCATCTATAAAGCTCAGGGAATATAATATACACCTGTTTATATGGGATGTGTTCATTCCTCTATTATCTACATATATTACTTCTTCATTCCCCACCTATAAAGCTCAGGGGATATAATATACACCTGTTTATATGGGATGTGTTCATTCCTCTATTATCTACATATATTACTTCTTCATTCCCCACCTATAAAGCTCAGGGAATATAATATACACCTGTGTATATGGGATCTGTGTTCATTCCCCTATTATCTACATATATTACTTCTTCATTCTCCACCTATAAAGCTCAGGGGATATAATATACACCTGTATATATGGGATCTGTGTTCATTCCAGGGTGGATAAAAATCATGATTTTTTTAAAAAAATCAAAAAAATCGGATTTTTTTGATTTAAATCGGATTTTTTTGATTTAAATAGGATTTTTTAATCAAGTTGTACACAAGCAAAACTTTGTCTTTTTGCAAATCAAATTATTTTACACAAATAAAAATATTAAAACAGTTGATTATGAAACCTAATAATTTTTATTTGCACTATTAAACAATCAGAATTGAACTACAGAGAGTAAGTACTTTTTAACAATAGCCTATCTCTAACGTTTGAAGTAAGCAAACATCTTCAGTGAATACATCAGTCCTTTAAGCCTACTGTTTATTTAGGACTTTTAATAGGAAAACTAGTTGTCCTGCTTTAGCAGTTCCTAAGCGGTTTCGGACTGTTGTGTGCACAAAACCAAATGAAGAAAACAATCTCTCTACTCCTGCCGATGAAGCCGATGCAGTCAGTAGCTGAGTAGCTACATTTATTATCTTCGCTGGAAGAACAAGTGATTGCGACTTCCACCAGTCCAGTGGTTTTAGTTCATTAACAACGTTATCTGCAAACATGTATTTTTGAAATGGTGCAGATTCACACTTCAATTTCAGCACAGTTGCCACAATGGCATGGTTAGTATTGGCGAGCCACTCCATTACAGAGTTGATTTCCGCCTCAGATAGTTTTTTCCCTCTGTAGATGGGATGCAAGATATTGGCTAAATAGTGTTCTTCTTTTAATGCTTGGTCCTTGTGGTGGTGTATTGCAACCTTTACATTGTTTGAGAGGTTCAAGCGATCTAGCGAACCTTCTAAATATTTCCAAACTTCTGTGGCATCAGCTATGGTTGCAGTATCTTTCTGCATTTTATCCAACGCAATAGATATTGGCTTTAACCTTTCCAAAAGGTCCTCGGCATTTCTCTTCACACCAAGATTTAATACTTTGCTTCGTATATTAGCATCAATTTTATCCCGATGTGTTTCGCAAATGGACACTAATTTTGACCAGTTGTTAATAAACAGTTCCAAGCATTCAGCCAAGGTATTCCATCTAACATCTTGTGGTAGAACCAACTTCAGTCCTTACATTTCCTTGTAGGTTGCATGTGCAAAATGATTATTGCGGAAATATTTAACAATTTCTACAACATGTTCCTTGACACCCGAAATATGCAGGTCTTTTGCCAAAAGATGCAACAAATGGGCAGAACAACCGTATGTAATGACATTTGTGTCATCCTCATGTGCCAGTTCCGCTCGCATTTTTGCCACATTGCTTGCGTTATCAGTAACTAAGCTCCTTACTTTACATCCAAACTGTTCTTGGCATTGGTGAATTGAGTTCTTAGCAATTTCAAGTAAATATTCAGCAGTATGTGAATTTCCAGATGTGTCGATTGTGTCTGTAAGGTAAGTTTCACCATCTTCTGTTGTGACACAAGTGCAAATTATGGGGTCGTTGTGGATGCTCCAACCATCCAAGCTCATGTTAACAACTTTGTCTTTCAAATATTTTGTACAAGCCGCTCTTTCTTTGTCGTATACAGCCTGAAGATGTTTTCCTGAGATATCAAATCTACTCGGTGGTTTGTAGCCTGGTCTTATTCCTTCGATCATTTGTACAAACAATGGGTGTTCAACTAGTCGGAAAGAAGAATTGGTTGCAAATATGAATTTAGCAATTAATTCATCAAAATGTTCTTTCTGGCTCGTCGTAGTCTTTAAGAGGAATTTTTCTACACTTTGCACGCAAAGTTTTTTGTTGGGCTGCTTTGTTGAAGTTGTACCCAGATATTGATTGTCACGTGCAGCACAAGCCATATTTGACCCTGAAAGCACAGTAATTAAAAATATAATTCGACTGCGTATTTGAAGAAATATAACGAAAATATTTTGAAACAAACTTTTTGAACAATGTAATGGTCCTCGTCCTATAAGGGCTGTCTCAAAAGTTTTGCTACTCAAGTTTCCGGTGAAGTTGCTGTAATACTAGTAATATCAGAGCAACTGAAAAAAATTATGTCACAAAAGTTTTAAAAATGTTTTTTTAAAAAAATGGTCAATTTGGCAGACTTCAAAAGTGAATTGTAGCCTACAATAAAAAAAAAAAAAACTAGGCGTATACACACTCTTTTATTTTTACTTAACGTAATCTTCTGTGAAATATTGCCTTAACATAAATTTAAATTCTATACTCCAGAACTAGTGCTAGAAATTTTTATTTTCATAGACTTTAACCATCCCAGTAAAACGTCTGTTAAAATAGGTTGTAATTGCCAGACTTACCACTAGTGCTAGGGTCCTGGTGCATAAGAAGCTGTGGGGGTTCATTGACATTAGTTGTATCACTATCAACATCTTCATTTCCCTTCTGGTTGCAGTTTTCATAATGTGATTTCAAACGGCAAACAAGTCCTTGGATATCCTTTTGACAGTATTTGCACTTTGCTCTCCCACCTTTCTTTCCAAGCTCTGCTGGCATCTCAACAAAATGAACCCAAATAGGGTCTCTCTTACGACCTGCCATGGCTCACGCAGATCACTTCTGAAGTTTGATTGTTACTACAGCCAAGTACTGCTGACTGACTATCCAACAAGTTTGGGCATGTCAACTGAATGGAAAAAGAAACTGAAACCAAGCTACAGAAAGTGAAACCAAGCTAGAAGTGTGGAGTTAATTGAACAATGATTGAAAGTTTTAGATTTTAATCGTGATTTATATTAAAAAAATCTTTTGATTTAAATCAGTGATTTAAATCATGATTAAAATCACGATTTAAATCGATCTGATTTAAATAGAAAAAAATCATTTGATTTAAATCATGATTTAAATCGTTGATTTAAATCGGCGTGATTTAAATCAATCCACCCTGGTTCATTCCCTATTATCTACATATATTACTTCTTCATTCCCCACCTATAAAGCTCAGGGGATATAATATACACATGTGTATATGGGATATGTGTTCATTCTCCTATTATCTACATATATTACATCTTCATTCCCCACCTATAAAGCTCAGGGGATATAATATACACCTGTTTATATGGGATGTGTTCATTCCTCTATTATCTACATATATTACTTCTTCATTCCCCACCTATAAAGCTCAGGGAATATAATATACACCTGTGTATATGGGATCTGTGTTCATTCCTCTATTATCTACATATATTACTTCTTCATTCCCCACCTATAAAGCTCAGGGAATATAATATACACCTGTTTATCTGGGATCTGTGTTCATTCCCCTATTATCTACATATATTACTTCTTCATTCCCCACCTGTAAAGCTCATGGAATACAATATACACCTGTTTATATAGGATCTGTGTTCATTCCCTTATTATCTACATATATTACTTCTTCATTCCCCACCTATAAAGCTCAGGGGATATAATATACACCTGTATATATGGGATCTGTGTTCATTCCCCTATTATCTACATATATTACTTCTTCATTCCCCACCTATAAAGCTCAGGGAATATAATATACACCTGTGTATATGGGATCTGTGTTCATTCCCCTATTATCTACATATATTACTTCTTCATTCCCCACCTATAAAGCTCAGGGGATATAATATACACCTGTATATATGGGATCTGTGTTCATTCCCCTATTATCTACATATATTACTTCTTCATTCTCCACCTATAAAGCTCAGGGGATATAATATACACCTGTATATATGGGATCTGTGTTCATTCTCCTATTATCTACATATATTACATCTTCATTCCCCACCTATAAAGCTCAGGGGATATAATATACACCTGTATATATGGGATCTGTGTTCATTCCCCTATTATCTACATATATTACAACTTCATTCCCCACCTATAAAGCTCAGGGGATATAATATACACCTGTTTATATGGGATATGTGTTCATTCCCCTATTATCTACATATATTACATCTTCATTCCCCACCTATAAAGCTCAGGGAATATAATATACACCTGTTTATATGGGATCTGTGTTCATTCTCCTATTATCTACATATATTACTTCTTCATTCCCCACCTGTAAAGCTCAGGGAATACAATATACACCTGTTTATATGGGATCTGTGTTCATTCCCTTATTATCTACATATATTACTTCTTCATTCCCCACCTATAAAGCTCAGGGAATATAATATACACCTGTTTATATGGGATCTGTGTTCATTCTCCTATTATCTACATATATTACTTCTTCATTCCCCACCTATAAAGCTCAGGGAATACAATATACACCTGTTTATATGGGATCTGTGTTCATTCCCCTATTATCTACATATATTACTTCTTCATTCCCCACCTATAAAGCTCAGGGGATATAATATACATCTGTTTATATGGGATCTGTGTTCATTCCCCTATTATCTACATATATTACTTCTTCATTCCCCACCTATAAAGCTCAGGGGATATAATATACACCTGTTTATATGGGATCTGTGTTCATTCCCCTATTATCTACATATATTACTTCTTCATTCCCCACCTATAAAGCTCAGGGGATATAATATACATCTGTTTATATGGGATATGAGTTCATGCCCCTATTATCTACATATATTACTTCTTCATTCCCCACCTATAAAGCTCAGGGAATATAATATACTCCTGTTTTATGGGATCTGTGTTCATTCCCCTATTATCTATATATATTACTTCTCATTCCCCACCTATAAAGCTCAGGGAATATAATATACTCCTGTTTATATGGGATCTGTGTTCATTCCCCTATTATCTATATATATTACTTCTTCATTCCCCACCTATAAAGCTCAGGGAATATAATATACTCCTGTTTATATGGGATCTGTGTTCATTCCCCTATTATCTATATATATTACTTCTTCATTCCCCACCTATAAAGCTCAGGGAATATAATATACACCTGTTTATATGGGATCTGTGTTCATTCCCCTATTATCTACATATATTACTTCTTCATTCCCCACCTATAAAGCTCAGGGAATATAATATACTCCTGTTTATATGGGATCTGTGTTCATTCCCCTATTATCTATATATATTACTTCTTCATTCCCCACCTATAAAGCTCAGGGAATATAATATACTCTGTTTATATGGGATCTGTGTTCATTCTCCTATTATCTACATATATTACTTCTTCATTCTCCACCTATAAAGCTCAGGGAATATAATATACTCCTGTTTATATGGGATCTGTGTTCATTCCCCTATTATCTATATATATTACTTCTTCATTCCCCACCTATAAAGCTCAGGGAATATAATATACTCCTGTTTATATGGGATCTGTGTTCATTCTCCTATTATCTACATATATTACATCTTCATTCCCCACCTGTAAAGCTCAGGGAATATAATATACTCCTGTATATATGGAATATGTGCTCATTCCTCTATTATATACATGTATATTATCTTCATTCCCCTCCTATAAAGCTCAGGGGATATAATATACAGCTGTTTATCTGGGATCTGTGTTCATTCTCCTATTATCTACATATATTACTTCATTCCCCTCCTATAAAGCTCGGGGGATATAATATACACCTGTTTATATGGGATCTATGGTCATTCCCCTATTATCTACATATATATGTTCATTCCCCACCTATAAAGTTCAGGGAATATAATATGCACCTGTATATATGGGATGTGTGTTTATTCCTCTATTATCTACATATTACATCTTCATTTCATATCCAGGATGCATTAGCATCTATAATGCCTCTCCATGTCTTTGGACCTATAAGTTACGATGTTCATTCTTTTTTATTCCTGTTCTCCATTCTTTTTACTCCGTCCCCTCCTTACCTACTGCCGGCTCTGTGGAAAAATAAAAAATGTTGGCAGCCGGAAGGGGTTAACTATTTAATAGTTAGATCAATGGTGTCGCTCTCCACTGGTTGTGAAACTGGAACTACAATTCCCAGCATGCACTGCCAGCCTGCTCTGCTAGAATCTCAATAAAGTTCTTCTGAAAAAAAAAACAAATTCGCGAATTCCCTTGGTAGTGGTGACGAGGCGTGACTCGCAGAGATGGGCGTGGTCTCCGGAGAGAGCGCGAGATGCCGACCCGGAAGTGGCCGCTGGGCGAGGCCTGAGAGCGTTTCCGGCAGCTGAGGAGAGAGGAGCGCCTCGTTAGGCCCCGGCACTGGCCGAGCTCTCCGGAGCTATGTGAAGAGGAGAAAAACGGCTTATTCCCGGCAGGTGAGACCGGAACCAAACGTCAGGGGAAGATAGAAGGGTCCCAGCGACATCTCCTCCCGGGGGTTCACCCCTCCCCCACTTATGTGTATTGCTGCCGGCGCCGCGTATTGAAATCCTACTAATATCGCCCTCAAGTGGACACCCTCCGCTATTGCAGGCCGCTTATAGAAAAGCATGGGGTTCCCCTTCTCTGCTGCTACAACAGGACTATCTACCCCTAAACGTACCCTCCTTCTACAGCCAGTGCCACTCACTAGGGTCCTGGATGGGCTTGCCCTCATCTTGTTTTATACCCAGCCTGTAGACCCTTCCCCCATTTCCCTATAAGTCCCCTTTCATCAGACACACCCTGCAGTTACACACTATTCCACTTTAGGCAGGAGGATGGCTGAATTTTGCATGCTGCCTGTAGGGTTTCACTTTAATCCAGCCGTAGACTTGTCCACTGAAATGAACAGTTTTGCCTTTTTAATGATGTGCTTACCCTTACGATGTACCGATATTCCATGTCAGATTATTTTTTTGATGCCTATAGGGTGATCACACATCAAAGGGAAATCTCACGTATGTGGCGGCCCTAGAGCGCCACAACCTGTACAAATATCTGACCATTCTCTGTGCAATCTATATTGTGTGTAATTGGTCATGTTATATGCCACGAAACTGACGGGAACTAGTGCTATCCTAACAAAATGTCTGTATGTGTAGGGCTGTGTAACTCAGGCATGTTTCTAGCCCGACTGACAGTAAATCATCACTTGCTTAAATTCCCCTGATGCAAAATAGTTGAGTGGAAAGATCCTTAATAGTTGTTTGATCCCTATACTGATTTCATATTGTCGGCAGCACATCCTGTTTATATGGGGCAATGTGCTGCTGACAACTCATAAAAGATGCTGATTGCTGTCACATTTACATTGACCAATGATCGGATAACAAGTGTCTTACATGCACATTATAGATCCTCTTTAAAAAGACCCTTGAGGGCTGTGTCATGCATTTCAGGGTTGTGTCCAGGCCACGCTGGAAGTTGTAGTTTCACAACATCTGGAAGTTCACATATTACCAGGCTGGTGCTGCGCTAATATTTATCCTGTTCACACATCTCATAAAGGAGTTACTATTTCAACAAAAATTTCCGTTCCATGCTGTCGCTGCTACTTCTGTCCTGCTTGGCTGTACACAGGATGTATGCATTCACGCTCAGTTTTGCAATTTAATTTCCATACCACCAGTGCATATTCCGTAATCTACTGTCGCTCTGTATGCTGTAATTTCACACACTGGAAGGAAACCTTGGTTTATAGTGCACTTACAGGGGTTGTCCACTTTAAAAATAGTAAATGCATTTAATGCTGAGGATTTGGTGGTTAAAGTAGAGGAGAATGTGCAAAACTGGGCAGAGGTGTGATATTCAGGTACTTCTAGAAGCATAATATCAGTGATCAATGCATATTCTGATTTTTGGCAACCCGTCTAATGGAAATTCACCTGGGTAAGGAAAACTTATGGACGTCGTTCATGTTGGTGGTTCATAGCCTTTGTAATTGGGCCTTTGACATTGGGCCAACGCTTAGCACCTCCGATCACAACCAAAATGGCGGCAAACTGTTTGCTCAGGACAACTGCTCCCCTTTCCACTAAATGTGTTTGATCATTTTATTTACTCATTCTGCTGGCATTCCTCCTTTCCTTTCGCCATCTTCTAGTAACCTGTCTTCTGCTCAAAAGCTTTTTTCTTTTCGTAACCTCATAGTAAAACTTATTTATTTTTCCTGGCCCTGGCAATAGAGGGGGCAACATAGGATGAAATTTCCCATGTGAGGGCTGCAGCATGATATTGGCTCACAAATTATGCGACCCACAGTCACAGGTTTACTTTCTTGCTGATTTAACTTTTTTTGTAAGCACAAAATGTCTGATGTAGCAAAGTTTTTTTGTTTCGTTTTTTTTTTGTTTTCAGCAATTGCGAAACTGCCTAAAAATTGTTTTGAACATTTAACTTTGAGAAGGTAGTAATTCTGCGGTTTGCACATTGCCAAACAATGGCTTGTGGCTCCAGTCTTAAGGTACTGCCACACTAAACGCTCCCGCTAACGATCACAATAACGACGCATACTAATGCGATCGTTTTTGTGATCGTTTTAATGTCGCTAGTAGCTGCCACATTTAGCGATCTCGTTAACGACGCATAAGCGGTTAGCGATCTCCTTAACGACTTTGCGATGTAAAAAACAGCGCAAATCGTTCACAAAACGTGCCAGACACAGCGATATAGGCTCACCAGCGGGACGCCAATGATTAAAATATGGTCCAGAACCCTAGTGAACGATCAGCGAGAACACAGCAGGGGCCACGTCGTTGCTACATGCCACACACAACAGCGTCACTAACGAGATCGCTAAATAGTGACGTTTTTTAGCGATCTCGTTAGCGACGCTGTTTAGTGTGGCATACCCTTTAGTTCAGATTGATCCTCCCGTCTTGCCTGTGATATGTGTCTCTGCGAAAATTCCATTCAAAGCCAGGTACAGATGGGCCTCTGTACGGCAGTGTTTTGGGGACTGCATGACGGCTGCGACTTAGCTCAGATATTTTGTAGCATTGCTTAAAACTAAAAAAAAGAATGCAGCTGAAGCTCAGGAGCCCGGATTTGGCTAAAGCTTTACCTCCTGAGCTATCATGCATTCCTTGGTTCTGATCTTCTCAAGTTACACCCCATCCACCCCTGTGGCTGCTTCTTGCAAGCCTGGCTACCTTTTGAAATGCCAGATAGTTGAGCATGAAAGCTTCCCCCCACCAAAAAGACAAAAGGAACTTGCTATCAGACCTCCAATCATTTCCTACTGATAGTTTTTAATGGACTGCACCCATCCATTTTTTTCCGTACCTCTCAGGCAGTAGGTTGTGCTCTATTATTTGGTTCACGTTTCCAGGCGGCTATTATGCTTTCATCTTGGGTGCGCGTCCTGAGCCACCGCGCTCATTTGATCCATGTGCTCTTTGAAGTTCATCCTTTTACTTCAAAGTTATTTTTGCTTTTAGTATAGCTGTTTACCAGACGTGTTCTACTTCGGCCACATGTGGTGAGCGCTTATGCTGTGGAATAATTTGAAGACCGCCGTATGGACCGATCCAAAAATTGATAACGTGTAGTGTTCCTAGTTTTTTTTTTTTTTATTGATAGTTGGCCTTCCACAGGCACATGTGGTTACACAAGAAATGTACTTAGTACTTCCAACCCATCCCCCATCCTTGGAATTTCGGCTCCCTGGTATGAAGGATTGTTGTTCCCTTGCTGGGAGTATAGCACCTTTTTACACTAACCTTCCCCCACAGATACTATTTGCATCCAAGGTACATGGTAATCATGTTGCTTGTTAATTGGCAGATTGGTTGGCTTTTCTCTGCTATCGCCTAAATGTCCAATACCTTTGTGCTCTTGTTAGTCATCCAGATAGCTATGGGGTCCTTAGATATTTGTCTGCAGACTGTCCCTATGCCTGTTAGGTTTTAAAGGGGTATTCTTATTTCATGTGCCGTCACTCTGGTAGGTGTGGTCTAACCATGGACCCTCTCCTCTTGAGAATAAAGGGGCTGCAGTGCTGATTCAGCCATGTGACTTGTCAATGCTTTTACCAGTGCAGCTGCATTCACTTGAATGGAGGACTGGGAGATTTTCTGGATTGGTGGGGTCCCAGATGTACAACTCCTAAAGTGATGCCAGATTTCTTCTTTCCCTCCCATTGAAAACAAAACCAACAACTATTTAATGTGTGTAGCCAGGTTTTTTGTGATCTTCCTTTAGCCGCGGTCTCTACAGTGATTTTGGGTGGCGAGCATTTACACCATGGAGATCCTTGAAAACATAAGACCGGCTCACATGTTTGATCCTTGCAAGCAACCATACATTGTACCCGTAAACCTGCTGCTTGTTCTGTCACTACTCCATGGTCCTTGATGAGAATAGCCCTTGGAACAAACAGGCAGCATATTTACCATTCAGCTTTATGGAACCAGGTTTTTTGAGGTCGTTTTGATCTTAAATTTTCTTGAACAACTTAAAATAGCTTTTTTTCCCTCAAATAACTGGCTACCTTTGACCTACAGACTTTAAGCAGCCACATCAACATGTTAGAACTGCAGCCAGAGGCGCATACTGTTCACTGCATATCTCAGGAATGTCGTCACAGTGTAGTAGTAAAGTGTACTAGAATCTCTCTTCTTGATAGTGCCATAATTTTAGCCACAAAACCATGAGTGGCCTTTCAGTTTTCAGGATAAAAATGTGATATTGCCTTTGAAAGCTTGCCACCCTTCCCCAGGTGTGGTTTTGCCCTCTTTGTGCTCCACATTTTGAAAATGTATTCAGTCACATAAAAATAAGCCTTCGCTGCTATAGCAGCTTTTATTGGCAATGTCTGAAATCTTTACTAGAAATAACGTTGTCCTTGTCCATAGGCTTCGTCAATTACCCGCTTCTCAGCATGTGACTTGGGGTTGCGCCCTCAAGGGTTAATCTATCTCCTCTCACTCAGTCCAGCATTCAACCTCTGTCCCATGCAATGGGAGCATAAATCACACCCCGCTTCACCCACGCTGCCACCACTCACTGTTGGGCTTCCCTGTTTTGGGGCGTCGGGATATGGCATAGCTTGCCTAGCTAGCCTATGCTCCTACGCCGCCAGACCGTGACGACGTGGGGCGTGCGTCCCAGGTGGTAAGGGAATGTGGACCCACTGGACCACAGAGGGGGACCCAGGCCTACCTGGACTAGGGGAGGACAGCGACTGTAGTCTCTGGCAGCTGAGCATATGTGGGCAAGGGTGACGACATGCAGGACTGGGTGACGACATGCAGGACTAGATGGCACCGCACAACGTCAGGTATGAAGAAACAAAGTTTACTTAAAGACACGATACATAAACAGAACATAATGCTAGGCTCCCGATTCCACACATCAAGGGAGGGTACACGTCTCACGTTAACAGACTATGGCAAGTGGTCATCATGGGTTGATGCAGTCCAGGGTCATCTGGCACTGGCATCCTAGGAGAAACTCTCTCTCAGGTCTCAGGCGTAGCACAGCAGGAGAACATCAGACACCAACCTCGGACAGACGTCATCACAGGGCAGACCCCAGGGAACCGGCAGGACATCGGGACACAAGCAAGACACAGACAGCACAGGTTCAGGAACTTCGGCATGGCAGCTCAAAACTTCGGCTGGTCAGATCCAGGACACAAGGGCAGAGCCGTCACCGGGAAACAAGGCTGGAGACTCCCCAGGAACACGGAGTAGGAGTCCATCCAGGAACACGAGAGGGACCGACTCTGGAACTCAGGCTGGGCTAACAGGACCATGGACTGGACACCTGGTCACAGGCTGGACACTTGGTCACAGGCTGCATACCTGGTCACAGGCTGCACACCTGGTCACAGGCTGCAAACCTGGTCACAGGCTGCACACCTGGTCACAGGCTGCACACCTGGTCACAGGCTGCACACCTGGTCACAGGCTGCACACCTGGTCACAGGCTGCACACCTGGTCACAGGCTGGACACCAGCAGGACATCAGGGACACAGGCGGAAAATCGGAACACAGGCATGACCTCGGGACAACGGCGTGGCAGCTTAGGTCATCGGCTGGGACACGGACAGCACAGGACCAAGCAGCGATGGTCGGGCTGCGGGTACCAGACAGCGATCGCCAGACTCTGGACATCGGACACTATCCCCAGGCAGCGGTAGTCAGGCTTCAACTACGGTCGTCAGGCTCCAGACATCAGACCTAGGAAGGAACTAAGCGGGATGGTGCAAGCACCGCCGGGTTGGACTGGGGCCGGATGGAGCTAGCACCGCATAGCAAGCTGAGCACAGCATAGTAGATGCTTAGCGAAGACACCGGACTCCATCTTTAACAGACAAACCCAAGTTGGTTCACAGGACACCAGTTACAGGAAACTCAGTCACTGGGTACACGGTTCCAGACACGGAGGGACTTCAGGAACATAACACAGAGGACACAGTTCAGTCAGGGTCAAGTACAGGAACAGATCAAGGATTCACGCCTGAGAATGCAACCCTGAGGGAGGCGGGAACAAGGCATAACAGGAACGGGCCTGGATATTCTGCCTCCAGGGTAGGCGGAGAAACAGAACACAAACAGAAATGGATCTGGGTACTCAGCCCCTAGAGCAGGCGGAAACACAGGACAAAGGGCATCAGCTTTCCCAGAACTGATCGCAATCAGAGCAGGAGCTGAACCCACATGGCAAGGTTCAGGAACAATGCGAAGCTCTGGCAACGCCCAACAGGAAAGAGGAGCTTTATGTAGGAACTGCTCCTCAGCAATAGGCTGGGGACAGAAATTAAGCACACACACTACACTAATAATATCAGGGAAGGTGTGGCTGCGCGCACCTTAAGCACAGACAGAAATCATTATAGCACAGTCAGCACAGGAACTGCGGCTTAAGGCACCTGGCAGCGGCTGCAAGCCTGGACACACGTGGAAAGTCATGCACCAGCTGCAGAGGACCGTGGAACACGTGGATAGCTTCCACAGCGGCAGCCAGTGACCTCACATGCGGATGGTCATGCAGCGGAGCAGAGACATCGCAACACATGTATGGCTACGTACAGTACAGACCAAAAGTTTGGACACACCTTCTCATTCAAAGATTTTTCTGTATTTTCATAACTATGAAAATTGAACATTCACACTGAAGGAATCAAAACTATGAATTAACACATGTTGAATTATATACTTAACAAAAAAGTGTGAAACAACTGAAATTATGTCTTATATTCTAGGTTCTTCAAAGTAGCCACCTTTTGCTTTGATTACTATTTTGCACACTCTTGGCATTCTCTTGATGAGCTTCAAGAGGTAGTCACCGGAAATGGTCTTCCAACAGTCTTGAAGTAGTTCCCAGAGATGCTTAGCACTTGTTGGCCCTTTTGCCTTCACTCTGCGGTCCAGCTCACCCCAAACCATCTCGATTGGGTTCAGGTCTGGTGACTGTGGAGGCCAGGTCATCTGGCGTAACCCTCCATCACTCTCCTTCTTGGCCTTACACAGCCTGTATGTGTGTTTGAGGTCATTGTCCTGTTGAAAAATAAATGATGGTTCAACTAAACGCAAACCGGATGGAATAGCATGCCGCTGAAAGATGCTGTGGTAGCCATGCTGGTTCAGTATGCCTTCAATTTTGAATAAATCCCCAACAGTGTCACCAGTAAAGCACCCCCACACCATCACACCTCCTCCTCCATGCTTCACAGTGGGAACCAGGCATGTAGAGTCCATCTGTTCACATTTTCTGCGTCGCACAAAGACATGGTGGTTGGAACCAAAGATCTCAGATTTGGATAAGACCAAAGCACAGATTTCCTCTGGTCTAATGTCCATTTCTTGTTTTCTTTAGCCCAAACAAGTCTATTCTGCTTGTTGCCTGTCCTTAGCAGTGGTTTCCTAGCAGCTATTTTACCATGAAGGCCTGCTGCACAAAGTCTCCTCTTAACAGTTGTTGTAGAGAAGTGTCTGCTGCTAGAACTCTGTTTGGCATTGACCTGGTCTCTAATCTGAGCTGCTGTTAACCTGCGATTTCTGAGGCTGGTGACTCAGATAAACTTATCCTCCGAAGCAGAGGTGACTCTTGGTCTTCCTTTCCTGGGGCGGTCCTCATGTGAGCCAGTTTCTTTGTAGCGCTTGATGGTTTTTGCAACTGCACTTGGGGACACTTTCAAAGTTTTCCCAATTTTTCGGACTGACTGACCTTCAATTCTTAAAGTAATGATTGCCACACGTTTTTCTTTACTTAGCTGCTTTTTTCTTGCCATAATACAAATTCTAACAGTCTATTCAGTAGGACTATCAGCTGTGTATCCACCAGACTTCTGCTCAACACAACTGATGGTCCCAACCCCATTTATAAGGCAAGAAATCCCACTTATTAAACATGACAGTGCACACCTGTGAAGTGAAAACCATTTCCAGTGACTACCTCTTGAAGCTCATCAAGAGAATGCCAAGAGTGTGCAAAGCAGTAATCAAAGCAAAAGGTGGCTACTTTGAAGAACCTAGGATATAAGACATATTTTCAGTTGTTTCACACTTTTTTGTTAAGTATATAATTCCGCATGTGTTAATTCATAGTTTTGATGCCTTCAGTGTGAATGTACAATTTTCATAGTTATGAAAATACAGAAAAATCTTTGAATGAGAAGGTTTGTCCAAACTTTTGGTCTGTACTGTAGCAGAGCCGGGAACTAAGCAGCATCCTTACAGGTAACAGACAACAGTATCCCAGCTGGTTAGGGATAAAGGAGCAAAGGGTTAAAGCCGAGACATGCAGAGTAAGGCCGGGGAAACAAGGTACAAACATACCGGCGTTACAATCGCAAAAAACGGGCGATGAGTCCCGGAAGAACTACTACTACTGTCTGCCAATCACACTAGGATCACACACTCTAAGGCTATGGATTCTTTTAGAGCATACAAGGTCCAAACTTATTAAACTTTTAAGCTTTAATAGAAAAGGTACAGCGCTTACAATAAAAGGATATAAAAAAGTATGGAAATAAAAAGTGACATACAGATATGCATAACAGTGATAAAATAAAAGGAGAAACTTATAGAAATATCTAAACCTTGCAGTCTGGTATTCTGCTCCCTGATGGGGGGATGAATATGAAATGGATCATATCAGCTCGGCTGCTCCTCAACCTGTGAACCCCTTTTTTTGTGGAAGGCCTAAATTATAGGTTTAGCCTGGAGATCGGATTTCTAGACCAGCCTCTCATGTTAATATTCTAATTCCTGGTTCTTTCTCATAGTAAAAAATAGAAATTGTCAGGCTGCAAATAGGTCTGTCCCATTTGGCATCTGCCTTCAAGGCATCTGAGGTGTGAAATGTTTCCAATTCTGTGTGTTCCCCTGAAGGCCCCCTGGGGTATGAGACCAGGAAAAAAATGCCTTTTCTCAGGATAACCTATATTATCACCTTTGGAGACCTGCAGCCTAAAGGGTATGCCACACTTAAGGTACTGCCACACTAAACGCTCCCGCTAGCGATCACGATAACGACGCATACTAATGCGATCGCTAGCGGGATCGTTTTAATATCGCTAGTAGCGCACTAATTTAGCGATGTCGTTAAGGACGCTATCGCGGTTAGCGATCTCCTTAACGACTTTGGCGGTACAAAAACACCGCACATCGCTAACAAAAAGGTGCCACACTCAGCGATATATACTCACCAGCGGGACGCCAACGATAAAAATAGGGTCCGGAACGATGAGAACGATGAACGAGATCACAGCAGGGGCCACGTTGTTAGTACATGCCACACATAACAACGTCACTAACGAGATCGCTAAATAGTGACGTTTTTAGCGATCTGTTTAGTGTGGCATACCCTTAAAGGTACTGCCACACTTAGCGATCACGATAACGACGCAAGCTAACGAGATCATTGGTGTGATCTTTTAGGTCGCTAGTAGCTGCCAAACAGGAGATCTCAAACACGACACATCAGCGGTCAGCGATCTCTTTAACGACTTTGGCGGTCGTTAGGATCTGTCATTAGCATGTACTGAGCGCTTCTGATTCATAGGAATTTCCAGCATCGCTCCTGCTCTCTGCGTCCTGCTAGCCTGCTTTGCAACTTCTGAGATCCTCTCTGTGACGCAAAAGAGAACTTACAGATATTGCGATCCACTCCGTGACGCTAAAAACCCTAGTCCCACCTGCGCCGCTGTCATATGCGTCACAAACGAGGTCGCTCGTCGTTCGCAAAAGGTGCCAAACACAGCGCTATAGGCTCACCAGCGGGACGCCAACGATCAAAAAACGGTCCAGAACGCTAGTGAACGATCAGCGACATCACAGCAGGGGCCACATCGTTGCTACATGCCACACACAACGAGGTCGCTAAATAGTGACGTGTTAGCGATCTCGTTTAGTGTGGCATACCCTTAAGCGAGATTGCTAACGAGATCGCACCTGTGTCACCATTTATGACGCAGTAGCGATCTCGTTAGCGACTTAGCTGTGTGATTCCAAACACATCTCATCAGCGATCTGTGATTCCAAACACATCTCATCAGCGATCTGTATAACGACCTCTGCGGTCGTTGGGAAAACCTAGTCCCACCTGCGATGCTGGTGAAGTCGTTCATAAAGGGTGTCACACTCAGCGATTCAGGCTCACCAGCGGGACACCAGCGACCAAAAAACGGCTCAGAACGTTCATGAGCGATCAACAACATCTCAGCAGGGGCCACATCGCTGCTACATGTCACACACAGCTAAAGTCGCTAACGAGATCGCTACTGCGTCATAAATGGTGACTCAGGTGCGATCTCGTTAGCGATCTCGCTAGCGATCTCGCTTAGTGTGGCATACCCTTAAGGACAGATGCTTGTTAACTGCCGGCCTTACATCGCCTACAAATACATATTTCCGCTACACCTCCCTCCTTTATGAATGTGCATGGGGGTTGACTTACAGGTCAGCTCCCGAGCACGTATCTGGTTCCTCCCCACCTTGGCGAGATAAGCCATCGGCGTTGCCGTCATCAATTCCTTTCTTATGTTGAATTGTAACATCATATTGTGGTAATATCAGGCTCCATCTAAGCAATTTTCCGTTGTCCCCAACTACTCTGTTGAGCCAACTCAGTGGGTTATGAACTGTTATCACGGTGAAGTTGCTACCATAGAGGTATGGTTGCAGTTTCTGCAGAGCCCACACAAATGCTAAGCATTCCTTTTCAATGATGGCATAAGCCACTTCTCTGGGTAGAAGTTTCTGACTTAGGTAGAGAATTGGGTGCTCCTCACCTTGCTGGTTCACCTGACTGAGAACTCCGCCTAGCCCATAGGTGCTGGCAACTGTCTGCACTACACACCTGAGAGTGAAATCTGGGGCCTGAAGGACGGGTGAACTAGCCAATGCTGATTTTAGGGCAGAAAATGATTCCTCACACTGAGGAGTCCAGGAAACAATTTGGAGGAGCTTCCTCTTGGTCAGATCAGTTAACGGTTTAGCCAGAGCAGTGTAGTTTGGCACAATCCTCCTATAGTAGCCAGCCGTACCCAGGAAGGACAGTACCTGCTTCTTGGATCATGGGGTGGGCCAGGCTGTAATGGCTTCTACCTTCCCAGGCTCAGGTTTTAGCAGTCCTTCCCCCCATCTGGTGTTACAGGTATTGTACTTCCGGCATGGCTACCTGACACTTCCCCGGCTTAACAGTAAGACTTGCAGCCTAATGACAGATGCTAGTTAACTGCCGGCCATACATCGCCTACAAATACATATTTCCCACTACAGGCGGTGTCTGATATTGTATTTCACTTTGGTGACTGATCCAAGATCCTTACAGGCTGTAATACAGATGTGTCCTCAAGTAATCTGTATGTTTAATAGACAACCTCACGCAGCAAAATAATAGAAAAAGTGTTAATTCAGCTCACCACTCCTGTGACAGAGATAACTATCCCAGGAAACTTCCATTGTAGACAGACTGTGGTCTGGGTGTGGTACATGGCTTATGCACTGGTCTGACTTTCAGGTGAAATAGCATGGTCCAGTAGGGGATGTTCTCCAGCTCTAAAGTAAAGTACCGTATATACTCAAGTATAAGCCGAGCATAAGCTGAGCCCCCTAATTTTGCCACGGAAAACTGGGTAAGCTTATTGACTCGAGTATAAGCCGGGTGTATAAACCGCCGTCCTGCTCTGTGCTGCCCCCGTCCTGCTCCTTGCTCCCCCATCCAGCTCTGTGCTCCCCCATTCTCCTCTGTGCTCCCCCCCTCCTGCTCCTTCCTCCGCTGTGCTCCCCCTTCCTGCTCCGTCCTCATCTGTGCTCCCCCTTCCTGCTTCGTCCTCCTGTGCCCTCCCCGTCCTGCTCCGTGCTCATTGTCCTCCTCCATGCTTCCCCCGTCCTCCTTGCCCTCCCCGTGCCATCACTAAACGTCCTGGCAATCCTCCGTTGTACCCGGCTTCCTGCAGCTCTCCTGTGCTGAGCGGTGACGTAATACCGCTCATTAAGGCCATGAATATGGACGCCACGCCTATGGGAGTGGCGTCGCGTCTGTATTACATGACCTTAATGAGCGGTATTACATCACCGCTCAGCACAGGAGAGCTACAGTTAGCCAGGTACAACGGAGGATTGCCGGGACGTTCAGCGATGGCACGGGGAGGGTGAGTATGATGTCCCAGCCACCGGCTCCTGCCACGGCACCCCCTCCCCCGCTTGTTTCTGCCCAATGACTCGTGTATAAGCCGAGGGGGTATTTTCAGCACAAAAAAAGGTGCTGAAAATCTCGGCTTATACACGAGTATATACGGTATGTTGTGTCAGAAACACATATGCTATTCCACATTTTGGATTTTTAATGGATCTTCATTAAGGATGTTATTTTAAGGATCCCTGTCTGGGATAACGGCAGTGGGAATTGCTCAGAACCCACCAATTTGTCAAGGAGAACATCGTAGAGATCTCGCAGATCCCACTGCTGCCACCAATTTGTCAGGGGACGTAGCACTGCGGTGTGCAATCACACAATTGACTGACGATTGTATTGGGCCATGGCTGTCTCCACCACTAGGCTAGTTATTGGGGTACTCACAGTAAGTGTATAGTACAGATGCCAAAAGCCTTACTGGCATAGACCAATCCTCCAAATATCAATCAAAAATGAAGGCAGCACTCCATTTGAGAAAAAATAGAAATTGTGGTTTAATGGAGCATAGGGACTCCGCGACATTTCAGTACAGCTGAGAACCTTTTTAAAATATATATGTACAGTATATATTACACATACGCCGATACCATCACTGCCAACTCCACAGTAACTAAAGGAACTACAACCTGCCACCATTAAATGTTTATACAGACCGATTGGACACCCGTTATGGGTAATGTATGGTTTCAGTGTTGCTTTTATATGCCTACCCTACCTTTCTGGATTACAGTGTTTATAAAAAAAAATATATATATATATATATATATATATATATACACACACAAATGTTACAAAATGAGAACAAAACCATGTTATATACAATCACATGATCTAAAAGCGATAACCAAAGAAAAGTACTAAACCTACGGTATGTTACAGAAATGGCTGTTTTACAGAGGTAGGTACTCCTTAGGAAACAAACAGAATTACAGCAAGCTCTACCTTCCAGCACTGACAAGACCAAAACCAAAATTCTAATTTTTATTAGATCAAGATTACATCCACATACCTCCTTTGGTGAGCTCATATGGGGGCTGGTCATGGAATGTGCGAGGTCTTTCAGATTTTGATGAGATCCCCAACTTTCAGGATATCTTCGCCCCTGGAAATCCCAGGCTGATGATATCGTTGTCATGTTTCCTATCATAATTTTACCTTTTTATAGAGATGGAACATGGCATGGATAGCATCATCCATCTGTCCCCCGATATTAAGTTGGAGGCATTCAGCTGGCCTAACGGTGATGTGAGTGAATGCGTTATGTTTCTCTTTGCTATGCCGCTGAAAATATATCTTGCATAAATATCGGATCAATGCAAAGCCCAATATTCATCAGTGGCTCCAGAGAGTATGAGATTCCTTTGAACAGAGAAAGCCTCTGTAGAGTTATCCGCCTCGGAGTATACGAATCCTAGACTTGCTGATTCTCAGCAGATCCCTTTTGTAATTACCTATTCTCGGCACTTCAATGGAGGTTGAAGTGTCCGCTTTTTCTGACTTCCCCAGTAATAATTAAACCCATATGTTGAATGTGAGGGTGATATGTAACCTCTCCGGAGATGTCTTTATGTATTTTACAGTTTTTCTGTATGTCACCTTCCCCTTTTAGAGGTGGTATGGGAGACTGACTTAGGGTACGTGTCCACGTACCGGATTCTCTGCACTTTGGACGGAGCGGAAACCCAAAGCCCCGCCCCCTTCTGTACACTCAGTGATTCCGGATGTGTTCATTGAACACATCCGGAATCGCCGCACGGTATACATAGGACTCTGTTATTTACCTTGTGGCGACGGAGCGTCGCCACAAGGTAAATAGACATGCTGCGGTCTAAAAAGACGCGCCGCATGTCCGGTTTAGCGGTTGTCACCCGCGTAATCGGACGCATAGCGGAGATGGGATATCATAAAATCCCCTCCACTATGCTGGAACATCTGGCCTCTGCGGATTAAACGCTGCGGCAGGACACAGCGTTCAATCCGCAGCTAATACTGATGGTTTCCTGACTGTGGAAACATACCCTTACAGATAATCTCCCAAGCACCTCTCACTGTTAGAACCCTCTTGTTAGGTTTTGTTTCAGTTTGCTGGTCACATGACCTTTTTTCCCTATTTAGTCTGGCTCCGCCCTTCTGGCTTTGCTGGACTTCATTGTATTATCTACTCTTAAGCTAGCCGGGTGCTTAGGTGCCTTTCTCAGTCAGTTTTGCTTGATCTTAGGATCTCTAAGTAATTTGTTTTCTGTTTTATTTTCCCTGCTACAATTTCTGTTAGGAGGTGTCCACCTTTTCTCCCAGTCCCTAGATCTTGTAGGGATTCCTCCCTCGCAACTATAGGTCTTCGTTCAGACTAGCTGAGGACTTTAGCGGGTATGGTCGCAGGATCAGGTTCCCCGTTACATCGTAGGGATCCAGCTTAGTTCTATTGTAGGGACAGAATTCCCATCTTTCCTTAGTGCTTGTAGCAGATCATAACAGTAAGTCCAGCCCAAAAAAAAAAAATCTCTAAGGAAAGATTTTCTGTTTCCATCATGGTGTCGGTTCAGGATTTGGCTCAACGCCTGCAGGGACTTTCTCTGGAGGTGGCTGAGACCAAGCAACACGTGAGTAGTTGTTCTGGAGCACATTTCGTGGAGCCAAAGGTACGTGTGCCTGATTTATTTTTTGGTGAACAACAAGATTTTTTTTCTTATAAAAATGCTTGCTTGTTGTATTTCCGTTTGAGACCCAGATCCTCTGGTGATGAATCACAGCGCATAGGGTTCATAATGTCACTTTTGCGCAAAGAACCTCAGGACTGGGCCTTTTCTCTGCAGCCTAGTGATCCATGCTTTAGATCAGTGGATAGGTTTTTTTTCTGCTTTGGGGTTATTGTATGACGATCCTGATTGTGTTTCATCAGCTGAGACAGAATTGAGACGTTTGAGACACGGATCAGGTAATGTGGAAAAATATTGTGCTCACTTCCGAAGGTGGTCTACTCAGGTGGGGTGGAACGATTCAGCTTTGAAAAATGTATTTCTTGCAGGGTTAAGTGAAAGGGTTAAAGATTTGCTGATTGCTTATCCTATACCTGGTAACTTGCAAGAGGCTATGCAATTGGCCATACGGGTGGATAGGAGACTGCGTGCAAGGGTTAATTAGAGTAAATCTGCCTTGACAGCTCCAAGTCTGGAGAGGGACTGTACTGACATTGGAGAGCCGATGGAAATTGGAGCAATGACACCTCACTCTCGGGATAAAGACCGTAGATTTGCTGAAGGTTTGTGTTTCTATTGTGGCAAATCTAAGCATTTTATTAAGAACTGTGCGCTTCGAATGAATAAAGAGAAAAAAAAAAATGAGGTCAGTTTCGCCCGTATAGCTTGTTTAAACAATAAAGGTGTCTTTCTTTCTGCTACCACTGCTGTTGAGGAGGAATTAATGGAGTTTCGGGTATTTGTGGATTGTGGTTCAACTCTCAATGTGATTGATGGGAAATTTTTGGAAAAACTAAAATTAAAACCCAAACTTCTGTCTTCCCCTATTAATGTGGTTGCTGTGGATGGTTCTCCCTTGAAAAATGTTACTCATCATATCTGTGAATTTCCTCTTACTATTAATGGTGTTCATCAAGAGAATTTGGATTTGGTAGTTTTGAATAATTTGCCCTCACCGGTGATTTTGGGGTTACCTTGGTTAAAATTGCACAATCCGGTACTGGATTGGTCTACCAATGAAATTAAATCCTGGAGTCCTAATTGTTATGACAAGTGTTGTAACGGGCAAATTTCTGCTGTAGTTAAGGGGGAGCTACCTGTACCTATTCAGGATTTTTGGAAAGTTTTTTCTCATAAGGAATCGCAGGTATTGCCTCCTCATAGAGATTATGATTGTGCAATTGAATTTGTCCCTGGAGCAACTCTTCCTAAAAGTCGTTTATTTAATTTGACTATTCCTGAGAGAAAGGCTTTGGAGGAATACATACAGACAAGCTTGGCTGCCGGTCACATTAGGCCTTCCAAGTCTCCTGTGGCGGTTGGATTTTTTTTTTGTTAAAAAAAAGGACGGCGGTTTACGGCCTTGTCTAGACTTTCGTGAGATTAATAAAATCACTGTACGCAATCCTTACCCACTGCCATTGATTCCTGATTTGTTTAACCAGTTAGTGGGGGCCAAGTGGTTCTCGAAAATTGATCTTCGAGGGGCATACAATTTGTTGCGCATGAAGGAGGGGGATGAATGGAAGACTGCGTTTAACACTCCACTGGGTCATTTTGAGAATCTGGTTATGCCTTTTGGGCTTTCCAGTGCTCCGGCATTTTTTCAGAATCTTATTAATGACATCCTTAGACCTTTGATCGGCAGAAGTGTGGTTGTGTATTTGGATGACATTTTGATTTATTCAGCGGATTTGGAGTCTCATTGGAGGAGTGTGCGTGAAGTATTACAGTTACTGAGTGATAATTCACTTTTTGCCAAGCTAGAAAAATGTGAGTTCGCTGTACAGAGACTTATTTTTTTGGGCTACATTGTTTCCAGTGAAGGTTTTGAGATGGACCCGGTGAAAGTGCAAGCAGTGCAGGATTGGCCTAGATCTATTGGTGTGAAATCAATACAGAGGTTTTTGGGGTTCGCCAATTATTATAGAAAATTCATTAAAAATTTTTCTGTGATTGCCAAACCTCTGACCGATCTCACCAGGAAAGGTGCTGATGCGGTTCAGTGGACTACTGAGGCCATTGAGGCTTTTGTGTTGCTAAAGGAGAAGTTCAGCTCTGCTCCCATCCTTACGCAGCCTGATGTGACTAAACCATTTTTGGTTGAGGTTGATGCTTCTTCTGTGGGGGTCGGCGCGGTGTTGTCTCAGGAAAAGACGGATGGAGTACATCCCTGTGCTTTTTTTCAAAGAAATTTTCTGAGTCTGAACTAAATTATGATATCGGTAATCGGGAATTGTTGGCAATTAAACTCGCATTTGAACACTGGCGTCATTTTTTGGAGGGAGCGGAATTTCACATTCAAGTCTTCACCGATCATAAAAATCTGGTCTACCTTGATGCTGCCAAACGCTTGAATGCCCGTCAGGCTAGGTGGGCACTGTTTTTCTCGCGGTTTAATTTTACCGTTACTTACATCCCAGGTACTAAAAATGTTAAAGCTGATGCTTTGTCTCGCAGCTTTTCTCCTATGGTGGCTACTGAGGAGGAGGAAAACATTTTGCAAGAGGGGGTTGTTATTGCTGCTTTGGACTCTGTGTTGGAAGATGAGATTCTTAAAGCACAGGAGAATGCCCCATCTAACACGCCGCATGGAAGGTTGTTTGTGCCTGGTACCCTGAGGAGAGATTTGTTTGTTGAATGTCATGACTCTCGGTTGGCAGGTCATCCTGGAATCTCTGAGACCAAGAGACTTGTGGGTCGCAGCTTTTGGTGGCCTGGATGGCAGAAGGAAGTCATTAAGTGGGTGCGTCAATGCACGGTGTGTGCTAGATCTAAGTCTTCTCATACTCCTGCTGCGGGGTTGCTTTGCCTATGGAGGTCCCTAGTGCACCTTGGACACATTTGGCTATGGACTTTATTACTGACCTTCCCCCTCTGAGGGTTTCACTGTCATCTGGGTGGTCGTGGACCGTTTTAGCAAGATGTGTCACTTGGTTCCTTTCATCAAACTGCCTTGCGCTAAGACTCTCGCTAAGGCCTTTGTCAAGGAAATTGTCAGACTACATGGCGTTCCCACTGACATTGTTTCCGATAGGGGACCTCAGTTTGTGGCTCGTTTTTGGCGCGCCTTTTGTGACAGGTTGGGAGTTCATTTGTCGTTTTCATCCAGATATCATCCTGAGTCTAATGGCCAGACAGAAAGGAAAAACCAGGATGTTGAGCAGTTCTTGCGTTGTTTTGTGACTGATAATCAAGAGGGGTGGTCTGAGTTTCTGCCACTTGCTGAGTTTGCTCTTAACAACCATACATCCGCTTCTGCTGGTTGTTCGCCTTTTTTTTGTTGTACTGGGAGACATCCGTCGTTTGGGTCATTTTCCAAGTTGGGATCGGCTGTACCTGAAGAGGAGAATTTTTCTGGTGTTTTGGAGAGAGTTTGGACTGATGTGCGTGGTAATCTTCAGGAGGCTAACAAAAGATCCAAAGTGTATTTTGACAGAAAACGACAAGAGGTTTTGTTTGCTATTGGTGACATGGTTTGGTTGTCCTCTAAGAATCTGCGCTTGAGGATTCCGTCTAAGAAATTGGGTCCCAAGTTTGTAGGACCCTTTAAGGTGCTACAGGTTATTAACCAATCTGCTGTTAAGTTGGAGCTTCCTACCTCCTGGAAGATTAATCCGGTGTTTCATGTTTCTCTCTTGAAAAAAGCTGAGGTCTCAGATGGAGACGTCTCGGCCACTGTTCCCCTGGTGGTGGAGGACGGGCAATATGAGATTTCTCGCATCCTAAATTCTAGACGGTATAGAGGGAGTTTGCAGTACCTCGTCGCTTGGAAGGGTTATGGACCCGAGGTTAACTCATGGGTGAGGGCGGATGATGTTTCTGCGTCTAGACTTGTCAGAGCGTTTCACAAGAGGTTTCCGGATAAGCCTAAGCCCTAGGGGATCCGGAGGATCCTCTTAGAAGGGAGGGTACTGTTAGAACCCTCTTGTTAGGTTTTGTTTCAGTTTGCTGGTCACATGACCTTTTTTCCCTATTTAGTCTGGCTCCGCCCTTCTGGCTTTGCTGGACTTCATTGTATTATCTACTCTTAAGCTAGCCGGGTGCTTAGGTGCCTTTCTCAGTCAGTTTTGCTTGATCTTAGGATCTCTAAGTAATTTGTTTTCTGTTTTATTTTCCCTGCTACAATTTCTGTTAGGAGGTGTCCACCTTTTCTCCCAGTCCCTAGATCTTGTAGGGATTCCTCCCTCGCAACTATAGGTCTTCGTTCAGACTAGCTGAGGACTTTAGCGGGTCTGGTCGCAGTATCAGGTTCCCCGTTACATCGTAGGGATCCAGCTTAGTTCTATTGTAGGGACAGAATTCCCATCTTTCCTTAGTGCTTGTAGCAGATCATAACACTCACAGCACAACCTCCCTGGATCCCAAAATACCCTCTCCTTCTTGGACTTGGTGATGGACTTCTACGGGTAGTTGAGTCTGAAACCTGGCTTGAGGTTGCCAGAAGTGACGTTATGGCCCCAACCTCACGGGAATCCTCTTTGACCTGCTCCGAGTCAGTAACTGGTCCTGTTATCCCACTGGATGATGAGGATCCAGAAGGCAGTGTGTTAGCTGTGTTCTGGGAACTCTGGCTGCGGTTAACAACAGCTTTTTTGGCTGTCTCCACGGGGGGATAATAGCATTTTCCCAGCCCTGACAGGCTGTGGATACCACTTTCCAATCACCCTGACTGACAGGCGGTGGGTACTGCTTTTCCATCACCCTGACAGTCGGTGGGTAACGCTTTCCCCGCTTCCCCTGATGCCTTTGGAGCCGTGCTAATAATGGGGTAGCTACCACCGGCCATGTCATAGTCCGATGGGACACTGGTCAGCTGCACATGACCACCTACTTCATGATTTCCTGTGCCTGTTCCCATTTACCTTAGCACTGATGCGCTTTCATTTTAGGGGATCCACCACAACATCACCCACAGCATTACATGGCTAAATTTTCCTGTACAGTGAAACACATTATCATCATGCTTAACATTGACATCCTAGTTATCGACATTTGAATAACATGAAATGCCAGATCTGGTAGGATTGTTGGGAACATACTGAGCGATCAACTTTCCCAAATCGGTCCCCAATAAAACATATGTGGGGAGATTCTCGGAAGCCCTCACTTTCCTCAACCCTCTCCTTGCACCTCAGTCTAGGAAAGCCCAGGCCATCGGTAAAGGTCGTCAAACATTTTCTTTGACAGGGTCTTCCCATGGATATGTTCAATGAACGCAAATTCATAGTGGATGAGGATTTGTTCTGCACCGGTGTCCTTGAGCCCCACAGTGACCGTCACCCACAGGCATTGGTTGCAAGCTCTCATGGTCCCACCCACAAACAAGGACTTCCACATTAGGTCCCTGGGCCTCGGATGTGGAGTTCCTCTTCTGCCTGTCTGGTCAGGTGATGCTAATATATCCAGGTCAGTTGTAAGTATATCTACAACGGGAGTCAGATGCAGGCCGGGTGCTTAAAGATGGGGCGAGACCCCTCGAGCACCAGCTGACTGGGACATTGGTAGTCTGCTTACCCCCTTTCCAGCTGGCACCCTCAGGTTTATGGTTGGCCTCGTAGGTATTGGCAATCTGTGTGGCCTTGAGCCTCCTTTAGCTCTTTGTCCCTCACGGTCTGTCGCACCTCCTCAAGCCAAAGATGAAGAAATTTGTCCTTCACCATCAGGTCCTTTAAGCCCTTGAAGTTGGTAACTGATACTCCCTGGATCAACTGCTCGAAGTTGGTTCTGAGCCCATCCACCACATAACTGTAGCAGTCGTGTGGTCAACTTTGAAGGGTCTGGAACTTTTTTCATGACACTTAAGGAGTCAGCTGATATTTCTTTATCAGAGCCTGTTTGATGGCCTCATAGTTTCCATCTTGTTCTTGAGTCAACGCAGCGAACACCCCCAGAACTTTGCCTCATAGCCCTGGGGTTAAGTATTGAGTCCACTGGTCATTAGGCAACTGGTACTGCCTGGAGACCTTTTCAGACTGTATAAAAAATGTGTCCAGATCTGCGTCCTTGTCCATGACAGGAAAATGCTCGGAATAGGGTGTAAGGGTGTTGACATTACTGGACTCTCTGTTCAGTGGGATAGATTGTTCCTTCCTGGAGTCAGATTATCGCCAGCTTGTGGTCTCTTTCAGCCTGTCGCTTGCCTTGGCCCTGTCTCTCAGCTAAGCTAATTCACGCTCTGCTTTGTGTTATTGTAGCACAAGCTGCATCCGCATTTGAGGGTCATATCCTCCCAGTTGCTGCTGAATGAGTGGCAGCAAGAGCTACGGCTGCTGCTGGCCCCTTCTGAGTCGGACAGATCTGGAACCGGATCCACAACTGGACAACCTGGTGCTCTATTGGTCTCTGGCTCTGCTGCCACATCGTGTTGGTGCGTGGCATCATCCTCAACCATTTGGTTTTGTCTGACCAATAAAGACCTTGTGCTTATAGCACAAACTGATCAGCACAGCTTTCTCGTTCTTCTTACAAGCAGCTGTCATCTAAGCAGTCACTCGCCAAATAAAAGAGCGGAAAAAAAAAGAGGAGGCAAGAGTGTAATTACTACATGTACAGTATTGTCTCAGGTTTACTTAAATACTGGATCTGATCCACAAAACTCTACACAGAATCCTCGCAGGTATTGACAGGAATGATTGCTCAAACTGGATCACTATTGCTTTCTGATCCACCACTTGTCAGTAAGAACACTGGAGAGATAAAACAGATCCCACTGCTGCCACCAATGGTCACTGCCATCTCCACAGTAACAAAAGGGACTACTAGCTGCCGAGGGCTGTGAAGTTGAAGTCTTGAGTTGGTGTCCATTTTGGTGGAGTTGAAGTCTATAAAATGGATGTACCCAGACTCCTAAAATATATAATAAATTGGGTTTAGTAGTTCAGTGCAGGATGTGCCATAAATGTTTTCATAATTTGGGAAAGTTATGAAATATCCTATAAATGTCTGTTCTGTTCCTGATCTATGGATCTCGGCTTTTAGTTGAGATGAATCTGTACTGCACTTTATGTACAGTTGTGCTCAAAAGTTTACATACCCCGGCAGAATTTTTGTTTTCTTTGCCTTTTTTTTTTTTTTAGAGAATATGAATGATAACACCAACATTTTTTCTACACTCACGGTTAGTGGTTGGGTGAAGGCATTCATTGTCAAACTACTGTTTTCTCTTTTTAGATCAAAATGACCCTGATCAAAAGACACATACCCTGGTGATTTTGGCCTGATAACATGCACAGAAGTTGACACAAATGGGTTTGAATGACTACTAAAGTAACATCCTCACCTGTGACCTGTTTGCTTGTAATCAGTGTGTGTGCATAAAAGCTGAATGAGTTTCTGGGATCCAGATAGACTCTTGCATTTTTCATCCAGCTACTGACGTTTCTGGATTGGGAGTCATGGGGAAAGCAAAAGAATTGTCAACAGATCTATGGGAACAGTCAGTTGAACTGTATAAAACAGGAAATGGATACAAAAAGATATCCAATGAATTGATAATGCCAGTCAGCAGTGTTCAAACTGTGATTAACAAATGAAAAATCAGGGGCTCTGCAAAAACAAAACCACGGTCAGGTAGACCAACAAAACTTTCATCCACAACTGCCAGGAAAATTGTTTGGGATTCAAAGAAAAACCCACAAATAACATCAGCTGAAATACTGTACTCTCTGAAAACTAGCTGTGTGGCTGTTTCAAGATGCACAATAAGGAGGCACTTGAAGAAAAATGGTCTGCATGGTCAAGTCGCCAGAAGAAAGCAATTACTTCGCAAATGCCACAAAGTACAGGGGTTGGACAAAATAATGGAAACGCCTAACGTTTTGGCATCATAATCTTCGAACATGTTCTAAACATGCAAACTGTGACATATGGTAATGTTTTGTAGTTGATTATTTGTGTTATGTGATATGTGTATGTAAATTAACTGTTTGTTTTGCATAATTGTAAGAACATTAATGAGAACCTGATACCAATGGCAGACCTCTCGGATTTTCAAAGAGGCCAGCTGGTATGGCAGGCGCTAGTGTAACCGAAAGTGCCCGAATGCTTGGCGTGTCAAGAGGTACTGTCTCTAAAGTAATGACTGAGTTTGAAAGAGAAAGAAAAACGTCTGCAGCAAAGCACAGGTCCGGCCGAAATTCGAAGTTGACTGAGAGAGACCGTCGGACTCTAAAGCGAATTGTGAGAGAGAATCGCAAGACCACGGCTCAGAAAATCACTGCTGAGTTCAATGAACACCTACAGAACCCAGTTTTCACGAAAACTGTTCGTTGGGAGCTGAACAAATCTGGATTCCACGGAAGAGCTGCAATTCGAAAACCGCTGCTCTCAATGACAAATGTTTCCAAGTGTTTAGAGTGGTGAAGAACCCTCCAGAATTGGTCCCTCGAGCAGTGTAAACGTGATATTCTCAGACGAATCATCGTTTACCCTCTTTCCGACCTCCGGCCGCGTGTATGTTTGTAGACAGCCGAAAGAATCATTCCATCCAGACTGCCTTCTTCCAACCGTAAAACATGGCGGAGGTTCTGTGATGATCTGGGGTGCTATTTCGTGGAGATCCGCCAGGCCAATGATATCCCTTCATGGAAGAATTAACAGCCGCGATTATTTAGGCATTTTGGGCGACCAAGTGCATCCTATGGTTCAAGCACTGTTCCCGGAGGGGAGCGCCATCTTTCAGGATGATAATGCACCAATTCATACAGCTAGAATCGTTAAAGCATGGCACGAGGAACATTCTAATGAAGTTGAGCATCTCATCTGGCCCCCACAATCCCCAGACCTCAACATTATTGAGCATCTTTTGTCGATTTTAGAGATTCAAGTTAGACGTCGATTTCCGCCGCCATCGTCGCTCAGAGAACTGGAGGGTGTTTTCACTGAAGAATGGGCTAAAATTCCTTTGGAAACAATTCACACCTTGTATGAATCCATACCTCGGAGAATTGAGGCTGTAATCGCCGCAAAAGGTGGACCTACACCATATTAAACTAACTTTTGTTGATGTTTCCAGGTGTTTCCATTATTTTGTCCAACCCTGTATCTCGCCTACAATATGCGAAACAGCACAAGCCTCAAAACTTCTGAAACAAGGTAATTTGGAGTAATGAGACCAAAATTGAACTTTTTGGCCACAGCCATAAACTTTACATTTGGAGAGAGGTCAACAAGGCCTATGATGAAAGGAACACCATTCCTACTGTAAAGCATGGCGGTGGTTTCGCTGATGTTTTGGGGATGTGTGAGCTACAAAGGCACAGGAAATTTGGTCAAAGTTGAAGGAAAGATGAATGCAGCACGGTATCAGCAAATACTGGAGGCAAATTAGCAATCATCAGTCCAGAAGATGCACATGGGACGTACTTGGACGTTCCAACATGATAACGATCCAAAACACAAGGCCAAGTCGACCTGTCATTGGCTACAGCAGAACAAAGTGAAGGTTCTGGAGTGGCCATATCAGTCTCCTGAACTCAATATCATTGAGCCTCTATGGGGAGATCTCAAGTGCACAGTTGATGCTAGACAGCTCGCCCAGGAATTTACAGGAACTGGAGGCTTTTTGCCAAGAAGAGTGGGCAGCTTTACCATCTGAGAAAATAAAGAACCTCATCCACAACTACACAAAGGCCTTCAAGCTGTCATTGATGTTAGAGGGGGCAATACACAGTGTTAAGAAATGGGGTATGTGAACTTTTGATCAGGGTCATTTGGATGTTTTGGATTGTCATTATTTAAAAAGAGAAAACAAAGTAGTTTGACAATAAATGGCTACACCCAACCACTAACCATGAGTGGAGAAAAAATGTTGGTGTTATCATTCATATTCTCTGAAAAAAGGCCAAGAAAGCAAAAATTCTGCTGGGTATGTAAACTTTTGAGCACAACTGTACATGCTCAGTAGTGACCAGGGCTGTGGGGTCAGAAGCCAGTGAAATTGGGGAGTCGGAGTCTGTCAGTGGTTTGACTTACCGACTCCACAGCCCTATAAGCTTCTACCACCAATTGTTTATACAGGCTAATTGGACACCCGTTACAGGTAGTGTAGGTCTTCAGGGGTGCGGTTTACAGAGGTATTAATTTTCATATATTTAATATGAAATGGTAGGCAGTGTTTATAAAAACAAACATAAAACGCAGGAACAGTAATTACAATTCACGTTGAGGTGTCATCTCTTTCTCACATCCCAGTATATATCCCATTTGTTCAATGTGAGGATAATATGTCCCCACTCCGAAGATGTCTTTATGGATTTTAGTTTTTCTCTACGACACTGATACATTGGTGGCCAAAAGTTTTGGCACCCCAGCAATTCTGTCAGATAATACTCAGTTTCTTCCTGAAAATGATTGCAAACACAAATTCTTTGGTATTATTATCTTCATTTAATTTGTCTTCAATGAAAAAACAAAAAGAATTGACCTATAGCCAAATTGGTTATAATTCCACACCAAACCTAAAAAAGGGGGTGGACAAAAGTGTTAGCACTGTTTGAAAAATCATGTGATGCTTCTCTAATTCGTGTAATCATCAGCACCTGTAACTTACCAGTGGCACTTAACAGGTGTTGGCAATAACTAAATCACACTTGCAGCCAGTTAACATGGATTAAAGTTGACTCAACCTCTGTCCTGTGTCCTTGTGTGTACCACATTGAGCATGGAGAAAAGAAAGAAGACCAAAGAACTGTCTGAGGACTTGAGAAACCAAATTGTGAGGAAGCATGAGCAATCTCAAGGCTTCAAGTCCATCTCCAAAGACCTGAATGTTCCTGTGTCTTCCGTGCACAGTGTCATCAAGAAGTTTAAAGCCCATGGCACTGTGGCTAACCTCCCTAGATGTGGAAGGAAAAGAAAAATTGACAAGAGATTTCAACGCAAGATTGTGCTGATGGTGGATAAAGAACCTCGACTAACATCCAAACAAGTTCAAGCTGCCCTGCAGTCCGAGGGTACAACAGTGTCAACCCGTACTATCCGTCGGCGTCTGAATGAAAAGGGACTGTATGGTAGGATACCCAGGAAGACCCCACTTCTTACCCCGAGACATAAAAAAGCCAGGCTGGAGTTTGCCAAAACTTACCTGAGAAAGCCTAAAACGTTTTGGAAGAATGTTCTCTGGTCAGATGAGACAAAAGTCGAGCTTTTTGGGAAAAAACATCATAGAGTGTACAGGAACAAAAAAGAGGCATTCAAAGAAAAGAACACGGTCCCTACAGTCAAACATGGCGGAGGTTCCTTGATGTTTTGGGGTTGCTTTGCTGCCTCTGGCACTGGACTGCTTGACCCTGTGCATGGAATTATGAAGTCTGAAGACTACCAACAAATTTTGCAGCATAATGTAGGGCCCAATGTGAGAAAGCTGGGTCTCCCTCAGAGGTCATGGGTCTTCCAGCAGGACAATGACCCAAAACACACTTCCAAAAGCACTATAAAATGGTTTGAGAGAAAGCACTGGAGACTTCTAAGGTGGCCAGCAATGAGTCCAGACCTGAATCCCATAGAACACCTGTGGAGAGATCTCAAAATGGCAGTTTGGAGAAGGCACCCTTCAAATATCAGGGAACAGGAGCAGTTTGCCAAAGAAGAAGGGTCTACAATTCCAGCAGAGCATTGTAAGAAACTCATTGATGCTTACCGGAAGCGGTTGTTCGCAGTTATTTTGGTTAAAGGTTGTGCAACCAAGTATTAGGCTGAGGGTGCCAATACTTTTGTCTGGCCCATTTTTGGAGTTTTGTGTGAAATGATCAAGGATTTGATTTTTGCTTCATTCTCTTATGTTTTTTCCTTGCAAGCAAATTAAATGAAGATAAAAATAGCAAATAATTTGTGATTGCAATCATTTTCAGGAAGAAACTGAGTATTATCTGACAGAATTGCAGGGGTGCCAATACTTTTGGCCACCACTGTACATTCTGTTATTTGGCTCACAGCTAAAACTCAAGTTTGGTAGTATTAGTGTATAGAAATGGTTACGCTCGTTAAATGGCATCAGTATATCGGCAACCTGTCATCAGTTGGGTCGCCAGCTGACTTCTCCCTGCTCCCTGACCGACTTCTACCTGCTCCGATCCCATAGACTGACTGTAGATAGGGATATAGCTGTTAGTCATCTGGATTGGGGCAGGGAGATGCTGTCCTTGGACTTGCCTTTAACTAGTCATTCAAAACATAATTTTCTGCCAGCTTTTCAAAGCCGTTTCAGAGAAATACATATCTGGCTGCAGTTGCACATCCAGTGCCTGATTCATTCTGCCCTTGGTTCAGGCAGCATTAATCTGATGACTGACTGGTTCCTTTTTAAAAGGGTTAGCTTATCATAGACAATCTTTTTAATATGGCAGCCTTCACAAGCTGATTTTGCTGCAGTAAATTGCTTTTGGCTGGTTGTGCTTCTGCATGAAAATGTAGTATCACATCCATCTATTCGAGGACAGTCCTGGTTTACAGGAACCACTGACCCAAGATGGAGACCTTCTTTTCTAACCTCCATTTGTCCAAATATCTTAATTAAATGGCGGTGCAAAAAAAAAAAATGCAACCCACTTTGGGGGGGAATCATCTGGTCTCTCAGTTCTAAATCATGCTGCTTGATAATGCATTGTTCACAACAAAGGCATAAGAGACACTTTGCAGCTGATAGAGGGAGATTGGGGTGTGAGATGGTCGTCTCTAGAACATTTATAAGAAAAGTTATTACTGCTGGATGTTTCATATAAAAAAATGTGCTTCACACTTCAGCAGCAGATAATACCCGGTGTGTGAAGGTTGCGGTAAGCCTTAATAAGTACTTTTATATAAAGCGTCCTACAGTGATAGATATGATGCAATTGTATTCTAAATATGAGACGGGAAAGTCCATGTATTTGTTATGACTTGAGTAGCGTTCGTTTTATACGGCTTCACTGCTGTAAATATGGCGATCTTCATTCTGTCACTATAGCATTGTTTGTTTCCTACATTTTGCAGAAATCTGCTCTCTTTCCAGGCTTTGAACATAATACGCAGCAGATGAAAATGACTTTTTCAGATCTATGCAAATACATTAATGCGGCGAGAACATCTGAATTTAAATATATTCTCCATGAATATCAATATCTGTTTAGAAAAGCACAGTAAGAAAAAAAAATCTCTGCCATCCGTCTCCCACCCTGTTAACCTACTTTACTGCAGAAACCCGAATATTCTTGCACACGTCAGTGGATTTGCAAGCCTTCGTCTTAGTTAGAAAATCCCAGGGGCAATTAGTTTTTATTGTTTAGGGGAAAAAAAAGGAATGTGGAAGAAAAAGCCATTGTGCGCTTATTTAACCGTACTCGTGCTGAGCCTTCTGATTGTCATTGTTCCGTACGCACACACGCATATTAGTCACAATAACATCTATATCATCGTTGCCGGACGACACAAATAGGATTCCTCGCTGCTCATTAACAGTGGTGTGATGTGGCGTTATCCGCTGCATCTTGTAATTTTGACACCGCCAATCTGCCTGATAATTTCCTGGGTGATAAGTGGCTTCAATTCTGTCTGGTTAGCTCTCCATACGCTACAGCAGCTGAACATTAATGTATCTAGATTGCGAAAAGAGTCCATAGGTCAGCAGACGTGTAATGCTTCTTCTACGTGTCGGCACTTGCAAAAAAAAAGAAAAAGCTCTGGGGCGTAATGAGGCCAGGATGGCAGGAAAATGGTAAAGTAGTTGAATAGCACTGCTGCAATAAATATGACCCATCTACATAGTATAATTTCAGATCATTGAGGACTACAACCCCTTACTGCCAGATGACGGAATAGTACGTCATCTGGCAGTGTCCCCCGCTTTGAGGTGGGCTCCGGCGGTGAGCCCACCTCAAAGCCGCAACATGTCAGCTGTTATAAACAGCTGACATGTGCATGCAATAGGCGCGAGCAGAATTGCCATCCACCCGCGCCTATTAACTAGTTAAATCCCGCTGTCAAAGCTGACAGCGGGCATTTAACTACCGCTTCCGGCCGCCGGGCTGGAAATGAGCGCATCACCGACCCCCGTCATGTGATCGGGGGTCGGCGATGCGTTGCCTTGACAACCAGAGGTCTCATAGAGACCTCTATGGTTGTTGCCGGCACATTGCTGTGAGCGCCGCCCGGTGGTCGGCACTCATAGCAATGCAGTAAATCTGCTACATATGGCGATTTGCTCATCGCCCATATGTAGCAGAGGCTTCTATTGAAGCATGCCAAAAGTAAAAGAAAAAAAGTTTAAAAATTAAAAAAAAAAAAAGTTCAAATCACCCCCTTTCGCCCCAATCAAAATAAAACAATAAAAAAAAAATCACACATACACATATTTGGTATCGCCGCGTTCAGAATCTCTCGATCTATCAATAAAAAAAAGGATTAAAAAGATCGCTAAATGGCGTAGCGAGAAAAAAAAATAAAAACGCCAGAATTACGTTTTTTTGGTCGCCACGACATTGCATTAAAATGCAATAACTTGCGATCAAAAGAACGTCTCTGCACAAAAGTGGTGTTATTACAAACGTCAGCTCGGCACGCAAAAAATGAGCCCTCACCCAGCCCCAAATCACGAAAAATTAAGACGCTACGGGTCTCGGAAAATGGCACAATTTTGTTTTTTATATTTAGTAAACTTTGGAATTTTTTTTTCACCACTTAGATATAAGAGAACCTAGACATGTTTGGTGTCTGTGAACTCGTAATGACCTGGAGAATCATAACAGCAGGTCAGTTTTAGCATTTAGTGAACCTAGCAAAAAAGCCAAACAAAAAACAAGTGTGAGATTGCACTTTTTTGCAATTTCACCGCACTTGGAATTTTTTTTCCAGTTTTTGAGTACACTACATGGTAAAACCAATGATGTTGTTCAAAAGTACAACTCGTCCCGCAAAAAATAAGCCCTCACATGGCCATATTGATGGAAAAATAAAAAAGTTATGGCTCTGGAAAGAAGGGGAGCGAAAAACAAAAACGCAAAACCGAAAAAAAGCTCCGGGGGTTAAGGGGTTAATCAATAGTGCAGTGAGGATTTGGTGTCCCCTGCATTCATGGGGCCCCCAATGTTCAGATCTTGATCACCTATCCGATGGACAAGTGCCAAACATTGATTGTAGTGAAAACCTAATGAACAAATGCTTGTACGTTTTCCATAGCTGAAAAGTTAAAAAGTAAGTCTAGTATTATGGTTAACCAGTGTGAAAATAGCAAGATTTCAGGTTTTTTTGTTTGTTTTAAATATGTACAATGAACTTTTCCAAAAAAATACATTTAGCATAAAAACATTGAAATGGCTTGCCCTGGTCTGGGTTGAACCCGATCTGACTGGTAGACTTTTGAGTCCTCACAGCATGCTCACCACACACTGTCAGGATTCTCCGGAGCAGGCGATCACTATGTGACCACAAGTGTATGCAATTTTCATACATGCGGTCACTTGCTAACTAGACGTCCTCGGCCTCACTTAGTTCACTTGTCCTTGATATGTGCGTTCTGAATATAGTAGCAATTATGCAGCAACGAAGAATCCTGACAGAGGGCGGTGCGCACGCTGTGAGGTTTCAGAAGCCTTCAGTCACAAAGTGATTGCAGACTTTCCTCCCAAACAGAGACAACCCCTTTTAAACAATCCCATTCTAATTACACACTTTCTGTTGAGTTTGTGGCTTATGTTTACTTTTTGCAAGGTGGTGTTAGCCTTGCTGGATTACCCCTTTTAAAGCCCCCGTCTCACACAGCGATCTCGCTAGCGAGATTGCTGCTGAATCACTAGTTTTGTGACGCAACAGCGATCTCCCCAGCGATATCGCTGTGTGTGACATTCAGCGACGATCAGCCCCCCTGGCTGGGTATTGCTGATCGTCGCTGAATGTCCTGAACATTTTTTTGATCGCTGGTCTCCCGCTGGCCAGCACGCATCGCTGCGTGTGTGACAGGCGGGAGACCAGCGATCCGCTGGTAACCAAGGTACACAGCGGGTTTCCAGGCACCGCGCAGCGCCTGGAAACCCGACGTGTACCTTGGTTACCAGCTCCCTGCATCAGGGCGCTGGTATCCAACGTACACTGCGGATAACCAAGCGATGTTACCCGCAGTGTCGCTGTGCTGATCGCTGCCTGAGCTGCCTGTTTGGCAGCTCACCAGCGATCATGTAGCGACACATCAGCGATCCTGATCGTTGTCGGGATCGCTGGTGTATCGCTATGTGAGACCCGGGCTTAAGAGAGACTGCTCTTTTGAGCCTTGTGAAAATCTTTGTGCATCTGTTCAGTGGTAGTAAGCATGTATTTCTTATCTAGATATCAGTTCAGTTCTGTACTTTGAAAATAACATTTTGCTTTTTGTCTTTTTTAGAAACTTGTACAGCAGACAAGATGGACAGCAACAGCTTCATCCAGTTTGAGGTGCCGGAGTACAGTAGTACAGTCCTAAGCCAGCTCAATGAACTTCGGATGCAGGGGAAATTGTGCGACATAATCGTCCACATCCAAGGTCAACCTTTCCGTGCACACAAGGCAGTCCTTGCTGCCAGCTCTCCATATTTCCGTGACCATTCAGCTCTAAGTACCATGAGTGGCTTAACGATATCTGTTATCAAAAACCCTAATGTTTTCGAACAATTACTGTCATTTTGCTACACTGGAAGAATGTCCGTTCAGCTGAAGGATGTTGTGAGCTTCCTAACTGCAGCCAGCTTTCTCCAAATGCAATGTGTCATTGACAAGTGCACTCAAATTTTAGAGAGCATCCACTCAAAAATTAACGTAGTAGAAGTAGGCGGAGAAGATGATCAAAATAACCATAACGGTATCAAGGATGATAGCTACTTTGCAAACCCCGTGGATATATCTCCACCATACAGCGGGCATTTGCGACAGTCGATTGTAAGTAATGAATTAAAGATGGATGGCATGGCTAGCAAAAGTTTAAGGATCCGTCCTCAAGAAGAGGGGCAGTCAGACAGGGGCAGCAGTGGAAGCAATTCAGAACATGAAATTCAAATAGAAGGAGAAGCCGAACACGGCGACGTGGCGAGAGAGAGTCAAACAACAGAAGTCAAAGTCAAAACCGAAAAGTCGGATCGGCCAAGCTGCTCAGATAGCTCCTCACTCGGTGATGACGGCTACCACACTGAAATGGTTGATGGAGAGCAAGTGGTGACATTGAATGTAGGTTCCTACGGGTCTGTTTTGCAACATGCATATTCCTTTTCACAAGCTGCTTCCCAAAATGCCAACATATCCGAGCCCTATGGGAGCTTAAGCAACTCTAGTCCTTCCAGATCCATGCTAAGCTGCTATCGAGGAGGCCGGGTGCGCCCAAAGCGAGCATCAAACCTAACAAGCGAGGTGCCAAATATCCAAAGTTCAGAAATGAAACTGTCGTGAGCACGCCAGCTTACGAGAGCAGCCCACGTGAAAGGTCAAGTCGAGGCTACTGGCATCCTTACAATGAGAGACTCATCTGTATCTACTGCGGCAAGACTTTTAACCAGAAGGGAAGTCTTGACCGTCACATGCGTCTTCACATGGGCATCACACCTTTTGTATGCAAATATTGTGGCAAGAAATACACGCGCAAAGACCAACTGGAATACCATATACGAGGGCATACGGATGACAAGCCTTTCCGGTGTGAAGTGTGTGGCAAGTGCTTCCCCTTCCAGGGCACTCTCAATCAGCATTTACGGAAAAACCACCCAGGGGTTGCCGAGGTGAGAAACCGAATGGAATCGCCAGAGAGAGCAGAGGCTTTCGTAGACCAAAGTGATGTTTCAGTATCAGAAGTGAACATGGACTCGAATATTGAGATTCACGCAGTCACTACTACACCTGAATAACTACATGCCACCGCACACTGTATAAAGCACACAGCGTTAACTAATGCCTATTTTTACTGCTTATTTGGTAATCTCTTTAATACAGCAAATGCTACCCATTTGTCTTTGTGGAATGCCTCTTGATAATACTGAGACTTTATATAAGATATTTGGGTGATACACTAAATGTATGTTTTACATTGGCTTTTTTTTTTTTTTTTTTTTTTTTTGCTTTTTTAAGGAGACAGGGTACATTTGCACTCCTGAAGAAGCATATAGTTAGAGGTGAAAATTGGAAATTTTCTTTTCTCCCTTTTTGTGAATTCTATTTTATTGTTATGAAAGTGTTTTATCAAGAAATTCTATCTATAAAGTTTTTCTTTCTTTCTCAATTAGCTGCTCTAGTAGGCTTAATTGAGAACCGGAGGTTGTTCCCGTAGGAGCAATTCAATTTACTTAAATCTACTGTAAAGATGTATATCTTCGTACCGTGTTAGCCAGTAGATAGAAAAATATTTAGAGTTGAGAGTCCTCAGTGGTTGATACCTTTTAATGGCTAACTGAAAAGATGGTAACAAATTGCAAGCTTTCGAGACTACTCAGGTCTCTTCATCAGGCTGAACTAATACAAAATCTGAAGAATCACATATTTATACACAAAAACACAGAAAAAATGCAATAGGTAAGACAAGTGACGTGAAGCAGAATAGTCATTATGGCAGAGGGATCCTTATCTATGAATTGTTCCAATATTTATGCTCATCCCTCTGCCATAATGACTATTCTGCTTCACGTCACTTGTCTTACCTATTGCATTTTTTCTGTGTTTTTGTGTATAAATGTGATTCTTCAGATTTTGTATTAGTTCAGCCTGATGAAGAGACCTGAGTAGTCTCGAAAGCTTGCAATTTGTTACCATCTTTTCAGTTAGCCATTAAAAGGTATCAACCACTGAGGACTCTCAAGTCTAAATATTTTTAAATCTACTGTAACATTTTTTCAGTAAACTTGTATACCTCCCAATTTATTTTGCGTTTAAGTTCACCTTGGCTATGGACTGCGTTACTCTGGCCTGACATAGAGGCTTAGATGTTGGGGGGGTGGGGGAAAAGTGTTTGCTCAAATCTTTATGGTACAGCGCATTTACTTTTTTAGGGTCTCAAAGTTTTAACGCTTCCATATTTTTTATTTTTTTTTTTACACCCAAATTATACACTTATGTTTGCATTTTTGCCTTTAATCATTTTTCACGGAGTTAAGAGCAAAGTAGCCAACGTGCCTAAACAATTTCTCCTTTAATTTTTTTTTTGTTAAAATGAATGCAAGGCTACTAAATATATATTTGACAAGCTTTGTAAGTCTGCAGTAATTTGTATATTCCATAATCTAGATCTCTGTATATTTTCCTTTTGATAATATGCTCAAACCCAAACCACTTCTTGGAGCCTCTGAATTGATAGAAGGGCCCTAGAGGGTGCTGTTTGGGGTGTTTCTAAAAAAAAATTAAATAATTGAAGTTCAAACTACAATATAGAATTCACCATCTTCTATAATGCACATTATTATTTTTCTTTTTAAAGCACCACTCCAGCATTTATTTTTTCTTTTATTTCACTGCTGGAGTGGTATCACTAATGTCTGTTCTCTTCCTGTAGTAAAATACTTGCTATCTGCTGTTTTCTGCTTTTCCCAGCACCACTCTGGTCCTGTTCTGCCAACATGTTACAGCAGCTAATGACTTACCGGAAGTCAGAGCTAATGATCACAAGCTCTGAATGTAATTCTATGGGAGCCTGGGTTCTGTCTCTCATAGACTCACTTTTGGAAGCAACTTCTTTACTGCCAAGCAAACGCTGGAATGATCTGGCAGTTCACAACTAGAAGACTACTGGAGTGGCAGCTGATGAGTACCGTATATTACTAAGGGCACAGAACATTCATTAATCATGCGAAAAAAACAACGGAGTGGTGCTGTACGGTAGCATGTTTGACTTTTGTCTCTCAACACAACATAGATGCCAAACATCTAGATTAAAATCTCTGAAAGTGTTTCATCCCATCACCTGCAGTCACAGCTGAAATGTTTTTTTGGTGCTTTTGTTTTTTTGTACTTTTTACTTTTTAAACGTATTTACAGTCTTAAGCGTTTTTTTCTTAGTTCTGAATTAAGCTGCACTGTACAGTGATCTCTCTGACTTAACCTTAAAAAAATCCCTATGGATGAGCATAAGAAACTGTTTATGTATGAGCTATACCTCTTTAATTTTTCTTGATTTTGAATAGAGAATTATTGCCGTTTTTAGATAAATTGGATATTTCAGATTTGCTTTATCAACGGTTAGTGTTCTCCAAATTTAGTCTTTCTGGGGAAAAAAACCCTCTAAATACAGATAGGTGCCTAGATATTTACCGTAGTTAATTTGTTAGTCTTCAAAAGCAACTGCCATCTCCCACCCTTATTACTTATTCATTTATAGGATTAGTGCCAGTATAAAAATAAATGACTTTGAACTGTATACATTGTAACACTAGAATTTCTCTCATGCCCGTCAATTCTTATGGATTGAATGTCTAATTATACGTAATTACAAAGCAAAAAGTTGGCAAATGATTATTTCCCCCCCATTAATTTGAAAGTCAAAAAGCTACTTTCAAGTATGTCTCCCTACCTTTTACATATACTACTACAATTTTTAAAACATTTCCAGCAAAGTCTATTATTTTGTAGACCTTGTTCCACATCTCCACAATTGCTATTCACTACACTGAGAAACGTTATTCCTTTTATGGTCATTACAAGTGATGTCATCGATCGGTGTAAAACTTTAAACACTAGTTACTCCATTTTTTTCCACTTATTTATCTTTTTTAAATTTGTTTAGAGAGAACACTCTTGCTATTGCAAACCTGTAAGTTTGTAGGTACTCCTCAGGACTACATCCTGGTGGTGCTGTTAGACATAGGTCTATTTTTATACATGTGACGACTGCTGATATCAGAATTTCTTTAAAGCTCACCTGACCATTAACTTACTGTATACATCATTTTTTTCCCCTCTCCCACTTATTTTCAAATTGTTTTGATTTTATTATACCGGCGCATAAAATTTATTTTCTTCCAGCCCTTCCCCATTCTCTTTTGTGATATTTGGGATTGTTTAAACAGGGTTAGGGTAAAGCAGCAGTAAGTGGATGCCATAAGACCATTTGGCATTTCCAAACCGTTTTATGTGAAGCCTTTACAGCTGAAGACTGGCTTTTCAGGGAGGTTTTTTTTTTAGCTGGGCCTTTTTAGAATTGGCTACAGTATTAACACAATTTTCAAGCCATATTGTAGTACTGTATGTTGTTTTTTTTTATAGATACATTTTACCCTTTTGCTCATCAATCGTCTTTTTTTTTTTTTTTTGCTTTGCTGTTATAGATCTGCAATTATTTTTCATTATTTAGACTTGGTCTTTATTGACTTTGAGGATACTTTTTTTTTATGGCAACCCGTTACATCAACGTGGTCATGTGACTTCATCCTTCATACACTTTTTTTTTTTTTTTACCCTTCCATTAACCTTTTATACTGCCTCATTCTAGAGTAAATATTGGAATATTAGGACACTTTTATTCTTTTTGCAATATTGTGCCTTGCTGCATAAAAATAAAAAATAGCAACACGTTTAAGTTTAGTTGGTTTGACTTAGTACTTTTTTTTTTTTTTTCTTTTATTTAAATCCATAAAAAAGCTGCCTCGAAGTAACGGGCACGCTTGCTTTTATTATTTTTTCTTATCATTTTTTTTACAGTGTTTTAACAGATAAACCTCTTGGTACATGAATCATTTCTGTACAGTATTATGTTTGGGTACAGTACTGTTATACAACTACTCTACAATAACCACAGGCCTAGGTGAATTTTAGAAGTTAGCGATTTTGCAGCGGGGCAGTTAATGTTTGAAGCCGCTTATCTACTACTTTATGTTGTGTCATTGAGAGAAATGTGAAAATGGTGATTTTTCTTTTTCTTTTCTTCTCGCTCTCTTACAAATGTTTAACCTGTAATGACAGACTGTGAAATCAGACCTTTTATACTCTTTTACTATATATAGTTTGTGATTTTAAAATTGTTTCTAGTTTTCTTAAGCAATTCAATATTCAACATATTATTACTTCTATGTATATAGGTATACTTTGAGATTATTATTATTTTTTTTTTTTTGTAAATACACAATCTAATTTCAGACCTCTGGTCTCGCACTCTCCAGGGCCGTGTAAGGCCACCGTCGGACTCTTCCTGTTCTGTGCAGCAGCCGCAGCAACGTCACCTCTGTGAAAAGTATGGTTAAACTTGAGCCCGCCGTTCTACTGTAAGCCGAGCCACTGAATCTGATTTACTAACTTAATGGCTCGTCTTAAAAGAAAAGAATGCAGGCAAAAAGAAGAAAAAAAATATATATATAAATATATAATCCAAGGGCTGGGGGATAGAGCTATATCACAAGCTTTACTTTAAAAGAAGAAACAAAACATATTTAATTTTTTTCCTTTTAATTTTTATAAATATATTGACTGTGATATGGTTGGTGTCATTATTTTAAAGGTTTTTTTTTTTTTTTTTTCAACTTAAAAAAAAAACAGAAAGGGACTCAAATATGCAACCCCTAATCTATTTTCTAAGGGAATCTCGCCCTTGTTATGGTGCTCTTTTGACTGGTCAGGATTATTTATTAAATTTTATATATAAGAATAAAAAAAAAAGTATTTGGAGATTTTACTTGTTGTAAATTCTTTATATGTCAGTTAATAAAAACCATATATTTCATATTACTCAGCGACTGAGCAGCTGCTCAGTGTCAAGTCATTCTGAATATTCAAGGATATGCTGACCTAGGAGGGTTATGAATTTGTTTCCCCTCATTTTGGGTAGAAGCATTCTTTTATTGTACTTCCATGACCCCCCTGTTGGCTTAAAAACAAATATGATCATATTAGTAGGAGGGGGGGGGTGTCTAGATTATTGCCTTGTAGATGGTTTGAAGGATGTTGAAACCTGTTGTCCATAATTTTTTGCAAACTTTTTTTTCAGAAATTCCAGGTTACAAAAAAGTCCATACACCTTACACTAAAATTGTTGAAAAAATAACCATTTAATTCATAAGGAAATACATTTGTCAGGTGGAATTTAGCAGCATTGTTTTGTGATCGAAAACTGATGATCATTTTATGAAAAGTTGGCATTTTTATTTTTTGTCTGATCTGAAAATAACCTTAGAAATTGTTTTCAGTCTTCGACCGATGCCATTGCGTTTGCATGACCAGGTTGAGTAGCTGTAATAGCCAGTATGGGTTAAAATGCAGGCGGGTGTGTTGGCAAAATGAACGTTCCCTCAACGTTTTTTGTTTTTTTTGGGTGGGGGAGAGAGTGGAGGGCCTTTTCAAGAAAGTTTTGTTCTTTTATTAAATTCATTTTTTTATTGAGAAGCCATGATTTGATGGCTTCATACTTAATGAGCAGATAGTTGCAATCTTAGGGACACAATGTTTTATTGTGATTGGTATATGATGGTTCTGGAATTAACTAGGCTTCCAAAATTTAGTTGTGCAAGTTCACAAAATTGAGAGTTTTTGGAACATGATCTGTGACTTTTAACAAAATGATTGGATGAAAATATAAAATAAAATGGGCTGTAGAAATGTTGCATACTTATATTTTGGCTCTAAAAGTAGCAATTAGAGATGGCAATGATCCCTCAACTTTGATATATTTTTTGCCATTGCTATGAAAAGGATTCATGAATCTTTGGGAATAGGCACAGTTTAAACCAGATGTATAAAACCCCCTCCTATTTTAATATGTAACCCTCCTTTAGCCAACAGGGTCAGGAAAGTGCCTAAATATTCGAAATGACTCCGTACTAACGCCACCTCTCCGGCGATCGTGCTGGCCGCGGTTGGCGTTACCTTGCAATATAAACCAGTAACCTCACAACTCCACACTTCTGTATGAAGTAACACAAGCTAGCTATCAATAAAAGAAATATGCTGTAACAACTAATAACTTGCCATTAAGGATTATTTTATAGCATGAATTTAAAAAAAAAATATTTATTCAAATGATATTTTACTCTCGTATTGTTATTTTTTTTTTTTTTTTACTTTTTTTTTTTTTTTTAGATTTTGTGATATGACTTTCAGTGCTGCTTAATTTTGTTCAGATGAATTTTGGCTTGTAAAACTGCATTTTTTTAATGGTATAAATAAAGTCAATGGGGATTGCTGTTTGTTTGTAAATAAAAATGCTGCTAAAGCAAAAAAATGGTTTTCTGTACAGTTTTTGCACAGATTGGTGTCAAGCAGACCTACTGTATATTCTTACTAAAGTACCACTTGCTAAGTGTGAATGAGGATTGGGATGTTGGTTTTCGCCATGTTCTCATAGGCCATATGCATCCACTAATACAAAGTTTTCATTACTGCATATATAGTGCCCAAGGATCCTTGCCGAATGTCTCTATGGTTCTAGCACAGACTTGTCTTCTGGGAGGTAAGGTCAGAAGTATTAAGTAAGGTCAGAAGTATTAATATTTTTGTGGTTCCATTTCTCCTTTTTGACATTACAAAACAATAGAATTTGAAGATATTATAGTAAAAGATAAAGTTTTATCTTAATTGTAATATATTTTTGTTTACTGAGCTGTCCAACTCGCATCTGCCAAGTGAAGGACTGATCAGCAATGTTGAAAATAGACTTTTTTTTTTTTTTTTTTTGTAACTAAAGGGATTATTCACTTTTTGGGGACAATTAACATATTTTTTCTACTTAAATGCATGCATTTGGGGCTTTGTACCCCTGCACATTTAACTTTGTCAAATATTAAGTGAGAGGAGATCCAGAAACAGATTGTTATTATTATTTATATAGCACCATTGAGTCCATGGTGCTGTACATGAGATACATTCTCTCCTGCAGAACAAACTCACTGATGGATACTCCGTTCACTCATTCTGCAGCCAGCGATGGACAATGCATCACAGAGGAATATAGAAGGGAAATGGAGAATCAGGTAAACAGCATGCACGTGGGTCTTGAGAGGGATAGCTATTTATTTAGCTGACAGCTGTGGCTTTTGACACGACCTTTGCTTCTCAAACAATGAAGAATGTCAAGTTTTTGCAAAACTACTGCGTCTCCAAGAATATAATCAGAATTGTATTTTTTTTTTTCAACAACTTGAAAGTTGAAGACTAATAATTGCTTTTCCAAAAATTGTCGGGTTCATTTTTTTATGCCCTCTGACAAACAAGAGGTAACCATATGTTTACACTGATTTACTACCTATATTCCAAGAAACCACTCCAGTTTCTTGGAAAAGAGGCGGAATGTAATAAAACTACCTGGGCAGCTTGTATGAACTGAAGCATCTAGTGATGACACTGGCGTGGCTAACAAACACTTTGTAGTAGGTTTGTGATGCCAGATGACTGTTTGCTTCACAATAACCACTGTTAGTGCGAGCACAAGTTTTATATTTGGTAACTACTTTGTAGGCTTTCCAGTTTGTCCATGTTGCGTAGCTTTGCCTGAAGCAATACTTGTGGTATGCTAAGGTCATGGTTACAGTCATTTTAAGTTTAATAAAGGAGAATGTATATTAAATCAACCGCTAAAACTTAACATACATAAAACCTTAAAGGAATGCACAGTTTCCTGACCTAGACAGCATTTGGGAATCATAAATTTGCTTAGCACTCAGTATCAGTCTGCAGGAGCAAAAGGCGGAGCAAAAAAATAAATTGTATATTGTATCATCTTGTTAAAGTTCTGAGAAGAGCAATAAATGTTAGTAAAGAGATACTTACACTGGCACATCCTTTCATTCTTTAGTTTATAGTTAATCCTTGTTCTACAATATGGTAAGTGTTCAACACAAAAAAAAAAAAATAGCGAAAAGAATACCCAAAACAATTTAAACGTAAAAAATTACAATTTTATTAAATAGATATGCCTGGAATAAGGAAAACTGGGGGGAGAAATAGAGGTCAATTGACCATATGCCACATGTGAGACGGAACAACAAGGGTCAAATGGTTATAGGTAAGTAATACAATCAAGGGATAGTGCAGCAATTATAACAATATAAGTATATGTTAATTAACACTGTCTAAATATTGCACAAATCCCATGAAAAATTAATTCAAAGCAGTAAACACATGTTAAGTGGATGTGACAGCACTTAGTATATAATATGAAACATCATACTTGCAGTCAAAAAATGCATATCACAGCACTGACTGACCCCTTGAAAAAGGCTATATCGCCGAAACGCGCGTCGGGGAGGGCACGCTGTGGAGGTCCATTTACTTGATTATTGCAGGTAATTACTCTGTTCATTACATTTTGTCCTGCCATCAGTACAATACTACACTGGACTCTGTGGGAGGTGTTTCGTATGCCAATTGCAGGCAGACATTTGTTTGTTACATCATGTCCTGCTAATTACTATATAGGATTCCCTATGAACTGCTATGACATGTTGTACCATATCATTGGCAAATACTTGTTTGTATATAGACATAGATCTATTAACTTTGCCATATACTAATTGACATCATGTATATTATGCTCATCTCCCCATCCCACTTTGTGTGCCCCTCATCTTCATGTGCATTTTGGTATTGACCCCTGTCCCATTTTTTACCTTGTATTCTGATAATTATAATAAAATATTTTTTGTATCGTTTGTGAATTCTCTTGGGAATTTTTGATCGCAATTTTTTTCGCTAGTATATTCCGTATTTTTGGCGATTTCCCTTAACATGTCCTATATTTTGCCCATATGACCTAGTATTTGACACACATTATTATTGGTGGTAAATTGTATTGGGTTTCTCCTTCATGAAGTATTTGAGATACCAAACATGTATAGTTTATTTTTTTAAGTGGTGAAAAATGATTTCAAAATTTGTATGAAAAAAAAAGTGCGTTTGTCACCATTTTCTGAGACCGTCATGTTTACATTTTACGAATGAGGCTGTGTAAGGGCTTACTTTTTGTGCCCTGAGCTGTTATTTTTATTGGTACCATTTTGGGGTACCGTATATACTCGTGTATAAGCTGAGTTTTTCAGCACTTTTTCTGTGCTGAGAACACCCCCCTTGGCTTATACACAAGTCAATTGTCCCAGGAAGCTGATGGGGGAGGGGGAGCAGCGGATCACAGAGACAGGAGCTGGTGGTTGTAGCTAAAGCCTATGCGGCTGCTGTAATAGCTCACAGTGCCAGCCGCAGCTGCTGGCTTCCAGCACACTTCATACTCGCCTACCTGCGCGCCCTCGCTGGCACTGCATCTCATTCTGGCCGCCTGCATCGAAAGCTATTCTAGCCGAGCAATCACGTGGCCCCACTCATTAAGGTAATGAATATGCACGCCTCTCCACTCATAGGCGTGGAGCGCATATTCATTACCTTAATGAACGAGGCCATGTGATTGCTCGGCTAGAAGAGCTGCTGGCGCCGGTGGCCGGAACGAGATGCAGTGCCAACGAGGGCGCACAGGCAGATAAATGGTTGTTTTTTTTTTGTTTTTTTTTTTTTTAAATAACAAGAATCATACATACAAGAATAGGGGACAAAGAGCCATACATACATACATACAAGGATAGGGGAAAGGAGCCATGCATACAATGACAGCAGGAACGGGGGAGCCATGCATACAATGACATCAGGGACGGGGGAGCCATGCATACCACGATAGGGATGAGGGGACAATGCATACCCGGTTTATACTCAAGTCAATAAGCTTTCCCAGTTTTTCGTGGCAAGAGTAGGTGCCTCAGCTTGTACTCGGGTTGGCTTATACTCGAGTAGATACGATGTTTTGATTGCCCTTTAATGCAATGTTGCAGCAGTCAAAAAATCTTAATTCTGGTGTTACATTTTTTTCTTGTTACACTATCTGATTATTTTATATTTTGATAGTTCAAACATTTCTGAACACATCAATACCAAATGTTTTTTTGTTTGTTTTATTTTCAGTGGGGCAAGAGAGGGGTGATTTGAGATTTGTTTTATTTTTTAGGTATTGTTAAACTTTGTTTTTTTTTTCCCCCACTTTTTACTGAATTCAATAGTCCCATTAGGAGATTGTCCAATCACTTCAGCACTGCTAGGTATAAAGAAAATCATGGTCTCCACGAGGTGGCTTTCACAGGCGTATCGTAATGACTGGCATGGGGGTCTTCTGGAGATCCCTGGCTGTTATAACCCATCGGTGCCCCATGATCATGTGACAGGGGTGCCGATAGGAGCCCAGAATGACATGCTTCTGGCCAGATCATGTTAAATCCCACTGTCCTTGATATGTGTTATGCTTCATTTCACCTGTGATGGCTCTGCAAGAGAATCGGACACTTTCTGATGGGTTTTCCTAGGGAATCCTGATGCTCACTGGGTGATCCTGCAGCATGAAACCCTGATTTTAGGAATCAGTATCCCATCCATGTTGAATGGAGTTTATATAATATCTTGTCACGGAAAACAGTCGGGAGGGTCAGTCAGATCACACCGCTGCAACCAGTTTCAGGGGAACACAACACAGCTGCCTTCAATCCTCAGGGCAATTACGCAGTTGAGTGATGGATGAAGCTGTGGCTGCTTCCACTACTAGGCCGGTTACTGGGGAACTCGAAGTGAGCGCATGGTACATATACCTCTGATTCCAACACATGGAATATACATGTAAACCCCGATATGATCACTGCCAGCTCCACAATAAGAAAAAAAAACTAACTACCACCACCAATTGTTTATACAGGACGATTGGACACCCATTACAGGTAGCGTATGGCTTCAGGGGTGCAGTAATGCAGTAAACAGAGCTATTACATTTTATATATTAAGCAAAAAAAGATAAGCAGTGTGTATGTATATGTGTGTGTATGTATATATATATATATATATATATATATACTGCATATAGCCTGTGCATAACCCTCAAACTCCCAGGCCGCTGGTAGAGGAAGTGAAAACCATTTCCGGTGCCTACCTCTTGAAGCTCATCAAGAGAATGCCAAGAGTGTGCAAAGCAGTCATCAAAGAGCAAAAGGTGGCTACTTTGAAGAATCTAGAATATAAAAAATATTTTCAGTAGTTTCACATTTTTTTGTTATGTATATAATTCCACATGTGTTAATTCATAGTTTTGATGCCTTCAGTTGTGAATTTACAATTTTCATAGTCATGAAAATACAGAGGTGTGTCCAAACTTTTTGTACTGTGTGTATATAATAAATATATATATATATATATATATATATATATATATATATATATATATATACACTGCTCAAAAAAATAAAGGAAACACTCAACACATCCTAGATCTAAATGAATGAAATATTCTCATTGAATACTTTGTTGTGTACAAAGTTGAATGTGCTGTCAACATAATCACACAAAAATCATCAATGGAAATCAAATTTTTGTACCAATGGAGGCCTGGATTTGGAGAGACCCCCAAAATGAAAGTGGAACCAAGTCCAAATGAAAATCAAAAGACAAAATTAAAGTGGAATGAAGTCATGCTGAAGGATGTTGCAGGCAGCAGGTTCACTCAGCACGTGACAGAGTCTGGAGACACCGTGGAGAGTGATTGCCTGCAACATCCTTCAGCATGACCGGTTTGGCAGTGGGTCAGTAATGGTGTGGGGTGGCATTTCTTCGGAGGGCCACACAGCTTTCCATGTGCTTGCCAGAAGTAGCCTGACTGCCATTAGGTACTGAGATGAGATCCTCAGACCCCTTGTGAGACCATATGCTGGTGCGGTTGGCCCTGGGTTCCTCTTAATGCAGGACAATGCCAGACCTCATGTGGCTGGAGTGTGTCAGCAGTTACAGGAAGATTAAGACATTGAAGTTATGGACGGCCTGCCCGTTCCCCAGACCTGAATCCGATTGAGCATATCTGGAACATCATGTCTCGCTCCATCCACCAACGTCACGTTGCACCACAGACTGTCCAGGAGTTGACGGATGTTTTAGTCCAGGTGTGGGAGGAGATCCCTCAGGAGAACATCCGCAACCTCATCAGGAGCATGCCAAGGCGTAGGGCGGTCATACAGGCACGTGGAGGCCACTCACAATATTGAGCATCATTTTTTATTTCATTCCACTTTAATTTTGTCTTGTTTTCACTTTCATTTTGGGGGTCTCCAAATCCAGATCTCCATTGGTTCAAAAATTTGATTTCCATTGATGATTTTTGTGTGATTATGTTGACAGCACATTCAACTTTTTACTCAACACAGTATTCAGTGAGAATATTTCATTCATTTAGATCTAGGATGTGTTGAGTGTTTCCTTAATTTTTTTTGAGCAGTATAGGAAATAATTATTTGATCTCTTGCTGATTTCATAAGTTTGCCCACTGACAAAGACCTGACTGAACAGTCTATAATTTTAAGGGTAGGTTAATTTTAACATTGAAAGATAAAATCCAGAAAATCACATTTTATAAATTAAATTTATTTGCATTTTGCAGTGAGAAACATGGGTATTACTTACTGGCAGTGTGTTTTTTCGTAACCCATGACGGCACAACGATAGAGGGGATTCACCCTTCAAGGACAGGAAACCTTCAAGATAAAAAAGGCGGCGCCTCTCTCCTCATCAGTAGTTTTACAGAGTTCGAGAGGAACTCCCAGATCAGTGTACATACAAAAATAGTACATCCATATTTATATTCTGACCACCAATACCCAAAGGAGTGTTTAACAAAATGAAGATTCACAGAAAAAAGTAGTGATCAAATAGGGAGGGAATGTAAGGGTGCCGTCATGGGTTACGAAAAAGATTACCGGTAAGTAATACCCATGTTTTTCAGTCACCCATGACGGCACCACAAGAGAATTTCAGAGACTTATACTCTTAGGGAGGGACCACTGATTGTAGAACCCTTCTCCCGAATGTGAGGTCAGAAGAGGCAGACATGTCCAGCCTATAGTGTTTGAAGAAGGTGGACTGAGAGGACCATGTGGCTGCCTTACAAATCTGGTCGATGGAGGCATCTGCTCTTTCCGCTCAGGACGTCGCCACAGCTCTTGTGGAATGGGCCTTCAGGAATGGCCCTACCTGCACTGACATAAGCTAGCTTGATGGCCTCTCTAACCGACCTTGCTATAGTCTGTTTAGACAATCTAAGGCCCTTCTCCGACCCCTGAAAGGACACAAACAAGGCCCTCTGCTTTCTCCAAGGCTCTGCCACCTCTAGATACCGCAGAAGGCACCTCCTAACATCTAGGGTATGTAGCCTTTCCTCCTTCTGGTTGCTGGGGTAAGGACAGAAGGATGGTAACCCTTTCCTGAGCCCTGTGAAATTTTGTAACCACATTAGGGAGGTAAGCCGGGTCTAACCTCAAGATTATCCTATCCTCCATGATCTGCGTGTAAGGAGGGTCTGCTGACAAAGCCTGCATGTCGCCTATCCTACGGGCTGAAGTAAGTGCCAACTGTAGGGCTGTTTTTAACGAGATTACTTTTTCCGAGACAGAGAGTAATGGTTCGAAGGGGCTTTCTGTTAATGCGGTCAATACCAAATTTGGATTCCCCTAGAGGGGGTCTAGGGGTTGGAACTGAGCTGAATCTACCACAGGCCCTAATGAATCTGGCCACTCACCTATTGCCAGGTCACAATTGTGTAAGGCCATCAAGGCCATCAAGGCTGAAACCTGTACCTTAAGGGCACTAACAGCCAGGCCAAGCTCCAGTCCCTTCTGAAGGAACTCCAGGGGGATATTCCTATCCCCTGAAAAGGATAGGAATTTTTTCCAGGTCCTCCCATAGATTCTGGTGGTCACTGGTTTCCTTCTACTAAGCAGGGTGGAAATTAAACTAGCCAAGAATCCTTTATTCTCTTAAAGTGACCTCTCAAATTCCAGGCTGTTAAATGCAGCCTGGACATCTGAGGATGGAGAAAAGATAGAAGATCCCGGTCTTCTGGTAGCACCCACGGATCTGATACTGACATCGCCTTCAGCCAGTAAAAACAAGACCTCTTCTGCCAAAACGGAACTATCAGAACACCTGTGGCTCTGTCTTCTCTGATCTTCTTTAAGACTAACGGGATGTGGCATACCGGTGGAAAAGTATAGAGTAGTCCGATGTCCATTCTATCCTGAAAGCATCCACCATGCAAGGCCTGTTTACTGGACTCAAAGAACAGAATCTCTGGACTTTCCTGTTTTCTCTTGAGGCAAATAGGTCTATCTGGGGTTGACCCCACATGTCCACAATCTGATCGAACACAGACTTCTTTAGGGACCATTCTCCTGGTCTTAGCTGATTGCGGCTTAGGAAGTCTGCTTATGTTTTCTGTTCCTCTGATATGCAGGGCCGATAATGAGGAGGTGTCTCTCTGCTAGTAGAAATTCTTTGTTCTGCCACTGACATTAGTGGTCGGTAATGAGTACCCCCTTGGTGGTTTATATAAGCTACTGTAGTTCGATTGTCGGACAGCACCCTCGTATAGTGGCCTGCAGATGAGGTAACACACCTTTTAACACTCTACAGCTTGGAGTTCCCAGTTGTTTGACGAGAGCGTTATTTCTTCCTTCAACCAGGCCTCCTGCAGCCAAAGGGCTTCCAAGTGGGCTCCCCACCCACAGGGACTGGCAACCGTTGTAACTACTCATAAATACAGTCTTGTATCCACAAATATTTAGAAAAGCAATAATTATTTCTAAATAAGCATAGTAATACAACACAAACACAAAAAAATTTTTTTGGGAAAAGAGAGTCCATTGCAAAGATGATAAAATTAAATAGATTTTTATTCAATAAATTATTAAAAAAAATAATTAAAATTCAAAACGGAACAGAAAAGTGACACGCTCCAATATATCCTATAACAAGCTCATGTAATTATAATCATGCAATACCATGGAGAGGTACAAATAAATAAGAGCAGCTGTAGTCAGCAAATGACAACTAATTAAAGGAGGCCTAATATATAAAGTGCATGTGCATATCCTCACCATAAAACTGAAACATAATAGTTACAGATTGTATGTGCATAAATCTCATCATAGGTCAATTAATTTAAAGAAGTCTTATGTATAAAGTGCATGTGCATAATCAAATCAAGGCGCTAGGACATGTTAATTGCAAGATACATATGTATGGACCTCCTCAAAGGATACATATGAGGAGGTCCATACATTTGTATCTTGCAATTAATATGTCCTAGCTCCTTGATTTGATTATGCACATGCACTTTATACATAAGTCTTATACATAAGACTTCTTTAAATTAATTGACCTATGATGAGATTTATGCACATACAATCTGTAACTATTATGTTTCAGTTTTATGGTGAGGATTGTACCTCTGCATGGTATTGCATGATTATTATTACATGTGCTTTTTATAAGATATATTGGAGCGTGTCACTTTTTTGTTCCCTGTATTGAATTTTTTTTTGTTTGTTTTTAATAATTTATTGAATAAAAATCTATTTAATTTTATCATCTTTGCAATAGACTCTCTTTTCCCCAAAAAAAATTTGGGTTTGTGTTGTATTAACCATTGTAACTAAGGTCTGGCTACCACATTCATCCAAGGTACTCGCCTGGGTGCCGAATCGATCCCTAAACACCATGTGAGAGACCAGATCACTGTCTCTGGGAGGATTAATTTTTCTTCCAAGCGTCCCTGCAAAGCTAGTTCGTTTTCAAGAACGCACCACTGAAGACCTCGTGTGTGGAACTGGGCCATTTGACTGCTGGTATTCAGGCGGTTAGAGACCCTAACAGCGACATTGCCGTTCTGAGGGACATTCTTGGCTTTGCCACTAATAACGAGATCAGACTCTTGATATTCCTTTATTTTTCTTCCGGGAGGAGGCATTCCTGTCTCACCGAGTCTATCACTAAGCCTAAAAAGACCTGTGTCGTCACTGGTTCTAACCTGGATTTTTTTTAGGTTTAGATGCCACCCAGAGTTTCTAAAGTGTCTTTGACTACCCTGACTCGTTCTTAACACTGGAGAAAAGAGTTCCCTACAATCAGAAAGTCGTCCAGATATGGTATTGCTAAAATGTCCTTCTCCCGGAGATGAACTGTCACTTCCGAAATCAGCTTAGTAAATATCCGGGGGGCTATTGCCTTTCCAAAGGGAAGAGCCCTGTTCTGGAAGTGACTTACTTCTGAATGTATTTGTGCCGTCACTCTGAGAAATCTCCGATCTTGCTCGCGGATGGGAACATAATAGTAGGCGTCCTTGATGTCCAGGATCGCCATGTAACAGTGTGGGAAGAGAACCTTCACCGCCATCCTCACTGATTCCATCTTGAACAAAGAGACTATCAAGAATTTGTTTTAGGCCTTTAAGTTTATAATGGTCCTCCATGATGCATCTGTTTTTTTTTTAATCTGAAATAGGGGGGAATTTTTTCTTTCCCCTAGGGGAATCTCTTCCAGTACATGCTTTTCTTTGAGAGACAGGATCTCGATTACCAGGACAAGTTGTTTGTGCTGAGAAGGTTGTACAGGGGTCTCTAAATATCTCTGGGGAGGTGGAGTGTGGAACTTTAACTTTAGGCCTGATCCTACAATCTGGAGGATCCAGGCTCTGTAAGAAATTCTTTCCCAGGCTGGGAGGAAGAGAGAGAGCCTCCCTCCCACCTGGGCAAAAGTCATTGGGGGGGCTTTTTGGTCTCTTGGGAAGGTTTTCCGAAGTGGAAACCTCTTCCCCCTCTGGGCTGCTTCTCCAGCTTGTCCCGGTCTCTGTACGGCTTCCTGTTGAAACTGCGACCCTTCCGAAAGGATGGCCGAAAGGATGGAATGGGTGCTTTAGGAAACCCTTAATTATTAAACCTACTTTCTCTAGAATCTCGTCGAGGGCTGGCCCGAACAAGAATTTTCCTTTGCAGGGGAGAGAACAAAGTTTGACATTGGCCTGCATGTCTCCCGGCCAACATTTTAGCCAAACTGCCCTGCAACCTGCATTGGCTAGCGCAGCTAATTTTGCTGAGGCGTCTGCCATTAATGCTGCTGCTGCTTTGATGGTGGGGATAGAAGTTAGGATTTCCATGTATTGATATTACTAGATCTGTGGACTGAGCTGACGTTTCTCAGTAAATAGCTATAAACTTAACCAGTTGTTAAATATTAATAGGTCGCTGCTTCGAAGTTTAGTTTGAGAACTGACAATACATCAGGAGCAGGAATTTTGCTCTACTCAGATGCTGTGTGGACCAATATTGAACTTGGATTTTTTCCTAGGCCTCTCACTGTGGCAGGTGGCCGGTTATGTGGAGACCCTATCAAGGGAATTTAAAGAAATTCAAAGGGGAACAGAAATGTTTTCAGAATAAGCCGAGCCCTTCTGGGGAATTCGTGCTGTCTTTAGTTATACTACACATGAGATTACTTACTGTCTAAACCCAGTCTCCACATGATGCAAAACTACAACTCACATGATGGCCTTGCAGCCAGTGGACTATCATAGATTTGTAAGGGGTATTTACCATGTTGTTTTTAATTCTATATTAAAGGTATTCCCACCTAGAAATAAGATGCCAGTACGTAGTGCAAGTGGCTAGTTTCAAGTGGCCATATTAAAGGTCTAAAGGGCATAGCGATATCGCCACCAATATCGCTAAAGCATCACCGATTTGGTGACGCAGCAGCGATATTGCTAGCGATATCTCTATGTGTGATACTTACCTCCAACCGGCTCCCCCGCTGTCTGTCGCTGATCGCGCGAGAATGTGCAGCTCCATTTCTCGTCGGGCACTTCCTACTGGGCTTCCTGCTGGCGCCGACGAGCGACGCGTGGAAGCGGGCGGGAGGTCGTCAGGATCGCCGCGTCTGAAAGGTAAGTAACGACCACTGCTGCGTCGCTAAGTCGCTGTGAGATCTGCCTGTGTGGCAGCTCACTAGCGATCATTTAGCGATGCACCAGCAATCCTGACCAGGTCGTATCGTGGTCGGAATCGCTGCTGCATCGTTAAATGTAAAACCCCCTTAAGTTATGAAAGTTCAGTAGAACTTCTGGATATCTGACCCTTAGGCCAAGCCTCCTTAGTGACTTGTGGGAGTGCAATGTAAGATAATGGCTATGTTGCAAGTAATGATTGGGAGTGGAGTGGGGGTGTTATCCAAAAATGTCCATGAGCAGAAATCCAATATTGCTGAATTTTTCTGCCACCCAACTCTCCTTCAATGTGTGACATTGCCCTAGTTTTTGACATAGCTGTCATAATTTTGTTTTTGCCTATGCAATATTCACACACAAACTTATGAAGCCATTATATGAAAGGGTCGCTATAGTATGACTATTTTCAGACCCATTTTGGTTTCGGTTAGATCAGCACAACGCTGTTTATTTAACAAATTACCATTCTTGGCCATGTCTCTCAGTCAACAGAAGCCGAGCACAAATATTATTCCAGAGGCGATTGTGTATCATGTAAACATGGGGCTGCCAGGAAGTAGCCATAATTGTAAGATCTTTTGAGAGTATAATGGACCCAGTGAACAACCACAAAAGGTAAAAAATATCCTCATGCTGCAGTATGGCAGCACCCAACCTCCCATGTAAAATTGCTTTTGCATAGTGTTTATTTTCTGACACATTCCAGCAAATACTGAACTGTCCTATAGGCCTCAAACAGATATTATCATGTAGTCTATTATGTCTGAGCCAAAAGCAAACTTTTTAAACTCTTTTTATTGAAAGATTCCACAGGATAAGATTACAAACATATAACAATGCAGTATAAAGTCAGAATAATCCATATAGTCACCGTCCACAATGACATAGATGTGATATCATACTTTCAATAATAGAAAAAACAAGCAAAGAAAAAAAACTAAACTAAAGGATTACGGAACATAGCATTTGAAATAATGTCCACAACAAAGCATTGCATCCTAAACCAACAGGTTATTTATCAGAGTTCTGAACTCGTACCAGGTCAGGTTATGATAGAGACGCACCCCAAGCCCACATATACCATCACCTTCATGACCTGGAAGAGATATACATCAGGGCTTGTATCACGAAATTGGTGAGACCATGGCACTAGGAGTCAAGTGCGTTAAGGGTGAGTCATACTACCTTTCCCAAATCTTATGGAACTTCTGGGGACATCCTCTATTTCTATATAGTTCTCATACGGTATTATATTGTTCACTAATTTTTTCCATTAATTAATTGAAGGAGACCCCCCCACCCCATCCACCTCAACGCTATTGCTTTCCTAGCCATAAATAGAATTTCCCGGAGAAATATTCTATCATAATGCACCCACATCTCCTCATCCACAACCCCAATAATACACAACTCCGGACTACAGTCATGGCCAAAAGTTTTGAGAATGACACAAATAATATATTTTCACATGATCTGCTGCCCTCTGGTTTTTATGTGTGTTTGACAGATGTTTTTATCACAGACAGAAATATAATAATTGCAAACATATGAGTAACAAAAGTTTATATTGACACTTAGAATGAGTTAATGCAGCAAGTCAATATTTGCAGTGTTGACCCTTCTTCTTCAGGACCTCTGCAATTCTCCCTGGCATGCTCTCAATCAACTTCTGAACCAAATCCTGACTGATAGCAGTCCATTCTTGCACAATCAATGCTTTCATTTTGTCAGAATTTTTAGGTTTTTGTTTGTCCACCCGTCTCTTGATGATTGACCACAAGTTCTCAATGGGATTAAGATCTGGGGAGTTTCCAGGCCATGGACCCAAAATCTCTATGTTTTGTTCCCTGAGCCATTTAGTTATCACCTTTGCTTTATGGCAAGGTGCTCCATCATGCTGGAAAAGGCATTGTTGATCGCCAAACTGCTCTTGGAGGGTTGGGAGAAGTTGCTCTTGGAGGACATTCTGGTACCATTCTTTATTCATGGCTGTGTTTTTAGGCAAGACTGTGAGAGAGCCGATTCCCTTGGCTGAGAAGCAACCCCACATATGAATGGTTTCAGGATGCTTAACAGTTGGCATGAGACAAGACTGGTGGTAGCGCTCACCTTGTCTTCTCCGAATGAGGTGTTTTCCTGATGTCCCAAACAATCGAAAAGGGGATTCATCAGAGAAAATAACTTTACCCCAGTCCTCAGCAGTCCACTGCCTGTACCTTTTGCAGAATATCAGTCTGTCCATGATGTTTTTTTCTGGAGAGAAGTGGCTTCTTTGCTGCCCTCCTTGAGACCAGGCCTTGCTCCAAGAGTCTCCGCCTCACAGTGCGTGCAGATGCACTCACACCTGCCTGCTGCCATTGCTGAGCAAGCTCTGCACTGCTGGTAGCCCGACTCCGCAGCTGAAACACTTTTAAGAGACGGTCCTGGCGCTTGCTGGTCTTTCTTGGGCGCCCTGAAGCCTTTTTGGCAACAATGGAACCTCTCTCCTTGAAGTTCTTGATGATGCGATAGATTGTTGACTGAGGTGCAATCTTTCTAGCTGCGATACTCTTCCCTGTTAGGCCATTTTTGTGCATTGCAATGATGACTGCACGTGTTTCTTTAGAGATAACCATGGTTAACAGAAGAGAAACAATGATGCCAAGCACCAGCCTCCTTTTAAAGTGTCCAGTGGTGTCATTCTTACTTAATCATGACAGATTGATCTCCAGCCATGTCCTCATCAACACCCACACCTGTGTTAATGGAGCAATCACTGAAAAGAGGTTAGCTGGTCCTTTTAAGGCAGGGCTGCAATGATGTTGAAATGTGTTTTGGGGGATAAAGTTCATTTTCTAGCCAAATATTGACTTTGCAAGTAATTGCTGTTAAGCTGATCACTCTTTATAACATTCCGGAGTATATGCAAATTGCCATTAGAAAAAGTGAAGCAGTAGACTTTGTAAAAATTAATATTTGTGTCATTCTCAAAACTTTTGGCCATGACTGTACATTCAATTGGTATCCCAATTATTCGTTCTAATGTAGTCATTACTTGGCTGCTTCCCCAATCTCCTCCAAAGTGATATCTCTATCCAAGAACACCCGTTCTTCACAAGAAAGTTTGAGAAATTCTATTTGATTTAAGTACTCACCAATTTCTTCTACAGTGTGGCTCAGCTGGGAGTCATATAAAGCCCCCGAAACACACAGCGATCTCGCTAGCGAGATCGCTGCTGAGTCACTAGTTTTGTGACGCAACAGCGATCTCCCCAGCGATATCGCTGTGTGTGACATTCAGCGACGATCAGCCCCCCTGCTTGGTATCGCTGATCGTCGCAGAATGTCCTGGACATTTTTTTGCTCGTTGGTCTCCCGCTGGCCAGCACGCATCGCTGCGTGTGGCAGGCAGGAGACCAGCTGGTAACCAAGGTACACATCGGGTGTCCAGGCGCCGGGCGGCACCTGGAAACCCGATGTGTACGTTGGATACCAGCATGCTGCTGCAGGGGAGCTGGTAACCAAGGTACACATCGGGTTTCCAGGTGCCGCGTAGCGCCTGGAAACCCGATGTGTACCTTGGTTACCAGCTCCCTGCACCAGCGGGCTGGTATCCAACGTACACTGCGGGTAACTAAGCGACGTTACCCGCAGTGTCACTGTCCTGATCGCTGCCTGTTTGGCAGCTCACCAGCGATCATGTAGCGACACACCAGCGATCCTGACAAGTGCATATCGTCGGGAACGCTGGTGTGTCGCTATGTGTGACGGGGCCTTAACTCTCAAAAATGTACTTCAAATCTGTTTGCGATTTGGTCAGATTTAAGTAGCGGAGTTCCCTCTCTTGTATTAATGGCCAGAATGGATGGAGGCATTTGATTTTGTTGGACCAAGTATGCCAAGAATTTACTCAATTGGTTACCTAATTCGAAATAAGTCTGTTTAGAGAAAAAGAGTTTTCTCTGGGCTTTTTCCTGTAAATATATCAGATATTCCCTCCCCTTCCCAAGCCATTTATGTAGAGAATCATCAAAGGGGCTTGTGAGGAACTCAGCCGGCCGCCACACGGTAGCCTGGGTATCACAGCTTCTGATACCACCGCCGCTACCAAATGTGACGGACGATCCCTTTCCTCCCACGTCACCAATGGGACGTAACTCCACAGGTACAGCTTTCCGGCGCCCCCTTTGTCTCTCAGGTCAGTAAGAGAACTGCACCTAGAGCAAATGGCCGCCGGGGAAGGTGTCCTGCTACCCACTGGGTATTCTAAGATTCATGATCAGAGTAAAAGCATCAGCCCAAGATTAATTTTATGGTTTAATTTGCCTTAAGGGCGCACTAGATAATTACAGAAATATACAGTAAAGCTATACAATGTAATTACAATGGAATGGCAGTCAGAGTAAAAATACAACAATAATGTACAAGGCTTAAAGGTATTAGCTATAGATCAATATTACCGGGTTGTAGTATGGTCATGGGAAGGCAGGGGCTTTGCCATTCCCAGGTAGTAGTCTTCAGTTACTGGATAGTCCCCAAAGCATATGTTGCTGCACCCTTGGCAAGACAAATCCGTTTTCTTTTGGTCCTTTCCTAGACCATCTTCTTGGCTTCTGTGTGTGAAATGGAATGAGAGACCAGTCTCTTCTTGGCTACAGCTTCCAAACCTGCTAGGCCCTTCCCCATTTGCTTTGAAGCCCGCATATTAACTGGCCTGCAATTCATATGGAGCAGGAAACAACGCCTTGAGCTTGAGCTAATTACCATACGACTGATCATCTTTTCAGACCCTGGCCTAAACCAATTAGCATGTAAAGGCCTATTGATTCATAGTGGACATCAAAGCTGGCCGTACTGAATATGCTAATAGGCCCTGTGTAGCTAAAAGTCTGTGGCTGTGTGAACTGACAAAATGGAGGCTGGTACAGGCCCTATACAAAATGGCGAAACCTTTTCCTTACACATCCCTGCTTTTGAGGGCGCTAGGGGGTATCACATTCCTGTGTTCCCCCATGCGCCCTACCGCACCCTCTCTTTGGCTAGGGTGGCAGATCCACGAGGATTTCAGACTCTCTGTCCTCTCCTTCCTCTGGAAGGTTGCACACTGGGTGGGCATAAGCCTCCCGCTCATGATGGGCCTTCATCATGTTTACATGGAAGGCCTTCCTCCTTCCACGGGCGTGGTCCAGGGTGACCAGGTAGGTGACGGCGTTGAGCTGCTCGTGCACGAGGTATGGACCCTCCCAGGCCGCCTGAAGCTTGTTTTGTGGTACGGGGACCAGTACCCACACCTTTTGACCCACCTGGTAGGTCCGCTCACAAGCATTCTGGTCGTACCATCGCTTCTGGTCAGCCTGAGCTTGGGCCATATTGTCATGCACCAGCCGCGTCAAGGCCATCATTCGGTCCCGGAAGCGCACGACATACTCAATGACCGACACTCCAGGGGTGGCTAAATCCCCTTCCCATGCTTCCTTCACCAGAGCAAGGGGCCCCCGTACACGTCGCCCGTACAGGAGCTCAAAGGGGGAGAACCCCGTTGAGGCCTGTGGAACCTCCCGGTAGGCAAACAGCAGGTGTGGGAGATACCGCTCCCAGTCTCTCCCGTGGGAGTCGACCAACATCTTCAGCATCTGCTTTAAGGTGCCATTGAACCGCTCACACAAGCCATTGGTCTGTGGGTGATACGGGCTGGCCACCAGATGTTGTACCTGTACCTGCTTACAGAGAGACTCCATCAGCTGCGACATGAACTGGGTCCCTCGGTCGGTGAGCATTTCCTTGGGAAACCCCACTCTGGAGAAAATCTCCAGTAAGGCAGTGGCCACTTTGTCGGCCCGAATGGACGACAAAGCTACCGCCTCCGGGTACCGGGTGGCATAGTCCACTACCGTTAGTATGAAGCATTTCCCGGAGCGGCTGGGAGTGGACAGAGGTCCAATGAGATCCACAGCCACCCTCGAGAAAGGCTCTTCGATGATGGGCAGAGTTACCAGTGGGGCTTTGGGGCGCGGCCCCGCCTTCCCCACCCTCTGACAGGTGTCACATGAACGGCAGTAGGCTATCACCTCGGTCCTCATTCCAGGCCAGTAGAAATGCTGAGCTAGCCTGGCCCTGGTTTTAGTGATCCCTAGGTGTCCGGCCATTGGAATCTCGTGTGCGATCCGCAACAATTCCGCCCTGAACGGATGGGGTACCACTAACTGTCGGTCCCTGGGCCACGCCTCCGGTGAACCCTGCTGGACCGTTACCCGGTACAGCCGTCCCTGGTCCCAGACCACTCGCTCGCGGTCGGACTCCAGGGGAGGCTGTGCCGCCTGTTCCTTGAGAGTCTTCAGGCTAGGGTCAGCTTCCAACGCTGCCTGAAATCCCTGACTAGATATGGCAAGAATTGATGAAACTGCCCTGTCCTCTGTCAGTTCCCCGGGATCTGTCTCCTGGCTACTGTCTGACTCGGCAGCCACTTGGTCAGAGAGGGGGAAACCGTCGGACCTCCGCGAGGCTGCTTGGGCTTCAGCGCTCCCACTCCTGGTAACAGCGGCCACGACCGCTGAGACCACGGGTAGCGCCTGCTTTCCCTCCTCCTCTGACCAAGTCGCCGGGTCAGGCAGACTTCCCTGACTTCCTGACATCCCGGATGTGGGGAACTCTTGACCTGGGGTCCTACCTGGTGGCTCCTCTCCCGGGACGCCCCCTCCCCCCATGGCCTGTTCCTCTTCCTGCAGGGGCCCTAGACTCAGCAGGCTGGATTCACTTAGGGGCCCTACACTGCCCATAGCAGCCCCTCCCTCCACCTCTGAGCTCTCCCCTACAGCCTCCTCACCTGTCCTCACTGTGAGCCCTGTGTGTGTAGTGTCAGTGCATGGCTTACCATCAGGTTGCACTCCCTCCTCCACTGTTGGAGGCACATTCAATACATTAACATTAGCATTCACAGTAGAGTCATGACATTCTTGGGGAGCCGGACTTGGGGGTTCAGTGGCCACATACTGGGACACTAGCCGCCCCAAATCGGTCCCAAGCAACACATTTGCAGGAATATTCGGCGTTACTCCCACCTCCCGCATCCCCTTCCGGCACCCCAATCCAAATACACCTTGGCAACGGGCAGCGCCGGTTCAACGCCTCCAATTCCGGAGACGGAAAGGGTTTTCCCAGGTACCAAGTCTTGAAGGGACACCACCTCAGGGCGTACCAGGGTTCGTTCAGCGCCTGTGTCCCGCAGTCCCATGACCGCTGAGCGGCCGATGGTGACGGGTTGGTAATTGTCTAGGGACCTCCCACCACCCCCTCCCACACACAAAACAGTGGACGGTTTCTGGGACAGGGATGGGGCCTTCTGGCGCTGGGGACATGCAGCCTTAAAGTGTCCTGGCTGATTGCAATTATGGCAACGTCTGGGTTCTGTTCCTGGCCTGGAGAGGGCAGCAGGGGGGTACACCCCTTGCACTCTGGGGGCTGGATATGGGGCTGGGGCAGGATTGGGCTTACCCCCTCTCCAGGTGCTGCTGGCAGGCTTCTTTGGCTCCGGCGCCCTGTTGTTGGCATACTCGTCTGCCAGGGCGGCTGTAGCAGAAGCCCCCTTTGGTTTACGGTTACGGAGGAACTGCTGGAGGTCCTCTGGGCAGTTCGACAAGAATTGCTCCATGACAAACAGTTCCTGGACCTCCTGACGGGTAGTGAGCTCTAGACCCGAGGTCCAGTGCTCCGCAGCTCTCAACAGGGCCCGCATGTGGTCGGTCCAGGTGTCCTTTGAACCCCGCTGCAGGCTCCTGAACTTCCTGCGGTACGACTCCGGGGTGAGGTTGTAGTGCTGGATCAGGGCCCGCTTGATGCTGTTGTAGTCCTGCTCCTCCCCGGCAGGTAAGTCCCCCAAAACTTCCAGGGACTTACCCCTCAAACGGGGGGTCAGGTACCTTGCCCACTGATCCGGGACCAGATGATGTTGGAGGCATGTCCTCTCAAAAGCAAGCAGAAAGGAATCCAGGTCTCCATCCTTTTCAAGTAAGGGAAAGTCCTCCGCCCGGACCTTGGGAGCCCTTGTCTCCAGTGGGCCTGGTAAGTCCAGCGGGGGCCCGTGCTGAGCCATCTCCAGTCGGTGCTGGCGCTCCGCAGCTTCACGGCGTTCTGCAGCCTGCAACACACGTTCTGCTTGCTCACGCTCTGCTGCTCTCTCTGCCGCTGCTTGCTCACGCTCTGCTGCTGTCTCTGCCGCCACCAGGAGTCTTTCATAGGCGGCGTCATTACCAGCCTCGAGCTGTGCCATAGCCGCTTGGAAAAGGGCCTCCGATCTGGACAGGCTGGGACGGGCAGGGGGTGGACAGTCCACTGTGAGACTGAGCACGGGGGTCGGGCTCCTTGGGGAGCCCTGGCTGAGCTCCCCCTCATCGTTATCGAACCCCTCATAGGCCACAGCATTGGCCTCCCCCTTTGCCCTACTCCTGGTGCCTTCCGCCATCTTGGGAACCTTTGGTTACTGAAACACAGCTGCAACCCTGACCTTGCACACAACTTGTTATATTTACACTCTGAACGTCTAGTGCTGGGCTGACCTTAAGACCCCAGCAGTGAAAGTACTGCTGGTAGTCTCTAGTGTCTGGGAGTAGGGGTCCCACGCACACTATTACTCTGATCCCACCGCTGCCACCAATTTGTGAGGAACTCAGCCGGCCGCCACACGGTAGCCTGGGTATCACAGCTTCTGATACCACCGCCGCTACCAAATGTGACGGACGATCCCTTTCCTCCCACGTCACCAATGGGACGTAACTCCACAGGTACAGCTTTCCGGCGCCCCCCTTTGTCTCTCAGGTCAGTAAGAGAACTGCACCTAGAGCAAATGGCTGCCGGGGAAGGTGTCCTGCTACCCACTGGGTATTCTAAGATTTGTGATCAGAGTAAAAGCATCAGCCAAGATTAATTTTATGGTTTAATTTGCCTTAAGGGCGCACTAGATAATTACAGAAATATACAGTAAAGCTATACAATGTAATTACAATGGAATGGCAGTCAGAGTAAAAATACAACAATAATGTACAAGGCTTAAAGGTATTAGCTATAGATCAATATTACCGGGTTGTAGTATGGTCATGGGAAGGCAGGGGCTTTGCCATTCCCAGGTAGTAGTCTTCAGTTACTGGATAGTCCCCAAAGCATATGTTGCTGCACCCTTGGCAAGACAAATCCGTTTTCTTTTGGTCCTTTCCTAGACCATCTTCTTGGCTTCTGTGTGTGAAATGGAATGAGAGACCAGTCTCTTCTTGGCTACAGCTTCCAAACCTGCTAGGCCCTTCCCCATTTGCTTTGAAGCCCGCATATTAACTGGCCTGCAATTCATATGGAGCAGGAAACAACGCCTTGAGCTTGAGCTAATTACCATACGACTGATCAACTTTTCAGACCCTGGCCTAAACCAATTAGCATGTAAAGGCCTATTGATTCATAGTGGACATCAAAGCTGGCCGTACTGAATATGCTAATAGGCCCTGTGATGCTAAAAGTCTGTGGCTGTGTGAACTGACAAAATGGAGGCTGGTACAGGCCCTATACAAAATGGCGACAACCTTTTCCTTACAGGGCTATTAATATACTCAGCCTCCAGCGATTTACATTCCTCAGCAAGTCTCCGTTCCCCAATATAGGATTCCCTTTTAATATATGAAATCGTGGACTTGACACATCCCCTCAAATATGCTTTAAGTGCGTCCCACACTACCAATCTTATCGGGGAAACCATCATGGTCTGTTATAAATACCTCTAATTGGTCTATTATTCTATCCTGTTCCCCTATAAGGGATAGACAGAATGGATGTATGTGGAATCTCTTAGGTGTGTTAGGGCCGTCAAGATGCAGGCATATCACCAATGGAGCATGATCTGATACTGCCCTAGGAGAGTACTCATATTCACGCAGATCTGATAATACAGCATTATTCCCAAATGCATGATCAATTCTGGATAAACATTGAGCGGCTGATGTATAACAGGAGAATTCTTTCTTAAGAGGATGTTGCTGTCTCCACAAATCAATCCAGCCCATCTCTGTTATGAAAGCTTCTAGTACAGTGGTATCTTGGTTACTAGGCCTAGAGTTTGCAGCACTAATTCTATCCAAATAAGTATTAAGAATCATATTAAAATCACCCATACATAACATCTTATCATCAGGATACTGTGATATAAAATCGCTGCCTGCTAGAGTATATCCATTTTGGCCGGCGGTGGGTTGTAGATATTAAGCAGTACATAAGGCACCATATCTATAAATGCATATAGAAAAATGAATCTACCCTCCGAGTCCCTCTTGACCATTTAAACTGACCATCTGAGACCTATGTACCATAATGACCACCCCTCTAGAATAGGACGTATGTGTAGCGTGCCTCTGCCATTGTATCCAAGGTTTATTCGTTCTGGATATAGTGTCTGGTGTTAAGTGGGTTTCCTGAAGGCATATTATCTGCGCTTGTGTTTTATGTATCTGAGTGAACACCATATTTTGTTTCCTAGCGGTCCCCAGCACCCTAATGTTCCATGAAAGGAGTTTAAGTGATGCCATATAGACTCAATAGAAAATTTTTGCACAGAATATTGTTCACTTTTGGAGTGCTTAGCTCCATCACATAGAGATCACTCCTGGATGATAAAGTATAGGTGCAATGCTGATAATCAACTGAATTTTCAATTAACTTAAGAACCGTTGACCAATAGTGGCCATAGAAATACAAAAAGAAATGCCCATAAACTTCTCTAAACTGAAGCATAGGCATAAGTAAAATTCTCATATTCTCTTCTATCAATCCGAACCACCAATAACAGTTATATCGGATTCAATGCACACTCTTAAAGTAATCCCCCCAGGAAAGGCACTTACAGAATTACCGGTCTGACCACTCAGTTTTTGCTAAACTCAAAGCGTAGCCGAGTTCCCGGGCCAGGGAGCGTGACGTTAGCGCCCGCAGAGACGGGTGCCCCGCCACCCTCCCATTTCGGATTCTTAATAGTTTCCATTAGGCTCTCCAAGAAGCAGGAGCCTGGGGGGCTATACACCCAGGTCATAAACTCCACCATTTCAATGTACACCACTGTAGTCCCACAGGGTAATACACTCAGAAGGGGGAGTGAGACATCTCCAATTTGACAAGCATATTAGCATTTTAACAAGTCTATATGGGAACAAACCGCATTAGAAGTATATCAATTAACCATTATAGCGACCCAGCTCAGGCATAAACATAAGTATTCAAATCAATAATCTCCTTCTGAAGTATAAAGTTCAGCGCTCATACAATAAACTTTACCATATTAACATGCACTATCATTACTACTTCTGGCATCTTTCTCTCTTGGAGATCCACTCCTCTGCTTTCATCAGGTTCTGAAAGAAAATTACCCTCTCACCATCTACTACCCTAAGCCTGGCTGGGTACGCCATGGAATAAATCACATTGGAATTCTTCAGGCGTCTTTTAACCAAACACACTAAAGCCCTATAAGCAAGATAAACAAGCGAAGGGACCAGAGTTTTTAATATAAAAATTATTTTAATAGATGAATAACAATAAATAAAAAATAACAAAAACACTTATGCAGAGTAACCACCAACCAAGCAGGAAAAATTGGGGACTGGGAAAATTCCTATACCATCAAGTATGTTACATATATTCAGTTACCTAAATTAGTATAGAAAAAAAATATATAATTATATAGAATAAATAATTTAAAATTATACTCAAAAGAGATATATTAATTCTGTGTACCTGAGCTAATGAACAGTAATATATTATATTTATATCCTTGCACATGGCAATGAACATGGCAATAAAAAATAGCCATAGCTCAAAATAAGGTGCTTTAGAGCAACTGAACACCAGATTAGAATTTAAAATATATGTTGGGTCAGTGTCATAATATCAAAATTGTATGTTTCATAAGTAATAAAATGCATTTGTGCCTAAATATAGCTATCAAAATTATAAATATCAAAAGAAGTGCCTCATAGAGCCATATGGTTACCCATATCAATATATAGGAAATTTACCCATAGCTCAAGGAAAAAATAAATGAGGCACTTAAGAGCAGCTGCGTCACACAACACTTTATATCAAGGGATAAGTAGTCACATAGGCCAGTGCCATAATATCATTCATATATGACCCAAGAAGGAGTGTCTGTGTGTTAGCCGTTCAATGTAAATATAGATATCAATAAAGCCTAATAAAGCATGCAGCCAAATGCATAAAAGTAAAGTGTCAGTGCCCAAAAAGAGGTAACTTACATGTGGGACAGGATCCTGAGGCGGCAGGCCTTAATACATCAATAAATATTAGTACCGCATATCCAGAGCAAAGATAAGGGGATGTAAGTAGCCTAAATCATAGCCCCTTAACGAATAAAGCCCAAAGTGAGATTGTAGAGCAAGGATTTTGCACAATAAAGATCTCAAAATTCAAATCCCCAAAGAGGAACACTCCTGTCTATGCTATAATGACTACAAGTAAATGGCTGGACACAAAGATCCTAAACCCAAACGTGCCAATATACAGTCATGGCCAAAAGTTTTGAGAATGACACAAATATTAATTTTTACAAAGTCTACTGCTTCACTTTTTCTAATGGCAATTTGCATATACTCCAGAATGTTATAAAGAGTGATCAGCTTAACAGCAATTACTTGCAAAGTCAATATTTGGCTAGAAAATGAACTTTATCCCCAAAACACATTTCAACATCATTGCAGTCCTGCCTTAAAAGGACCAGCTAACCTCTTTCAGTGATTGCTCCATTAACACAGGTGTGGGTGTTGATGAGGACATGGCTGGAGATCAATCTGTCATGATTAAGTAAGAATGACACCACTGGACACTTTAAAAGGAGGCTGGTGCTTGGCATCATTGTTTCTCTTCTGTTAACCATGGTTATCTCTAAAGAAACACGTGCAGTCATCATTGCAATGCACAAAAATGGCCTAACAGGGAAGAGTATCGCAGATAGAAAGATTGCACCTCAGTCAACAATCTATCGCATCATCAATAACTTCAAGGAGAGAGGTTCCATTGTTGCCAAAAAGGCTTCAGGGCGCCCAAGAAAGACCAGCAAGCGCCAGGACCTCTCTTAAAAGTGTTTCAGCTGCGGAATCGGGCTACCAGCAGTGCAGAGCTTGCTCAGGAATGGCAGCAGGCAGGTGTGAGTGCATCTGCACGCACTGTGAGGCGGAGACTCTTGGAGCAAGGCCTGGTCTCAAGGAGGGCAGCAAAGAA
>JARQOD010000008.1:125448019-125511311 GCA_033576555.1 Oophaga sylvatica
CATAAGCCCCCCGAAGGGGACCCGGCAGACCCCCACAGAAGTGCAGGACAAAATGCAGGCACCAAAAAACTAAAAGAAGAAAATGTCTTATCTGTTAGCAGAAGATGCAGGCACGAAACAGCTTTTTCTGGGTCTCTGGGAGTGTGCCTTACGCTAAACAGTGCAATTAGGAGTGTGTCATGCCATGGTTTGCGTGTCTCTTGGGCAATTTTTCAGCATTCTATTCTTAAGTGTTTCATTCAGTTTTTTCTACCTTCCTGCTGCTCTGGGGGTGGTAAGGAGTGTGTAGGCCTAAATCTGACCCTACTGCTAATCGGGTCTTGTGTGTCAGATTTGCTGTGAATGCGGGTCCCTGATCACTTTCTATCATTTCTGGAACCCCGTATCTGCACACTATTTTCCGAAAGTAGCTTCGTTGCAGTAGTCTTTGCTGACTTGGAAGGCTTCTGTTCATCTTGAAAATACTTCTTTTGACCACAATGGCGTATTTGAATCCTTCACTTGGCGATATCTGGATGTGGTCTATCTGGATCCTTTGAAGCTGGTAGAGTGGTCTTTCCAGATGAGGTGAGGGGTCTTTCTTCCATACGTCCAGGCTTGAATTTGCCGCAGGTCAGACAGCTGCTGGTGAGTTTGGCTGTTAGGGTGGAGATCCCTGAAGCGAAACAGTAAGCACCAATCAGATCATTCATCTGTGTCTTTGATATGTGGATGTGGGTCCATGTACCCATTGGACCACCATAGGGTGCATACTTTGTGGTAGGCAGAGTTTGAAGTCTATTATTGATAGCCTTCCTTCTTCACGTGTTGCTTTTTTCCCATTCAGCTCTTTTCCTTTTGGAGCTTGGTCTTGTAACTTCTTGAGCAGATTCCAGGACGTCTCTTTGTCAGGTTTCTTGTCTTCAGTCGTCATGTAGTAGCCGTCCGGCTCTACGACCTCTCCCACTTCTCCATGTTGTCTTCCTTTGGCTGCTTCTTTGGCTGCCATGTCCGCCATGTTATTGCCTCACGCCTCTTCTGTTTTCAGTTTTCCATGCACTTTGATTTTTCAAATTGCCACCATTTTGGAAGTTGGAGTATACCCAGTAGGTCCCTGAAGGCTCCATGATGCTTCACGGTTGTCCCGTTTGCTGTGATGAAGTCCCTTGTAGCCCAGATGGGTCCAAAGTCGTGTGCTATGCCATGCGAGTACCTGTAGTCCGTGTAGATGTTTGCAGTCTTGCCTTCTGCCATCTGGCAGGCCTTCGTCAGCACTATCAATTCTGCTTCCTGGGCTGACAGGCTAGGTGACAGACTTCTGGACCACAGGATTTCTTGATTGCTGGTCACTGCACTTCCTGTGTTGAAACTTCTTCTGGAGCCATCCAAGTATCCCCCCTTGGGAGTGGGAGTAGAGTGGCCGGGCTGAGGACTGTAGGTCTGGAGACAGTGACATTATGAGACAAAGGCAATAGAGGCGCCACAAAGATGCCTGACGGTGGAGAGATTACTGTTGGTTGAGCTTGATTGAAGATTGCCAAGATGTCATGTGGAGTGAGAGTTTCCAGTGGCTGTCCAAGAGTGATTTCAGCAACCTTGTCCAGGAGGGTGTGTGCTGCAGATACTGCCATCAGGCAGGAGGGTGCTCTTCTTGCAACTGGATCCAAGCGGGCTGAGAGGCAGCCTAAAAGTCTCTGTTTTCCCCCGTGAATCCGTGCCAGGACTCCAGTAGCATGATCTTCTTTCTTCCATCAGGTAGACGGAAAGACTTTTCATAGTCAGGTAGGCCTGGTATTGGCGCTGAGACTGTGGAGTTCTTCCAATCTCCTGAATGGGTTGAAGGCTGCGTCTGATAGAAGGAGCGGGGTTGCGTTGATGCACAGAGGCTGCATTAGGTCTGAGGCATCAGGGATCCAGGTTCTGCAATATGACACTAGACCAGGGAAGGCCTGCAGCATTCTTGGAGTTGTTGGGGAGCCATCTTCTCCATAGTGGTCTCCCAGTCTTTTGACATGTGTTTCGTCTGGTGGGCAATACAGTGTCCCAGGGATGTAACTTGCTTCTGGCATCACTGGACTTTGTTCTTCCAGACCTTGCGTTGCTGTTCTTCCAGGTAGAGTAGGAGAGACAAGGAATAGACTGTGCAGGTGTTGATGTCAACCACACAAAATAGAAGGTCATCCACGTGTTGTAGAAGAGTGACTCTTGCATATTCTGCAATCCAGTTGACGAGGATGGAGGACATTGTCTTGGTGAAACTTAAAGGGCTTGTTTTGAGCACCTTGAGACAACACTGTCCATATGCACTGCACTGGTGCATGAAAGCAGGCCTCCAGGTGGAGGGGAAACACTGAAGAAGGTACTGGCCAGGTTGATCACCGTGAATACCGTTGCGGTGACTGGGACTCTTGAGAGCAGAGTGTGATGGTTCAGCACTGTTGGGGTTTCAAATACCGTAGCCTCTTTCGCGGCCTCCAGGCCTTGCACCATTCTGAACTCAGTGGGGTTTAGAGTCTTTTTCTTCACTGTGGAAAGCTGGGATTGATTCCGATGGGCGAGGCAGCCCAGTTTGGCCTTGTCCGTCAGTATGTGGCAGGGGACTCCCATCTGCTGGTGCAGAGCTGGCGGGAAAACAAGCCGTCTACTAGGATCCACATCATGAGAGATGACGACCAGCTGGCTTTCTTGTTCTCCACCAAGACAGTTACTGTGTTAGCACCTGTTCTGGTCACAGGGGGTCTTCTTGTTGGGACGTCTCCTTAAACGGCTGCTTTTTTCTCAGCACGGGCCATCAGTAGTTTCTTTTTCTCCAGCTCGGTCTCAGGTCAGTATTTGTGCACAAGTTTGAAGAGCTGAGTGGCCTTTTTTCCGGTCTAGGGCCTGGGTGAACTGGTTGATTGCAGGGGGCACCTCCTGGTGCTTGCAAAAGATGAACCTCTGGCGTTAGAGCTGGATGAGGTGTTGCCATTCCATGAAGCGAGTAGAGTCCTTCTTGAGTTGAATATCCTGGCCAATGTCAAAGTTCTCAGGCCGTCTTCTTAGGCGAGCTCACTTAGACCTTCAGTTGGTCAGAGACATCTTGACCCTGGGTGATGGAGTGGTTTTTCTGGTACTATGTCCAGCACCTCCTGTGATAGGTCTGCAGTGTGGTTGTTTGAGGTTCCTGTTTCTTCTTGGGTCAGGGGTGAAGAAAGTGTCATGGTCCCATCTTCCTGGAACACTCTGGTCGCTTTCAGCTTCTGCAGTAGGTCCACTCCCAATAGGTTGAGGTGCAGGTTTTTTACACAACAAACTGGGACATGATGGAGTGTTCTGGCTGAGTCCACACGCTCAGGGGCTTCATAATCTGGAAATATCTGACTTGACCATCAATTCCCATGCAGGAAGCAGAAGATTCTGATAGGTAGGTGAGGTTGCGGAGTTCCACAAGAAAAGATATGACTACGCCATCCACTCTCAGGATATTGGTCCCACTGGTGGGGTTCCTTGTGGACTTGGTGTGCTCTTGTCCTATGGACGGGGTTCTTCACTGCTTTCTGTGTTTCTTCCTTGGCTTGCTTCTCTAGACAAAGTGGTGGGTCGTAGGGGTTCTCTGCAGCGGTTCCGGTAATGGCCAAGCTTGCCACATTTGTAACACTTGACATTTCTTCTGTCTTTAAAACGTGGTTGGCCATCTGGCTCTGAGACCACCATCAGGGGAGCTGTTTTGCGCACTCCTGGCTGGGATTCTATCCCTTTTGCGACTGTGAGAAGGGTGTCCATTGCTATTGACGTGTACTCAGGCCTGGCTGCTACCAGTGGTTTCCTGATTGGTTCTCTCAGTCCATGCACAAAAGCCTGTGCCAACATCCGTCTGTGTGTCTGATCATAGGTAATGAGGCCCAAATCTTGAAACACTTGCATCACTCTGTCATGGAACTTCTCCACAGACTCTGTCATGTCTTGACTCGTGACATGTAGGCTGAGAGTTTGTCCTGTCAGTCTGCTTTTGGCCCATTCTCTGAGTTGCTCAATTAGCTTTGGTCCTGTCTCCCAGGCATACGCATCTAACTCTGTTGGAAGCTTGAAGTGTTCTCTCATAATTGGCCAGAATGCATCACCTGCTTTTATTTCCATTACGGTCCAGAGATCAGTCCAGGCTGCTGCATACGTTCGCTGGATCTGCTGCATTTTTTGGCAAAATGGCATGGGGTGTATCCCTGGGTCTGGCAGCATACTGATCACCTGGCTTGGGATGAAGGGCTCATAGGATGGTGCCTCTACCTGTCCCTGCTCTATTGGTGCTTGTGTGTTTTCTTCCCTAGTATTGGGCAGCATGTGTGACGTTGCATCTTCATCTTCATCAGATAAGAAGTGACATGGTGTACTTGGTGCATACACTGGGTAGATTTGGGCTTTAAAGTTGTCTTGCTGCATGGGGATTTCCCACTTCCTTGCTGAGGCTGCGGTGGATCAGTGTCATGGTTCCATGCTAGCAGCCCTGTAGCTATACCACTCCCCTGTGAAGCCCTAGAAGTGGACTGTTGTGTCTGGGGGCTACATGTAGCGTTTTGTGTAGGGAGATCTGTACTTTCTTCTCCTGATATAATGACTGGCAATGTTTGTACTGTGCTTGGGATAGACAAGGTGCCCTGTGCTGGAGACACTGAATACAGGGACACCACATTGCTTGGATTGGGCGTTGACCCAGTTGATGACGAAGTAGAAAAAAGAGGAAGAGAAGGGAGGTGTGAGGGAGGAGCGAGAGAAAGAGGAGGGGAGGGAGAGAAGAGTGAAAGGGGGAAAAGAGAGAAAGATGGAGGAGAGAGAGAGACATGGAGGGGGAGAAGTAGAAGAAGATGAAGAACAAGATTTGAGAGTTGGAGAGGAAGAGATAGAAGAAGAGGAAGATGAAGAAAATGGATGTGTCAGAGATGTGATGGAGGGAAAAGAAGGAATGAGAGGGATGGCAGCGAGGAAAGAGGAGAAAAGTCTGAAGAAGAAAGAGAAAGGGACTGAGAGAAGAAAATGGAGAGGGTGTCCCCCCCTGTGACTCTTGAGAGGGGATGGTTGAAACAAAAATGCCTTCTCCCTGTGGAGAGAGGCGGGGAGCATTTTTCCCTGTACAAGGCTCCTTACTCAATGAGAGCAGCCTACACCTGTCCCGTGTCTCCACATGATGGACATGTGATGTGTGTGACTCTGAATTCTGCTCTTGTGACATGTCAGTGATCTTTTTCTCACAGATGATTTAACACCTTTTCAAACTTATTCACATAAAAAAAAAAAAAAAATTTCCTCGCCGAATGCCCGACGGGAGGGCTGCTCAGACCACTGCGTAGTTTGTGTCTGCTCTCTCCCACAGCCTGTAATTCTCCTTATCTATGTGACCTTGTTCTAAGGCAAGCTTGTAGAAAAAAAAATGGCTGGAGAAATAAAGCTCTAAAATAAATTGCTTAGAGAAAAAAAAAAAAAAAAATCTCTCCAAAATCATTTAAAAATGTACTTAAAAGAAAAATTTTAAAAACAAAAGTTAGATTTAGTAAAAAACTCTAGAAAAAGTAAACATAAAAAAAAAATATAATTCACCAAAAAGGGGAGAAAAGAAAAACCGTATTAATCATAAAACTCTGAAAAACAACCCTTGTTACTAAAACAGCTAATTAAAAATCTCTGGAATGTCAGCTGGCTGCTTCCCCCCTCCCTTCCTTATATCTCTGCTTGCTGTCTCTATAGGCACTGAAATCACGTAAAAAAAAAAAAAAAAAATTATTATTCCTCAGAATAGCAAAAAATGAATATAGTTCAGTCTGAATGCCTGATAATTCTCACGTTAAAACCTGTAGCCAAAAAACTAGCTTAAAAAAATAAAAATCAAAGCCAAGAAACAGAATGCCTGATAACGTGATTAGCAGAGGAGGGGGGTCAAAGGGGTTTTTTCACTGCTGCAGCCAGCACACTGCTCTGAATGAGTTACTGACAGAGCGCACGGAGATGTGATTTAAAGCGACAGTACCTGATACAGACAATGAGACAGACACCCGGGAGAATACGAAACCCTCTTTTTATGATCTGTGACACATACAAGCTGCTCTGGTAACTGATAACTCACCAATTGCACTGAGCGCGGCGAAGCTCAAGGTTCTATCGCTCTGTACCGTAGCCCTGGCCGGTGCGCCGGTCACAGTAATCTGCAATAGCCTTCATCAAAATTCTCACTATCCACGTCTGATTTGACTGGGATGGCCTCCCGGTGCGTGGACAATTATTGTGAGAACTTATCCAAACAAAGCTTCTGCCCTTCACGTCTGATTTGACTGGATGGCCTCCCAGTGCGTGAAAGTTTACTGCAGAAACTTAACCGAACAAAGCCCTCGCTTCCACAACTGGATTTTTTGGGATAACCTCCCTCCAATGTGTGAAGAATATCTGCGTGGACTTATCCAAAACAAAGCTCCCGCCCTCCACGTCTGATTTGACTGGGATGGCCTCCCGGTGCGTGAAAGTTTACTGCGGGAACTTATGCAGCAATTTGTCTTTTGCTATACAGCCCCCAGAAATCAGCAAGCAAAAACACAGTCACCGTTCCAACTTTCTCCCGGTTCACATAAAACATGAAACATATACAGCACAGCAGCAACCAACTCGGCTTATATCCCAGGGCTTTTGGATAAGGGTATGGACTTTTTACACAACCTGGGAATGCGGTGATGACCACGTCCGACCGGCTGGAAGTGTAGGCTAGGACTAGGCACAGGGAACATTCAGGTAAGATGACAAAGTTTTCTTACCTTACTGATGGAGCTGCAGTCTCCGTCCCGTGTGCCAAGGCCAGGGTCAACACCCTCGTCTCTCCGGTCGGCCAAGTCCTCGTGCGTTTCGTCCAATGCCCCGCGTGCAGGCGCCAACTGATAAGGAAATTTAATTAGGATAAAAATATCCTGAGTTTGCTGCTTGCCATGTCCAAATCTCTATATAATGTCTTTTTGAGCGCTCAGAACGAAATGAGGACTGTCCACACGAAAGTGTCAGTATATCAGTTCGTCAAAGACATACATTTATTATTCATTCAAGGTTTTATACGTTTTCAAAAAGGGCTGGTTAGTCAATTAACATACAATTAAAAGCTGCTCGATTATTGGCTGTTCTAGTGTAAATATGATAATTATGATTAAAAGAGCTGAAGTTGCAGAATTATTGTTTTATATTCTTGTGACCTAGTTGCCTTGCATAACTATAATGTAAACAACAGATATCTAATAGGACATTTTGTACTTCATGCATTTGTTCCTTTACGAAGGTCTTATGGAGGCCAGATTTCTTTAAAACGACTGATTATATCTGGCCTAGAAATATGTGAGCACAAGGTTTTTTAGCAAGTGAGATCTATCTAACTGTGAACTGTGAATACATATATGTGAATATACTTTGAATATATGGAATACATATATATTTCCATGACAGTATTAGTAATTTGAATTGGATACGCTGAGGGAGTGGGAGCCAGTGGAGAGATTTGCAGAGGGGAGAAGTGGAGGAGTAACGAGGAGAGAGATGAATTAGTCGGGCAGCAGGGTTAAGGATGGACTGGAGAGGTGCGAGGGTGTTGGCAGGGAGGCCACAGAAAAGGATGTTGCAGTAGTCAAGACGGGAGATGATGAGGGCGTGCACAAGCATTTTAGTAGAGTGATGGTTGAGGAAGGGACGGATTCTGGAAATATTTTTGAGCTGGAGGCGGCAGGATTTTGGAGAGGGCTTGGATGTGCGGTTTGAAGGACAGTGCAGAGTCAAGGGTTACTCCAAGGCAGCAGACCTCCAGTACAGGGGAAAGAGTGATGTTGTCAATTGTTATAGATAGGTCAGGTAAGGAATATCTGTGAGATGGGGGAAAGATGATCAGTTCAGATTTGTCCACATTCAGTTTGAGGAAGCGGGAGGAGAAGAAAGAGGATATGGCTGATAGACACTCCGGGATTTTGGAGAGCAGAGAGGTAACATCTAGGCCAGAGAGGTAGATCTGAGTATCATCGGCATAAAGGTGGTACTGGAATCCGTGGGACTTTGAGTTGCCCTAGGCCAAGTGTATAGATTGAGAATAGTATGGGTCCATCAACCGAGCCTTGGGGACTCCAACAGAGAGAAGGTGGGATGAGGAGGTAGTGTGGGAGTGGTAGATGCTGAATGTGCGGTTGGAGAGGTATGATTTGATCCAGGATAGGGTGAGGTCTTTGATGCCAAAGGAAGAGAGGATCTGTAGTAGGAGGCAGTGGTCAACTGTGTAGAAAGCAGAGGACAGGTCTAGAAGGAGGAGTATAGAGTATTGTCCGTTCGCTCTGACTGTAAGTAGGTCGTTAGTAATTTTGGTCAGGGCTGTCTCAGTGGAGTGATGAGGGCAGAAACCACATTGTAGATTGTCAAAGAGCAGGTTAGATGAGAGATGGGATGAAAGTTCAGCGTGGACGTGCTGCTCCAGGAGTTTGGAAGCGAATGGGAGCAGCGATATTGGGCGATAGCTGGACATAGCGGTTGGGTCAAGGGTTGGCTTTTTGAGGATAGGCATGACTGTGGCATGGTTGAAAGCAGAAGGGAAGGTACCGGAAGTTAGTGATAGGTTGAAGAGGTGGGTTAGTGATGGGATAAGAGTGGTGGCGAGATTGGGGAGGAGGTGGGATGGGGTCGAGTGCACAAGTGGTGAGGTGTGATTTGGAGAGAAGATGAGCAAGCTCCCCTTCCGTGATGTTTGGGCATTGGTCTGGTATACAAATGGGTTGTGGTGGTTGACTAATAAAGACTTGCCGTGTTTGGTCTATCTTGCTTTTGAAGTGCATGGCGAAGTCCTCAGCAGAGGTGAGGGAGGTAGGTGGGGGCAGTGGTGGGCGGAGGAGGGAGTTAAAAGTATTGAACAACTGTTTGGGATTGTGGGATAAGGAAGATACAAGGGATGTAAAGTAGGCCTGTTTAGCAGAGGTGAGAGCTGATTTGAATGCAAGTGTTGCTTGCTTGAGTGCAGTGAAGTCGTCTTGTGAATGCGTTTTCTTCCAGTTCCGTTCAGCAATTCTGGATGCTTGCCGAAGCTTTTTAGTGGTGTTATTGTGCCAGGGTTGTCTATTGATTCGTAGCACTCTGTTATGCAAGACAGGGGCGACCGAGTTGATGGCTGATGGAAGAGTGGCATTATAGAAACTAGTGGCAGTGTTTGTGTCGTGGAGTGAAGATATGGAGGACAGTGGTAGGATAGAGTCAGAGAGTGTGGAGTGTCTAGATGTGCAAGGTTTCTGCGGGGGTGCGCGTATTGCTGGACATGGGTGACAGGTGAGAAGGACAGGGATGAGAAAGAGAGTAGATGATGGTCAGATAGAGGGAGAGGTGAGGGTGTGAAGTTAGATAGGGAGCAGAGGCGGGTGAAGACCAGGTCTAATGTGTGTCTGTCTGTGTGGGTGGCTGAAGAGGACCACTGTTTAAGTCCAAAGGATGAAGTAGGGGCCAGGAGTTTAGAAGCTGCCGACTGGTGGGTGTCAATGGGGATGTTGAAGTCACCCATGATGATGGCGGGAGTGTCGTCAGAGAGAAAGTGAAAAAGCCATGTAGAGAATTGGTCCATGAAGGCAGTGGTTGGGCCTGGAGGTCAGTATATGACAGCCAATTGGAGGTTGTAGGGAGAGTAGATGCGGACAGAGTGGACTTCAAAAAAGGGGAGGACAAGGGAGGGAAGAGGTGGGATTGGGTTGAAGATGCAGTTGGGAGAAAAGAGAAGTCCTACTCCTCCACCATGTATGTTGCCAGGGCGAGGAGTGTGGGTGAAGTGGAGGCTGCCATAGCATAGCGCAGCAGGGGAGGCGGTGTCGGAGGGTGTCAGCCATGTTTCAGTGAGGCCAAGGAAGGAAAAATTGTGAGAGGTAAAGAGGTCGTGAACCACATGGAGTTTATTGCCGACAGAGCGGGCATTCCAGAGTGATCCAGAGAGAGGGAGCTGAGTGGCGGGCGTCAAGGGCACGCATTTGAGGTTGGAAAGATTTCAGGTGTTTATATTGGATTGAGAGCGATAGAAGGGGGTAATAATGGAAGGTATGAGCTGTGGGGATCCAGGATTGGGAGATATGTCGCCAGCAGTGAGGAGAAGCAGAGAGAGGCAGAGCAGGTGGGAGAAGGAGAGTGGGCGATTTGTTTTGTGTGTTATTAGGAGAGATCTGAGGTTGAGGAGCAGGTCAGCGGAGGAGGTCAGGTGGGGGCAAGAGGAAAGGGGAGATTATTACTTGGTTAGAGAGTGCTGGGGTCTGTGGATAGCAAAGGAGAGTTAGGAGTAATGGAGGCATAACCATTAGAGCATATGTCAGCATGGTAAAAGTAATTGTTGAGCTAACAAAGAAATTTAGTAAATTTAAACAAAGTTTAGGCGTACCTTCTGGTCACTTCTGGCTCATTTCTGGCATATTTCAATAGTTATCCTTAAAAGACATCCTTATAATGACAGACCAAGGTCTATGCAGACCATTGTGTCTGAATTTATAGCAGCTCAAATGCACATCAAACAGGCCAGATGAGAACAGGAGGGAGGGACAGCAGGGAGACTGCTCACACACACAGGAGGGGATTAATTAGAAGTCAGAAGACAAAATACAATGGAAATAGATCCAAATGGACAGAAGGCCAAATGAGTGTTCGCATCAAGGAAATGAGGTATTGCAGCAGCCAGTGGACATACCAAGAGTAGCAGAGAGATGCAGGGTGATTGGGATCAGGAAAGATGGGTTATGGTATTGCAGCAGCCAGTGGACATACCAAGAGTAGCAGAGAGATGTAGGGTGATTGGGATCAGGAAAGATGGGTTATGGTATTGCAGCAGCCACTGGACATACCTGAGGATGAAGCAGATCGATTGTCAGATTGATAGCAATAGTGAAGCATAGCAATAATAACAATGAAGCATCTATAAAAGTGAGTTATTCATCTGGCATATTTCAATAGTTATCCTTAAAAGACATCCTTATAATGACAGACCAAGGAATCAGTGAGTGGGCCTCTATAGAGGGCTACAGATACTCACTGTGCTGTTTGGTGACATGATGTGTATCACACTCAACATGGACCAGAGGAAGCAAAGGAAAGAGTGGTCTCAGGAGATTAGAAAGAAAATTATAGACAAACATGTTAAAGGTAAAAGTTATAAGACCATCTCCCATCAGCTTGATATTCCTGTGACCACAGTTGCACATATTATTCAGAAATTTAAATTCCATGGGACTGTAGCCAACCTCCCTGGACGTGGCCGCAGGAGGAAAATTGATAATAAATCAAAGAGACGGATAATATGAATAATAGCAAAAGAGCCCAGAAAACTTCTAAACAGATTAAAGGTGAACTTCAAGCTCAAGGAACATCAGTGTCAGATCGCACCATCCGTCGTAGGAGCCAAAGTGGACTACATGGGAGACGACCAAGGAGGACACCATTGTTGGAAAAAAAATCATAAAAAAGCCAGACTGGAATTTGCCAAACAACATGTTGACAAGCCACAAAGCTTCTGTGAGAATATCCTATGGACAGATGAGACAAAAATGGAACATTTTGGCAAGGCACATCAGCTCTATGTTCACAGACGGAAAAATTAGCATATCAAGAAAAGAACACTGTCCCTACTGTGAAACATGGAGCTCTGTTATGTTCTGGGGATGCTTTGCTGCATCTGGCACAGTGTAACGTATGTAGTACAGTTCATATAGCGTCTTGTGCTTGGGTGCGATGAAAACACAGGAGTCACAGGTTTGATATAGAAAAGTCCTGTATTACTTCATACAAGTTGGCAGAAATAGTCACACAGTTTGCAGACACAGAAACAGGAGACACAGCAGGCCAGAGTAATCCAAGCTCAGCAATCACTCTCCAATACAGATTCAGGATCTTCTTCTCTGTTACCGTAAGTCCATGCAAACGTGGGTCTTTCAAAGAGCAGGGTTCAGAGTCCACAAGTGCTTCAGAGTTCCTCAGTAGGAATAGCTGGAGTACAAGGTCCAAGGCTTACAGGAGTCAAGTCACAGGTTCACTGCAGGCTAGATTCTGAAGCACTGATTGCTCAGCTGTGGCTGCTTAAGAAGCAAAGGAGAGAATCAGGGCGGGAACATGCAAGCTGGAAACTCCATTTTGACTGAGGGCAAGATAGCTGCAGCAAGACAGAAAGTAAAATGGCTGACGAACAAACTTAGTTTCAGGAATATATACATAGAACCTTACATTACTCCCCCCTTAAGGACAACCTCCGGATGACCTCAGACCAGGCTTGTGTGGGTACCTCTGATGAAACTGACGGAGCAAGCGAGGAGCATTAACGTTATTGACCGGTTCCCATGAGTTGTCCTCCACTGGGTAGCCCTGCCATTTAATCAGATATTGTAACTGATTTCTATACAACCTGGAATCTAAAATCCTTTCCACCACAAATTCTTCCTGACCATCGACTAGCACTGGGTCAGGGCAAGGAGAGGAACGTCCAGGAAACGTATTGGGTGTCGCAGCCTTTAGTAGGGATACATGAAAGACAGGGTGGATTCTCATAGTTCTGGGCAGTTGAAGACGACAAGCAACGGCACTTATAATTTTACTGATTTTATAGGGTCCAATGTACTTATGTCCCAACTTAGACGATGGAATCCTTAACTTAAGATTTCTGGTTGACAGCCAGACCAAGTCTCCTACCTTGAAAGCTGGTGCAGGTTTACGAAATTTATCTGCTGCTTTCTTGTACCTTTCTTGAGCCGATTCCAGATTTTCCTTTAGAAGATCCATATTCTTCTGTAAAGACGTGATTCTTTCAGCCACTGCTGGTAAAGGCGTTTCTATGGGAAATCGTGGTAGAATGTTAGGATGATAACCTAGATTAGAGTAAAAAGGAGACTGTTTAGTGGAGGCACTCTGAGAGTTGTTATACGAGAACTCAGCTAATGGAAGTAGATCCACCCAATCATCCTGTAGGTGGCAGATAAAGCAGCGGAGATACTGCTCCAGGGTTTGATTGGTTCGTTCGGTCTGTCCATTAGTCTGGGGATGAAAAGCAGAAGAAAGGTTTACTTTAATGTCCAATGCTGCACAGAAATTTTGCCAAAACCTAGAAGTGAATTGCACCCCTCGATCCGAAATAACCTCATCCGGTACTCCATGTAAGCGAAACACATCTTTAATCATCAAATCTGATGTCTGTTTTGCAGTGGGTAAGCCGACACAAGGGATAAAATGAGCTGCCTTTGTTAGACGGTCAACCACCACTAGAATGGTGTTCTTCCCCTGAGAGGTTGGTAACTCCACAATGAAGTCCATAGAAATGGATCCCCACGGGCGGGACGGGGTGGGAAGAGGCTGTAACAGACCAGTTGGTGAGGAGCGAGGTGTTTTGCATCTTGCACAGACCTCACATGAAGTGACATAATTCAAAACATCCTTCCTGCAAGTGGGCCACCAAAAGAAACGAGAAAGAAATTCCTGTGTCTTTAGAATTCCTCTATGCCCAGCTATCTTGGAATCGTGAATGAGTTGCAATACTCTTAATCTGACTGTTTCAGGAATATACAGACGTTGTCCCTGAATCCACACACCATTCTTAAAGACAAGACTTACGTCCCTTGGGGGTTGTGCCAAAAAGGAATCCGCATGGTATGCTTCCTTGATGTCCTTAAGTAGGTCTTGATTATGAATTACTCCTAGGAATCTAGAGTCAGGAAGAATAGTCTTAGGAGGAGTAATTGGACGTGTCTCTGCTGAGTAAATCCTAGAGAGTGCATCAGCCTTTCCATTGCGCGATCCTGGTCTATAAGAGATGATAAAATTAAATTGGTTTAAGAAAAGATTCCAGCGAGCCTGGCGAGGAGTCAGGCACTTAGCCGACCTGATAAACTCAAGGTTACGATGGTCTGTCAGGACGACTATTTGCTGTGCAGCTCCCTGAAGAAGGTGTCTCCATTCTTTGAAGGCGGCAATAATGGCCAACAACTCTCTATTGCCCACATCGTAGTTCCTCTCAGCCGAAGACAACTGCTGGGAAAAGAAGGCACAGGGATGCAAGACATTCTTCTCACCTGTTCTCTGAGAGAGTATAGCTCCAACGGCACAGTCTGAAGCATCCACCTCTATTATGAAGGCAAGCTCGGGGTTGGGATGTACTAGGATAGGTGCAGTGGTAAATTTATCTTTTAGACGGGAAAATGCTTCCTGGGCTTGGGGAGTCCAGGAAAACCTAGACTCTTTCCGGGTAAGTTGAGTGATAGGTGACACTACCTCAGAGAAATTTCTAATGAAACGTCTATAGAAGTTGGCAAACCCGATGAAGCGCTGTACCTCCTTCACATTTCTAGGACTTGGCCAATCCTTGATGGCTTGGGTTTTGCTTCCATCCATACTAATTCCTTGTGTAGACAGTACATACCCCAGAAATTGAATTTCGGTCCTATGGAATTCACACTTTTCAAGTTTGATGTAAAGATGATTTCGTCTTAGACGTTCCAAGACCATTCTCACATGTCCATGATGTTCCTCTGTGGAGTTAGAAAAAATTAGAATATCATCCAAATAAATTACCACGAATGTATCTAGGAGATCCCTGAAGATGTCATTCACCAAGTGTTGGAAAGTGGCTGGGGCGGTACTCAGACCAAAAGGCATAACTAGATATTCAAAGTGTCCATAGCGTGACCTGAATGCAGTCTTCCATTCATCCCCAGGTCTAATACGGACTAAGTTATAGGCCCCACGAAGATCTAGTTTAGAAAAAATTTTGGCATGTCGCACTCTCTCCAATAACTCAGGGATTAAAGGCAATGGATAACGGTTTCTAATAGTAACCTTATTGAGTTCCCTATAGTCTACGCATGGTCTCAGAGATCCATCTTTCTTCTTTACAAAGAAGATGGGTGCACCTGCAGGAGATGAAGAGGGGCGTATGAAGCCCTTGGCTAGATTTTCATCTATGTAATCCTTTAAAGCCTTTAGCTCGGGCCCCGCCAGGGGTAGATCTTACCAAAAGGTATCTCTGCTCCAGGCAATAATTCAATTGGACAATCATATGGACGGTGAGGAGGAAGCTGGTCAGCGTTCTTCTTGTCACATAAATCCACATAGTCCTGGTATACAGCTGGTAGTTCAGGGACTGACATGATTCCTTTAGGAACAGAGCAAGCTGAAACTTTTGGACTCATCTGTTTCTCTGGAAAGTGTAATTCCTTGGTCTCCCAGTTAATGGTAGGATTCTGAGCCTGCAGCCATGGTAGCCCTAGAATAATGGGAAAGTGGGGAGAAGAGATAAGCATAAAGGACAGTTTCTCTTGATGATCTTTACCCATAAGAACCCTCAAAGGCTCTGTTTCCTGATCCACTGGTCCAGAGGTCAGCAGGGAGCCATCCACAGTTTCCATCTGTACTGGAGTAGCCTTCTTCACTGAACGTATTCCCTGTTTCAGAGCAAAGGAGACATCCATAAAATTTCCACTTGCCCCTGAGTCGATCATAGCAGAGCTAGACACCCAAGCTGAGTCAACCCAGAGTTTGATGGAAAGAAAGCAATGAGAATTGTTTTTCTTACAACTCAGCTGGGACACCGCTGAGGAAACTTGAAAAATGGCAGCGTTTACACAGTCAACGTCCTCAGAGGTAACAGAGTTTAAGTCCGAGAAATCAAGATCTGTTGCTGCAGATCTCTCTGGAGCCTGAGGCTTGGACCTGACAGATCCCCTCTCGCAACACTCACAATGAATGAGTGCTGCAGTAGTCTTACGAGAACGGCTGGGGCAGTTTATAATGAAGTGCCCTGACTTACCACAATAGAAACATAGATTCTCCTTAAAACGATGTTCCTTGCGTGCATCGCTAACCCGTCGTTGTAAAGAGTCTACCTGCATGGGTTCAGGTTCAGGTTCCCGTGTAATCCTACTCAAAGGTTCCTTAGCTGGAGAGGAAGGTAGGAAAAGGTTAGTACGATTGCTTTCGAACCATCTCTCTTGCCTGCGTTCAGTCAGACGAGTATCAATACGGATGCAGTAGTTAATAAAGTCACCTAACGCAGTGGGAGGGTCGGCACGAGCAAGTTCATCCTTAATCAGTGGAGATAACCCCTTTCGAAAAATAGATTTTTTGGCGGAACTGTCCCAGGTGGTATCAAGGGCCCATCTCTTGAAATCCAAGGCATATTCAGCTACCGAGTGCTTACCTTGGCGCAAAGCTAACATGGCTGCTTCAGCTGTTGCACCTCGATTGGGGTCATCAAACACCTGCCCCATGGCTGAAATAAAATCATCAAGGTGATTCAAACAATCATCCTCAGTCTCAATCAGAGGGTTTGCCCACATTAAAGCCTTGTTGTTAAGCAACATAATTATAGTAAGCACCTTAGATCGTTCAGTGGGAAATTGTGAAGCATGTGCAGAAAAAAAAAGATTGCATTGATTAATAAATCCCCTGAATTTCTCACGTTCACCGCCAAAACGAAAAGGGGGCAACTTGGGAATCCCAGCACTCGGGGCTACGGCAGGAGCCTGGACTCGCCCCTCTAGAACCTCAATCCTGGCTCGCAAATCCTGGGTAGTCTGTCCAACCACTTGCAAATTGTGATTATTGAGGTCCTGTAGATTTGTAAAATGGGTCTTTATATTCTGCAAATCTGCAAGGATATTATCAGTCACTCCGCAAAGTTCCTTTATGCGGGCCTCCATTTTCCAGATCTTTTAAGACAGGATTACTGGAAGAAGAGGAGAGAAAAAAAACAATAGTGTTCACCTGTGGCAACACTGCAGAGAGAAAAAAAAATTAAGGGAACTGCTCACCTGGAATGGTTGTGAGAAGTCACAACCACTATCATCACAGAAAGTTTCAACCAGACATCTGATATCCAGAGTTACAGCAGACAAAAAAGAGAAAAGAAAGGAAAAAAAAAAAAAAACGATAGTGTTTACCTGTGGTAACACTGCAAAAAGAAAAAACTTAAGGGAATTGCTCACCTGGAATGGTTGTGAGAAGTCACAACCACTGTCATCACAGAAAGTACAACCGGACGTCTGATATCCACAGTACAGCAGACACAGCCTTCCAGACCCAGCAGACACTAACGTTTTGGCTTCAGAATCTTGTAATGTATGTAGTACAGTTCATATAGCGTCTTGTGCTTGGGTGCGATGAAAACACAGGAGTCACAGGTTTGATATAGAAAAGTCCTGTATTACTTCATACAAGTTGGCAGAAATAGTCACACCGTTTGCAGACACAGAAACAGGAGACACAGCAGGCCAGAGTAATCCAAGCTCAGCAATCACTCTCCAATACAGATTCAGGATCTTCTTCTCTGTTACCATAAGTCCATGCAAACGTGGGTCTTTCAAAGAGCAGGGTTCAGAGTCCACAAGTGCTTCAGAGTTCCTCAGTAGGAATAGCTGGAGTACAAGGTCCAAGGCTTACAGGAGTCAAGTCACAGGTTCACTGCAGGCTAGATTCTGAAGCACTGATTGCTCAGCTGTGGCTGCTTAAGAAGCAAAGGAGAGAATCAGGGCGGGAACATGCAAGCTGGAAACTCCATTTTGACTGAGGGCAAGATAGCTGCAGCAAGACAGAAAGTAAAATGGCTGACGAACAAACTGAGTTTCAGGAATATATACATAGAACCTTACACACAGGGTGTCTAGAATCTGTGCAGGGTACAATGAAGTCTCAAGACTATCAAGGGATTCTAGAGATAAATGTGCTGCCCAGTGTCAGAAAGCTTGGTCTCAGTTGCAGATCACGGGTCTTGCAACAGGATAATGACCCAAAACACAGCTAAAAACACCCAAGAATAGCTAAGCGGACATTGAACTATTCTGAAGTGGCCTTCTATGAGCCCTGACCTAAATCCTATTGAGCATCTTTGGGAAGAGCTGAAACATGCCGTCTGGAAAAGACCACCTTCAAATACGAGACAACTGAAGCAGTTTGCTCTTAGGGAGTGGGCCAAAATACCTGTCGAGAGGTGCAGAAGTCTCATTGACAGTTACAGGAATTGTTTCCTTGCAGTGATTGCCTCCAAAAGGTTGTGCAACAAAATATTAAGTTAAGGGTACAATCATTTCTGTCCAGGCCTATTTCATGAGTTTTATTTTTTTTTTAATTCTGTGGAAGCATGGTTGAAAAGCAATGTCTGACTTTCATTTGTTCATTTTCATAGATTTTTGATTTATTATTACTTTTGTCAGATTCAAGTTATTTCTGTGACCATTGTGGGTTTTTCATTAAACGAAGGGTACCAACAATTTTGACCACGTGTATAATTGGCGGATGTCATGTCCCGTTTGCAGAGCCCCTGATGTACCTAAACAGTGGAAATTCCCAACAAGTGACACCATTTTGGAAACTAGACCCCTTAGGGAACTTATGTAGATGTGTATTGAGCACCTTGAACCCACAGGTGCTTCACAAAAGTTTATATCGTAGAGCTGTGAAAATAAAAAAAAAATCACATTTTTTACAATCTTTTCTAGCCCCAAATTTTGTATTTTCACAAGGGTAACAGGAGAAAATGGACCCCAAAATTTGTTGTGCAATTTCTTGAGTTCACCGATAACCCATATGTGATCAAAAACTACTTCTGAGGCACAGTGCAAAGCTCAGAAGGGAAGAAACACCATATCACAGTGCAGATTTTGCTGCCCTTGTTTGAGGGTGCCATGTTACATTGACAGAGCCCCTGAGATGCCAATACAGCAAAATTCCCCATAAGTGACCCTATTTTACAAACTAAATCTCTCAATGAATTAATCTAGGGATGCAGTGATTATATTGGCACCACGGGTGTGTCACAGACTTTTATACCATTGGGCAGTGAAGGAAAAATAATTTACATTTTTACCACAAAGATTGTGTGTTAGCCCCAAGTTTTACATTTTCACACTGGGAAATGGGTAAAAATGGCACCATTATTTGTCCCACAATTTTGCTGAATGTACAAATACCCCATATGTGGCTGTACAGTACTGCTTAGTCATACGGAGACTCGGGATGGACGGAGCGCTATTTGCCTCCTGGAGAGCAGATTTTCCTAGAATAGTTTGCAGACTCCATATACAGAGCTCCTAAGTAAAAAAAAGTAGAAAAGTAGAATCCCCCTCAAGTGACCCCATTTTGGAAATTATACCCTTTGGAAATTTATCTACAGATGTAGTGACTATTTTGGCTCCATGTATGTGTTTCAGAAACAAGCAGTAGTGGCTGTTGCTGACTGAAAATTGCAAACTGCTGTTGTAGTGACCAGTATGTTGCAGTCACCAGTAAATTATGCCCTGCCCGTTCTTCTGGAGTCACGCACTTGTAAGTTAGGCCGGCTGTCATCACTACAGAAATGCCAAATATGTGGGTGCTATATGTGGTTTAGACACATTGGGACTCAGAAGGAAGGGGGGCAATTGGATTTTGGAGTGCAGAATTTGCTGAATTTCTTTAGGATCTATATCGCTTTTCCAGAGCCTTTGTGCTGCCAGTAATTTGGAAGCCCCCTATATTTCCGTTATCAGATGACAGACCTGAGTGGGGACTTGCTTTTTTTGTGGATTGAGTGGAAGCTTTTATTGGAAACATTTTACATAATATTTGGGATCACATTTATCCGGCGCCATACACTGACTACTTGTGGGGTTTCCAGCTAAATCTCTGAGTGACGTGATTCAGAAGAAACCCCCAAGGGATCCATTCACTGTAATGAGGCGTCAGAGTTACTCTGGACTCCATCTGGCCTCTGTTCAGCAGTGTTCTTCTTTTCAGAGGTGTATAAAACTATGGCTGACAGCACTTTTATGCAATTCTAAAAAGACGGACACTGTCGGATCACAGGTCAGACTGCGTCCACAGTGCCTACATCTGACTTATTATAGGGAATCTTCGGTCAGGGGTTCTGTCTGAATCACGTATTTCAGAGTTTTACAAGGAAACCCCGATGTAAGCACTAAGCACAGGATAAGTGAGCGCCGAGCTTTACCGCGATCTTTGGGACGCAGAAGGAACAAATCAACAGCATGTGAAGAATTGGTTTTATTTTTTTTTTTGCACCGTTCCTCATGCAGTATAAGTGATTAGGGGACTTTATTCTTTGGGTCTGTAGGATTACAGCGATACCAGAATTATATGGGGTTTTTATGTTTGGATGCTGTCACTCACTAAAAGACGCCTTTTAGAGTACGTTCCTACGGTCAGTAAACGCTGCAGGTTGGACGCTGCGTACATCCGCTGCATCAAACCCGCAGCGTCCAGATGCTACAGCATAGTGGATGGGATTTCAAAAAATCCCATGTCCACTATGCGTGCACCAACACCCACGGATCGAATGCGGAGACAGACGTGCTGCACATCTTTCCAGGTCGCAGCATGTCAATTTATCTTGCAGAGACGCTAGTCTCTGCAAGATAAATGTCACCCGTACAATGTATTGGATGCGGTGATTCTGCACAGTTCAGTGAACACATGCAGAATCACCTGCGTTCAAAAGCCGGCAGCGCTTTGGACGCAGCTGATATGTACTGCATCCAAAGAGCTGCCAATTACTGACCGTGTGCACCTGGCCTTATTGCAAAAACTAGTTTTCGCATCCCCATCTTTTGAATAATTTTTCCATATTTCGGGACTAGATGACGTTTTTATTGGCACCATTTTCGGGCACATGACATTTTTTGATCCCTTTCTATTCTGATTTTTGGGAGGCAAAATGAACAAAAAACAGCATTTCAGAAACTGTTTTTTTTGTTTGTTTTTTTATGTCATTCCGCGTGTGGTAAAATTGATAAGGCAGTTTTATTCTTCGGGTCAGTACGATTACAATGACATCATATTTATATTTTTTTATGTTTTGGCGCTTTTACACAATAAAAACTATTTTATAACTTATTTTTCTGCTGTATGGTGGCTTGTTTTTTGTGGGACAAGATGACATTTTCAGCTGTACATTTTTATTTACATTCATCTTTTGATCGCGCTTTATTGCACGTTTTGTTCAGTGGTATGGTAAAGCATTTTTTATTTTGTCATTTTTTTGGTGTTCACTGAAGGATTTAACTGGTGTGACAGTTTAATAGAGCAGGTTGTTATGGACGCGGCGATACCAAATGTGTACTTTTTCTGTTTATTTTTTTTACATAAAGGCACGTCTGGTCTCGCATGAGGGGTGTTCACACTGGTGCGATTTGAGAGTGTACTGGCCAGCCCGCCTATTTGAATAGTAGGTGTGTGATTAATAGGCTGTGAACCAGACACTGTGTAGTATCCTTGTGTGAACGGCGCACTATGTGGACCTCTATTGTGTAATTGTATACTGGGCAGTCACCCCCTCCTTGAATAGGTATGTGGAGAGTGACTGTTTAATCTGGTATTTTGCACCTGTGCTGCTAATATCTTGCTTAATGGGCTGGCTGCATCCTGTAGTGCATTTGTTCTGAGATCTGGGCAGGTGAGTGTTGCTGCCTTTTTTTGCTGTTTTATATTGAATTTTTGGAGACCTTGAGTCTCCTTTAGTGGCTTTGTTTGATGGTAAAGCATTTTTTATTTTGTCATTTTTTTGGTGTTCACTGAAGGATTTAACTGGTGTGACAGTTTAATAGAGCAGGTTGTTATGGACGCGGCGATACCAAATGTGTACTTTTTCTGTTTATTTTTTTTACATAAATGTATTTATTAGAAAAAATCTTGGGGCTGGGGGTCTCCATAGAGACCATCAGAACAACGAGACCGCATCTCGTTGTTCTGATGGGAGCACTCAGGGAGCCTCCTCCCTGCGTGCAATCTCCTCGATGTTGCTGCCACTATTGACAGCGGCATCAGAGCCTAGCACCGATCGTGGGCGTTGCTGCAGGGTGTTAGCTTTCATACAGAGCTGACACCTGATCGCTCCGGTGCTCGGTGTAAGTGCTGCGCCGTACCTATACTGTGGTTAACATGAACTCAGCTCCCGCAAAGCCATATATGTACGGTGCATGTTGGGAAGGAGTTAAATGTACAAAATCAACTCTAGGGATAAAAATGAAGGAAAGCTATTAATGTTTTAATATTTCTCCAGGCAAATAATAAACTTGTTTGGGCCATAAGGGGGTTTTCTTATGATGACAATGACTGGTCATATGCACTATTGGGGATTATGGATGTCATAGAGGGATGAGTGTCCCTGTTTTGGGAACAGTGGAGATTAAGCCCAGATGTAACGGGGCAGTTGTAGAAATGCAGTGGACAAGGAACCTGGGCCCCTGAACTGCCCCTAAAGCTAAGGGAGGACCTGTCTTTCATTAACTTGGGGGTATGCTTAATGGTAGCAAGGCCCAAGTCCCCGACCTGTCCCTGTCTCCTATTTAGCCCTGAGCTAAACCCACCAACTCCCTCCCCCGGAGGTGAGACAGGGAATAATGTAAATTACAACAAAAACAACCAAAAGGAAAGACAGACACTAAAGGGTTAATAAACTAAACAACAAACACTTAGCTTTATCTGCTGTTAGCTCGGCACAGCAGAGTGAGACACAAATTGGGGAATGGAAGAAGCACCACTGCGCTCAGCAGCTCCTGGCTCCAACTAGGTTGGTCTCCATAGGAAGCAATATTACCAACACCAGCTGACAACTCAGGTGACCTTATAAAGGAAGTGGGAGTGGTCCCATCTACTCCTGACAAGTACACTGACATGCAATTCCACCAGCGGCCACCAGGGGCAAAGACAGGAATTACCACCCCGCAGGCCAGACAGAAACACGGTTTCAACATAGAGAGCAATGCCACAGATCCAAATGTGGATCGTGACACCAGATCAAAGACTCAGTTTAGAGCTACGCATGCCCTCTTGACTAGTCAGATGTTACTTTAGGATTAATCTTGTGTGATCAAATCTCCCTGCAATTGGCGATCGCTAATGTATTTGGCCATACAGTTGGGAAAATAAGGATTTGATGCACTGCCAATTTTGCAAGTTTTCCCACCTACAAGTAATGGAGAGGTCAGTAATTTTATCATATGTACACTTCAACTGTGAGAGACAATCTAAAAACTGTGAGAGACAATCTAAAAATAAAAATCAGAAAATCACATTGTATGATTTTTGCATAATTAAATTGCATTTTATTGTATGTAATAAATATTTGATCACCGACCAACCAGCAAGAATTCTGGCTCTCTCAGACCTGTTAGTTTTTCTTTAAGAAGCCTCCTACTCTGCACTCATTTACCTGTATTAATTGCACCTGTTTTATACACATAACGAGTTCAAAGACACCTGTCCACACACTCAATCACGCTCCAACCCTTCCACCATGGCCAGGACCAAAGAGCTGTCTAAGGACACCTGGGACAAAATTGTAGACCTGCACAAGACTGGGATGGGCATAGCACAATAGGCAACCTGCTTTGTGAGAAGGCAACTGTTGGCACAATTATTAGAAAATGGAAGAAACACAAGATGACTGTCAATCTTCCTCAGTCTGTGGCTCCATGCAAGATCTCTCCTTGTGGGGTAAGGATGATTCATGGGAGACCTGGTCAACAACCTGAAGATAGCTTGGACCACAGTCTCAAACATTATCATTAGTAACACACTACTCTGTAATAGATTAAAATTCTGCAGGGCACACAAGGTCCCCTGCTCTTGTGAGCACATGTTCAGGCCCATTTGAAGTTCGCTAATGACCATCTGGATGATCCAGAGGAGGCATGGGATAGAACTTTTTGTTTTGGTATCAACTCCACTCTCCGTGTTTGGAGGAAGGAGGATGAGTACAACCCTAAGAACACCGTCCCAAACAAGAAGCACGGTGGGGGAAACATCATGCTTTGGAGTGCTTTTCTGCAAACGGGACAAGACAACTGCACCATATTGAAGGAAGATGGATGGGTCATGTATCACAAGTTTTTGGCCAACAACCTCCTTGCCTCAGTAAGAGCATTGAAGATGGGTCTTTCATCATGACAATGACCCAAAACACAGCCAGGGCAAGTAAGGACTGGCTCCATAAGAAGCATTTGAAGGTCCTGGCTTGGCCTAGCCAGTCTCCAGACCAGACCCCAATAGAAAATCTTTGGATGGAGCTGAAACTCAATGTTGCCTAGCGACAGCCTCAAAACCTGAAAGATCTGGAGAAGATCTGTATGGAGGAGTGGGCCAAAATCCCTGCTGCAGTGTGTGCAAACTTGGTCAAGAACTGCAAAAAAAGTCTTACCTCTGTAATTGCAAACAAAGGTTTCTATACAAAATATTAAGCTCTGTTCTATTGTATCAAATACTTATTTCATGCAATAAAATGCAATTCAATTATTTAAAAATCATTCAATGTGATTTTCTGGTTTTTATTTTTAGATTCTATCTCACAGGTGAAGTGTACCACCTACAATAAAAGTTACAAACCTCTCCATTCTTTGTAAAAAATCGTAAGTGTATAAAATACTTATTTTCCCCACTCTATGTAGAGTTAAATCTAAATGATTCTGTGTAGCCAAATACTGTCAGTAACTAGTCATAACCACGAATGAAAGATGCATGTATGAGTGGTCATTTACAAGTCACTTTTATTACGTGTGTAAATTTGGATCTCTCCTCCATAGTCAGGAGAACATGGTGTCAAGAGGAAGTTCAGAAAATGACGCCGAGATCAATACTGGTGGCACAGCGCCCTCTCTGGTATCATGTCTTTTATCGCACAGCTCCGTATGGCACCTTACTAAGGATCGCCTGCTTCCTATCCTTATACACTGTGTGCAGAATTATTAGGCAAGTTGTATTTGAGAGGATTCTTTTTATTATTGAACAACAACTATGTTCTCAATCAACTCAAAAGACTCATAAATATCAAAGCTTAATATTTTTGGAAGTTGGAGTGGGTTTTTTTTTTTAGGTTTGGCTATCTTAGGAGGATATTTGTTTGTGCAGGTAACTATTACTGTGCAGAATTATTAGGCAACTTAATAAAAACCAAATATATACATCTCACTTGTTTATTTTCACCAGATAAACCAATATAACAACACAAAATTTAGAAATAAACATTTCTGACATTCAAAAAGAAAAAAAAAATCAGTGACCAATATAGCGACCTTTCTTTACGATCTTTCTTTAATCTGTTTATGATCAACATTGCATGCAGCAGCCACCACAGCCTCCCAGACACTGTTCTGAGAGGCAGGGCCGGCGTCAGCACCCGGCATACCCGGGCAAGTGCCGGGGTCCTGAGCAGGCGGGGGGACCCACTAGCCGTCGGGCACCCCAGCGCCCGTCACCGGAGGAGAGCGGTGCCAGCGCCGCCACTGGGCCCCCCCCCCCGCTAGCTCAGGGCCCCGGCAGCCAGCCCGGCACAATACTCACCTCTCCCCGTGCCTCCGCAATCCGCAGCTCCAGGCTCCCTCTGCAGGGCGCCCGCGCTTCCTCTCACAGCAGCGCCGCTGAATGACATCATCATTCAGCGGCCGGCTGTGGCAGAGAGAGCGCGGACGCCGGACAGGTGAGATGTGAGGTGCGTGTCTGTGTGTGTGTGTGTGTATGTTGTGCGGTGCTTTGTGTGTGTGTATCTATGTAAGAGAGTGCTGCGGTGCTGTCTGTGTGTGGTGCTGTATGTGTGATGGTGGTGGGGGGAGGCAGTGATGGTGGTGAGGAGCCGGAGGCAATGATGATGATGTTGATGGGGAGGCGATGAGGCGATGATGATGGGGAGGCGATGATGATGGGGAGGCAATGATGATGATGATGATGGGGAGGCGATGATGATGGGGAGAGAATGTTGATGGGAGGCAATGATGATGGGGAGGCGATGATGATGGGGAGGCAATGATGATGATGATAATGGTGAGGCAATGATGATGGGGAGGCAATGATGATGGGGAGGCAATGATGATGATGATGGGGAGGCGATGATGATGGGGAGACAATGTTGATGGGGAGGCGATGATGATGGGGAGGCAATGATGATGATGGGGAGACGATGATGATGGGGAGGCGATGATGATGGGGAGGCGATGATGATGGGGAGGCGATGTTGATGGAAAGGCGATGATGATGGGGAGGCGATGATGATGGGGAGGCGATGATGATGGGGAGGCAATGATGATGGGGAGCCAATGATGATGGGGAGGCATTGATGATGGGGAGGCAATGATGATGGGGAGGCGATGATAATAGGGAGGCAATGATGATGGGGAGGCAATGATGATGATGATGGGGAGGCGATGATGATGGGGAGGCGATGTTGATGGGGAGGCGATGATGATGGGAGGCGATGATGATGGGGAGGCAATGATGATGATGATGGGGATTCAATGATGATGATGATGGGGAGGCGATGATGGTGTTGGGGAGGCAATGATGATGATGATGGGGAGGCGATGATGATGGGGAGGCAATGATGATGGGGAGGCAATGATGATGATGATGGGGAGGCAATTTTGATGGGGAGGCGATGATGATGGGGAGGCGATGATGATGATTGGGAGACGATGATGATGGGGAGGCAATGATGATGGGGAGGCAATGATGATGGGGAGGTGATGATGATGGGGAGGCGATGATGATGATGGGGAGGCGATGAAGATGATGGGGAGGCAATGATGATGATGATGGGGAGTCTTTCCACAACGCCCTTTCCTGAGCCGAAACAGCGCAGAACCCAGCACAGTGCAGAGGAGAGCTCCATATTTTGTATGGAGCATTATATGGGGACCAGTATCCTGTATGGAGCATTATTTGGGGTCCAATATTCTTTATGGAGCATTATATTTGGCCCATAATACTATATGGAGGACTATGTGGTGCCCATAATATTGTATGGAGGACTGTACTGTCCAGTCTGTACTGTGCGCTGTGAGGATTTGGCGGTTTCTGAGCTATTGTAGAATTTACAATAGATATCATCATGTAATGGAAGAAGTGAAGTGTTTGGCATTGTACTATACCTATATTTCTCTGCAGTATCTGTGCATCATGAATCGTGGTCTGTGTTAAAGGGGCCCACTGAGACTCTTTCGCCCGGGGCCCATAAAAACCTGGAGCCGGCCCTGCTGAGAGGTGTACTGTTTTCCCTCCCCGTAGATTTCACATTTTATGAGGGACCACAGGTTCTCTATAGGGTTCAGATCAGGTGAACAAGGGGGCCATGTCATTATTTTTTCTTCTTTTAGACCTTTACTGGCCAGCCACACTGTGGAGTATTTGGATGCATGTGATGAAGCATTGTCCTGCATGAAAATCATATTTTTCTTGAACGATACTGACTTCTTCCTGTACCACTGCTTAAAGAAGGTGTGTATCAGAAACTGGCAGTAGGTCTGGGAGTTGAGCTTCACTCCATCCTCAACCCAAAAAGGTCCCACAAGTTTATCTTTGATGATACCAGCCCATACCAGTACCCCACCTCCACCTTGCTGGCGTCTGAGTCGGGGTGGAGCTCTCTGCCCTTTACTGATCCAGCCTCGGGCCCATCCATCTGGCCCATCAAGAGTCACTCTCATTTCATCAGTCCATAAAACCTTAGAAAAATCAGTCTTAACATACTTCTTGGACCAGTCTTGACGTTTTATCTTATGTTTCTTGTTCAAAGGTGGTCGTTTTTCAGCCTTCCTTACCTTGGCCATGTCCCTGAGTATGGCACATCTTGTGCTTTTTGATACTCCAGTAACGTTGCAGCTCTGAAATATGGCAAAACTGGTGGCAAATGGCATCTTGGCAGCTTCACGCTTGATTTTCCTCAATTCATGGGCAGTTATTTTGCACCTTTTTTTATCAACACGATTATTGTGACCCTGTTGGCTATTTGCCATGAAACGCTTGATTGTTCGGTGATCACACTTCAAAAGTTTGGCAATTTCAAGACTGCTGCATCCCTCTGCAAGACATCTCACAATTTTTGACTTTTCAGAGTCCGTCAAATCTCTCTTCTGACCCATTTTGCCAAAGGAAAGGAAGTTGCCTAATAATTAAGCACACCTTATATAGGATGTTGATGTCATTAGACCACACCCCTCCTCATTACAGAGATGCAAATCACCTGATTTACATAATTGGCAGTTGGCTTTCAAGCCTATACAGCTTGGAGTAGGACAACATGTATAAAAAGGATGATGTGATCAAAATACTCATTTGCCTAATAATTCTGCACACAGTGTATAAACTGCACATCACACATACCTCTGCGCACATGCATGTGGGATGGGAATTTAACATGTTACGATCCACGTATACGATCCCTTAGGCTAATGGTGGCAGAAAGAAGTCACTGTTGGACAGTGCTATAATTCCAAATATTATTTTAGCTTCTTTGTGCCTTTTTTTTCCATTAAGAAAAATGATGCTTCAGTGGGGAATATTCATCAGAACATGTCTGTCTATAAATGTAAGGCCCCTTCACACGTCCGTTTTTTAACCCCTTTACCCCAGTGGGTGGTTTGCACGGTAATGACCTGGCCAATTTTTTCAATTCTGACCACTGTCCCTTTATGAGGTAATAACTCTGGAATGCTTCCATGGATCCCGGTGATTCTGACAATGTTTTCTCGTGACATATTTTACTTCATGATAGTGGTTAAATTTCTTTGATATGACTTGTGTTTATTTCTGAAAATAAAAAACAGAAAATTGACGAAAATGTTGAAAATTTAGCAATTTTCCAAATTTGAATTTTCATGCCCTTAAATCACACAGATATGTCACACAAAATGCTTAATAAGTAACATTTACCACATGTCTACTTTACATCAGCACAATTTTGTAACCAACATTTTTTTGTTAGGAAGTTATAAGGGTTAAAATTTAAACAGCGATTTCTCTTTTTTATACCTTTTTTTGGGGGGACCACATCACATTTTAAGTCACTTTGAGGGGTCTATATGATAGAAAATACCCAAAAGTGATACCATTTTAAAAACTGCACCCCTCGAGGTGCTCAAAACCACATTCAAGAAGTTTATTAACCCTTCAGGTGCTTCATAGGAATTTTTGGAATGTTTAAAAAAAAAAAGACCTTTAACTTTTTTTCACAAAAAAATTATTCCGATCCCAATTTTTTTATTTTCCCAAGGGTAACAGGAGAAATTGGACCCCAAAAGTTATTGTGCAATTTTTCCTGAGTATGCTGATAACCCATATGTGGGGGAAAACCATTGTCTGGGCGCACGGCAGAGCTCGGAAGGGAAGGAGCGCCGTTTGACTTTTCAATGCAAAATTGGCTGGAATTGAGATCAGATGCCAAGTCGCGTTTGGAGAGCCCCTGATATGCCTAAACAGTGGAAACCCCCACAATGACGCCATTTTGGAAATTAGACCCCCCCAAGGAACTTATCTAGATGTGTGGTGAGCACTTTGATCCCCCAAGGGCTTCACAGAAGCTTATAACGTAGAGCCGTAAAATAAAAAAAATATTTTTTTCCACAAAAATTATCTTTTCACCCCCAAATTTTATTTTCCCATGGGTAAGAGGACCCAAAAGTTATTGTGCAGTTTGTCCTTAGTACACTGATACCCCATATCTGGGGATAAACCACTGTTTGGGTGCATGGCAGAGCTCGGAAGTGAAGGAGCACCGTTTGACTTTTTCAACGGAAAATTGACTGGAATTGAGATCGGACTCCATGTCATGTTTAGAGAGCCCCTGATGTGCCTAAACAGTGGAAACCCCCAACAAGTGACCCCATTTTGGAAAATAGACCCCCCCCAAGGAACTTATGTAGATGTGTGGTGAGAAATTTGATTCCCAGGTGTTTCACTAAAGTTTATAACGCCCGGGCGTGAAAATAAAAAAATCATATTTTTTCCACAAGCATGATTTTAGTCCCCAATTTTTTTATTTTCCCAAGGGTAACAGGAGAAATTGGACCCCAAAAGTTGTTGTCCAATTTGTTCTGAGTACGCTGATACCCCATATATGGGAGAAAACTACTGTATTGGCACACGTCAGGGCTCGGAAGGGAAGTAGAGACGGAATGCAGACTTTGATGGAATGGTCTGCGGGCGTCATGTCGTGTTTGGAGAGCCCCTGATGTGCCTAAACATTGGAAACCCCCCACAAGTGACCCTATTTTGGAAACTAGACCCCCCCAAGGAACTTATATAGATGTGTGGTGAGCACTTTGAACCCCCAAGTGCTTCACAGAAGTTTATAACGTAGAGCCATCAAAATTAAAAAAATCATATTTTTTTTGCACAAAAATGATCTTTTTGCCCCCAATTTTTTATTTTACCAAGGGTAACAAAAGAAATTGGACCCCAAGAGTTATTATGCAATTTGTCCTGAGTACTCTGATACCCCATATGTGGGGGTAAACCACTGTTTGGGCACATGGCAGAGCTCAGAAGGCAAGGAGCGCCAGATTTTACTATTATGGTTTGCAGGTGCCATGACCCACTGGGAGAGCCCATGAGGTGCGAAAACAGCAGAACCCCCCCATAAGTGACCCCATTTTACACCTCTCAATGAATTCATATAGGGGTGCAGTGATGATATTGACACCATGGGTGTGTCACAGAATTTTATACCATTGGGCCGCCGTGCGGAGAGATTCGGGAGGAACGGAGCGCTATTTACCTATTCAAGTGAATGAGTCTGTGCACATGTCAGTGTTTCCACGGACCGTGTGTCCGTGGGCAAAACACGCTGACATGTCCGTTTTTTAATGTCAACACGGGCCACAAAACATCCAGCACACGTGCATACGCATAACACACGGATGTTATCCATGTGACACGCATCGGCACCAAGGAAGAAGCGTTACAGTAAGCCGATCGCCGGCAGAGCAGGGGAGAATGATGAGAACCGTGTTCAGCACCTGTCGCGGAGGAACAGCGCTTAATATAACGCTTCTTCCCTGATGCCCGTCCTTGTGGTACTGATGCTGCACACGCATGCCACACGTGTGCCGCAAGTATTACACACACGGATACTGACATCTTCGGTACCGGAAATATCAGGATGTGTGAAAGAGGCGTTATAGCGGGTTTTTATGTTTGGCTGCTGTCACACACTAAAAGACGCTTTTTATTGCAAAAAATCGTTTTTGCATCACTATATTTTGAGAGCCATAATTTTTCCATATTTTGGCCCACAATGTCATGTGAGGTCTTGTTTTTGCGGGACAAGTTGACGTTTTTACTGGTACCATTTTTGGTACATGGCATTTTTTGATCGCTTTTTATTCCGATTTTTGGGAGGCAGAATGAACAAAAACCAGCAATTCATGAATTTCTTTTTTGGGGGGGCGTTTATACCGTTCCGTGTGTGGTAAAATTGGAAAGCGGTTTTATTCTTCAGGTCAGTACGATTACAGCGATACCTCATTTATCTTTTTTTTATGTTTTGGTGCTTTTATACAATAAAAACTATTTTATATAAAAATAATTTTTTTGGATCGCTTTATTCTGAGAGCAATAACTTTTTATTTTTTCGCTAATGACGCTGTATGGCAGTTCGTTTTTTTGCGGGACAAGATGACGTTTTCAGCGGTACTATGTTTATTCATATCCGTCTTTGATCGCGTGTTATTCCACTTTTTGTTCGGCAGTATAATGATAAAGCATTGTTTTTTTGTATTGTGTTTTTTTTATGGTGTGCACTAAAGGGGTTAACTAGTGGGGTAGTTTTATAGGTTGGGTCATTACGGACGCGGCAATACCAAATATGTGTACTTTTATTGTTTTGATTTTTTTTTCATTCAAATATTTATTTATTGATAGAATAAATATTGATTTTTTTTTTATTTTTACAATTATTTAAAACTTTTTTTTTTTACTTCATTCTATGTTTTACACTTTGTCCCACTAAGGGACAATCATTTTGTGCTGGCTGATCGCATTTCTATAGCATGCAGATGAAGCAGCATCTGCATGCTATAGAAGTTGTCAGCGCTGCATGTAATTTACACTGACCTGCGAGACTTCCTGATCATGCACTGCACATGACAGGAAGTTTCTCAGCTCTGGAGACCCGGATGTTGTCATGGCGACATCGGGTCTCCATGGCAGCGATCGCGACCCCGCGTCACGCCGCGGGGTCTCCAATCCAAAGGCAGAGGGGCTATCAGCCCTCCGCCTGCTCCTGGAATGCTGCCAGGGGCGGCGTCAGCACTCGGCGTACCCGGGCAAGTGCCGGAGCCTTGAGCAGATGGGGGGCCCACTCGCCTTCGGGTACTCCAGCGCGCTTTTGGGGCTCGGTGCCTGTGCCAGTGCCCCGGAGTGGACCCCCTCGCCGCTTGCTCTGGGCTGTGACACTTGCAATATTTACCCCTACCTGTTCCTGTGATGCTTTGTCTTCCGCATCTCCTGACTGTGAGGTTTCAGGTCAGAGGGCGCGATGATGTCACGTCTGTGTGTCCTCTGCCTGAGCTGTCACAGCGCAGAGAGCAGGAAGACGCAGATGCTAAGGAGTCCAGAGAAGCGGCCAGTGAGGAGAGGTGAGTATTTCATTTTTTTTCTTTTTTGTTTTGAGCAGTATATGTGGTCAATTTTATATGGAGCAGTATATGAGGACAATTATATATGGAGCATCTCATGGGGCCAATTACATATGAAGCATCTTATTGGGCCAATTGTATATGTGGCCAAATATATATGAAGCATCTTATGGGGCCAATTATATATAGAGCAGTATATGTGGCCAATTATATATAGAGCAGTATATGTGGCCAATTATATATAGAGCAGTATATGTGGCCAATTATATATAGAGCAGTATATGTGGCCAATTATATATGGAGCATTTTATGGGGCCAATTACATATGGTGCATCTATGGGGCTCATTATTCTGTACAGAGCATTATATGGGGTCCATTCTCTATGGAACACTATATGTGGGGCTCATTATTCTGTATGGAGCATTATGTGGGGCTCATTTTTTCTGTATGGAACAATATATGGGGCTCATTATTCTGTATGGAGCACTATGTGGTGTCTGAAATACTGTATGAAGCAATATATGGGGCTCATTATTCTGTATGAAGCACTATGTGGTGCCCATAATACTGTATGGAGGACTACACTGTCTGGTTTCTCAGCTATTGGTATCACTCATGTAATGTAAGAAGTAAGTGAAATCTTTGGCATTGTACTACACCTTTATTTCTCTGCCATATCTGTGCATTATGAATTGTGGTATGCGTTAAAGGGGCCCACTGAGACTCTTTCGCCCCGGGCCCATGAAAACCTGGAGTTTTTTCTAACTGGTGAGTGCCGCATATGTTCTTTAATCTGATCAAATACTTACTTCATGCAATAAAATGCAATATGGTTTTCTGGTTTTATTTTTAGATTCTTTGTACCTACAATAAAAATTACAGACCTGTCCGTTCTTTGTAAGTGGGAAAACTTGCACAATCGGCAGTGTATCAAATACTTATTTTCCGCATTGTGGACAATTACTGAATTGCTGGGTTTTGTTGTTCTATGTCTAAAAAAAATGAATACAGTATAAAGCGATCAAAAAACGTTATGCACCCCAAAATGGTCCCAGAGCAATCTCCACCTCGTCTTGCAAAAAAATAAGCCCTCATACAGCTTTGTTTGCTAAACAATAAAAAAGTTATAATTCTCAGTATATGGTGACAAAATAATTGTTTTGTATAAAATGCCATTTTTACTGTGTGATGGCAAAAAGAGGAATACCATCAAAGCATACGCAAAATGGACTCCAAAGTGTCTCCATCTGCCTCATTATACTGGGTTGTTCCATTGGGGGTTTCATCTGAATCACATTTTTTGGGGATTTACACGTAAACCTCAACGTAAGAGCTCAGCGTAGAACACAGAAAATGTGATTCCAGCCCTTTACTGAAAGCGATCAAAAAATGTTATGTACCCCAAAATGTTACCAATAAAAATCCTAATGTGTCCCATATAAACAAATGTTGTAAACTTCTTGAAAAAAATAGAAATTATTAATAAACTTTGAACCCTTCTAACATCCTAACAAAATAAAATGATGTGTGAAAAATGATGCAGATGTAAAGTAGATATATAAGAAATGTTATTTATTAATTATTTCATACAACATAAGTAACTGGTTAAAGGATATAAAGAATGAAAGTATGAAAATTGTAAATTTTTCAACATTTTTGCCCAAATTCCGATATTTTCACAAATAAATGCAAAGCATATCGACCTAAATTTACCACTAATATAAAATTGAAGTGTTCCATAGTTGTTACCACTGGTCAGATTTAAAAAAAGGTGGCCGATTTAAAATTAACTCTGTCACTAAGGGGTTAAAAGTGTACTAATAATGCATAAATTCGCCTACATTACAGCTGCCTAACAGTGACTCCTGATTAACAAAATGTGTGGCTTTTATTATTGCCATAGTTCTTTATTTTATATACTACTTCATGACTGCAATAATCCAAAATTTGGTAATCTGGCACCCATCAGGTCTGATTAATGGCAGATTAAACAACAGGTTTATGTATATAGTATGGCATGAGTGCTTTGTACACTGCTAAAAAAAAACAAAAACCACATCCTAGATATCACTGAATGAAATATTATAGTTGCAAATCTTTATTTGTTACGTAGTGGAATGCGTTGGGCACAATGGAGGTCCCACGGAGATCTGGATATGGAATGATATTCAAAATCAAAGTTGAAAATCAAATTTCAGGCTGATCCAACTTCAGTGGAAATGCCGCAAGACAAGAAAATTATGCTCAGTAGTGTGTGTGGCCTCCACATGCCTGTATAATCTCCCTACAAAACTTGGGTATCATCCTGATGAGGCTGCGGATGTTTTCCCAAGGGTTCTCCTTCCAGACTGGGATGAAAGCATCAGTGTAAGGTTCTATGTATATATTCCTGAAACTCAGTTTGTTCGTCAGCCATTTTACTTTCTGTCTTGCTGCAGCTATCTTGCCCTCAGTCAAAATGGAGTTTCCAGCTTGCATGTTCCCGCCCTGATTCTCTCCTTTGCTTCTTAAGCAGCCACAGCTGAGCAATCAGTGCTTCAGAATCTAGCCTGCAGTGAACCTGTGACTTGACTCCTGTAAGCCTTGGACCTTGTACTCCAGCTATTCCTACTGAGGAACTCTGAAGCACTTGTGGACTCTGAACCCTGCTCTTTGAAAGACCCACGTTTGCATGGACTTACGGTAACAGAGAAGAAGATCCTGAATCTGTATTGGAGAGTGATTGCTGAGCTTGGATTACTCTGGCCTGCTGTGTCTCCTGTTTCTGTGTCTGCAAACTGTGTGACTATTTCTGCCAACTTGTATGAAGTAATACAGGACTTTTCTATATCAAACCTGTGTCTCATGTATGTTCATCGCACCCAAGAACAAGACGCTATATGAACTGTACTACATACATTACAAGATTCTGAAGCCAAAACGTTAGTGTCTGCTGGGTCTGGAAGGCTGTGTCTGCTGTACTGTGGATATCAGACGTCCGGTTGTACTTTCTGTGATGACAGTGGTTGTGACTTCTCACAACCATTCCAGGTGAGCAATTCCCTTAAGTTTTTTCTTTTTTGCAGTGTTACCACAGGTAAACACTATTGTTTTTTTTTTTCCTTTCTTTTCTCTTTTTTGTCTGCTGTAACTCTGGATATCAGATGTCTGGTTGAAACTTTCTGTGATGATAGTGGTTGTGACTTCTCACAACCATTCCAGGTGAGCAGTTCCCTTAATTTTTTTTTCTCTCTGCAGTGTTGCCACAGGTGAACACTATTGGTTTTTTTTCTCTCCTCTTCTTCCAGTAATCCTGTCTTAAAAGATCTGGAAAATGGAGGCCCGCATAAAGGAACTTTGCGGAGTGACTGATAATATCCTTGCAGATTTGCAGAATATAAAGACCCGTTTTACGAATCTACAGGACCTCAATAATCACAATTTGCAAGTGGTTGGACAGACTACCCAGGATTTGCGAGCCAGGATTGAGGTTCTAGAGGGGCGAGTCCAGGCTCCTGCCGTAGCCCCGAGTGCTGGATTCCCAAGTTGCCCCCTTTTCGTTTTGTCGGTGAACGTGAGAAATTCAGGGGATTTATTAATCAATGCAATCTTTTTTTTTCTGCACATGCTTCACAATTTCCCACTGAACGATCTAAGGTGCTTACTATAATTATGTTGCTTACCAACAAGGCTTTAATGTGGGCAAACCCTCTGATTGAGACTGAGGATGATTGTTTGAATCACCTTGATGATTTTATTTCAGCCATGGGGCAGGTGTTTGATGACCCCAATCGAGGTGCAACAGCTGAAGCAGCCATGTTAGCTTTGCGCCAAGGTAAGCACTCAGTAGCTGAATATGCCTTGGATTTCAGGAGATGGGCCCTTGATACCACCTGGGACAGTTCCGCCAAAAAATCTATTTTTCGAAAGGGGTTATCTCCACTGATTAAGGATGAACTTGCTCGTGCCGACCCTCCCACTGCGTTAGGTGACTTTATTAACTACTGCATCCGTATTGATACTCGTCTGACTGAACGCAGGCAAGAGAGATGGTTCGAAAGCAATCGTACTAACCTTTTCCTACCTTCCTCTCCAGCTAAGGAACCTTTGAGTAGGATTACACGGGAACCTGAACCTGAACCCATGCAGGTAGACTCTTTACAACGACGGGTTAGTGATGCACGCAAGGAACATCGTTTTAAGGAGAATCTATGTTTCTATTGTGGTAAGTCAGGGCATTTCATTATAAACTGCCCCAGCCGTTCTCGTAAGACTACTGCAGCACTCATTCATTGTGAGTGTTGCGAGAGGGGATCTGTCAGGTCCGAGCCTCAGGCTCCAGAGAGATCTGCAGCAACAGATCTTGATTTCTCGGACTTAAACTCCGTTACCTCTGAGGACGTTGACTGTGTAAACGCTGCCATTTTTCAAGTTTCCTCAGCGGTGTCCCAGCTGAGTTGTAAGAAAAACAATTCTCATTGCTTTCTTTCCATCAAACTCTGGGTTGACTCAGCTTGGGTGTCTAGCTCTGCTATGATCGACTCAGGGGCAAGTGGAAATTTTATGGATGTCTCCTTTGCTCTGAAACAGGGAATATGTTCAGTGAAGAAGGCTACTCCAGTACAGATGGAAACTGTGGATGGCTCCCTGCTGACCTCTGGACCAGTGGATCAGGAAACAGAGCCTTTGAGGGTTCTTATGGGTAAAGATCATCAAGAGAAACTGTCCTTTATGCTTATCTCTTCTCCCACTTTCCCATTATTCTAGGGCTACCATGGCTGCAGGCTCAGAATCCTACCATTAACTGGGAGACCAAGGAATTACACTTTCCAGAGAAACAGATGAGTCCAAAAGTTTCAGCTTGCTCTGTTCCTAAAGGAATCATGTCAGTCCCTGAACTACCAGCTGTATACCAGGACTATGTGGATTTATGTGACAAGAAGAATGCTGACCAGCTTCCTCCTCACCGTCCATATGATTGTCCAATTGAATTATTGCCTGGAGCAGAGATACCTTTTGGTAAGATCTACCCCCTGGCGGGGCCCGAGCTAAAGGCTTTAAAGGATTACATAGATGAAAATCTAGCCAAGGGCTTCATACGCCCCTCTTCATCTCCTGCAGGTGCACCCATCTTCTTTGTAAAGAAGAAAGATGGATCTCTGAGACCATGCGTAGACTATAGGGAACTCAATAAGGTTACTATTAGAAACCGTTATCCATTGCCTTTAATCCCTGAGTTATTGGAGAGAGTGCGACATGCCAAAATTTTTTCTAAACTAGATCTTCGTGGGGCCTATAACTTAGTCCGTATTAGACCTGGGGATGAATGGAAGACTGCATTCAGGTCACGCTATGGACACTTTGAATATCTAGTTATGCCTTTTGGTCTGAGTACCGCCCCAGCCACTTTCCAACACTTGGTGAATGACATCTTCAGGGATCTCCTAGATACATTCGTGGTAATTTATTTGGATGATATTCTAATTTTTTCTAACTCCACAGAGGAACATCATGGACATGTGAGAATGGTCTTGGAACGTCTAAGACAAAATCATCTTTACATCAAACTTGAAAAGTGTGAATTCCATAGGACCGAAATTCAATTTCTGGGGTATGTACTGTCTACACAAGGAATTAGTATGGATGGAAGCAAAACCCAAGCCATCAAGGATTGGCCAAGTCCTAGAAATGTGAAGGAGGTACAGCGCTTCATCGGGTTTGCCAACTTCTATAGACGTTTCATTAGAAATTTCTCTGAGGTAGTGTCACCTATCACTCAACTTACCCGGAAAGAGTCTAGGTTTTCCTGGACTCCCCAAGCCCAGGAAGCATTTTCCCGTCTAAAAGATAAATTTACCACTGCACCTATCCTAGTACATCCCAACCCCGAGCTTGCCTTCATAATAGAGGTGGATGCTTCAGACTGTGCCGTTGGAGCTATACTCTCTCAGAGAACAGGTGAGAAGAATGTCTTGCATCCCTGTGCCTTCTTTTCCCAGCAGTTGTCTTCGGCTGAGAGGAACTACGATGTGGGCAATAGAGAGTTGTTGGCCATTATTGCCGCCTTCAAAGAATGGAGACACCTTCTTCAGGGAGCTGCACAGCAAATAGTCGTCCTGACAGACCATCGTAACCTTGAGTTTATCAGGTCGGCTAAGTGCCTGACTCCTCGCCAGGCTCGCTGGAATCTTTTCTTAAACCAATTTAATTTTATCATCTCTTATAGACCAGGATCGCGCAATGGAAAGGCTGATGCACTCTCTAGGATTTACTCAGCAGAGACACGTCCAATTACTCCTCCTAAGACTATTCTTCCTGACTCTAGATTCCTAGGAGTAATTCATAATCAAGACCTACTTAAGGACATCAAGGAAGCATACCATGCGGATTCCTTTTTGGCACAACCCCCAAGGGACGTAATTCTTGTCTTTAAGAATGGTGTGTGGATTCAGGGACAACGCCTGTATATTCCTGAAACAGTCAGATTGAGAGTATTGCAACTCATTCACGATTCCAAGATAGCTGGGCATAGAGGAATTCTAAAGACACAGGAATTTCTTTCTCGTTTCTTTTGGTGGCCCACTTGCAGGAAGGATGTTTTGAATTATGTCACTTCATGTGAGGTCTGTGCAAGATGCAAAACACCTCGCTCCTCACCAACTGGTCTGTTACAGCCTCTTCCCACCCCGTCCCGCCCGTGGGGATCCATTTCTATGGACTTCATTGTGGAGTTACCAACCTCTCAGGGAAGAACACCATTCTAGTGGTGGTTGACCGTCTAACAAAGGCAGCTCATTTTATCCCTTGTGTCGGCTTACCCACTGCAAAACAGACATCAGATTTGATGATTAAAGATGTGTTTCGCTTACATGGAGTACCGGATGAGGTTATTTCGGATCGAGGGGTGCAATTCACTTCTAGGTTTTGGCAAAATTTCTGTGCAGCATTGGACATTAAAGTAAACCTTTCTTCTGCTTTTCATCCCCAGACTAATGGACAGACCGAACGAACCAATCAAACCCTAGAGCAGTATCTCCGCTGCTTTATCTGCCACCTACAGGATGATTGGGTGGATCTACTTCCATTAGCTGAGTTCTCGTATAACAACTCTCAGAGCGCCTCCACTAAACAGTCTCCTTTTTACTCTAATCTAGGTTATCATCCTAACATTCTACCACGATTTCCCATAGAAACGCCTTTACCAGCAGTGGCTGAAAGAATCACGTCTTTACAGAAGAATATGGATCTTCTAAAGGAAAATCTGGAATCGGCTCAAGAAAGGTACAAGAAAGCAGCAGATAAATTTCGTAAACCTGCACCAGCTTTCAAGGTAGGAGACTTGGTCTGGCTGTCAACCAGAAATCTTAAGTTAAGGATTCCATCGTCTAAGTTGGGACATAAGTACATTGGACCCTATAAAATCAGTAAAATTATAAGTGCCGTTGCTTGTCGTCTTCAACTGCCCAGAACTATGAGAATCCACCCTGTCTTTCATGTATCCCTACTAAAGGCTGCGACACCCAATACGTTTCCTGGACGTTCCTCTCCTTGCCCTGACCCAGTGCTAGTCGATGGTCAGGAAGAATTTGTGGTGGAAAGGATTTTAGATTCCAGGTTGTATAGAAATCAGTTACAGTATCTGATTAAATGGCAGGGCTACCCAGTGGAGGACAACTCATGGGAACCGGTCAATAACGTTAATGCTCCTCGCTTGCTCCGTCAGTTTCATCAGAGGTACCCACACAAGCCTGGTCTGAGGTCATCCGGAGGTTGTCCTTAAGGGGGAGTAATGTAAGGTTCTATGTATATATTCCTGAAACTCAGTTTGTTCGTCAGCCATTTTACTTTCTGTCTTGCTGCAGCTATCTTGCCCTCAGTCAAAATGGAGTTTCCAGCTTGCATGTTCCCGCCCTGATTCTCTCCTTTGCTTCTTAAGCAGCCACAGCTGAGCAATCAGTGCTTCAGAATCTAGCCTGCAGTGAACCTGTGACTTGACTCCTGTAAGCCTTGGACCTTGTACTCCAGCTATTCCTACTGAGGAACTCTGAAGCACTTGTGGACTCTGAACCCTGCTCTTTGAAAGACCCACGTTTGCATGGACTTACGGTAACAGAGAAGAAGATCCTGAATCTTTATTGGAGAGTGATTGCTGAGCTTGGATTACTCTGGCCTGCTGTGTCTCCTGTTTCTGTGTCTGCAAACTGTGTGACTATTTCTGCCAACTTGTATGAAGTAATACAGGACTTTTCTATATCAAACCTGTGTCTCATGTATGTTCATCGCACCCAAGCACAAGACGCTATATGAACTGTACTACATACATTACAATCAGTCAACCCCTGGACAGTCTCTGGTGCAACGTGGCGTTGGTGGATGGAACGAGACGTGACGTCCCAAATGTGCTTGATTAGATTCAGGTCTGGGGAACTGGCAGGCCAGTCCGTAGCATCAATGCCTTCAATATGCAGGAACTGCTGACACACTTCAGCCACATGAGGCCTAGCATTGTCATGCATCAGAAGGAACCCACGGCCCACTGCACCTACATATGGTCACACAATGGGTCTGAGAATCTCATTCCGGTACCTAATAGCAGTCAGCATACCTCTGGCTAGGACATGAAGGGCTGTGCGGACCTCCAAAGAAATGCCTCCCCACACCATTACTGATCCACTGCCAAATCAGCCATGCTGGAGGATGTTGCAGGCAGCATAACGTTTTCCACGACGTCTCCAGACTCTGTCACATGTCTTTAGTGTGAACTTGCTCTTATCTGTGAAAAGCACAGGGCGCCATTGTCGAATCTGCCAATCGCCCTGCACAGTGTTGGACTGTAAGCACAACACCAACTCGTGGACGTCGGGTCCTCATATCACCCTCATGGAGTCTGTTTCTGACAATTTGAGCAGACACATGTATGTTAGTGGCCTGCTGGAGGTCATTTTGCAGGGCATTGGCACTGCTCCTGTTCCTACTTGCGCAAAGGAGGTGGAAGCAGTTCTGCAGGTGGGTGGTTGCCCTCCTACCTCCTCTTCCACATCTCATGGTTTACTGGCCTGTCTTCTGGTATCTGCTGTATGCTCTGAACAATGTGTTGACAGACACACAGGGACGGCGTTTGGTGCAGGCAAACATGGCAGATGCCTAGGGCCCCACCCATAAAGTGAATTGAACAGATTGTGTTACAGCATTACTTACAGTGAATAATGTTGTGCATCCTGAGTATTCCCAGAGCGTTTCTCTCCATCTTCCCGTCTCTCTCCCTCACCCCCGGAAGTGATGGGTTAGAAGTTGAGAGCGAGGGGGGAGGCCGTCTCATAGAACAGCAGAGGCCAGATGGGGGGAGGGGGCAGGAAGATGCTTGCAGCCCTTTCTGTGTCTGTGTCCCCTCATCCTCATCATGGCTGCTCCTAAACCACTGTCTTGGGATCTGCACAAGTGAATCAGCAGGACCTGGTAAGTATACATATAAAATATATGTGTATACAGTACAGACCAAAAGTTTGGACACATCTTCTCATTTAAAGATTTTTCTGCATTTTCATGACTATGAAAATTGTACATTCACACTGAAGGCATCAAAACTATGAATTAACACATGTGGAATTATATACTTAACAAAAAAGTGTGAAACAACTGAAAATATGTTTTATATTCTAGGTTCTTCAAAGTAGCCACCTTTTGCTTTGATGACTGCTTTGCACACTCTTGGCATTCTCTTGATGAGCTTCAAGAGGTAGTCACCGGAAATGGTCTTCCAACAGTCTTGAAGGAGTTCCCAGAGATGCTTAGCACTTGTTAGCCCTTTTGCCTTCACTAAGCGGTCCAGCTCACCCTAAACCATCTTGATTGGGTTCAGGTCTGGTGACTGTGGAGGCCAGGTCATCTGGCGTAGCACCCCATCACTCTCCTTCTTGGTCAAATAGCCCTTACACAGCCTGGAGGTGTGTTTGGGGTCATTGTCCTGTTGAAAAATAAATGATGGTCCAACTAAACGCAAACTGGATGGAATAGCATGCCCCTGCAAGATGCTGTGATAGCCATGCTGGTTCAGTGTGCCTTCAATATAGAATAAAGCCCCAACAGTGTCACCAGCTAAGTACTCCCACACCATCACACCTCCTCCTCCATGCTTCACGGTGGGAACCAGGCATGTAGAGTCCATCCGTTCACCTTTTCTGCGTCGCACAAAGACACGGTGGTTGGAACCAAAGATCTCAAATTTGGACTCATCAGACCAAAGCACAGATTTCCACTGGTCTAATGTCCATTCCTTGTGTTCTTTAGCCCAAACAAGTCTCTTCTGCTTGTTGCCTGTCCTTAGCAGTGGTTTCCTAGCAGCTGTTTTACCATGAAGGCCTGCTGCACAAAGTCTCCTCTTAACAGTTGTTGTAGAGATGTGTCTGCTGCTAGAACTCTGTGTGGCATTGACCTGGTCTCTAATCTGAGCTGCTGTCAACCTGCGATTTCTGAGGCTGGTGACTCGGATAAACTTATCCTCAGAAGCAGAGGTGACTCTTGGTCTTCCTTTCCTGGGGCGGTCTTCATGTGAGCCAGTTTCTTTGTAGCGCTTGATGGTTTTTTCAACTGAACTTGGGGACACTTTCAAAGTTTTCCCAAATTTTCGGACTAACTGACCTTCATTTCTTAAAGTAATGATGGCCACTCGTTTTTCTTTACTTAGCTGCTTTTTTTCTTGCCATAATACAAATTCTAACAGTCTATTCAGTAGAACTATCAGCTGTGTATCCACCAGACTTCTGCACAACACAATTGATGATCCCAACCCCATTTATAAGGCAAGAAATCCCACTTATTAAACCTGACAGGGCACACCTGTGAAGTGAAAACCATTTCCGGTGACTACCTCTTGAAGCTCATCAAGAGAATGCCAAGAGTGTGCAAAGCAGTCATCAAAGCAAAAGGTGGCTACTTTGAAGAACCTAGAATATAAGACATAATTTCAGTTGTTACACACTTTTTTGTTAAGTATATAATTCCACGTGTGTTAATTCATAGTTTGATGCCTTCAGTGTGAATGTACAATTTTCATAGTCATGAAAATACAGAAAAATCTTTAAATGAGAAGATGTGTCTAAACTTTTGGTCTGTACTTTGTGTGTATACATGTGCAATATACAGTGTGTGTGTCTGTATATGTGCATATAGTATGTGTGTACATATATACAGTATATAGTATGATTGGCTATATATTGTAGTGCAGTGGGGTTTGTGCAGTGTAACAGATAGGCAGGGACCACATAAAAGTTCAATGCAAATGTCTTTTAATGTCCAAAGCAACTCACAACTGGAAAACAAATAGTATCCTCCGGATCGCAGATGGGGCGTCAAGACAGTCTGTATGCGAGACCGGTTGCCAGGGCGACTGTACCACCGTGTAACACTGAGGGGGCGCCAGGCGTTCGCTTCCCTTGGCTCTGTGTTACTGCACACCTAAGCCGGGTGTTGCAGAGCCACCTGCTCTGCAGTTTTCAAATCAACACTGACGCACCCAACCCTTCGCTGCAGGGTTTTTAAATGGAATCTGTGGCCATGGACCACTTGTAAGACCTGGCCTGGAGGGAGCGAAATGCCCCACTACGATCCTGTAGTTCGCTCCAAAAAAAAAGCCCATGTCGGCTTTTCTTAAACCTGCCTTGGACAAATAGCTTGTCCAAGACCAAACTTACTTTTATTCTGCATTGCAATCACAGCTACCGTATTTTTCGGAGTATAAGACACACCGGACTATAATACGCACCTAGGTTTTAGAGGAGGAAATTAGGAAAAAAAAAATTGAAGCAAAAAATGTGGTCAATTCTGTGCTTACCCTATCCTGGTATATATGGCCCCCTCATCCCTACCCTGGTATGCATGGCCCCCTCATCCCTACACTGGTATGCATGGCCCCCTCATCCCTATCCTGGTATGCATGGCCCCCTCATCCCTATCCTGGTATGCATGGCCCCCTCATCCCTATCCTGGTATGCATGGCCCCCTCATCCCTATCCTGGTATGCATGCCTCCTCATCCCTAGTCTGGTAAGAATGTCCCATTTATCTCTAGCCTGGTAGACATGGCCCCTCAACCCTATCATGGTTGTAATGGTCCCCCTCATTCCTATCCTGGCAAGAATGATCACACCCATCCCTATCCTGGTATGCAGGGCCCCCATCTCATCCTAGTATGGATGGCCCCATCCTGGTCCTCGTATGCATGGCAGCCCCATCCTTATCCCGGTATGATTGGCCCCCACCCCCATCCTGGTATGCATGGCTCCATCAGAAAGCATTTTAAAAAAAAGCACAAACCATTACACTTACCTTCCTGGCGCTCCATCGCAGCATCTTGTTCTGATGCCAGCAGCTGCTTTATGCTTGTAAGCAGCGCATGGCAAGGGACGTCACGTGCTGCTTACAAGCAGTGCACAGCTGCAGGAATACTCGCTGCTCTGCACGCCGAGACTGTGTGCGTGGAGGGCAGTTAGTATTCATTGCTATTTAGCAGTGTGCAGTGTCAGCCGGAGCCTTCCTGCAGCTGCCGGCGGTCACATGTGCCCGCTACTTAAGAGAAATGAATATTCACTGCATTCCACACCCATGGGCATGCGCTACTGAAATGCAATGAATACCCACTGTTCTCTGTACACACAGTCCCGGTGTGCAGAGCCAGGGCCACCAATGCTCTTCCTGGCATATGGGGCCCGATGAGCAGAAGGGGCCTGCAGCGGGCCCCCTGTCCTCTGCTCACTGGGCCCTAGCGGCAGGATTCTGCCAGCTCAGTAACTTCCTGTGCATCCTCAGAAGTCCAGGAAGTAAAAATTTGTTGTCCCGCACGGCAACAGGTAACAGACGCCGGCCAATCACAGGCCAGCAGCTTACGTCAGCGGGCACGTCGCCGGCATATTACAGTGACGACTCTTCGGGCCTCAAATGTATCTAGTCGAGGACATTGTACCCCTATGGTGGAGCATTATACCCCTATGGGGGAGTATTATACCCTATGGGGGCTGCATTATACCCATATTGGGGGAGCTGTTATGTTTCGGTAGCTGAGGAGGACAGGAGCAAAAAACCGCCAAAGCAGCAAGACACCAGAGAGGCTGGGACCTAATGGGTTGCAGATCCCTAAACTAACCACACAACTAGAAGTAGCCGTGGAGCGTACCTACAGTGATCCTAGACGCCTCGGCACAGCCGGAGAGTTAGCTACACCTGAAGATAGAAAGAGGAAAGCTAACTGCCCCGGAGTAGAGACCCCAAAGAAATAGGAAGCCCCCAAACATGTAATGGCGGTTAGACAAGAGGAAAACACGAACACAGACAGAAAATAGAATGAGCGAATGTTGGGGCCCAAATCTGTCTAGAAAGCAAAGTACAGAAGAGAAATTCTGTCTGCAACCCAGAAAAACCCTAACAAAAATACCAGCACTTCTGATTACAAAAAACCTGAGACCACACGATCTCGACCACCTATATCAGATCTCTGGTGTGACACACAGCTACCCAGCAGTAAAAAATATCACAGGAACAGAGAACAAGTGCAAATACAAAATGAGAACAGGAGGCAGCGCAAGCCCCCAAAGGGGACCCGGCTAAAGTCCAAGGCAAGACCACAAAAAGCACGGAAAATCAAACCACAGAAAAAAAAACAGAAAGTCACTTATCTGAATGATAGCAGGAAAGCAAGCTGAAATTTCCAACAAAGACCTGGAAGCAACAATTGATTACCGGCGAGGATCATGGGAGTTCAGCTCACTTATATCAAGCCAGTCATCCCCACCTGAGACCCATTCCTTAATTGGTTCAATACCCTCAGCAACCACCGGAGGGAGCCTCTGCTCCGAAGTCGTCTCCAAAACATTCACAACAGGGAGCATTATATTATGGAACTGCATTATACCCCTGTGGGGCTGCATTATACCCCTATGGGGCTGCATTATACTGCTGTGGGGCTGCATTATATCGCTACGGGGCTGCATTATACTGCTACGGGTCTGCATTATACTGCTATATATGACTATGGGATGCATTATACTATTATGGATGACTATGGGGGCAATATGGAGAGACATGAGGCAGAATGGGAGGACATGTGGGGTCCAGAATGGGAAGACACGTGGGGTCCAGAGTGGGGAGGACATCTGAGGTCCAGAATGTGGGATATTATTACTGTAGGGATAATTAAAGGATATTATTTTTGAGGATACTGTCTTCAGTGTTGGGGAGAAGAGGTCCTGTTACTGTGCAGTGCGACATGGTCGCTTTTTTTTTTCCATCTGGCGTAGTATAGAGTGTTGTGAATGGACTTGAAATGAGTTCTGAGCAGAGGCTCCCTCTGGTGGTTACTAGCGGTACTGGACTGTCCAGTGAAGATTGTGAGGATTGGGAATCAGGTGTTACTGACTGGTCTTATATAAGGGAGTCGCCTTCCCATCAGGGTTGCCGGTGATCAATTGTTCTGGTCTCAATCCTTGATTCCTGTTTCCTTTGTAGCCTGCTGTGTCGTGTCTGCATCTCCTGCTAACAGATAAGACATTTTCTTCTTTTTGTTTTTGTGCTTTATTTTTGCATTTTGTCCTGCACTTCTGTGGGGGCCTTCAGGGTCCCCTCCGGGGGCTTTTGCCCTCTCAGTTTAGTTCAGCCACTGATGTTTGTACATTTGCTTTTTCCAGTTTTTTCAGTGGCTGCTGTTTTGATTTTGTTACACCAGAGAACTAATTTAGGTGGTAGAGGTCGTGTGATCTCAGGTGTTTTTGAAATTAGTAGAGTTGGTGCTTTTCAGGGTTTTTTGGGATTGCAGTAAGTGCCCTTCCTATCCTTTTCTATTTAGGTAGTTTGGGCCCCAACGTTTGCTCATACTATTTTCTGTCTGTGTCAGTATTTCTTCTTGTCTAACCGCCATTACATGTTTGGGGGCTTTCTATGTTCTTTGGGGATCTGCTCCGGGGCAGATAGCTTTCCTCTTTCTATCTTTAGGTGTAGTTAGTTTCTCAGGCTGTGACGAGGCGTCTAGGACCAACGTAGGAACGCTCCACGGCTGCCTCTAGTTGTGGTGGTTAGTCAGGGTACTGCAATCCCATAGATTCCAACTGCTCTGGTGTATTGCCTTTTTTACCTGCACTCCTCAGCTACCGAATCATAACAATAGAGGTTGGTGAATGTGCTCTAGATAACTGTTATTTTCTGCAGAGACGAGTCCTGGCTGGAAGAAATGATGGCGATCTGAACTGGATGAAGAAGAAAAGCGAAGATAAAGGACTTCAACTAGAGACGTCACCGGTGAGTCAGTGTGTTACCTGTACACTTACACTGTATACTGTATACTATATACAGAGCTCCTGTGTATAATGTCACTAGTGATCATGGTATTACCTGTACACTGACACTATATACAGAGCTCCTGTGTATAATGTCACTGGTGATCACTGTATTATCTTTACATTGTATACTATATACAGAGCTCCTGTGTATATGACACTGGTGATCACTGTATACTAAGTACAGATCTCCTGGGTATAATCGCATATATTTTTTAGTTTTTTTTTAATTTATGATCAGTATTGTAGTATTTGGTCTCTAAGTGGTGGTAATATGTGCTCCGGTCATGGTGTGGCAGTATTTGTTCCTTGTATACGCTATTAATCGGTCACTATGTGGTGGTAATATGTGGTCCGGTCATGGTGTGGCAGTATTTGTTCCTTGCATGTGGTATTATTGGTCTCCATGTTGTGGTAATATGTTGTCTGGTCAATGTGTGGCGGTATTTATTCAATGTATTTGGTATTATTCGGTCACTATGTGGTGGCAATATGTGATCTGGACATGGTGTGGTGGTATTTGTTCCTTGCATGTGATATTATTGGTCATTCTAAAAATAGAAAAATAAATAAAAATATACCTAAAATGGTATTGGATATTTTAACAAATGTTTAATAAGTTACAGTAGAGTAGACTCCGGACAAAGAGTCTACCTTGTCGTTGTAGCGGATTAAAAAATTGTTTGGCCAAAACAAAAGCTGCTGGCTATGTTTGTGATCTGGTGATGGGAACTGTTAATGTGTGATGGGAGGACATGGTACAGAAGCGGAGTTTTTCCAAGAGAGGGTGGTGGGACTGTGGAAGGTTCGAAGGGTGGAGGCGGGGCTAGGGTGGAGCCTGTGTGGAGTTTCAAGGGGGCCCCAAAAATTTTGCCAGTATGGGGCCCAGTAATTCCTAGTGGCAGCCCTGTGTAGAGCAGTGAGTATTCCGGCAGCTGTGCTCTGCTTGTGAGTAGCGCATGGCGTCCCTGCCATGAGCTGCTTACAAGCATAAAGCAGCTACTGGCATCGGAACAAGATGCTGCGAGGGAGCCCCGGGAAGGTAAGTGTAATGGTTTTTTTTTTTTTAATGTTTTCTGATGGGGCAATGCATATCAGGATGGGGGTGAGGGCCAATCATACCAGGATAAGGATGAGGCCATGCATACCAGGACCGGGATGGGGGCCAATCATACTAGGATGCTAAAGAGAAATTAATATTCATTGCCCTCCACGCCCATGTGCATGGAATGCAGTGAATATTTATTTCTCTTTAGCAGCAGGCACAAGAGTTAGCTGCACCAGCCGACTCCTGCCTCTGTGACCCGCTGCTCTGCTGATGCCGCTCCCCCACCTCCCCACCACAGCCAGAATCGGTACATCCGGACTATTAGATGCACCCCCCATTTTTCTCCACATTTTTGAGGAAAAAAAGTGTGTCTTAAAGTCTGAAAAATACGGTATATCTTTGACTGCAATGCATTCCAGCAGTCTTAATACGTTTCTATTGAAACCTGAAAAAATGGAGTTCTATACACTATTTGTAAAAAAATCCAACAAATCTTTATTTTATGTACTAACAATAAAAAATGTAGTTCAAGGAAGCACAAACACAGGACATATGACCCTAGTAACAACACATGGGTCCAAGATATACAGGTACAACCATAGTAAATACCATAATGATAATGATGTAAGGGCACTTTAACTTTTAATATATCAATGTGTCATGTCAGCCATATATACTTACAATCATAGAAGCAAATATGTATATAAAACAAACCAGTCATAAAAAATCCCCTAAGACTGCCATAGTGACACTACGTCAAAAGAGGAAAAATAACCAAGTGCCTCAAAATGATTTCAGTGCTTACCCATGATGGAGGTAACAAGATGCCAAGGAGCCACGTCTACCCCCTGATGCGCGTTTCGCTTTTGCTTTATCAAAAGAGAATGACATATATCTTGTTGTTATGACTGGTTTGTTTTATATACATATTCAACTTTCTTTTTTCAACTTTGACCAAGTTTCCGGTGCCTTTGTTACTCACACATCCCCAAAATATCAGCGATCCACCTCCGTGCTTTACAGTAGGAATGGTGTTCCTTTCATCATAGGCCTTGTTGACCTCTCTCCAAATGTAATGTTTATGGTTGTGGCCAAAAAGTTCAATTTTGGTCTCATCACTCCAAATTACCTTGTTCCACAAGTTTTGAAGCTTGTCTCTGTGCTGTATTGTGTATTGTAGGTGAGATACTATGTGGCATTTGCACAGTAATGGCTTTCTTCTGGTGACTCGACTATGCCGCCCATTTTTCTTCAAGTGCCTCCTTATTGTGCATCTTGAAACATCCACTGCGCTAGTTTTCAGAGAGTCCAGTATTTCAGCTGATGTTATTTGTGGGTTTTTCTTTCCATCCCAAACAATTTTCCTGCCATTTGTCACAGGTCACAGGTGAGGATGTTACCTTTAGTAGCCATTCAAACCCATTATTAATAATAATAATAATAATAATAATTTTATTTCTATAGCGCCAACTTATTCCGCAGCACTTTACATTACAGAGGGTACTTGTACAGACAATAGACATAACAGCATAACAATAAACACAGATCAAAGTACCGTATATACTCGTGTATAAGCCGAGATTTTCAGCCCATTTTTTAGGGCTGAATGTCCCCCTCTCGGCTTATACGCGGGTCATATACGGGGGTCGGCGGGGAGGGGGAACGGGGGTGTCGGATTATACTCACCTCTCCGCCGGCGCGGTCTCTGCAGCCCCCCTGCTTCTCCCACGATCTCCGGCTCCTTCCTGCAGCGGTCACATGGCACCGCTCATTAAAGTCATGAATATGCACATATTCATGACTTTAATGAGCGGTACCATGTGACCGGTGTAGGAAGGAAGCGCTGTGGAGAACGCCGGGAGAAGAGGAGAGGCTGCAGGGACGCGCAGCGGAGTGGTGAGTATATGCTATATTTACCTGTCCCCGTGCCACCGTTGCGCGCTGCTCCCTCTGTTCTGGCAGTGAATGATCAGGCAGAGGGCGCGATGACGTCGTTAGTGAGCGCCGCGCCCCCTGCCTGATCATTCACTGCCGAGGACCAGGAAGAGGACGCAGCGCTGCGGTGCAGAGAGGACAGGTAAATATCTCAGGTGCCGGGTGTTGTGAATGGACTTGAAATGAGTTCTGAGCAGAGGCTCCCTCTGGTGGTTACAAGCGGTACTGGACTGTCCAGTGAAGATTGTGAGGATTGGGAATCAGGTGTTACTGACTGGTCTTATATAAGGGAGTCGCCTTCCCATCAGGGTTGCCGGTGATCAATTGTTCTGGTCTCAATCCTTGATTCCTGTTTCCTTTGTAGCCTGCTGTGTCGTGTCTGCATCTCCTGCTAACAGATAAGACATTTTCTTCTTTTTGTTTTTGTGCTTGATTTTTGCATTTTATCCTGCACTTCTGTGGGGGCCTTCAGGGTCCCCTCCGGGGGCTTTTGCCCTCTCAGTTTAGTTCAGCCACTGATGTTTGTACATTTGCTTTTTCCAGTTTTTTCAGTGGCTGCTGTTTTGATTTTGCTACACCAGAGAACTAATTTAGGTGGTAGAGGTCGTGTGATCTCAGGTGTTTTTGAAATTAGTAGAGTTGGTGCTTTTCAGGGTTTTTTGGGATTGCAGTAAGTGCCCTTCCTATCCTTTTCTATTTTGGTAGTTTGGGCCCCAACGTTTGCTCATACTATTTTCTGTCTGTGTCAGTATTTCTTCTTGTCTAACCGCCATTACATGTTTGGGGGCTTTCTATGTTCTTTGGGGATCTGCTCCGGGGCAGATAGCTTTCCTCTTTCTATCTTTAGGTGTAGTTAGTTTCTCAGGCTGTGACGAGGCGTCTAGGACCAACGTAGGAACGCTCCACGGCTGCCTCTAGTTGTGGTGGTTAGTCAGGGTACTGCAATCTCATAGATTCCAACTGCTCTGGTGTATTTCCTTTTTTACCTGCACTCCTCAGCTACCGAAACATAACAGTATCACCGGCCCAAAAAATTGAATGGTACTCACAGAAGGGAAAAATATTGTGAAAGAAAAAAGGTTGTCAGAGTTGTCAGAGATATTTTTCTGTTTGTTGCATTTTTTTTTTCTCCCTCTGTATCTCTGGGTGCTGGGGAGGATTTTTTCTCTCAATGGAGTTTGCACAGTTGTCTGGCCGTGTGGATCAGCTTGCCACTGAGGTTCGGAGTATTGCTACCTATCTTGCTAGGTTGCCTGATGTGGAACCTAGGATTCCCATGCCAGATTTGTTTTTGGGGGATCGAGCCAAGTTTCTGAATTTCAAAAATAATTGTAAATTTTTTTTTTGCCTTAAAATCTAAGTCCTCAGGGAACGCAGCGCAGCAGGTTCAAATTGTCATCTCTCTCCTGCGCGGCGATCCTCAGGATTGGGCTTTTTCCCTGACACCTGGGGATCCTGTTTTGAGTGATGTTGATGCATTTTTTCAGGCCTTGGGGTTATTGTACGATGAGCCTAATGTCACTGATCAAGCTGAAAAAGCCTTGTTGGCATTAAATCAGGGGCTTGATGACGCTGAGTTATACTGTCAGAGATTCCGTAGGTGGGCAGTCCTGACCAAATGGAATGACGACGCTTTGGCAGCCCTTTTTCGGAAGGGTCTGTCACATAATGTAAAGGATGTTATGGTGGGATTCCCTGTCCCCTCTGGTCTCAATGATTCTATGTCATTAGCGATTCAAATTGACAGACGTTTGCGTGAGCGGAGAAGTATGCGTGGAATAGTGTTGCCTTGTGAACCTGCTTCTGAATCCATGCAGTGTGATAGAGTGGTTTCTGGGACACAGCGTCATGAGTTTCGAAAGCGCAATGGGTTATGTTTCTACTGTGGTGATGCCTCTCATGCTATTTCAGTCTGCCCTAAGCGGGGAAGACGTTTTGCACGCTCAGTTGTCTTGGGTAGTGTTCAAACTAAGTTTTTATTAACTGTTACTCTGATATGCTCTCTGTCCTCATTTTCTGCTCAGGCTTTCGTTGATTCGGGAGCAGCTATTAACCTGATGGATTTTGATTTTGCTAAACGTTGTGGGTTTCCCTTGATACCCCTACAGAAGTCTATTCCCCTACTGGGGATCGATTCTACCCCTTTGGCTGAAAATAAACCTCAGTTCTCTACTCAGGTGATAATGAGGGTTGAACCTGATCATCAGGAGAGATGCAAATTTTTGGTTCTGTATAATCTGCATCACATTATCGTGCTGGGTTTCCCTTGGTTACAGTCTCATAATCCTGTTTTGGATTGGAAATCTGTGTCTGTAACCAGTTGGGGCTGCCAATGTGTTAATACCAACACTCCTGTTTTTTCTGCCTCCCCCCAGGCTCAGGATGTTCCTGACTTTTTGATTGATTTTTCTGATGTGTTTAGCGAAAGTAAATCTGCATCCTTGCCTCCCCATAGGAGCTATGACTGCGCTATTGAATTAGTGCCTGGTAGTAAATTCCCTAAAGGTCGCCTTTTTAACTTGTCTGTACCTGAACATGACGCTATGCGGTCTCATATCAAGGAGTCATTGGAGAAAGGTCATATCAGACCATCCTCTTCACCCTTAGGTGCCGGTTTTTTCTTTGTGGCCAAAAAGGATGGTTCATTAAGGCCGTGTATTGATTATCGTCTTTTGAACAATATTACTGTGAAATATCAATACCCGTTACCCTTGATTTCTGAACTGTTTTCCAGGGTGAAAAACGCTACTTGGTTTACCAAGCTTGACCTCAGGGGGGCATATAACCTTATTCGCATTAAGCACGGGGATGAATGGAAGACGGCATTTAACACCCCTGAGGGGCATTTTGAGTACCTTGTGATGCCCTTTGGGCTCACTAATGCTCCTTCTGTCTTCCAGTCCTTCATGAATGACATTTTCAGGGATTTTGTGGATAAATTTCTGATTGTTTATTTGGATGATATCTTGATTTTTTCCAATGACTGGGACTCTCATGTGAAACATGTTCGAACTGTATTCCAGATTTTGAGAGAGAATGCTCTGTATGTGAAGGGATCAAAGTGTCTTTTTGGCGTACAGAGGATCTCATTTTTGGATTCATTTTGTCCCCATTGTTATTGAAATGGACCCGGTCAAGGTTCAGGCCATCTGTGATTGGGTCCAACCTACTTCATTAAAGGCTCTTCAAAGATTTTTGGGTTTTGCCAATTTTTATCGTAAATTTATTGGTAATTTCTCGGTTATTGTTAAACCATTAACTGATTTGACCAAAAAGGGTTCTGATGTGGTGAATTGGCCTCCTGAGGCAGTCTCTGCATTTCAGGAACTTAAGCAGAGATTCACTTCTGCTCCTGTTCTACGGCAGCCTGATGTTTCTCTGCCATTTCAGGTGGAGGTTGATGCCTCTGAAATTGGGGCAGGTGCCGTTTTGTCCCAAAGAGATCCAGAGACCTCTAAAAGTAACCCTTGTGCCTTTTTCTCTCGAAAATTTTCTCCTACTGAACGTAATTATGACGTGGGTAATCGGGAGTTATTGGCCATGAAGTGGGCTTTTGAAGAGTGGAGACATTGGCTGGAGGGAGCCAAACATCAGGTGGTGGTCCTTACTGACCATAAGAATCTGGTTTATCTGGAATCTGCCAAGTGACTTAATCCTAGACAGGCCAGGTGGGCCTTGTTTTTCACACGTTTTAATTTTGTGGTTTCCTTTCTTCCTGGCACTAAGAATGTTAAGGCGGATGCCCTTTCAAGGAGTTTCCTTGCGGACTCTCCTGAGTTATCTGATCCTTCTGTTATTTTGAAAGAAGGTGTAGTTCTTTCCGCCATCTCGCCCAATTTGAGACTGGCTCTGGAGGGGTGTCAGGAGGATAGGCCCGAGCGCTGCCCTGTTGGGAAATTGTTTGTCCCGGACCACTGGAAAAAGAGTGTGATGTCTGAGATTCATTGTTCCGCGTTGGCCGGTCATCCCGGAATTTTTGGTACCAGAGACTTGGTTAGTCGGTCCTTTTGGTGGCCTACCTTGTCTCGTGATGTCAGGGAATTTGTGCAGTCCTGCGGGACTTGCTCTCGCTCCAAGCCTTGCTCTCGCTCTAGTGGTTTGTTGATGCCATTGCCTGTGCCCAAGAGACCATGGACCCATATCTCTATGGATTTCATTTCCGACCTCCCTGTTTCTCAGAGAATGACCGTCATCTGGGTGATTTGTGATAGGTTTTCCAAGATGATACATCTTGTGCCATTACCTAAGTTGCCTTCCTCCTCTGAATTGGTACCTTTGTTCCTTCAGCACGTGGTTCGTTTACACAGCATTCCTGAGAACATTGTGTCTGACAGAGGAGTCCAGTTTGTTTCCAGATTTTGGAGGACCTTTTGTTCTAAACTTGGTGTTCAATTGTCTTTCTCCTCGGCGTTTCATCCTCAGACCAATGGTCAAACTGAGGGAACAAATCAGACATTGGAGACTTATCTAAGATGCTTTGTGTCTGCTGATCAGGATGACTGGGTCTCTTTTTTGCCTTTGGCTGAGTTTGCTCTTAATAATAGGGCTAGCTCTGCCACTTTGATGTCTCCATTTTTCTGTAATTCTGGGTTTCACCCTCGATTTTCTTCAGGACAGACGGAGGCTTCTGTCTGTCCAGGTGTTGACTCTGTTGTGGAGCGTATGCAACAGATTTGGGACCAGGTAGTGCAGAGGTTGTCCCTCTCTCAGCAGAGGGCCCAGCGGTTTGCTAACCGGCATAGGACTGATGGTCCTCGGTTTAAAGTGGGGGACTTGGTCTGGTTGTCCTCAAAAAATATTCCTATGAGAGTGGCATCTCCTAAATTTAAGCCTAGGTTCATTGGACCTTATAAGATCATGGAGATTCTTAATCCTGTTTCTTTTCGTATGCTTCTTCCAGGGACATTTAAGATCCATAATGTGTTCCACAAGTCCTTGTTGAAGAGGTTTGTTGAGCCAGTGGTTCCTACTGCTTTGCCTCCTGACCCTGTTCTGGTTGAGGGCAATATGGAGTTTGTGGTTGAGAAAATTTTGAATTCTCGTTTTTCTAGACGGAAACTCCAGTATTTGGTAAGTGGAGAGGTTATGGTCAGGAAGACAATTCTTGGGTGTTTGCTTCGGACATCCATGCTAGGAGACTCATCTGTGCGTATCATAGAACTCATCCTGACCGACCTGGTTGCTCAAGTGGGGGTTCGGTGACCCCTCCTCAAGGGGGGGTACTGTTGTGAATGGACTTGAAATGAGTTCTGAGCAGAGGCTCCCTCTGGTGGTTACAAGCGGTACTGGACTGTCCAGTGAAGATTGTGAGGATTGGGAATCAGGTGTTACTGACTGGTCTTATATAAGGGAGTCGCCTTCCCATCAGGGTTGCCGGTGATCAATTGTTCTGGTCTCAATCCTTGATTCCTGTTTCCTTTGTAGCCTGCTGTGTCGTGTCTGCATCTCCTGCTAACAGATAAGACATTTTCTTCTTTTGTTTTTGTGCTTGATTTTTGCATTTTATCCTGCACTTCTGTGGGGGCCTTCAGGTCCCCTCCGGGGGCTTTTGCCCTCTCAGTTTAGTTCAGCCACTGATGTTTGTACATTTGCTTTTTCCAGTTTTTTCAGTGGCTGCTGTTTTGATTTTGTTACACCAGAGAACTAATTTAGGTGGTAGAGGTCGTGTGATCTCAGGTGTTTTTGAAATTAGTAGAGTTGGTGCTTTTCAGGGTTTTTTGGGATTGCAGTAAGTGCCCTTCCTATCCTTTCTATTTTGGTAGTTTGGGCCCCAACGTTTGCTCATACTATTTTCTGTCTGTGTCAGTATTTCTTCTTGTCTAACCGCCATTACATGTTTGGGGCTTTCTATGTTCTTTGGGGATCTGCTCCGGGCAGATAGCTTTCCTCTTTCTATCTTTAGGTGTAGTTAGTTTCTCAGGCTGTGACGAGGCGTCTAGGACCAACGTAGGAACGCTCCACGGCTGCCTCTAGTTGTGGTGGTTAGTCAACCAATTCAAATTGCGAACTCTCTAGTGCTTTGTTCCTGTTTACAGTGCATCTGCAGTCTACCATCTTGGCTGAGTGTTCTGACGTATAGTGGACCCGCACCTGTCCCTTGAGTCGCAGTGTTTCGTTAATTTTTTCTCGTTTCTTGCAGCAGCAGGCATATCTGGACATAGGGTGCTTTTTGGACTATGCAAGTTGGGACATATTGCAGAGTTGTCCCATAAGGAGGCTAGGGTATCTAGGACATAGGGCATAATGTCGGAACTTTTGGGGGACTTGGTCATTGGGTGCAAAAATATCTATAGGGGCATAACTAATTAAGCTGGGTTATTGGGTAAAGACATGGAGATCTTAACGTTCTTTTCGTATGCTTCATTCGGGACAACTTTGAATCCATAATGTGTTACGAGCTTGTGAAGATTTGTTGAGCATGTGGTCTACTGTTGCATCTGGGCCTGTTATGGTTGGGGCAATAGAGTTGGTATGGGGAAAATTTGACTCGTTTCTAGACGGAAACTGTGACATATGGTTAATTATGAGGCATATGGTGCAGTAAGCTTCTTGGGTGGCTGGCACATGGGGAATCTGAGTTGGATAAACATCTGAGACTGGATATGGGGTTGGTGAACTCCATAGGGGGGGCTAACTGTTGGGAATGGATTGAAAGGGGCATAATCGGGAATCATTGGGGTATACAACTGGACATGGGCATTCCTGAAGATATTGGCAAAATTGGACATATAGGGTTACTAATGTGCATATAAGGGGCGAATCTTGAGCATTGGGCTATCTGTGCAGTCTATGGTGCTAATCTTTTTCTCCTTGTATCCGTGTCGTCTAAGTTTTGCCAACAGTTTTTTCTTTTGGTTTGTGCTTATTTTGCATTTTATAGTATATCGTGGGCCTTAGGGCCCTCCAGGGCTTTGCCCTCCAGTTATCTAGGAAATGGTACATATTGTTCGTTTTCATTGCTTCGTTTTGATTGTTCACCATAGTGTAACGAATTGTTATGGTAATCTGCATGACCATTAAACCAAGTGTAATTAGAATTAGTAATTGTGCTTGCGTTGAAACAACGACTGTTAGGTAAAAATTTTTGAATGCAAGAGGCATTCTATCCTTTTCTTTTTGGTAGTTTGGGCCCCAACGTTTGCTATACTATTTTCTGTCTGTGTCAGTATTTCTTTTGTCTAACCGCCATTACATGTTTGGGGGCTTTTATGTTCTTTGGGGATCTGCTCCGGGGAATAGCTTTCTTTTCTATCTTTAGGTGTATTAGTTTCTCAGGCTGTGACGAGGCGTCTAGGACCAAGGAACGCTCCACGGCCTGCCTTAGTTGTGGGTTAGTCAGGGTACTGCAATTCATAGATTCCAACTGCTCTGGTGTATTTCCTTTTTTACCTGCACTCCTCAGCTACCGAAACATAACAGCCGGGGTCCTGAGCGATCGGTGACACCGGCACCTGTCCCCCAGCGACGAGAGGTGAGTATGTCATTTTTTTTTTCTTGCAGCAGCATATGGGGCATAATCTGGAACATATGGGGGCATAATATGGAGCATATGGAGGCATAATTTGGAGCATATGGAGGCATAATTTGGAGCATATGGGGGCATAATATGGAACATATGGGGGCATAAGCTGTGGAACATATGGGGCATAATCTGGAGCATATGGGGGCATAATATGGAGAATATGGGGGCATAAGCTGTGGAACATATGGGGGCATAATATGGGGCATAAGCTGTGGAACATATGGGGGCATAATCTGGAGCATATGGGGGCATAAGCTGTGGAACATATAGGGGCATAATCTGGAGCATATGGGGGCATAATATGGAGAATATGGGGGCATAAGCTGTGGAACATATGGGGGCATAATATGGAGCATATGGGGCATAAGCTGTGGAACATATGGGGCATAATATGGAGCATATGGGGGCATAAGCTGTGGAACATATGGGGTCATAATATGGAGCATATGGGGGCATAAGCTGTGGAACATATGGGGCATAAGCTGTGGAACATATGGGGCATAATCTGGAGCATATGGGGCATAATCTGGAGCATATGGGGGCATAATCTGTGGAACATATGGGGGCATAATCTGGAGCATATGGGGGCATAATCTGTGGATCATACGGGGGCATAATCTGTGGAATATATGGGGCATAATCTGGAGCATATGGGGGCATAATCTCTGAAGCATATTGGGCATAATCTGGAGCATATAGGGGCATAATCTGGAGCATATAGGGGCAAAATCTGTGGAGCATATTGGGCATAATCTGTGGAGCATCATATGGGGGCATAATCATTTTTCACCCTAGGCTTATACACGAGTCAATAAGTTTTCCCAGTTTTTTGTGGCAAAATTAGGGGGGTCGGCTTATACACGGGTCGGCTTATAATGAGTATATACGGTAGATACCAAGAGGAATGAGGGCCCTGCTCGCAAGCTTACAATCTATGAGGAAAAAGGGAAGACACAAAAGGTAGATGGTAACAATTGCTTTCATTGTTCGGACCAGCCATAGTGTACGAATCGGGTGTTCATGTAATTCTGCATGAACCAGTTAACAGCCAAAGTATGTAACAGTACAGACATTACTATTAAATGCATAAAGCGGGTGAGAACATGATACGAGGTACCTGATTATGGTAAAAAAAAATTTTGAATGGGCCAAGAGGGAAAGTTAGGTTAATGCCTTTTCTATTTTGGTAGTTTGGGCCCCAACGTTTGCTCATACTATTTTCTGTCTGTGTCAGTATTTCTTCTTGTCTAACCGCCATTACATGTTTGGGGGCTTTCTATGTTCTTTGGGGATCTGCTCCGGGGCAGATAGCTTTCCTCTTTCTATCTTTAGGTGTAGTTAGTTTCTCAGGCTGTGACGAGGCGTCTAGGACCAACGTAGGAACGCTCCACGGCTGCCTCTAGTTGTGGTGGTTAGTCAGGGTACTGCAATCTCATAGATTCCAACTGCTCTGGTGTATTTCCTTTTTTACCTGCACTCCTCAGCTACCGAAACATAACAGCCGGGGTCCTGAGCGATCGGTGACACCGGCACCTGTCCCCCAGCGACGAGAGGTGAGTATGTCATTTTTTTTTTCTTGCAGCAGCATATGGGGCATAATCTGGAACATATGGGGGCATAATATGGAGCATATGGAGGCATAATTTGGAGCATATGGAGGCATAATTTGGAGCATATGGGGGCATAATATGGAGCATATGGGGGCATAAGCTGTGGAACATATGGGGCATAATCTGGAGCATATGGGGGCATAATATGGAGAATATGGGGGCATAAGCTGTGGAACATATGGGGCATAATATGGGGGCATAAGCTGTGGAACATATGGGGGCATAATCTGGAGCATATGGGGGCATAAGCTGTGGAACATATAGGGCATAATCTGGAGCATATGGGGGCATAATATGGAGAATATGGGGCATAAGCTGTGGAACATATGGGGGCATAATATGGGGGCATAAGCTGTGGAACATATGGGGGCATAATATGGAGCATATGGGGCATAAGCTGTGGAACATATGGGGGCATAATATGGAGCATATGGGGGCATAAGCTGTGGAACATATGGGGTCATAATATGGAGCATATGGGGGCATAAACTGTGGAACATATGGGGGCATAAGCTGTGGAACATATGGGGCATAATCTGGAGCATATGGGGCATAATCTGGAGCATATGGGGGCATAATCTGTGGAACATATGGGGGCATAATCTGGAGCATATGGGGGCATAATCTGTGGATCATACGGGGCATAATCTGTGGAATATATGGGGCATAATCTGGAGCATATGGGGCATAATCTCTGAAGCATATTGGGCATAATCTGGAGCATATAGGGGCATAATCTGGAGCATATAGGGGCATAATCTGTGGAGCATATTGGGCATAATCTGTGGAGCATCATATGGGGGCATAATCATTTTTCACCCTAGGCTTATACACGAGTCAATAAGTTTTCCCAGTTTTTTGTGGCAAAATTAGGGGGTCGGCTTATACACGGGTCGGCTTATACATGAGTATATACGGTAGATACCAAGAGGAATGAGGGCCCTGCTCGCAAGCTTACAATCTATGAGGAAAAAGGGAAGACACGAAAGGTAGATGGTAACAATTGCTTTCATTGTTCGGACCAGCCATAGTGTACGAATCGGGTGTTCATGTAATTCTGCATGAACCAGTTAACAGCCAAAGTATGTAACAGTACAGACATTACTATTAAATGCATAAAGCGGGTGAGAACATGATACGAGGTACCTGATTATGGTAAAAAAAAATTTGAATGGGCCAAGAGGGAAAGTTAGGTTAATGCGTTGAGGCGGTATGCCAGTTTGAACGAATGTGTTTTTACGGCACGCTTAAAACTGTGGGGATTGGGGATTAGTCGTATTAACCTGGGTAGTGCATTCCAAAGAATTGGCGCAGCACGTGAAAAGTCTTGGAGACGGGAGTGGGAGGTTTTGATTATTGAGGATGCTAACCTCAGGTCATTAGCAGAACGGAGGGCACGGGTAGGATGGTAGACTGAGACGAGGGAGAAGATGTAGGGTGGTGCTGACCCATGGAGTGCTTTGTGGGTGAGGGTAATAAGTTTGTACTGGATTCTGGAGTGGATGGGTAACCAGTGTAATGATTGGCACAAGGTAGAGGCATTGGTATAACGATTGGTGAGGAATATAATCCTGGAGGCAGCTTTCAAGACAGATTGGAGAGGAGAGAGTTTGGTAAGAGGGAGACTGATTAGTAGAGAGTTACAATAGTCCAAACGAGAATGAATAAGAGAAACAGTAAGAGTTTTTGCAGAGTATAAAGTAAGAAAAGGTCGAATTCTAGAGATGTTTTTGAGGTGCAGATAACAAGAGCGAGCAAGTGATTGGATGTGGGGGTGAATGAAAGCTTGGAATCTAGTATGACCCCAAGACAGCGGGCATGTTGCTGGGGAGTAATGGTGGAACTACACACGGAGATGGCGATGTCGGGCAAAGGTAGGTTAGTAGAGGGAGGAAACATGAGGAGTTCCGTTTTTGACAGGTTCAGTTTGAGATAGACGGATGACATGATGTTAGGGACAGCGGTAAGACAATCACTGGTCTTTTCTAAAAAGGCAGACGTGATATCGGGAGAAGAAGTGTATAATTGGGTGTCATCAGCATAGAGATGGTACTGGAAACCAAATCTACTGATTGTTTGTCCAATAGGGGCGGTATACAAGGAGAAGAGGAGGGGCCTAGGACTGATCCTTGAGGAACCCCAACAGTAAGGGAAGATGAGAGGAGGAGGAACCAGCAAAAGATACAGTGAAGGAACGGTCAGAGAGGTAGGAGAACCAGGAGATAACGGTGTCCTTGAGGCCGATCGAGTGGAGCATAGTGAGGAGGAGCTGATGGTCCACAGTGTTGAATGCTGCGGAGAGATCCAAGAGAATTAGCATGGAGTAGTGACCATTAGATTTAGCAGTTAGTAGATCGTTAGAGACTTTAGTGTGGGCAATTTCAGTAGAGTGTAAAGAGCGGAAACCAGATTGAAGAGGGTCGAGAAGAGAGTTATCTGAGAGATAGCGAATAAGACGGGTGTGGACCAGGCGTTCCAGGAGTTTAGAGATGAAGGGAAGATTAGAGACCGGTCTATAGTTAGCAGCACAGTTGTCACGCGGTCTTATGATATGTGTACGATGTCAGTAAACTATTCTTAAAAGAACAACACTCTATACAACATATAGATTAGCAACATCAGCATGTAAATATAGAATAGATTTACCTGACACGATATCCGTTGAACTCAGGTTAATCTTGAGGACTTGATACACTGTCACAGGAAAGAGGAGGACCGGGGGTCTAACCTGACCCTAAACTGGGGTCCTAACTAATCCCTCACCTTGGAGGTACTGATAATGGTTCAGAGGTCCAAGTCTCCAGCCTAACCCTGTCTCCTATCAGTCCCTGAACCCTGTAATCAGTCCTAAGAAGGATACTGATTACCACCAAAGGGATATGGACTGATCTCTGCTAAATACACAGATTAGACATATAAGACAGACTGGAGAAAACACAGACTTGCATACACACTCAAACACAGAAGGAACATAAATGATCTGGGATATTAAACTCTAAGCAAGGTGAGCTTAAAACAACTAAGGAGCTCTTTAACTTAAGTCTATACAGATACAATCCTATCTGTGGTCTGCATGAAGAATTTCACTGGCAACTCCCAACACAGACAACCAGAGATTTAAAGGAAACCAATCAACAAATAATTAATTGCAGCCGGGAGAAACTGCACCCAGTCCCAGAACTGAGCACAGACAGAATTAACTCCCTAACTGCCAAACACAAAGAAACAGCAACTCAGCTGTGAGAAGTCAGAATGTGCAACCGCGACGATCTTCGTGGCGATGCACACATGACAGTACCCCCCCTTCTACGAGGGCCTCCGGACCCTCAGGGCCAGGTTTGCCCGGGTGAGTTCTGTGGAAGGTCCGCACCAAACGATCTGCGTTAATGTCAGACGCAGGAACCCACGTCTCTCCTCTGGACCATACCCCTTCCAATGCACCAAGTACTGAAGGGACCGGCGATTTCAGACGTGAGTCAATGATCTTTGACACTTGAAACTCCAAGTTACCATTGACCACCACTGAGGAGGAGGTAGAG
>JARQOD010000008.1:125511411-125737523 GCA_033576555.1 Oophaga sylvatica
TTTTGTCTCATAGCACTTGGCCATGTTATACAGTAGTGTGAATCTTGCCTAAATTGTGTGTGTATGTATATATGTATGTATGTATATGTGTATATATATATCTCCTCGTAATCCTCTTATAATCCATAAATCCCTTAGGCTATGTTCAACCCATTGCGTTTTTGCTGCAGCAAAACCTGCTCTATTGCCAGTAAAGAAGCTGTTTAAAAAAGCAGGCTTTGGTGCTTTTTTTGCAGCGTTTTTAATGCTGATAGTTTAGTGGCTGTTGTTGCTGAGTTTTCTGCAACAAAAATGCAGCAAAGCCTTATACCTGCATTTTTGCTGCTTTTTTTTTTTTTTTGTAGTTACTCATTGCTTTCTATCGGTGAAAAAACGCTGCAAAAGCACCAAAAGAGAGACATGCTGCAGTTTTCAAAAACACAGCAGGTTTCCAATTCAGTTAAGAAAAAAAACTGTGTGTATGAGATTTCTGAAATCTCATAGCTTTTGCTGGTATTGTAAAACTCCGCTTTTAATTTGCATAAAAGAACCACAGCAAAAACGCAACTTGTGAACATAACCTTTGGCCTCATTCAGATGCTAATTCATCAGGTTTGTCATCTAGCTGTGATTTTCAAAGAACATGCTCCCATTATAGTCTAGAGCTTTCACACGTCCATATTTTTTTGAAGAACGTGTGTCCACAATATTAACATAAAAAATAAAATGGCGGAGTCACAGGCCTTAAAACAGGACCAAACTCTCCCATCCAAATCAGTGGGTCAGTGAATGTCATCTGTGGCTTCTGAGTGCTTTTTTTTTTTCCATTTAATAGATAGGACAAGCTTACATTTATTTTTTAATACATTTTTTTTTACATTGAAGCTCAGATGGTAAAAATGTACACATGGGCCAAACAGATGTAAATCTGATGCAGCAGATTTTGTGAAAAAAATGGACAGCTGAATGAGTTGTACACGTGTGCTATACATTTGGACACCCTTATGTATTATGTTTTGTTAATGTGTACATCACAATTGCTCTCTCTTTCTCCCCTGTGTTGGCTTCTACAGTATGATTGGTGCATTCCCCCCAATATGCATATTCAGCACATCTGCTGCTTTGTCCTCCATGCTGGCCTGTGATGTCTCTGCAGTCCCCTTACTATATATAGCACATGGCTGCCATGTATCTTCCGCTCTCCCTGATACCGTTTTGTATCTTATACTCCACACCTCCCTGCTCTTCTTCCCGTGCTCCTCCATCTCCTCTTACACAGCATCATAATCACTCTGTTCTCTATCTGCTTATTGTATACATGCGTCCTGAGAAAATCCCACGTCTGTTCCTGCAGACCCTCTCCTGTGTGCTGCTCTACAGATACATGTCCTATAGTCTCCTCCTACATTGCCCTACATTCTCTTTGCATCCCCCATAATCACTCTTTATATATGGCATGTTAGACATATCATTATATTCATTGGTGACCTATATCATCCCCATTTCTTGTGTGTATGTAGACATCCCCAAAACATTATATTACTGTGTATATCAGGGGTGCAGCTTGTCTGATGTAAATCTGTATAATTGGCTCCAAACTCTCGTGTGCCATTTATTATTACTGTGATTCTAGGGCTCATGCATTGTTTATTACTGATCAGTCTTTATTTTTTGTTTAAACATAGTAACTATCTTTTACATGGTTTTATTTACAGTTCTTTTTTATGTGCATTTTTATTGACTTTGTTTTTGTCATTATGCCATGTTTTAGCACATGTGTTTTGGTATAGTTTTTAGCCCAGTTGATGGCTTATTTTTAAGGAGGAGTGTACTATTTGCTTAGTTCACACATACATATTGATCCTTTATTTTTGTCATCAACATTAAAAAAAAAACAAAAAACTAAACAGCACAAATAAGTTCATACCAAAGGGAACAAGTCGTAAAATAAAGAATAAAAAAAGCCAATCTGTATTACAGCTTGTTTACACGCATTTTTTTTTACAAGAGCAGCAAAAATATAAACTGTCATTCAAGTGCAACATTTTTGACCTATGGTGCATTTAAAAAAAAAAAAAAAAAAACAACAAAAGCTCAGCATGTCAATTTTTGTAACCATTGTACTGAGTAGAAAAAAGCAAAACCTCAAAAACATGCACCAAAAATGCTCATTTTACTGAAGGATGCCGCTGTTGTTTTGTAACGATTGTCTGCTGTTTTCCTACAGGAAAAAGCAGCAGAAATGTTGCTTGTGAACATACCATAACACATCAAGTGTGAAATAGCCCTTAAAGGGTTGTCAGCTTCTTCAGGCTATGTGCACACGTTGCGGAATTGCCATGGAAATTTCCGCGGCAATTCCGCACCTCCCTGCCGCGGGAAATCCGCATATTATAGGTATGCGTATTCCCGCTAAACACTAGCGTTTTGCAAGCGGAATTAGCTTGCAGAATGCTAGCGTTTTTCAAGCGATCTGACAGGTTGGTCACACGAGTCAAACTAGTGTTTGACTCGTGTGACCAACTTTTTACTATTGATGCCGCCTATGTCGCATCAATAGTAAAAAGATCTAATGTAAAAAATATAAAAAAAAATAATAAATAATGATATTCTCACCTTCCGGCGGCCCCCGCAGCTTTCCCGCCTTCAGCGACGCTCCCGGCAAGTTTCGTTCCCAGGCGTCCTTTGCGGCAATCATCCCGATGACGTAGCATCTCGCGAGACCGCTACGTCATCTGGGTAATCTCGCAAAGCATCACTGGGAACGCGATTGCCGGGAGCGTCGCTGAAGGCGGGAAAGCTGCGTGGGACGCCGGAAGGTGAAAATATCATTATTTTTTATTTTAATTATTGTTTTTACATGGATATGGTACCCAGGGCTTGGAGGAGAGTCTCCTCTCCTCCAGACCCTGTGTACCATCCGCACATGAACTTCTTACTTTCCGCATGGTGGGCACAGCCACATGCGGAAAGTAATTGGTTCAATGCATTCCTATGGCGGCGGAATCGCCGCGGTTCCGCAAAAAAGAATGAGCATGCTGCGGATTCTCCCGCTATGCGATTCCGCCGCGGAAAAACCCGCAGCATGTGCACAGCATTGCGGAATCTCATAGGTCATAATGAGTTGTATTGTGTAAGCGGTTTTGCCGCGGTTTCGCGGCGTTTCCGCCGCGAAAAACCGCGGCAAAGCCGCTAAGAAACCGCAACGTGTGCACATAGCCTCATTGTTTTTTGCTCTGGCTAGTACTTGTCTGCCTGTACTTTTTGTAGTGACAGTGCAGTGTGTTGCAGATTTGTCCAATATCTTGCAACTAGAGTTGAGCAAAAAGATTTGCAGGACCAAGTTCAGCAGCCAAGTCTGTAGTCCATGGCCTCCTGTGAACCTCCTCCTACCTGCTGACATCTCCGACGTCTCTTCTAATTTGTAGGCAACGTCATGTGTATGTGACGGCACAAAGATTGTCACGCCAGGTTTACTAATCAGAAGAGTTGACAACAGGTTTGACGAGGTTTGCATGACTCTGGTCTGGCAATCATGGACTACCGACCTCAGCCTGGCTTGTGAACTAGGTCCTGCAATCTTTTTGGCCAACTTTTCTTGCAACACCCAAGAAAAAAAATATGAAGCAGCTTCAAGTCTATGTAAATATTGAATAAGTTTCAGAGCTCACACAGGTGCTGTGGCCCTTTCAAACAACTGATTTGTGGGGTTGCGGTTATTAATTTTACCCTTTTGTGACCAGGCCAAATTTTTGAAGTCTGACATGTCACTTTATGTGTCAATAACTCTGGAATCTTTCATCATATCCCAGTGATTTCGACTCCAACTCCTCAATTTCCATGACTTCAACTCCGACTCCCTCATACCAGGGCTGTGGAGTTGGTAAGCCAGACCTCCAACTCCTCAATTTCCATGACTCCGACTGCACCAAAATGGGCTCCGACTCCACGACTCTGACTCCACAGCCCTGCTTACATCAGCACCGTCTGTAAAATGTTCTATTATTTGGTTAGGATGTTAGAAGCTTTGAAATAGTAGCAGTAATTTTTTCAAGGAAATGCACAAAATTTTTTTTTTGGGACCTGTTCAGTTTTGAAATGACTTTGGTAGACCTAGATATTGGAAACCCCCAAAAGTGATACCATTTTAAATACAGCACCTCTCAACATATTCAAAACTGCTGTCAGGTAGTTAATTAACCCTTCAGGTGCTTTTTTTGTCCCCCGAATTAATGCAAAGTGGCATGCCAGGAAAGAAATGTTTTGTTTTTGCTATGTGTTGCTAACTTCTGAACAGGTCGTTACAGTTGGCAGACTCTAACAACATTATTTGGTCATGAATTGGCATGACAACCATCGGGACCACACAATCATGATCTCAGGGCGCTGATGAGGTTAAAGAGGGAGCCACCATGCTCTGTAAACCATCTAGATGCTATAGTCACTATTGACAGCAGCATCCAAGGGGTTAAACGTCCATTGTCAGTACCTCCTCCGATTGTGACTGATGCAGCAGGGTATCAGAATAATGTACTCCTTACAGCTGCTGCAAATTGACCCGTTGGGGGAATGCTGTTCACTTTTTTCTCAGGTTAGTTTTAAGTCATATTGGTGGTTAAAGGAATTACACATCCTTTTAACCCCCTTAAGGGTACAGAGGTGATTGTAGCCTGGGTGCAATTGCAATGTTTGCTTCCTTTAAAACTAGACCTTATGCAACCCAACTTGGCCAGAACAGGTGTGGTTTGGCTGGATCATGATACTGTTTGGTGCTTTTCGGGGATGGGTCTCTACTGTAATTACTACTTGTGTCTGGTTGATCATCTTGCTTTTTATGTTTTGATATACACATTGCTGACTTATGATGAATGATTTAATTTCCAGTCTGACATTGTGACTGGGAGATGTAATGTCAGTTTAAAATAATAAATAAAATTGGCGGTTCTCTTTTATAGTTGCAGATATATAGGGGGCATATGTATCAAAAATGTAGATAGGGCCCTCCCCTGCAGGTACAGATTTATAGCCATATAGTAGTGTCTTGTAGAAGATAGCTTATTTCTAGTGCCCTCATATTTTGGCATGTGTATGAGCTGCCCCCTTTTTCTTCCATAGTTACTGACAGAAAAAGGATTTCGCTTCAAGTCAAACCGCAGACACAGGAAGGGAGATGTGACCAACTTGAGCTGTTGTCCCCTTCCCCAAGATTATCACAACATTCACAAGAGTCACTTCTATGATATCCAGCGATCCTCTTGTGGTTAGGCAATAGAATGACTCGAGTCTTCGGCTGGTTGAAAGTAATAGTGAAAGTACTTGTAAAAGGACTCTTGAGTGCACATAAACTGCTATACTAAAGGTCAAGCCAAGATAAAATAAGGTTCTGTGCAGACCGCATCTGAGCCTTTCATTGGTGGTATATATTAACCCCTTCATGACCTTGCCATTTTTTGAAATTCTGACCAGTGTCCCTTTATGAGGTAATAACTCAGGAACGCTTCAACGGATCCTAGCGATGCTGAGATTGTTTTTTTGTGACATATTGGGCTTCATGTTAGTGGTAAATTTAGGTCGATAATTTTTGCATTTATTTGTGGAAAAAAATGGAAATTTGGCAAAAATTTAGAAAATTTCGCAATTTTCAAATTTTGAATTTTTATTCTGTTAAACCAGAGAGTTATGTGACACAAAATAGTTAATAAATAACATTTCCCACTTGTCTTCTTTGCATCAGCACAATTTTGGAAGCAAAATTTTTTTTTTTTTAGGAAGTTATAAGGGTTAAAAGTTGACCAGCAATTTCTCATTTTTACAGCAAAATTTACAAAACCATTTTTTTAGGGACCACCTCACATTTGAAGACACTTTGAGGGGTCTATATGGTAGAAAATACCCAAAGTGACACCATTATAAAAACTGCACCCCTCAAGCTACTCAAAACTACATTCAAGAAGATTATTAACCCTTCAGGTGCTTCACAGGAACTAAAGCAACGTGGAAGGAAAAAATGGACATTTTAATTTTTCCAACAAATTTTATTTTAGCATCAATTTTTTCATTTTTGCATGGGCAACAGGATAAAATGTATCCTAAAATTTGTTGGCCAATTTCTCCTGAGTACACAGATACCTTATATGTGGTCATAAACCACTGTTTGGGCGCACGGCAGGGCTCAGAAGGGAAGGAGCGCCATTTGACTTTTTGAATGGAAAATTAGCTCCAAACATTAGTGGACACCATGACGCGTTTGGAGAGCCCCTGTGTGCCTAAACAATGAAAAAAAACCACATGTGACACCATTTTGGAAACTAGACCTCTTATGGAACTTATCTAGATGTGTTGTGAGCACTCTGAACCCCCAAATGCTTCATAGAAGTTTGATATAGGAAAGATGTGTATCTTCGTACCGTGTTAGCCAGTAGATAGAAAAATATTTAGACTTGAGAGTCCTCAGTGGTTGATACCTTTTAACCCCTTCATGACCCAGCCTATTTTGACCTTAAAGACCTTGCCATTTTTTGCAATTCTGACCAGTGTCCCTTTATGAGGTAATAACTCAGGAACGCTTCAACGGATCCTAGCGATTCTGAGACTGTTTTTTCGTGACATATTGGGCTTCATGTTAGTGGTAAATTTAAGTCGATAATTTTTGCGTTTATTTGTGAAAAAAATGGAAATTTGGCGAAAATTTTGAAAATTTTGTAATTTTCAAATTTTTAATTTTTATTCTGTTAAACTAGAGAGTTATGTGACACAAAATAGTTAATAAATAACATTTCCCACATGTCTACTTTACATCAGCACAATTTTGGGAACAACATTTTTTTTTGTTAGGAAGTTATAAGGGTTAAAAGTTGACCAGCGATTTCTCATTTTTACAGCAAAATTTACAAAACCATTTTTTTTAGGGACCACCTCACATTTGAAGTCACTTTGAGGGGTCTATATGGCAGAAAATACCCAAAAGTGACACCTTTATAAAAACTGCACCCCTCAAGCTACTCAAAACTACATTCAAGAAGATTATTAACCCTTCAGGTGCTTCACAGGAACTAAAGCAACGTGTAAGGAAAAAATGGACATTTTAATTTTTCCAACAAAAATTTTCTTTTAGCCTCAGTTTTTTCATTTTCACATGGGCATCAGGATAAAATGGATCCTAAAATTTGTTGGGCAATTTCTCCTGAGTACACAGATACCTCATATGTGGTCATAAACCACTGTATGGGCGCACGGCAGGGCTCAGAAGGGAAGGAGCGCCATTTTACTTTTTGAATGGAAAATATGCTGGAATATTTAGCGGTTGCCATGTCACATTTGGAGAGTCCCTGTGTGCCTAAACATTGGAGCTCCCCCACAAGTGACCCCATTTTGGAAACTAGACCCCCTAAGGAACTTATCTAGATGCATAGTGATCATTTTGAACCCCCAGGTGCTTCACAAATTGATCTGTAAAAAAAAGAAAGTACTTTTTTTTCACAAAAATTTTCTTTTAGCCTCAGTTTTTTCATTTTCACATGGGCAACAGTATAAATTGGATCCTAAAATTTGTTGGGCAATTTCTCCTGAGTACACAGATACCTCATATGTGGTCATAAACCACTGTTTGGGCGCATGGCAGGGCTCAGAAGGGAAGCAGCGCCATTTGACTTTTTGAATGGAAAATATGCTGGAATATTTAGCGGTTGCCATGTCGCATTTGGAGAGTCCCTGTGTGCCTAAACATTGGAGCTCCCCCACAAGTGACCCCATTTTGGAAACTAGACCCCCTAAGGAACTTATCTAGATGCATAGTGAGCACTTTAAACCCCAGGTGCTTCACAAATTGATCCGTAAAAAAAAGAAAGTACTTTTTTTTCACAAAAATTTTCTTTTAGCCTCAGTTTTTTTCATTTTCACATGGGCAACAGTATAAATTGGATTCTAAAATTTGTTGGGCAATTTCTCCTGAGTACACAGATACCTCATTTGTGATCATAAACCACTGTTTGGGCGCACGGCAGGGCTCAGAAGGGAAGGAGCGCCATTTGACTTTTTGAATAGAAAATATGCTGGAATATTTAGCGGTTGCCATGTCGCATTTGGAGAGTTCCTGTGTGCCTAAACATTGGAGCTCCCCCACAAGTGACCCCATTTTGGAAACTAGACGCCCTAAGGAACTTATCTAGATGCATAGTGAGCACTTTGAACCCCCCAGGTGCTTTACAGAAGTTTATAACGCAGAGCCGTGAAAATAAAATATAATTTTTTTTTCTCAAAAAATGATTTTTTAGCCCACTATTTTTTATTTTCACAATGGTTACAGGAGAAATTGGACCCCAAAAGTTGTTGTCCAGTTTGTCCTGAGTACGCTAGTACCCCATATGTGGGGGGGAACCACTGTTTGGGCACACGTCAGGGCTCGGAAGGGATGTAGTGACGCTTTGAAATGCCAACTTGATGGAATGGTCTGCGGGCATCTTGTTACGTTTGCAGAGCCCCTGATGCGCCTAAACAGTAGAAACTCCCCACAAGTGACCCCATTTTGGAAACTAGACACCGCAAAGAACTTATCTAGATGTGTGGTGAGCACTTTGAACCCCCAAGGGCTACACAGAAGTTTATAACGCCCGGGCATGAAAATTAAAAAAATCATATTTTTTCCACAATCAGGATCTTTTAGTCCCCAATTTTTTTATTTTCGCAAGGGTAACATGAGAAATTAGACCCCAAAAGTTGTTGTCCAATTTGTCCTGAGTATGCTGATATCCCATATGTGGGAGAAAACTACTGTATGGGCACACGTCGGGGCTCGGATGGGAAGTAGTGACCTTTTGAAATGCCCACTTGATGGAATGGTCTTCGGGCGTCATGTTACGTTTGCAGAGTCCCTGATGTGCCTAAACAGTAGAAACTCCCCACAAGTGACCCCATTTTGGAAACTAGATCCCCAAGGAACTCCTCTAGATGTGTGGTGAGCACTTTGAATCTCCAAGTCCTTCACAGAAGTTTATAACGCAGAGCCGTGAAAATATAAAATCATTTTTTTTCCACAAAAATAATTTTTAGTCCCCAATTTTTTTTCCCAGTGTTAACAGGAGAAATTAGAACCCCCAAAGTTGTTGTGCAATTTTTCCCGAGTACGCTGATACCTCATATGTGGGGATAAACCACTGTTTGGGCATATTTCGGGGCTTGGAATAAAGGGAGCACTGTTTGACTTTTTGAACGCAAAATTTGCAGGAATCAATGGTGGCGCCATGTCGCGTATGGAGACCCCCTGATGTGCCTAAATAGTGGAAACCCCTCAATTCTAACTCCAACCCTAACCCCAACACACCCCTAACGCCTACACACACCTAACCCTAATACAAACCCTAATCATAACCCTAACCCCAACACACCCCTAACCCTAATCCCAACTCTAACCATAAACCTAACTACAAGCCTAACCCTAATTCCAAACCTAACCCTAATTCCAACCCTAACCCAAATTCCAACCCTAACCGGAATTCTAACCTTAGCCCTAATGCTAACCCTAACCCTAGTTCTAACCCTAAGGCTGGGTTCATATTGCGTTTTACCAGCCCGTTCAACACGTAGCGTTGACCGGCTGGTAACGGTATAGCATAACGCGATCGCGTTATGCTATACCCGCTAGCGCAGATGAATCAGCAGATAATCAGCCGCGGATCAGCAGCAAAATCAGTCGCGGATCAGCAGCGAAATCCGCCGCGGATCAGCAGCGAAATCTGCCGCGGATCAGCAGCGAAATCCGCCGCGGATCAGCAGCGAAATCCGCCGCGGATCCGCAGCGAAATCAGTCGCGGATCCGCAGCGAAATCAGTCGCGGATCCGCAGCGAAATCAGTCGCGGATCCGCAGCGAAATCAGTCGCGGATGCGCAGCGAAATCAGTCGCGGATCCGCAGCGAAATCAGTCGCGGATCCGCAGCGAAATCAGTCGCGGATCCGCAGCGAAATCCGCCGCGGATCAGCAGCGAAATCCGCCGCGGATCAGCAGCGAAATCCGCCGCGGATCAGCAGCGAAATCCGCCGCGGATCAGCAGCGAAATCCGCAGCGGATCAGCAGCGAAATCCGCCGCGGATCAGCAGCGAAATCCGCAGCGGATCAGCAGCGAAATCCGCCGCGGATCAGCAGCGAAATCCGCCGCGGATTCAGCAGCGAAATCCCCTGCGGATCAGCAGCGAAATCCGCGCCGATCAGCAGCGAAATCCGCAGCGGATCAGCAGCGAAATCCGCCGCGGATCAGCAGCGAAATCCGCCGCGGATCAGCAGCGAAATCCGCCGCCGATCAGCAGCGAAATCCGCCGCCGATCAGCAGCGAAATCCGCCGCCGATCAGCAGCGAAGTCCGCAGCGTATCAGCAGCGATGTCCGCCGCGGATCAGCAGCGATGTCCGCCGCGGATCAGCAGCGAAGTCCGCCGCGGATCAGCAGCGAAATCCGCCGCGGATCAGCAGCGAAATCCGCCGCGGATCAGCAGCGAAATCAGTCGCGGATCCGCAGCGAAATCAGTCGCGGATCCGCAGCGAAATCAGTCGCGGATCCGCAGCGAAATCAGTCGCGGATCCGCAGCGAAATCCGCCGCGGATCCGCAGCGAAATCCGCCGCGGATCAGCAGCGAAATCCGCCGCGGATCAGCAGCGAAATCCGCCGCGGATCAGCAGCGAAATCCGCCGCGGATCAGCAGCGAAATCCCCTGCGGATCAGCAGCGAAATCCGCCGCCGATCAGCAGCGAAATCCGCAGCGGATCAGCAGCGAAATCCGCCGCGGATCAGCAGCGAAGTCCGCAGCGTATCAGCAGCGATGTCCGCCGCGGATCAGCAGCGATGTCCGCCGCGGATCAGCAGCGAAGTCCGCCGCGGATCAGCAGCGAAATCCGCCGCCGATCAGCAGCGAAATCCGCCGCCGATCAGCAGCGAAGTCCGCAGCGTATCAGCAGCGATGTCCGCCGCGGATCAGCAGCGATGTCCGCCGCGGATCAGCAGCGAAGTCCGCCGCGGATCAGCAGCGAAATCCGCCGCGGATCAGCAGCGAAATCCGCCGCGGATCAGCAGCGAAATCAGTCGCGGATCCGCAGCGAAATCAGTCGCGGATCCGCAGCGAAATCAGTCGCGGATCCGCAGCGAAATCAGTCGCGGATCCGCAGCGAAATCCGCCGCGGATCCGCAGCGAAATCCGCCGCGGATCCGCAGCGAAATCCGCCGCGGATCCGCAGCGAAATCCGCCGCGGATCAGCAGCGAAATCCGCCGCGGATCAGCAGCGAAATCAGTCGCGGATCCGCAGCGAAATCAGTCGCGGATCCGCAGCGAAATCAGTCGCGGATCCGCAGCGAAATCAGTCGCGGATCCGCAGCGAAATCCGCCGCGGATCCGCAGCGAAATCCGCCGCGGATCCGCAGCGAAATCCGCCGCGGATCCGCAGCGAAATCCGCCGCGGATCAGCAGCGAAATCCGCCGCGGATCAGCAGCGAAATCCGCCGCGGATCAGCAGCGAAATCCGCCGCGGATCAGCAGCGAAATCCCCTGCGGATCAGCAGCGAAATCCGCCGCCGATCAGCAGCGAAATCCGCAGCGGATCAGCAGCGAAATCCGCCGCGGATCAGCAGCGAAGTCCGCAGCGTATCAGCAGCGATGTCCGCCGCGGATCAGCAGCGATGTCCGCCGCGGATCAGCAGCGAAGTCCGCCGCGGATCAGCAGCGAAATCCGCCGCCGATCAGCAGCGAAATCCGCCGCCGATCAGCAGCGAAGTCCGCAGCGTATCAGCAGCGATGTCCGCCGCGGATCAGCAGCGATGTCCGCCGCGGATCAGCAGCGAAGTCCGCCGCGGATCAGCAGCGAAATCCGCCGCGGATCAGCAGCGAAATCCGCCGCGGATCAGCAGCGAAATCAGTCGCGGATCCGCAGCGAAATCAGTCGCGGATCCGCAGCGAAATCAGTCGCGGATCCGCAGCGAAATCAGTCGCGGATCCGCAGCGAAATCCGCCGCGGATCCGCAGCGAAATCCGCCGCGGATCCGCAGCGAAATCCGCCGCGGATCCGCAGCGAAATCCGCCGCGGATCAGCAGCGAAATCCGCCGCGGATCAGCAGCGAAATCCGCCGCGGATCAGCAGCGAAATCCGCCGCGGATCAGCAGCGAAATCCCCTGCGGATCAGCAGCGAAATCCGCCGCCGATCAGCAGCGAAATCCGCAGCGGATCAGCAGCGAAATCCGCCGCGGATCAGCGGCGAAATCCGCCGCCGATCAGCGGCGAAGTCCGCAGCGGATCCGCGGCGATGTCCGCCGCGGATCAGCGGCGATGTCCGCCGCGGATCAGCGGCGATGTCCGCCGCGGATCAGCAGCTAAGTCCGCCGCGGATCAGCAGCGAAATCCGCCGCGGATCAGCAGCGAAATCCGCCGCGGATCAGCAGCGAAATCCACCGCGGATCAGCAGCGAAATCCGCCGCGGATAAGCAGCGATATCCGCCGCGGATCCGCAGCAAAATCAGCTGCGGATCAGCAGCAAAATCCGCTAGGAAAAAAAAAAAATTCTTTATTTTTTTTATTTGTCCCTACCTATGATAAAGGGGGGGTTCATTTACTTTTTTTTATTTTGATCACTGTGACAGTTTATCACAGTGATCAAAATAAATTTTTGAACACTGGGGGCGCACTGCGCATGCGCCGGCCGGCGGGCGCACTGCGCATGCGCCCGCCATTTTCCAATATGGCGGCGCCCATGAAGAGGCCCGGGCGGACGCCGGGCCCGATCGTGGGACATCGGTGGATCGGGAGAGGTGAGTAGGGGGGTCGGAAGTCTGGGGGAGGGCATAGGAAGTGGGGGCAGTGGACCAAAAGAGGAGGGGAGCTGTAAGTGACGGCGGTGACCGATCACTGCCATCTTTCGGTGGCGGCGGCCGATCACCGCCGTGACTCGGTGTGGGGGGGGTCAGGGCTCGGTCTCCAGCCATGGCAGATGCTATTGCAGCATCGGCCATGGCTGGATTGTAATATTTCACCAATTAAATTGGTGAAATATTACACATTGCTCTGATTGGCTGTTTCACTTTTAACAGCCAATCAGAGCGATCGTGGCCACGGGGGGGTTAAGCCAACCCCCCTGTGGTGAAGCACAAAGGGTCCTGTAACTGCGGGTCGGGTGACCTTTGAGTGACCCCGGTCTCCCGGCCCGCAGGGACGAGATCCTTTCATGACGCCACATAGGCGTCATGGGTCGGATTGGCACAGGTTTTCATGACGCCTACGTGGCGTCATGGGTCGGGAAGGGGTTAATGGCTAACTGAAAAGATGGTAACAAATTGCAAGCTTTCGAGACTACGCAGGTCTCTTCATCAGGCGAAGACTAAAACAAAAGCTGAAGAATCACATATTTATATACACAAAAGGACACAGGAATAATGCAATAGGTAAGACAAGTGACGTGAAGCAGAACTGTCATTATGGCAGAGGGATGAACATAAATATGACTAGTTCATAGATAAGGAGTGAAAGTTTTATTACCCTCTGATTGGGGTCTGGTATTGTGTTGTGATGACCCTAAAAGGTCAGGGAAGCAGATTCCTTAATTGTTGTAGAAAGACATGAAACTCTGGGATATATTCATCCCAGCACTAAGAGTGTCAAAGGTCATCATAAGTTTATATTCCCAGACTTTTCTATCCTTCTCAGATTTGAAGTTAGATTTTAATACAAGTAATTCCATATCCGTCATGCTATGACCGGGCATACAAAAGTGTTTTGCCACAGGTAAATCCATTCTTTTTTCTCTTATTGTGTGGCGATGAGAATTCATCCTTGTTCTCAGTTTTTGCCCGGTCTCCCCCACATACAGACCCCCAGTTGAATCTAAGAAGCATCATTGTCAGAAGCTCCCTGTCCTCCCCAACAGCTGCAGGTACCTTTCCTTGCAAACAAAAGAAATGCAAAACCTGTGCATCTATAATGACCAAGGACAGGATAAAGATCCCCAACTCCCATCAGGACTACAAGATACCAGGTACTTTCAGCTGCATCACATCTAATGTGGTGTACCTAATTATATGTACTAAATGTCCAACTGGGGGTCTGTATGTGGGGAGACCGGGCAAAAACTGAGAACAAGGATGAATTCTCATCGCCACACAATAAGAGAAAAAAGAATGGATTTACCTGTGGCAAAACACTTTTGTATGCCCGGTCATAGCATGACGGATATGGAATTACTTGTATTAAAATCTAACTTCAAATCTGAGAAGGATAGAAAAGTCTGGGAATATAAACTTATGATGACCTTTGACACTCTTAGTGCTGGGATGAATATATCCCAGAGTTTCATGTCTTTCTACAACAATTAAGGAATCTGCTTCCCTGACCTTTTAGGGTCATCACAACACAATACCAGACCCCAATCAGAGGGTAATAAAACTTTCACTCCTTATCTATGAACTAGTCATATTTATGTTCATCCCTCTGCCATAATGACAGTTCTGCTTCACGTCACTTGTCTTACCTATTGCATTATTCCTGTGTCCTTTTGTGTATATAAATATGTGATTCTTCAGCTTTTGTTTTAGTCTTTGCCTGATGAAGAGACCTGCGTAGTCTCGAAAGCTTGCAATTTGTTACCATCTTTTCAGTTAGCCATTAAAAGGTATCAACCACTGAGGACTCTCAAGTCTAAATATTTTTCTTCACAGAAGTTTATAACGCAGAGCAGTGAAAATAAAAAAATCATTTTTTTCCTCAAAATGATTTTTTAGCCCGCTTTTTTTTATTTTCACAAGGGTAACAGGAGAAATTGGACCACAAAAGTTGTTGTGCAATTTGTCCTGAGTACACCAATACCCCATATGTGGGGGGGGAACCACTGTTTTGGCACATGGGAGAGCTCAGAAGGGAAGGAGCGCCATTTTGGAATGCAGACTTGATGGAATGTTCTGCGGGGGTCATGTTGCGTTTGCAGAGCCCCTGATGTGCCTAAACAGTAGAAACCCCCCACAAGTGACCCCATTTTGGAAACTAGACCCCTCCCAAGGAGCTTATCTAGATGTGTAGTGAGCACTTTGAACCCCCAAGTGCTTCACAGAAGTTTATAAACGCAGAGCAGTGAAAATAAGTCATTTTTGTTTCTCAAAAATGATTTTTTAGCCTATTTTTTATTTTCCCAAGGGTAACAGGATAAATTGGACACCAAAAGTTGTTGTCCAGTTTTTCCTGAGTACGCTGGTGTCCCATATGAGGGGGGAACCACTGTTTGGGTGCACAGCAGGGCTCAGAAGGGAAGGAGCGCCATTTGACTTTAATGGAAAATTAGCTCCAATCGTTAGCGGACACCATGTCGTGTTTGGAGAGCCCCTGTGTGCCTAAACTTTGGAGCTCCCCCACAAATGACCCCATTTTGGAAACAAGACCCCCTAAGGAACTTATTTAGATGCACAGTGAGCACTTTGAACCCCCAGGTGCTATACAGAAGTTTATAACGCACAGCCTTGAAAATAAAAAATGATTTTTTTTTCTCAAAAAATGATTTTTTTAGCCCCCTATTTTTTTTTTTTCACAATGGTTACAGGAGAAATTGGACCCCAAAAGTTGTTGTCCAGTTTGTCCTGAGTACGCTGGTACCCCATATGTGGGGGTAACCACTGTTTGGGCACACATCAGTGCTCGGAAGGGATGTAGTGACGCTCTGAAATGCCGACTTGATGGAATGGTCTGCGGGCATCTTGTTACGTTTGCAGAGCCCCTGATGTGCCCAAACAGTAGAAACCAACCACAAGTGACCCCATTTTGTAAACTAGACCCCCCCAAGGAACTTATCCAGATGTGTGGTGAGCACCTTGAACCCCCACGTGCTTCACAGAAGTTTATAATGCAGAGCTGTAAAAACAAAAAATCATTTTTTTCCTCAAAAACTGATTTTTTTAACCCACAATTTTTTATTTTCACAAGGGTAACAGGAGAAATTGGACCCCAAAAGTTGTTGTACAGTTTGTCCTGAGTACACTGGTACCCCATATGTGGGAGAAAACTACTGTATGGGCACATGTCGGGGCTTGGAAGGGAAGTAGTGATGTTTTGAAATGCCGACTTGATGGAATGGTCTGCGGGCGTCATCTTACGTTTGCAGAGCCCATGATGTGCCTAAACAGTAGAAACCCCCCAAGTGACCCCATTTTGGAAACTAGATCCCCCAAGGAACTCCTCTAGATGTGTGGTGAGCACTTTGAATCTCCAAGTTCTTCACAGAAGTTTATAACGCAGAGCTGTGAAAATAAAAAATCATTTTTTTTCCACAAAAATCATTTTTTTAGTCCCCAATTTTTTTTTCCCAAGAGTAACAGAAGAAATTAGACCCCCAAAGTTGTTGTGCAATTTTTACTGAGTACGCTGATACCCCATATGTGGGGGTAAACCACTGTTTGGGCACACTTCGGGGCTCGGAATAAAGGGAGCACTGTTTCACTTTTAACAGCCAATCAGAGCGATCGTAGCCACGTAGGGCTTAAGCCAACCCCCCTGTGGTGAAGCACAAAGGGTCTTGTGCCTGCGTGTTGGGTGACCTTTCAGTGACCCCGGTTACCCGACCTGCAGGAACGCGATCCTTTCATGACACATACGCTGTGTCACAGGTCATGAAGGGGTTAAGAAAATTCCCTATTGTATGCCCCAGACAAAGACGCTGAATCATGCCACTGTACAAAAGATCCCTTTGCAATATACAGTTTTTTATTTATTTTTTTACAAAGTATAATTTTTTTTTTTTTTTTTTTTATCGCTCCTCTGTATAGCAAATCCCAGTCCCCTGGATAAGTATATTCTAGCAAATTTTCCTTGCATATACTCCAAATGGGCTGTAATGCAGTGGACATAGAGCTTGCCAGGTGTTCTCATGATGTACTTGCTGAACGATAGCTTCATCATTACACAGGTGTATGTAGTCCATAAAACAGTAAATTGTTCGATGTGATTATACTCTAAATCAATATAGTCAGTTGTAAAACCTTTTTGCAGAATGGTAAGTCACACTTGAGTTTTATCGATCAGTTCTCACTGGACATGATAAATTTTGTGAGTTCATTTTCTCAAACCTAGAAGATTGTGAACAAAACATTGGTGATGTGTATATTACTACATAATTTAGTAACTGGAAGCTGGAGTGACCCCAAATTACTGATGGACACACTTTATAACAGGTCAGATAAGTGAGAGGTTCATCAGCTGCAAGGCTACCCATCTCTTCCGAAAAAAGCAGCATTGATGCCAGCCATAATTGGAATTGGAACCAACAAGTGGTTTTCCAGATTTTACCATTGATGACCTATCCCCGATCGATCACTGTAGCACTAACCTATGTATTGTGATTCAAGCGATTGATCCGTATAAAGACATACAGTGGCATGCAGAAGTTTGTCCACCCCTGGTCAAAGTTACTGTTATTGTGAATAGTTAAGCAAGTTGAAGATAAAATGATCTCTAAATGTTTAAAATTAAAGAAGACACACTTCTTTTTTATTTTAGACAAAAAATATTTATATTTTTTCATCTTTTACATTTTAAAAACTACAAAAAGGAAAATGGGCCAATGTGAAAGTTTGGGCACCCTTTTAGATGTGTTTGCTTACATAACTTTGACAAAGATTTCAGACCTTAACCCCTTCATGACCCAGCCTATTTTGACCTAAATGACCTGGCCATTTTTTGAAATTCTGACCAGTGTCCCTTTATGAGGTAATAACTCAGGAACGCTTCAACGGATCCTAGCGATTCTGAGATTGTTTTTTCGTGACATATTGGGCTTCATGTTAGTGGTAAATTTAGGTCGATAATTTTTGCGTTTATTTGTGAAAAAAATGGAACTTTGGCCAAAATTTTGAAAATTTCGCAATTTTCAAATTTTGAATTTTTATTCTGTTAAACCAGAGAGTTATGTGACACAAAATAGTTAATAAATAACATTTCCCACATGTCTACTTTACATCAGCACAATTTTGGGAACAACATTTTTTTTTGTTAGGAAGTTATAAGGGTTAAAAGTTGACCAGCGATTTCTAATTTTTACAGCAAAATTTACAAAACCATTTTTTTTTAGGGACCACCTCACATTTGAAGTCACTTTGAGGGGTCTATATGGCAGAAAATACCCAAAAGTGACACCATTATAAAAACTGCACCCCTCAAGCTACTCAAAACTACATTCAAGAAGATTATTAACCCTTCAGGTGCTTCACAGGAACTAAAGCAACGGGGAAGGAAAAAATGGACATTTTAATTTTTCCAACAAAATTTTTCTTTTAGCATCAATTTTTTCATTTTTGCATGGGCATCAGGATAAAATGGACCCTAAAATTTGTTGGGCAATTTCTCCTGAGTATACAGATACCTCATATGTGGTCATAAACCACTGTTTGGGCGCACGGCAGGGCTCAGAAGGGAATGAGCGCCATTTGACTTTTTGAATGGAAAATATGCTGGAATATTTAGCGGTTGCCATGTCGCATTTGGAGAGTTCCTGTGTGCCTAAACTTTGGAGCTCCCCCACAAGTGACCCCATTTTGGAAACTAGACGCCCTAAGGAACTTATCTAGATGCAGAGTGAGCACTTTGAACCCCCAGGTGCTTCACAAATTGATCCGTAAAAAAAAGAAAGTACTTTTTTTTTCACAAAAATTTTCTTTTAGCCTCAGTTTTTTCATTTTCACATGGGCAGCAGGATAAAATGGATCCTAAAATTTGTTGGGCAATTTCTCCTGAGTACACCGATACCTCATATGTGGTCATAAACCACTGTTTGGGCGCACGGCAGGGCTCAGAAGGGAAGGAGCGCCATTTGACTTTTTGAATGGAAAATATGCTGGAATATTTAGCGGTTGCCATGTCGCATTTGGAGAGTCCCTGTGTGCCTAAACATTGGAGCTCCCCCACAAGTGACCCCATTTTGGAAACTAGACCCCCCAAGGAACTTATCTAGATGCAGAGTGAGCACTTTGAACCCCCAGGTGCTTCACAAATTGATCCGAAAAAAAAAGAAAGTACTTTTTTTTTCACAAAAATTTTCTTTTAGCCTCAGTTTTTTCATTTTCACATAGACAACAGTATAAATTGGATCCTAAAATTTGTTGGGCAATTTCTCCTGAGTACACCGATACCTCATATGTGGTCATAAACCACTGTTTGGGCGCACGGCAGGGCTCAGAAGGGAAGGAGCGCCATTTGACTTTTTGAATGGAAAATATGCTGGAATATTTAGCGGTTGCCATGTCGCATTTGGAGAGTCCCTGTGTGCCTAAACATTGGAGCTCCCCCACAAGTGACCCCATTTTGGAAACTAGACCCCCCAAGGAACTTATCTAGATGCAGAGTGAGCACTTTGAACCCCCAGGTGCTTCACAAATTGATCCGAAAAAAAAAGAAAGTACTTTTTTTTTCACAAAAATTTTCTTTTAGCCTCAGTTTTTTCATTTTCACATGGACAACAGTATAAATTGGATCCTAAAATTTGTTGGGCAATTTCTCCTGAGTACACCGATACCTCATATGTGGTCATAAACCACTGTTTGGGCGCACGGCAGGGCTCAGAAGGGAAGGAGCGCCATTTGACTTTTTGAATGGAAAATTAGCTCCAGTCGTTAGCGGACACCATGTCATGTTTGGAGAGCCCCTGTATGCCTAAACTTTGGAGCTCCCCCACAAATGACCCCATTTTGGAAACTAGACCCCCTAAGAAACTTATGCAGATGCACAGTGAGCACTTTGAACCCCCAGGTGCTTCACAAAACTTTATAACGCAGAGCCGTGAAAATAAAAAATCATTTTTTTTTCTCAAAAAATGATTATTTAGCCCCATATTTTTTATTTTCACAATGGTTACAGGAGAAATTGGACCCCAAAAGTTGTTGTCTAATTTGTCCTAAGTACGCTAGTACCTCACATGTGGGGAGAACCACTGTTTGGGCACACGTCAGGGCTTGGAAGGGATGTAGTGACGCTTTGAAATGCCGACTTGATGGAATGGTCTGCGGGCGGGCAGAGCCCCTGATGTGCCTAAACAGTAGAAACCCCCCACAAGTGACCACATTTTGTAAACTAGACCCCTCAAGGAACTTAACTAGATGTGTGGTGAGCACCTTGAACCCCCACATGCTTCACAGAAGTTTGTAATGCAGAGCCGTGAAAATAAAAAATCATTTTTTTCCTCAAAAACTGATTTTTTTAACCCGCAATTTTTTATTTTCACAAGGGTAACAGGAGAAATTGGACCACAAAAGTTGTTGTACAGTTTGTCCTGAGTACACTGGTACCCCATATGTGGGGGGGAACCACTGTTTTGCGCATGGGAGAGCACAGAAGGGAAGGAGCGCCATTTTGGAATGCAGACTTGATGGAATGTTCTGTGGGCGTCATGTTGCCTTTGCAGAGCCCCTGATGTGCCTAAACAGTAGAAACCCCCCACAAGTGACCCCATTTTGGAAACTAGACCCCCCAAGGAGCTTATCTAGATGTGTAGTGAGCATTTTGAACCCCCAAGGGCTACACAGAAGTTTATAACGCCGGGCCATGAAAATAAATCATATTTTTTCCACAAACATGATCTTTTAGTCCCCAATTTTTTTATTTTCCCAAGAGTAACAGGAGAAATTAGACCTCAAAAGTTGTTGTCCAATTTGTCCTGAGTACGCTGATATCCCATATGTGGGAGAAAACTACTGTATGGGCACACTTCGGGGCTCGGAAGGGAAGTAGTGACGTTTTGAATTGCCGACTTGATGGAATGGTCTGCGGGCGTCATGTTACGTTTGCAGAGTCCCTGATGTGCCTAAACAGTATAAACTCCCCACAAGTGACCCCATTTTGGAAACTAGACCCCGCAAGGAACTTATCTAGATGTGTGGTGAGCACTTTGAACCCCCAAGTTCTTCACAGAAGTTTATAACGCAGAACCGTGAAAATAAAAAATCATTTTTTTTTCCACAAAAATAACTTTTTTTAGTCCCCAATTTTTTTCCCAACAGTAACAGGAGAAATTAGACCCCCAAAGTTGTTGTGCAATTTTTCCCGAGTATGGTGATACCCCATATGTGGGGGTAAACCACTGTTTGGGCACACGTCGGGGCTTGGAATAAAGGGAGCACTGTTTGACTTTTTGAACGCAAAATTTGCAGGAATCAATGGTGGCGCCATGTCGCGTATGGAGATCCCCTGATGTACCTAAATAGTGGAAACCCCTCAATTCTAACTCCAACCCTAACCCCAACACACCCCTAACCCCAACCCTAACCCCTACACACCCCTAACCCTAATACAAACCCTAACCATAACCCTAACCCCAGCACACCCCTAACCCTAATCCCAACTCTAACCATAAACCTAACCACAAGCCTAACCCTAATCCCAACCCTAACCCCAAAACACCCCTAACGCTTATCCCAACCCTAACCCTAATCCCAACCTTAACCCTAATTCCAACCCTAACCCTAATTCCAACCCTAACCCTAGTTCTAACCCTTACCCTAGTTCTAACCCTTACCCTAGTTCTAACCCTAACCCTAAGGCTGGGTTCATATTGCGTTTTACCAGCCCGTTCAACACGTAGCGTTGACGGGCTGGTAACGGTATAGCATAACGCGATCGCGTTATGCTATACCCGCTAGTGCAGAGGAATCAGCGATGATTCATCTGTGCTAGCGGTGATGGAGCCCAGACGCTGCAGCCTGCGTCCAAGGCTCCGTCACTGAATGATGACACGTCGCGAACGCATGCCACTTCATGGCATGCGTTGCGATGCGCACACAAATGGGGTGAATGGCAGCGTTAACGGACTGCGTTATACCGCGGTGAAACGCAGTCCATCTAACGGAGTGCCATAATGCAATATGAACCCAGCCTGACCCTAAGGCCCCGTGCACACGTTGCGGATTCACTTGCGGATTTTTCTAAAATCCGCAGGTAAAACGACCTGCCTTTTACCTGCGTATTTAGCGCGGATTTGCTGCGGTTTTTCTCTGCGGTTTTACACCTATAATGGAATAGGTGTAAAATCGCTGCGGAATCTGCACAAAGAATTGACATGCTGCGGATTTAAAACCGCAGCAAATCCGCGCTGAAAAATCTGCAGCATGTGCACAGCGGTTTTTTTTTACCATTTATTTGCATTGTACTGTACATGGTTTCTGGATCTGCTGTGGATCCGCAGCGCCAAATCCGCGAAATCAGCTGCGGATCAGCAGAGAAATCAGCTGCGGATCAGCAGAGAAATCAGCTGCGGATCAGCAGAGAAATCAGCTGCGTATCCGCAGCAAAATCCGCAACGTGTGCACAGGGCCTAATAGGAAAAAAAAAAAAAATTCTTTATTATTTTTCCTTACCTTTGACAGGGGGGGTTCACTTACTTTTTTTATTTTGATCACTGTGACAGTTTATCACAGTGATCAAAATAAATTTTTTGACTAGGCAGGGCGCACTGCGCATGCGCCGGCCGACGGGCGCACTGCGCATGCGCCCGCCATTTTCCAAGATGGCGGCGCCCATGAAGAATCCCGGGCAGCCGCCGGGAAAGATCCAGGGACATCGGTGGACCGGGAGAGGTGAGTATGGGGGTCGGAAGTGAGGGGGGGGGATCGGAAGGTGGGGGCAGCGGAGGCCAGGACGAGGGGAGCTTTTAGTGACGGCGGTGACCGACCGCTGCCATCTTTCGGTGGCGGCGGCCGATCGCCGCCGTGAATCCGTGTGGGGGGGTCAGGGCTCGGTGTCCAGCCATGGCAGATGCTATTGCAGCATCGGCCATGGCTGGATTGTAATATTTCACCAATTATATTGGTGAAATATTACAGATTGCTCTGATTGGCTGTTTCACTTTTAACAGCCAATCAGAGCGATCGTGGCCACGGGGGGGTTAAGCCAACCCCCCTGTGGTGAAGCACAAAGGGTCCTGTGCCGGCGGGTCGGGTGACCTTTCAGTGACCCCGGTCACCCGACCCGCAGGGACGCGATCCTTTCATGACGCCACATAGTCGTCATGGGTCGGATTGGCACTGATTTTCATGACGCCTACATGGCGTCATGGGTCGGGAAGGGGTTAATTAGCCTGTTAGGGTTATGGCTTGTTCACTATCATTGTTAGGAAAGGTCAGATGATGCAAATTTCCCAGCTTTATAAAAACCCAGCCTCCTCTAACCTTGTGCCAAAAAACAGCAGCTGTGGGTTCTTCTAAGCAGCTGCCTAGCACTGTGAAAATGGCGGTGGCCCACAAAGGTGGAGAAGGTTATAAGAAGAAAGCAAAGCGTTTTCAAGTTGCCCTTTTCTCACTTCTAAATGTAATAAGAAATGGCAGTTAACAGGAACAGTGGCGGTCAAGATAAGGTCTGGAAGACCAAGCAAAATTTAAGTGAGCGCTGCTCGTAGGATTGCTAGAGTGGTAAATCAGAACCCCGGCTTGGCTGCAAAAGACCTTCAGAAAGATTTAGCAGAATCTGAAGTGGTGGTAGATTTGTTCTACTGTTCAGAGACACCTGCACAAATATGATCTTCATGGAAAAGTCAGAAGAAAACTGCTTCTGCATCCTCACCATAAAATTCAGTGTCAGAAGTATGGAAGTATGCAAAAGAACATCTAAACAAGCCTGATGCATGTTGGAAACAAGTCCTGTGGATTGATAAGGTTAGAATAGAACTCTTTGGCCACAATGACCAAAGGTATGTGTGGAGGAAAAAAGGGCACAGAATTTCAGGAAAAGACCATCGTTAGGATTGTAATGTCATCTACAGATAACCACTTCCCGACGCGTTTCATCCCTCTTGGGACTCACCAGGGCAAAAGGTAGCCAGCGTGGAAGGCTCAGCGGTATCGGACAGCAAGCAAAGCCTTCATTCAACAGAAGTCTTTGTGGTCTGATACTGCTGAGCTGTTTACCTTATTCCCTGATGAGTCCCAAGAGGGATGAAATGCCTTGGGAGGTGTTTATCTGTAGATGACATTACAATCCTAATCGATTGTGGGATGTATCTGCAGTACACGATTGACTCGCATCCCTTTATGATGGTGTAAAGGTACTGTCACACTAAACGAGATCGCTAACGAGATCGCTAATGAGTCACCGATTTCATGACGCTGTAGTGATCTGGTTAGCGACTTAGCTGTGTGTGACATGTAGCAGCGATGTGGCCCCTGCTGAGATGTTGTTGATCGCTTATGAACGTTCTGAGCCGTTTTTTGGTCGTTGGTGTCCTGCTGGTGAGCCTGAATCGCTGAGTGTGACACCCTTTATGAACGACTTCACCAGCGTCGCAGGTGGGACTAGGTTTTCCCAACGACCGCAGAGGTTATACAGATCGCTGATGAGATGTGTTTGGAATCTAACTAGCGATCACATAGCGATCGCACCAGCGATCTCGCCAGGTCGTGTCGTTGTCGTGATCGCTGGTGCGATCGCTAAGTGTGACAGTGCCTTAAGGACGAGTGTCAGATGTCCTCTGAATTATACGTTTTCCTGCATCTGGGTGGGACCATTTTAATGTACTCTCTTTTTTCTGGGTTATTGGCTTGTATATGATAGTAATTGTTTTAATATTACCAGCTTAACACTATTAGGTGATAGTAGGATTACTTCCACTATAATTCATAGGGCACTCTATTGACTGCAAGAAACATTTATATCATTAAGCTTGTACTGATAGGCATTCTAAGTTATGTTAGTCTCTCTGTTTGGTTTTGTCTTTTTGTACATTTTTTAATAAAATAATAAATGTTAAGTTTTAATATCCCTAATTTGCTTATACTACACGTTTATTCTTTGGGATTGATATGTTTTTCTCTGTTTCCTTGTGAAAACTGAATATGCTATTATAATGGCCCCCACAGCCCCTGATCTGAAAATCATTGAAAATCTGTGGCCAGACCCCAGAATAGCAGTGCATTCAAGACGGCCCAGGAATCTCACAGAATTGGAATCATTTTTTCCAAGGAAGAATGAATGAATGAAAATCCCGGACGCAAGAATTGAAAGACTCTTGACTGGCTACAAAAAGCGTTTACAAGCTGTGATACTTTGAAAAAGGGGTGCTACGAAGAACTAACCATGCAGGGTGCCTAAACTTTTGCATCACCCCATTTTCCTTTTTGTAATTTTTAAAATGTAAATGATGGGAAAAAGCAATGTAATTTTTTTTTTTTTTTACATTAATTTGAAGGAATTGTGTCATCATTAACTTTAGGCCCTTTAGAGATCATTTCATCTTCAACTTGCTTAACTGTTCACAATAACAGGAATTTTGACCAGAGGAGCCCAAACTTTTACATGCTACTGTATGCGTACGTAATGTATCCACTATGGCAGCTTTCAGTGAGACAGGTAATTGTCCTTAAAAGTTATTGACGAATAACTGTCAAATATCTATCATTGTTATTAGTTTCCTTGACAATCCTGTAGTTTTGAAGTTTAGGTGATATATGTCCTTTATACCAAGGACATACCGTACATCTCTTCTCATATCAGAATGCAAATGAGATTATTGAACTGGTCATGCAATTTTCATGAATGTTAATGGTACAAGCTTGGAATAAGTAGGTTTTCTATTCATACATAAGCAAGGTTTGTCTTATTGATGCATTGGACTGGGCAAGATGAAAGGTTACAGGGCTTTTTATATGAAGATGGTAAATGCGATATATTTATTTTCTTCTTTTTTTCTCTGCAATATTTTTATTTTGAACATAAAATTACATCACATATTTTTGCACACATAATTTTTCTAAAAGTGGATTTAGGTGAAAATTCTGTTGCCAAATATAAATAAAATCTACTACTTATGTATGAGAATAGGTTTTCTGTCACCCATTTCACATGCATTTGAAATTGTATTCACTTTTTTTATGTGACCATGAAAAATAATCAGCCACGGAAATGAGTATGGTAACTTGCATAATGTGGGTACTACATGGAGATCCCGTTGAGCTGAGAATTGTGCTAATTCTAGTGTGGATGTGACAGACATCTGGCTCAGCTAGGGATTCCTGATATGGAAAATACACGTCAGATTTTGTAAATGCAAAGTCGAGATGCAGTAGATCATTTGCACAGCTAATTTTACCACAAATCCAGAAATAATCCATGACAAAATCTGCGAGTGATATGCATACTCGGCCGTAGATTTGCTGAAGATTTCACACTAGTTTGCAAACAACAAAATCTACTGTGAAAGTGCACCATACGTGGATGTTGGTGAATACTTACAATGTCATGGCCGTACACATGGTGTCTTTGTGTTTTTTGTATATACAGTTTCTGTTTGGTTTCCTCAGACGCCTTTCAAGAAACTGTTTTTTTTTTCTCTCGTGATGTCAAGAATGCACCGCTTCCACTTAGAATAAGAAAGATGTTTTTTCCTGATTGTCACGATTTTGAGGTTCAGTGAAACGTTTGTGTGAAGTAGGTTTGTTTTTGTCACTTCTCATAGAATATTTGAATTACCTTTAATGTAAAAGGATCATTTCAAGGAGTTTTAGGAAATTCCAAGGTCACTTGTCCTATTGGGAGTGATGCTCCTATCAGAATAAGGTTATTACAATTCTGGGATCGTTGTCCAGTGGCTACTGAGGTAGTATGATTTATCCGAGAATTGCCTCTTAATTTAATTAGATCGAAATTAGATCTAATAAAATGGTGACTTAACCATGTTAAAACAATTTCTCTTATTGTTTTAACTCGGTGATGTCAGAAACTTTGTACCTTAGATTTATCATTAGAGCATGGACATCAGTAGGTATTAGGCCATTTTCACATCATGTTATGTGAACTCCTTAAAGTTCACATAACATGATGTTCAGTCCAGATAAGATAATAAGGCCGGCGTCACACTTGCGAGTGTGATGCGAGTAAGTCGCACGACTTTCTCGCATCAACACCCGGCACGGCCGCCCGCTCTCGGACCAGAGTGTGCGGCTGCATAGAAATACATGCAGCCGCATACTCGGGTCCAAGAGCGGGCGGCCGTGCCGGGTGTTGATGCGAGAAAGTCGTGCGACTTACTCGCATCACACTCGCAAGTGTAACGCCGGCCTTAAGCCTATACTCGCCTGCAGCTCATCCTGGTCTTCCTCTTCATGTTCAGTTTGTCCAAAGGCAGAGACAGTGACGCCAGCACTGATTGGTCATTGGGCATCACATGTCATTCCACTGCATCACAGCCCTGGGAACACGAGAGCTGATGCTTCTGAAACGGAGCCGGCACAGGAGGTGAGTATAGGTTTTATTATTTTATCGGGGACTAACATTTAGTTTAAGAAGTGTTTGTCCTAGTACTGGACAACCTCTTTAAGTGTGTGCGCCAGGCAAAGTCACCCGTAGAGACTAAAATGAGGTCCTTATGGCCTCTGTTGGGGTGGTATCTGCTGAAATATCTTTTTTGTAATGTATAAAAAAGTAAAGTAGACTACTCTTTATGTAGTGACATTTGATAATACAAATATACCTATTATTATTATTTATTATTGCTTGCGGAGGTCGTATATGCTTGTACATAGGTGTATGTCCAAGCCATCCATCAAAGCAATATTTTCAGGAAATGCTTCTGATGCAAATTGCAATCTAAACAAAGTTTTAAAGGGAACCTGTCAACCTATCATGCATCCAAAACCACCGACAGTATGGATCAGTCACTGGCTGTTATTTCAGCTGATGTATGTTTTGCTCAGAAACATTGCTGCCTTTCAGAAAAAAATACGGACTTGAACTGTGTCCTAGCAACTTCTCCCCTCCTTGGTCCCCTTTGCCTGGTCTCTCCCTGTGTATGCACACTTACTCATGGGCTTCTCCCTATCATTTTAGGGGAGTGGGTCAGGGAGATGCAGTGGGGGCAGACAGTGCATTAGTCCTCCAAGACACATAGCCCCTGGTCGGAGTTTCATAGTATGTGTTCTCTAAATGGCTGTAACAATTCAGAGTAAAAAATACACCGCTTCAATAATGCAGACAGACTCCTTCATGTTAGATGTGGTTTGGATAGCATGAATCTGATCATAGGTTTCTTTAAAGATGCTTTTCAGTTTTACGTAACTAAAGCTTAAAGGGCTTGTCTCATAAAGAATATTAGTTACCTATTTATAGGATAGATAATAAATTTATGATGCCCTGCTTGCCAAGACCCCAATCACTCCCAAATTGATGGCCAAGGTCACCTGTTATGGATGCAGAGGTTTTGCGCATGTGCAGCCACCACTTCTGTAGAGAGTGAATGGAGCAGTGGTCTTACATGTTTACTTACAGCTTCATTCGCACAGACTTGTCACAGCAAATTTACCATGTGTGATCGATATTGTGTAAGGGTCCAATTGTAATTTGTTACTGTGTTTTACAAAGATGCTCTTTGATGACAAATCTGAAGATGATTTGTCCTCCTTGAGGACTTTAGTTCATGACCACTAGAGACATGAGGCCATCAGAACAACAATTATACCTCTTAAAGGAGGCACATGGTGACCTCTGATTTGTTACATTGTCCTTTTGCCTGAGAACATTTTTTTTTTGGCTGAGTTTTTGGAAGCTAAATCTCATCTGTGTGTTGAAAGGAACAAACAATGAGGCATTGACCAGAGCCAGGGAAAGCTTTGTTACCTGTCCTTCAAGCGTAATATGTACTTTCTGTGTGCTGACGAGAACTTTACTGATTTGAAGCTACCACAAACCACACACTTCAGATGCATTTCTCCGACTGACAAAGAGTAGCTTTCTTAGAAGATTAATGGAAGGATTAGTGAGGAGCAGGTATGCCGAAGAAAGTATGTACAGGTGGGCAGTGTGGCGTAAAGCCAAGCACTGCTTACTTTGTGCTGAAATGTATGTTTACATTAGCTCACCTAGTCTTATCGGTAGCATGCACAACAAGTAATAATAATATCAAATGTCAGCTTTGATCAATCCTAGGGACTGTAAACATTCTGTGGGGTTTTCACAATGTGAAACCATTACACTTACATATGTACATGGAAACGGGAATCCTAGAGCTTGGGTTTATTAGGAATTGTAATGGTGGCACATGAATGCTGGATCTGGTGGTTAGTTGCTGGAAATCAATAGCAAGATGACCGATTAGTGCAGCTGGTGATAAGTGTGGAATGGTGGCTCAGTGGTTTGCTTTGTTCCCTTATTGCACAAGAGCCCTTGATACAAATATGATTAAGGGCAAAATCTGTTTGCATGTTTTTCCTGCATAGTTTTAATCCCGATACTCTGGTATCTTCACCGTCCAAAAAATGCACTGACAGGTTGCTTTCGTAGTATATTGTCCATCGTGTTTCTAATAGGAAAATAAGTTCTCACCCACAAATGTCCTGCAAACTAACAACCTAATATATATGTCTGTGATCAGTTTTGTCCTTGCGGGCCATACATGAACTGTATAATATGTTTGTATGAATGTAGCCTAAAGTAAATCATATTGGTCATGAGTTAAAGAATATGTGACCCCCCTCTCCTTACTCGTCTATTTTAGTAAATACAATTTTTTCCCCATTACTGCACCTTCACTTTACATTTTGCCATTTCTGCCTCCTAAGACTGTGGAGACCTGTGTGTCTTAAACAGTGCCTTCACCCCCCCCTTTCCACCAATCCCGTAATGAAAACACAGCCAGACCTAAAAGGGTTGAACAGGTCGGTCACAGTTTATTAATTACATAAGCAGAGAGAGGCAATTACATTTTGTAACGTGTGGCTCATAGCCGAGATCCTGTCCGCGATCGACTGGCGATTTGGCCAACAAGCGGAAAACGAACCTCTTCCGCTGTGACTTACTAACGTTAACAAGGGTTAGTTTATATATATATATATATATAATATATATATATATATATATATATATATCAAGAAATATGCCAAAGGGGCGTAAATTGCTATACTAGCTGGCGGATAAATGTATAAATGTGCATATTTATCAATATTATCTAAAAAAAATTATTATATATATATAATAATTTTTTTAGATAATATTGATAAATATGCACATTTATACATTTATCCGCCAGCTAGTATAGCAATTTACGCCCCTTTGGCATTTGTGAGGGAGGGTGGGACAAAAGCTTCCAGGTGTCCTCCGCAGGAAAAGGAAGTTCCTGAACCGGGCACCTGATTTTAACCCCTGTAGGTGTGGCCGTAGCGACATCCCCTTTAAAAGCCATTGGGCATCAGGGCATCCAAATTAGTGCATCACAGAGGGAATGGTGTTAAGGAAGGGGAATTAGGCACTGTCAGTATTTTATTGTCCTTAGTCATATGGGCTCCCCAGTCAGAGGCACATTCCTTAGGCAGTACTGTGCCTGCCATACTGTAATTTATGTTCAATCTGTTTTATTAAACATTTTACAAACAAGTAATATATTAGGGTCATTCCATGGTAGCTTACGTTACAATATAATATAGTAACTTGCATTAGTGTTTTTCCCATGATGATCAGCTTTGTAATGTAAGTTACTATATTATGTTGTAATGTAAGTTATCAACATTTCTTGTTATAAAAACTGTTGCATTTAACTTGAGAGGTTAAAATAAATTTGTTAAAGTTGTTTGGACTATGTTGTTTTAATACAATAAAAATAGTGCTTCTCCCCTGTTTACCAGAACAGATAATTTGGCAGTCTCATGATGGACAATTGCCTTTCCTTTTTTGTAACGTACGTTTTCAAGTAATAACACTGTATTTTGTATTTGATTTTATTGTTGAAAAATCAAACTGTGTTGAAATCTATTGAGGATAGATTAATGTACAATATACATTCACTTATTTTTGTGGCTGCCTTCAAAGAACAGTCTGTAGCCAGTTTTTGGCTTGTGACTGTAACGTAAGATACCATGGAATGACCCATTATATGAAAAATGATAATACGTAGAAGCATAGAAAATATCTAGTATTCAAATAGAATACCACTTTTAACAGTAAGTTAAACATACCATGGTAGACAATAACAGTAAACATATGACAAACGCCAACAAGGTATTCAAGAAAGTATCCTCTTTATTATGTGAAAGAAAGATATAGGATAAAAAGAGAGAAAGACAGGGGAAAAAAGGGGAACAAAAAGGAGTTGTGGATGAAGGGGAGGGGTCCTTAAAGGGAACCTGTCACCTCGTTTTGCCGCTATAAGATGCGGCCACCACCTTTTGGGGCTTATCTACAGAATTCTGTAATGCTGTAGATAAGCCCCCGGTCTGACCTGAAAGATAATATACTCACCCTAGGGGGGGGGGGGGCGAGCTGATGCGGTCTGGTCTGATGGGTGTCGCAGGTCCGGGTCCGGCGCATCCTGTCTTCATGCGATGTCGTCATCCTGCTTGCTTCGTGTTGCGCTCCTACGCAGGCGTACTGATCTGCCTTGTTGAGGGCAGAGCAAAGTACTGCAGTGCGCAGGTGCCGGGGCTCTCTGACTTTTCCCGGCGCCTGCGCACTGCAGTACTTTGCTCTGCCCTCAACAGGGCAGATCAGTACGCCTGCGCAGGAGCGCAACACGAAGCAAGCAGGATGAGGTTGAGAAAGAGTCAGTATGCTTATACGAGGTTTGAGTTTACCCCATATGAATTTGGTTAAAGCTGATCGTAATTTACAGAAGAAACTATGAGGTGGGGAAATCGGTACTGTTTGGAATATGTGTCACGGGTGTGTCGCTGCGAAGATCGTCGCGATTGCACACCCTGACTTCTCACAGCTGAGTTTCTGGTGCTGGGTGTTTTTCGGCAGAGAGGGAGTTAATTCTTCCTCTCTCTGTGCTGGACTAGACCAGCCTCGCTCAGCTGCAATTAATGTTGTGGTAATTGTTTTCTTCAAATACCTGCCTGTCTGCTGGGGAAGTGTCGGTGAAAGCATTCATGCAGACCAGCAGAGCGGATCGTTGTATGGTGAAGGCTGAAGTTAAGAGTACCTGTGTGGTCTTTTTCCCCTCCTCGCTTTATCATTTATCTCCGTACCCGTTGGTGTCCCCTCTGTTTCCTGTGGTGTGACTTTTGTATGCAAGGTGGATTTTAATTTACCCCTTGTACTGTCTCGTTCGTTTATTACTGTGTTTAGGCATATACCTACCAGTCCCCGGTGTTGTGATCAGGGTCCTTCTCAGGACTGGATCACTGAGGTTCAGGGATCCTCAGGAGGTAGGGATTACGCTGGCGGCCTGGACCTCTGTACCATCAACAGTACCTCCAGGTAGAGGGATTAGTCAGGACCCCAGCTTAGGGTCAGCATAGACCCCAGACCTCCTGTATGCAGTAACAGCGTGACATTTTCACCGACCACTAAAGATTTTCTCCAGTCACCATGGATCCAGTAGTCAGTCTAGCTCGGCAGTTGCAGAGTTTGTCCATGGAGCTGGCGGACGTTAAGTCCAAGGTTTTGTACCCCCGGAGCAGGCCGGACCTGAACCTAAAGTAGCTCTCCCTGACAGATTCACTGGGGGGGGGCGGGACAAGTTTTTTGCTTTCCGGGAGGCATGTAAATTGTACTTTCGGCTGCGACCTCGGTCATCTGGGAGTGAGGAGCAAAGGGTGGGGATTGTCATCTCGCTCCTACAGGGAGACCCCCAATCCTGGGCGTTCGCTCTTCCCCCGAGCTCCCCAGCTCTCCAGTCAGTGGATGGGTTTTTTACGGCTCTGGGTCTTGTGTATGATGACCCGGATCGGGTCTCCCTTGCTGAATCTAAGTTACGTAGGATCCAGCAGGGAGATCGTCCGGCAGAGGAATTCTGTTCGGAGTTCCGTAGGTGGGCCACGGACACCCAGTGGAATGACCCGGCTCTTAGGAGCCAGTTTTGTCAAGGTTTATCTGACAAATTAATATAAAAAAACTGACCGGCACATCCAAACATAGATTCAGTGTGAACAGGTGCTAAACCTAGAGTCACCAACTCATATACATACAAGAGAAAAAGGTAGCACACTGTAGCGCTATAGCTTGCAAACACGAAATATGAAAAATGAATTGCATCATTACCTTAGAAATATGAAAAATTGAGAAGTCTTAGCGCATAAGATGGCCAAATTATGTGAGCCTGATAGCCACGTCAAGGCTCTTCTCGTTAGGACCTGATATACGAGAAGAGCCTTGACGTGGCTATCAGGCTTACATAATTTGGCCATCTTATGCGCTAAGACTTCTCAATTTTTCATATTTCTAAGGTAATGATGCAATTCATTTTTCATATTTTTCATATTTCGTGTTTGCAAGCTATAGCGCTACAGTGTGCTACCTTTTTCTCTTGTATGTATATGAGTTGGTGACTCTAGGTTTAGCACCTGTTCACACTGAATCTATGTTTGGATGTGCCGGTCAGTTTTTTGATATGTATTCATTTACCTTCTACCTGAGCACTCCACCTGGTGGTCACAGGCTTTTTAATTACAACAGGTTCATCACCCCTCCACAGAGATGTAGATTTTAGTCTGAAGAGAGGATTCATACGTTCCCATGCAGACAGACTTTTCTAAGCGAGGATAGGCATTAGTTAGGACCTGATATACGAGAAGAGCCTTGACGTGGCTATCAGGCTCACATAATTTGGCCATCTTATGCGCTAAGACTTCTCAATTTTTCATATTTCTAAGGTAATGATGCAATTCATTTTTCATATTTTTCATATTTCGTGTTTTCAAGCTATAGCGCTACAGTGTGCTACCTTTTTCTCTTATCTGACAAATTAAAGGATGTGCTGGCACAGTATGACCCTCCCACGTCACTGGAAGCCGCTATGGCCCTTGCTATTCGTATTGACAGACGTCTTCGGGAGAGGTGCGGGGTAACTTCGCCCCCTGTGATGACTCCACCTTCCTCAAGGGTCCCTTATATGGAGCTTCCCCTGGCCAGTCCAGAGGAGCCTATGCAATTAGGAGGGACATTATTCTGGGGGAGGGGATCGGTGGGGCGCCACAAAACAGGAGGTTGTTTCTTCTGTGGAAAAAAGGGACATTTTATTAAGGGGTGTCCATCCCGTCCTTTGCAGAGTGAGAAGTCGCCGGAAAACTATTGATCCCAGATTGTGTGGTGGACGGCAATCTGGGAGTAAGTATTTCGTCCCTAAGTTCGTCTCAGTTTCTCGTACCGGCGGAGGTGGTGTGGGTGCGAGAACTGAGAGGATATCTGTTCTTCTGGATAGTGGGTCCGGGGCTAACCTGGTGGATGCTCGCTTTGCCCGGGTTCAAGGTATGCGATTGAGTGTGTTGACTAAACCCGTCCCCATATTCTCGATCGACGCCAGACCTCTCGGTCAGGGAAGTTTTCTGCAAGCAGTGCATAACATAGATCTTCAAGTGGGGGCGTTACATAAAGAACTGTTGTCTTGTTATGTGTTGGAGGGTCTTCCCACTCCTATAGTGCTGGTCCTTCCTTGGTTAACTAAGCATAACCCGGTTATTGATTGGCAATCCAGAGAGATAAGCCAATGGAGTGAATTCTGTCATAAAAACTGCATGGGGCGGTCGCTCCTAGGGCCTTACCTCCATTTCTGGTGGACTTTGAGGATGTATTCTCGGAGAAAGGGTGTCAAGAACTACCTCCTCATCGCGAGTATGACTGTTCTGTTAACTTGCTCCCTGGGGCCAAGTTACCGAAATCTAGGTTGTATAACCTTTCTGGTCCTGAGAGACAGGCCATGAAGGATTATATTTCAGAGAGTCTGGCTAAGGGGCATATTAGACCTTCATCTTCCCCGGTGGCCGCGGGTGCTTCTTTGTGAAAAAAAAAGATGGAGGCCTACGCCCTTGCCTGGATTTCCGTGAGCTTAACCCCTTACTGCCATCCGACGTACTATCCCGTCCATGGTACCTGGGCCCGTATGACCATGGACGGGATAGTACGTCCCAGCGATCGGACGAGCTCCCGGGGGAGCGCAGCCGATCGCGGCCGGGTGTCAGCTGATTATCACAGCTGACACCCAGCACTATGTGTCAGGAGCGGTCACGGACCGCTCCCGGCACATTAACCCCTAGCACACCGCAATCAAACATGATCGCGGTGTACTGGGGGCACAGGGAGGATCGCGCAGGGTGGGGGCTCCCTGCGCGCTCCCCTGAGACCCTTAGAGCAGCGCGATGTGTCGCGCTGTTCCGAGGGTCTGTCCTCCCTTCAGGTCCCCGGATCCAAGATGGCGCCGGGGTCCTGCAGGGAGGCGGCTTCCTCAGTGCCTGCTGAGAGCAGGCACTGAGGAGCCTGCAGCGATGCCAGAGCGATCGCTGGTGTGACAGAGTGCTGTGCACACTGTCACACCAGCGATCTGCTAAAATACAGTGATGTCCCACCCTGGGACAAAGTAAATAAGTTAAAAAAATAAAAATAAAAATTGTTTAAAAAAATCATAAAAAAAATATATATATATTCCCCAATAAATTCATTTTTTCCTGTAAATAAAAAAAACAAAAACAATAAAAGTACACATATTTGGTATTGCCGCGTCCGTAACGACCCCCCCTATAAAACTGTCTCACTAGTTAACCCCTTTAGTGAACCTCTTAAAAAAAATAAAAAAAAAAAACAAAGCAAAAAATCAATGCTTTATCATCATACCGCCGAACAAAAAGTGGAATAACACGTGATCAAAAAGACGGATATAAATAAACATGGTACCGCTGAAAACGTCATCTTGTCCCACAAAAAACGAGCCGCCATACAGCATCTTCAACGAAAAAATAAAAAAGTTATAGCTCGCAGAATAAAGCGATGCAAAAATAATAATTTTTTATATAAAATTGGTTTTATTCTATAAAAGCGCCAAAACATAAAAAAATGATATAAATGAGGTATCGCCATAATCGTACTGACCCGAAGAATAGAACTGCTTTATCAATTTTACCAAACGCGGAACGGTATAAACGCCTCCCCCAAAAGAAATTCATGAATTGCTGATTTTTGTTCATTCTAACCTCCCAAAAATCGAAATAAAAAGCGATCAAAAAATGTCACGTGCTCAAAAATGGTACCAATAAAAACATCACCTCGTCCCGCAAAAAATAAGACCTCACATGACTCTGTGGGCCAAAATATGCAAAAATTATAGCTCTCAAAATGTGATGATGCAAAAACTATTTTTTGCAATAAAAAGCGTCTTAGCGTGACAGCTGCCAATCATAAAAACCCGCTATAAATAGTAAATCAAACCCCCCTTTATCACCCCCTTAGTTAGGGAAAAATAATAAAATTAAAAAAAAGTATTTATTTCCATTTTCCCTTTAGGGTTAGGGTTGCGGCTAAAGTTAGGGTTGGCGCTAAAGTTAGATTAGGGTTAGGGTTTGGATTAGGGTTATGGGTGTGTTAGGGTTAGGTTTGTGGTTAGGGTTGGGACTAGGGTTAGGGGTGTGTTGGGGTTAGGGTTGGAGTTAGAATTGGGGGGTTTCCGCTGTTTAGGCACATCAAGGGCTCTCCAAATGTGACATGGCGTCTGATCTCAATTCCAGCCAATTCTGCATTGAAAAAGTGAAACGGTGCTCCTTCACTTCTGAGCTCTGCCATGCGCCCAAACAGTAGTTTACCCCCACATATGGGGTATCAGTGTACTCTGGACCCCAAGAGTTATTGTGTAATTTGTCCTATTTCTTCTGTTACCCTTTGGAAAATAAAAACCTGGGGGTAAAAATATCATTTAAAAAAAAAAGATTTTTTTATTTTTACTGCTGTACGTTATAAACTTCTGTGAAGCACTTCGGGGTTCAAAGTGCTCACCACACATCTAGATAAGTTCCTTGTGGGGTCTATTTTCCAAAATGGGGTCACTTGTGGGGAGTTTCCACTGTTTAGGCGCCTCAGGGGCTCTCCAAATGCGACATGACGCCCCCAGACCATTCCATCAAAGTCTGCAATCCAAAACGTCACTACTTCCCTTCCGATCCCCGACGTGCACCCATACAGTAGTTTACTCCCACATATTGGGTATCAGCGTACTCAGGACAAATTGGACAACAACTTTTGGGGTCCAATTTCTCCTGTTACCCTTGTGAAAATAAAATATTGGGGACGAAAAAATCATTTTTGTAAAAAAAAAAAAAAAGATTTTTATTTTACAGCTGTACGTTATAAACTTCTGTGAAGCACTTGGGGTTCAAAGTGCTCACCACACATCTAGATAAGTTCCTTGAGGGGTCTAGTTTCCAAAATGGTGTCATTTGTTGGGGGTTTCCACTGTTTAGGCAGATCAGGAGCTCTCCAAACACGACATGGCATCCAGCCAATTCTGTGTTGAAAAAGTCGAACGGCGCTCCTTCCCTTCCAAACTCTGCCATGCACCTAAACAGTGGTTTACCCCCACATATGGGGTATCAGCGTACTCAGGACAAATTGCACAATAACTTTTGGAGTCTTGTTACCCTTGGGAAAATAAAAATTGGGGTGAAAAGATTATTTTTGTGGAAAAAATATGATTTTTTAATTTTACGGCTCTACGTTATAAACTTGTGTGAAGCACTTTGGGGTTCAAATTGCTCACCAAAGATCTAGATAAGTTCCTTAGGGGTCTAGTTTCCCAAATGGGGTCACTTGTGGGGGGTTTCCACTGTTTAGGCACATCAGGGCTCTCCAAATGCAACATGGCGTCCAATCTCAATTCCAGCCAATTTTGTTTGGAAAAAGTCAAATGGTGCTCCTTCCATTCCGAGCTCTGCTGTGCGCCCAAACAGTGGTTCCCCCCCACATATGGGGTATCAGCGTACTCAGGACAAATTGGACATCAACTTTTGTGGTCCAATTTCTCCTGTTACTCTTGGGAAAATAAAAAATTAGTGACTAAAAGATAATTTTTGTGGGAAAAAAAATAGGATTTTTTATTTTCATGCTCGGGCATTATAAACTTGTGTGAAGCATTTGGGGGTTCAAAGTGCTCACCAAAGATCTAGATAAGCTCCTTAGGGGGTCTAGTTTCCAAAATGGGGTCACTTATGGGGTGTTTCCACTGTTTAGGCACATCTGGGGCACTGCAAACGGAACATGACCCCCATCAACGTCTGCATTCCAAAACGTTACTACTTCCTTTCCAAGCCCTGTCGTGCGCCCAAACAGTTTCCCCCCCCCACATATGGGGTATCAGCGTACTCAGGACAAATTGGACAACAACTTTTGGGGTCCAATTTCCTTGGGAAAAATTAAAAATTTGGGACTAAAAAATCATTTTTGTGGAAAATTGTTTTTTTTATTTTTCAGACCCAGGCATTATAAACTTTTGTGAAACACTTGGGGGTTCAATGTGCTCACAACAGATCTAGATAAGTTCCTTAGGGGGTCTAGTTTCCAAAATGGTGTCACTTGTGGGGGGTTTCCACTGTTTAAGCACATCAGGGGCTCTCCAAACACGACATGGCGTCCAATCTCAATTCCAGCCAATTTTAGTTTGAAAAAGTCAATCGGCGCTCCTTCCCTTACGAGCTCTGCCGTGTGCCCAAACAGTGGTTTTCCTCCACATATTGGCTATTGGCGTACTCAGGAGAAATTGCACAACAACTTTATCTGTCCATTTGCTTCTTTTACCCTTGTGAAAATAAAAAAAAAGTTTGTAATAGATCATTTTTGTGGCTAAAAAGTTAAATATTCATTTTTTCCTTCCACGTTGCTTCAGCTCCTGTGAAGCACCTGAAGGGTTAATAAACTTCTTGAATGTGGTTTTGAGTACCTTGAGGGTGCAGTTTTTAGAATGGTGTCACTTTTGGGTATTTTCTGCTATATAGACCCCTCAAATTGACTTCAAATATGAGGTGGTCCCTAAAAAAATGGCTTTGTAAATTTTGTTGTAAAAATGAGAAATCGCTGGTCAACTTTTAACCCTTATAATTTCCTAAGAAAAAAAAAATTTGGTTCAAAAATTGTGCTGATGTAAAGTAGACATGTGGGAAATGTTATTTCTTAACTATTTTGTGTGACATATTTCTCTGTTTTAAGGGAATAAAAATTCAAAGTTTGAAAATTGCTAAATTTTCAAAATTTTCGCCATATTTGCGTTTTTTTCAAAATAAACGCAAGTTATATCGAAGAAATTTTACCACTAACGTGAAGTACAATATGTCACGAGAAAAAAATCTCAGAATCGCGAAGATCCGTTGAAGCGTTCCAGAGTTATAACCTCATAAAGAGACAGTGGTCAGAATTGTAAAAATTGGCCCGGTCATTAACGTGCGAACCACCCTTGGGGTTAAGGGGTTAATCGGATTACGGTCCGAGATCCGTATCCGCTCCCACTTATTCCCGATCTCTTCAATCAGATCGTGGGTGCCAAATGGTTCTCTAAATTGGATCTCAGGGGGGCGTACAATCTGATTAGGATGAAGGAGGGGGATGAGTGGAAGACGGCGTTTAACACTCCGGAGGGGCATTATGAGAACCTTGTCATGCCATTTGGTCTGAGTATTGCCCCGGCGGTGTTTCAACACTTTGTAAATGACATCTTTCGCCACCTAATGGGACAGTTTGTGGTCATATATCTGGATGATATCTTAATTTACTCGCTGGATCTTGTGTCTCATCAGGAGCATGTTAGGCAGGTGTTACAGATCTTGCGGGATAATAAACTGTACGCCAAATGGGAGAAGTGTGTGTTCGCCGTACAGGAACTTCAGTTTTTAGGGTTCCTGGTGTCAGCATCCGGTTTTCGTATGGACCCTGGGAAAGTGCGGACAGTCCTTGAGTGGGATCTGCCAGAGGATCTTAAGGCATTACAACGTTTCCTGGGGTTTGCTAACTACTAGCGGAAGTTCATTTGTAATTTTTCGTCCATAGTTAAACCTCTCACAGACATGACTAAAAAAGGGACGGATTTTTCAAAGTGGTCTGACAAGGCTTGTCAAGCGTTTTCCTCTTTGAAAAAATGTTTTGCTTCTGCACCCATACTTATTCAACCTGATGCGTCACAGCCGTTCATTGTTGAGGTGGACGCTTCCGAGGTAGGGGTGGGAGCAGTATTGTCACAAGGTTCGTCCCCTGGTAAATGGCATCCGTGCGCCGCCTTCTCTAAAAAATTGTCGTCCGCTGAGCGGAATTATGATGTCGGCAATAGGGAACTCTTGGCCATTAAGTTGGCTTTTGAGGAGTGGCGTCATTTTTTGGAGGGGGCAGTCCACCCGGTCACCGTCATTACCGATCACAAAAACCTGCTATATTTAGAGTCCGCTAAACGTCTGAATCCCAGACAAGCTAGGTGGTCGTTGTTTTTTACCAGGTTTAATTTTGTCGTCACATATCGTCCTGGCTCAAAAAATGTTAAGGCGGATGCCTTATCTCGCTGTTTCCCAGGGGCTGGGAATACGGAGGACCCGGTTCCGGTCCTTCAGGAGGGGGTGGTGGTGTCGGCAGTATGCTCTGAGCTTGAGGAGGAGGTATTGGAGGCTCAGGGGGACGCCCCTGTAGGACCTCCAGGGAGACTGTTTGTTCCAAATCAGTTGCGACAAAAGGTGATCGAGGCACACCATAATTCAGCTTTGGCAGGACACCGAGGGAGTAAAGCAACTGAGGATCTCCTCTCGCGCCGGTTTTGGTGGCCTAACTTACATAGGGAGGTGGTAACTTTTGTCGCGTCCTGCGAGGTTTGTGCGCGCTCTAAGACCCCACATACCCGTCCGTCGGGGACCCTCTTACCTTTGAAGATCCCGGAGCGTCCGTGGACTCATCTGTCTATGGACTTCATTACGGACCTCCCGCCATCTTAGGGTAAAACAGTCATACTCGTTGTAGTGGACAGGTTCAGCAAGATGGCACATTTTATCGCTCTTCCTGCTCTTCCTAATGCTAAAACTCTTGCGCAGGTGTTTATTGGGGAGATTGTAAGGCTTCACGGGGTACCCTCCGATGTGGTGTCGGATCGGGGGTCTCAGTTTGTGTCCAAATTCTGGAAAGCATTTTGTACACGGCGGGGGATGCAGTTGTCATTTTCATCGGCTTTTCACCCGCAGACCAATGGTCAGACAGAGCGTCTGAACCAGAGCTTGGAGACATATCTCCGGTGTTTTGTGTCAGAGAACCAGGAGGACTGGGCTTCTTTCTTGCCTCTGGCGGAATTTGCTCTAAATAATAGGCGGAGCGAGTCCACTGGTAAGTCCCCGTTTTTTGGGGCATATGGTTTTCACCCCCAGTTTTGTACTTTCAATAGGGGGGGCTCTTCTGGGGTTCCTGAGGAGGAACGATTTTCGTCGTCACGTGCTTCAGTATGGAGAGGAGTGCTGAATAATCTGAGTACTATGGGGAACCGATACAAACGTATGGCTGATAGGAGGAGAGTGTCTGGTTCGGACCTATGTGTGAACAATCTGGTATGGTTGTCTACCTAAAATATAAAACTTAAGGTTCCCTCCTGGAAACTGGGTCCCAGGTTCATCGGGCCATACAAGATCAGTGCTATAATCAATCCGGTTGCATTCCGTCTTGACCTCCCTCCTACATTTAAAATTCATAATGTGTTCCACAGATTGTTGCTTAAGAGGTATGTGGCGCCGGTGATACCTTCACCTTTACCTCCTCCTCCTGTGGTGGTCAATGGTAACTTGGAGTTACAGGTGTCGAGACTCATCGATTCACGTCTGAATCGCCGGTCCCTTCAGTACCTTGTTCATTGGAGGGGGTATGGTCCTGAGGAGAGGACGTGGGTTTCTGCGTCGGATATTAACGCAGACCGATTGGTTCGGGCCTTCCACACTACTCACCCAGATAAACCCGGCCCTGAGGGTCCGGAGGCCCCTCGTAGAAGGGGGGGTACTGTCACGGGTGTGTCGCTGCGAAGATCGTCGCGATTGCACACCCTGACTTCTCACAGCTGAGTTTCTGGTGCTGGGTGTTTTTCGGCAGAGAGGGAGTTAATTCTTCCTCTCTCTGTGCTGGACTAGACCAGCCTCGCTCAGCTGCAATTAATGTTGTGGTAATTGGTTTTCTTCAAATACCTGCCTGTCTGCTGGGAAGTGTCGGTGAAAGCATTCATGCAGACCAGCAGAGCGGATCGTTGTATGGTGAAGGCTGAAGTTAAGAGTACCTGTGTGGTCTTTTTTCCCCTCCTCTCTTTATCATTTATCTCCGTACCCGTTGGTGTCCCCTCTGTTTCCTGTGGTGTGACTTTTGTATGCAAGGTGGATTTTAGTTTACCCCTTGTACTGTCTCGTTTGTTTATTACTGTGTTTAGGCATATACCTACCAGTCCCCGGTGTTGTGATCAGGGTCCTTCTCAGGACTGGATCACTGACGTTCAGGGATCCTCAGGAGGTAGGGATTACGCTGGCGGCCTGGACCTCTGTACCATCAACAGTACCTCCAGGTAGAGGGATTAGTCAGGACCCCAGCTTAGGGTCAGCATAGACCCCAGACCTCCTGTATGCAGTAACAGCGTGACAATATGTATAAGAAACGGGGTAAAATGTCCATTTTGATAGCATTCATCGGCCTCCTAATAATTTAGCAATCCCACTTAAATTTTGTGCTCCTGCCCCTGTACGTATATCTTTTCTATAACGTTCCATTAGCAATGTTTTATAATGTTCCCCCTTATATAAATTATGCCCATCTTTGGGGCAATCCCCTATCCATTTATCATTCCTTATTTAGCGTCCCCATCCCCACCTTGCTCGACTCCTCTCTCTAATTTGCATTGCGATCTGTCCCCGAGAACACACATTCACAAAGTCCTTGGTTGAATGCACACGAGCAGGGCACGTAATTCTCCCCTTTGACTTCTGGAAGTGCTCATACATGTGACCGCGGTGCGTTCCACCTGCGGTCCACTGAGCGCAGTTCCGGAAGTCCCTTTAGACTGGGGCGTGTAACCCTGAGCGCGCGCTGCTGTGAAACCGCCGGACATCGCCGCCCTATCCGTGAGCAGCACCTTCTGAGCGCGCGCTGCTGTGAAACCGCTGGACATCACTGCCCTATCCGTGAGCAGCACCTTCTCTATATATACTTTACCCACACCTACATAACAATCACGCCCTGGAAGAAGCCACTAGGTGAAACGGTGCCCATTGGACGACAGGGGACTCACGCTGCTTTCCATCCTGCCTACACTCGTCCGTTCATCCTCATGTAAGTTAGGGAATCATAATGAATGTAAACCCATCTAGACGCACTCATCAGTATATGTCTACTTGCATGAGGTTTTTAGCACTTTTTTAGGCTTTGCATCTTTTCATGTGATCCATTTGCCATTTATTGCATGTCCTTTTCTTTATGCCCTCACTTGACTTGAATTATGTCTAAGCCATGACACTTAAACAATGTCTATAAGAGTGGTAACATCTTTATGCACACTGGTGCTCTTTATATGATGTAATAATCTCTTTGCTATAAAATTGTTGTTTTACAGCCACTTTTGGCTATAATGGCTATATGGTACTTCCCACATGTATGTATTATTTGATTCTTCTATGGCATCTAGTGTCTTTCCTCTACCCTAATTTTTGGAAACTCCCCTTTTACTCTATGTTTAAATTGTCTTCTTCTTAAATGAAAATTTTTATTATTAATGTTAAGTCACCAAGCTCTTTTTTGAATCACTTCTTATCTATGTGGCGCCCACCACTATAGATTATGCTGAAACCTTTTGCTTTGATAACTGCTTTGCACACTCTTAGCATTCTCTTGATGAGCTTCAAGTGGTAGTCACTGGGATGGTTTTCACTTCACGGGTGAGCCCTGTCAGGTTTAATAAGTGGGATTTCTGGCCTTATAATTGGGGTTGGGACCATCAGTTGTGTTGTGCAGAAGTCTGGTGGATACACAGCTGATAGTCCTACTGAATAGACTGTTAGAATTTGTATTATGGCAAGAAAAAAGCAGCTAAGTAAAGAAAAACGAGTGGCCATCATTACTTTAAGAAATGAAGGTCAGTCAGTCCGAAAAATTGGGAAAACTTTGAAAGTGTCCCCAAGTGCAGTTGCAAAAACCATCAAGCGCTACAAAGAAACTGTCTCACATGAGGTCCGCCCCAGGAAAGGAAGACCAAGAGTCACCTCTGCTTCTGAGGATAAGTTTATCCGAGTCACCAGCCTCAGAAATCGCAGGTTTACAGCAGCTCAGATTAGAGACCAGGTCAATGCCACACAGAGTTCTAGCAGCAGGCACATCTCTACAACAACTGTTAAGAGGAGACTTTGTGCAGCAGGCCTTCATGGTAAAATAGCTGCTAGGAAACCACTGCTAAGGACAGGCAACAAGCAGAAGAGACTTGTTTGGGCTAAAGAACACAAGGAATGGACATTAGACCAGTGGAAATCTGTGCTTTGGTCTGATGAGTCCAAATTTGAGATCTTTGGTTCCAACCACCGTGTCTTTGTGCGACGCAGAAAAGGTGAACGGATGGACTCTACATGCCTGGTTCCCACCGTGAAGCATGGAGGAGGAGGTGTGATGGTGTGGGGGTGCTTTGCTGGTGACACTGTTGGGGATTTATTCAAAATTGAAGGCATACTGAACCAGCATGGCTACCACAGCATCTTTCAGCGGCATTCTATTCCATCCGGTTTGCGTTTAGTTGGACCATCATTTATTTTTCAACAGGACAATGACCCCAAACACACCTCCAGGCTGTGTAAGGGCTATTTGACCAAGAAGGAGAGTGATGGAGCCTCCACAGTCACCAGACCTGAACCCAATCGAGATGGTTTGGGGTGATCTGGACCGCAGAGTGAAGGCAAAAGGGCCAACAAGTGCTAAGCATCTCTGGGAACTCCTTCGAGATTGTTGGAAGACCATTTCCGGTGACTACTTCTTGAAGCTCATCAAGAGAATGCCAAGAGTGTACAAAGCAGTAATCAAAGCAAAAAGTGGCTACTCTGAAGAACCTAGAATATAAGACATATTTTCAGTTGTTTCACACTTTTTTGTTAAGTATATAATTCAACATGTGTTAATTCATAGTTTTGATGCCTTCAGTGTGAATGTACAATTTTCATAGTCATGAAAATACAGAAAATCTTTAAATGAGAAGGTGTGTCCTATCTTTTGGTCTGTACTGTATATAATAGACTACATATGTCAAATTGTGGCCCGCGGGCCAAATTTGGCCCCCAGGGTGAGTATATTTGGCCTGCGACACTGGGCGGTTCCTTCAAGTATATTTGGCCCATGACACTGTGCAGGTCCTTCGAGTATATGTGGCCCACGACGCCAGGTGGGTCTCCTGCATGGCATCACACTTTCTGGGAGAAAGCGTCGCCTGACTCTCCCATCATTCCCCCTTTGTGTCTGATGTTTCAGCGCAGCGGCTCGCTGGCGTCATTACAACGTGCCTGCTGTACTGAGATGTGGCAGAGGTATTTATTTTTTTAAATGTGGGTCCCATTATACTATATGGAGCACTGTGGGCTCATTATACTATATAGAGCACTATGTGGGCTCATTCTACTGTATAGATCACTCTGGGCCATTATACTGTATGAAGCACTATGTGGGCCCATTATACTGTATGAAGCACTATGTGGGCCCATTATACTCTATGGAGCACCATGTGCAGCCCATTATACTGTATTGAGCACCATGTGCAGCCCACTATACTGTATGGATCACTATGTGGGCCCATTATACTATGGAGCACTATGTGGGCCCATTATACTGCATTGAACACTGTGGGCCAATTATACTGTATTGAACACTATGTGGTCCCTTTATACTGTATAGAGCACCATGTGCAGCCCACTATACTGTATGGAGCACTATGTGGGCCTATTATACTGCATTGAACACTGTGGGCCCATTATACTGTATGGGGCACTATGTAGGCCCTTTATCCGGGATAGAAAGCAATGCAGGGCACTGTTATACTGTATGGAGGACTATGCGGGGCTTTCACATATAAAAAAAAGTCCATTGTTATACTTAATAAGGGAAAAACTTCCTTCATTGAAGACATTTTCTTAATAAATACTACAGACTTTTAATTTTGGACTTCTGTGTATTTGAGTTTGAGACATCCCTGTAAGACAAATGAGCCAGAGCATCTCTTTGCTATCTGGAACTTCATTTTGATGGCTACATGCTCCAATAAATCAGATAGAAATAGCTTGTCTTTATGATGAGACAGCCCTTCACACTATCTTTTTCTGTCATTTTTTTAATAGCCCCGTTAATCTTAAAATACTGGAAAACATTTAAAAAACACTCAAAAGAATCATCTTGTTGTTTCAATGTAAACACCACTTTGTGTTCATAGGTTCAGGCTTTTGAGCATCTTTAACTCTTCTAGCTTTGAAAGATGTCAAACTTTTGAAAAAAGTAACATGCTCATTCTTCATTTTTTTCCACTAGGAATACACTACATACTATACAATTTAAATCAATGGGAAGGCTAAAAAAAAGACGCCTGGACATCTTATTGAACATTTTGTAAGTGCTAAAAAGAACAGGTATAAAAACCCTTGCCAATGTAATGGCGCCTTATAAACTCTGGAAAGCGTTGACCAAAATCCTGGTGGAAAAAAATGTTGACTAAACAGTCCAGGAATTGACCAAAATCGCTCACGTTTAAATGCCTGAAAAAACAGCAATTCCTGATGCATCCTCCACTTGAAAAATGGATGCTTTTGACTGCCGGAAAAACAGTATGAATATATGCTAAGACACAGTTGGATGCTTACATGGCACGTGCTTGGTTTACACCCTTTTTTCTGCTATTTTCTCTGTTTGCTGCCATAAAGTCCCCATTCTGTCAATCATTAATGTTAGACACGTGCAGCTGGTAATTCTGAAATGTCATCATGAAATAAGCTGGTTAGGAAAGAATACTCCTACAGACAAAAGTGAAATCAAGGCCTATGTAATTATGTCAGGGGGTGTGAAGCTGTTTTTTTATGTGCTGAGATACCGTAGTTTTATTATTGTAAGGTATTGGATTGCTTGGTGTATATAGTGAGTACACTGGTTTAAATGCAGTTTCTAGATTGCAGATTTATTCATAGATTAGATACAGGTTCTGTTGCTTTGAGAGAAGCAAACAATCATTATGTAGGAGGCAAATGCTGACACGTCACTGCGTTGACACAAAAGGAGGTATTTGGATGAGGACAGTTCCTAAGTGATGATTGTTAGAAGTCAGTGTAAATCTTTTTGACATTTTAAAACATGCACATGGCAGAGCTTGGATGACGGGTCCCTAGTAACATTACCACTTACTGGTGCTTCCTTACAGCTATATGCAAATAATATCATTGCTTGCTGAGGAAAACACCCCATAATATGGCATCTGGTTATGGCGGAGAATACCCCTGTAATATTGAATCTGGGTATGGAAGAGAACCAACATAATAATATATGGCTTCAGGATATGACAATATGTATGACCAGGTGCAATTGACTTAGAAGAGAGTTTGTTTCCTAATTCAAACTGCAAATTACACACACAAGTATTGTTTGCATAAAATACATATATCCAATAACATGTAATAAACTTTTTATGTATTTTTTTTTAGCTTCATGTATTTGCAGCCAATTAAACCCCAGGGAAACATATTCTTTTTACACATGAAGCCACACTGCACGTTGCAACTCAACAAGCCATTACTTTATTGAGCAAGTTGACAAGGGGAGTATCGACACAACGCTGGGTTTCATTATAGCAGCTGCAGTATCAGGTTAGTCTCTCCGCCTTCTAATGAGAGCTCATAAATCAAAACGTTCCAGATTCATAACGAGCTAAATATTTCAGATGCTTTTTGCAAGCAGAGAAACAGCTATTGAGTGGTGTCTTTGATTATGAGCTCAATTTGGGCAGCTGTTTAACAAAAATGTCTGCCTGTCTGCTATTGTGCATCAATAATTCACCACTCAGAAGAACAAATAGTCCCTCAGGTCTATTCTTACTGCGAGACAATCGCAGCTAGTGAGAAGCACTGTGCCCGTTTTGGATTGAGTTCATTTTTAGTGGACCTATCGTGTCCTCAGAAAGCTGAGGCAGCCATCTTTGTATTACAAAAAAATGGGGATGTTGCATAAATAGAAATATATTATTCCATGCCCAGTGAGAGATGGGAGACCCCCACCACATACAAGGGTTAACCAGTAGTAGGAGAGACTCCCTCCACCACAACACACAAGTCATCCAGTAAGGGAAGTGAGACAACTAACACTCACAGAGGGTCACCCAGAGAAAAAAAATAATATATAAGGTACAGGTCCTGTATTTTTCTTGCAAAGTTAGAACAACAATTTGAACTTAACGTTTCAATTTTTGCTACTAAAGTCATCTTGTGTTGCAAAGATCTTGTGCAGAGATGCTTTTAGAGGGTTTTGTTGATGGTGTTATATGGAGGCACAAGGATAATTTAGGACTAATTTGTATGCAGCCAATTTAATCTGTCTTAATTGTATGTACAGGATATATTGATAATCTAGTTGAAGGATAGGTCATTGATACCAGATTGTTGGGTCAGTTCCCTCCGGTCAGGTGTTAAAGGCTGCACAGCTTCACTCGCTTTTTAGCAGCTGCTGCAAAGTATTGGAGAACAGCTCCTATTCAGAAGACTACAGCTCTGTATCATGTGTTTTTTATCCGGCTGCTGGAGTTTATGGTAGCTGATCTGTGGGATTTAACAGGTGTCGGACCTTACCAGTCTTATGGATAAGTCTCCAATATAAGCTTAGCAGTCAACCCATGTTATAGAAATGGTCTAATGCTGAAAGAAAAAAGCCTTGTGTCTATAATAAATACAACATAGAAACGTGGCATCAAGTTCTGTCATTTTGCTGCCATTTCATTTATTTTTGTTTTCAGTAGAATAGAAAAAAATAGAAAAAAATCCATGTAAAATAGGAATCTTAGTTGCATTGCTTCTTATTGTTAGGTTATGTGTCTGCTAGGAACGAGTCTACGTATAGTGGGACACTGTATCTTAGGCACGTAAAATCATTACGAGAAAAGCTCTTAATTACACAGCGGAAATCCCTTTTGGCTTGGCAGGAGCCTGGATGATTCCTAGAAAAGCATTTTTTTAATATTAGGGCAACTTTCGGTTTATTTAAAACAAAATGATTAGTTTTTGCCACTGGCAGGATTAATTGAAAGCAAAGCAAAGCCATTACTATCTTTTGGAAGAAAATTTAATCATTGTATTATATTCACCATCTCCATAGCTTATGCACAATCCTTTTACTGAAATGTGTCACAGCGACTCTGGCTGATTTTAGTAGAGCGTTATACTGGTGATTTTTTTCCTCCCATATTAGTTAAAGTGAATCTGTCACCCCATTTTTTGACCATCAGCTGTAGCCACCGCTGTCAGGGGCTTATCTACAGCATTCTGTAATGCTGTAGATAAGCCCCAATGTCACCTGAAAGATAAGAAAAACGAGTTATATTATACTCACCCTGGGCCGGTCCGCCGTCCAGTTCGGTCCGATGGACGTCGCGGTCCGGTCCAGCCCCTGATGGCGGTGGCTATAGCTGATGGTCGAAAAATGGGGTGACAGATTCCCTTTAAGCAGTTCCTGGACCTCAATGAGCTCTTATTGATCGAGCCAATTTTGACTAATGACAAAGCCAAATTTTACAATTGTGACCACTATCACTTCATGAGGTTATAACTCTGGAAAACTTCAACGGATCCCACTGATTCTGAGATTTTTTTTTCGTGACATATTGAACTTAATGATAGTGGTAAATTTATTTGATATAACTCGCTTTTATTTGTGGAAAAAATGAAAATTTTGCAAAAATGTTGCCATTTTCAATTTTTTAATTCTTTTGCCCTTAAATCGGAGAGATATTTTGCACAAAATAGTTAATAAATAAAAATTTCCCACATGTATATTTTACATCAGCACAATTTTTGAAACATTTTTTTTGTTAGGAGGTTATAAGGGTTAAAAGTTGACCAGCAATTTCTCATTTTTCCAACAAAATTTACAAAACCATTTTTTTTAGGGACCACATCACATTTGAAATGACTTTAAGGGGCCAATATGACAAAGTACCCAAAAGTGACACCATTCTAAAATCTGCAACCCTCAGGGTGCTCAAAACCATATTCAAGAAGTTTATTAACCCTTCAGAATTTTATCCAGGTGTATAATGAGCATTTTGAACCCATAGGTATGATACAGAATTTGATAACATTAGGTTGTCATATTGAATGTTGTCATTAGTGTTCAGCGCAAGTGCTCGCTACTCCAGTTTGTATCGGGTGCTCGGATATGCATCGAATATCGCAGGTGCTTGAGTGACATGCTCAAGTCCCTGCCCCGCATGTTTCGTGGTTGTTAGGCACCCACAAAAAAACATGCGGGATCTGCGTTACTCTGTGTATACCCGAGAACCCGATGCAAACTAGCCGTCATATCGTCATTTTTCTTTTCTTTTTTTTTTTTTTTTACTTTTGAAAAAACACAATCCTAACCCCAACTCCACCTGCAAAGAATGGAAAATATTTTCTATAATTTTCATCTAACTAAGGGGGTGACAAAGGGGGGTTTGTTACATTTTTTTTATTTTGATCACTGTGATATGATCTATCACAATGATCAAAAGGATTCCTAGGAAAAATTCCTATTGTTGCCTGGTATGGCTGGCAGATCTCTGCGGCTCTCTGTGCATTCGCCAGGCATTTATTTTCCAAGAAGATGACGTTGGGTCGGTGAACAGATCAGGAGTGACCAGGGGATGACGGAGGTATCAGGCGGTCTTGGGAAAATCCAGCCCTGATCGTGTTCTCTGGGGCCTGGAGATTTATCAACTCTGAGGGGCACTACAGTTTTAAAACGGCGATGAGGGAATAAGTACGATTAGCGGCCGCCGTTTTAATGCGTATTAGGAGGTTATTAAGGGGTTAAGATCTCTGGGCTGGACAGAGATCTCCCTGAGAATCTGCTTTCAAATGTTATTATGAAAGGGGTCGTAAAAAGTGTGAGACATGTAGTTCGGGAGAGAAGGGTCAGTCAGTACATGTCTCACACTGGTAATACCCTCTTTCATTTAAAATAGGCTCTGAAGGCAGATTTTCAGGAAGATCTGTGTCCGCGATATAGATCTATACTTAACAGCTCAATTACATATTAAGAAAAATGTTGATAGGACATCGGATCGCAGATATAAAGGTATTATTTTATTCAACTTTCTATGAAGTACATGACCGTATAGATGGCTTAGTAAGGTTGATCCCTATAAGGATTGTTACATGGTGGCATCTGTTGTGGGTATCATGTCATGGCTCTGTCACTTTATTAATTTAATACAGAAGCACTGTACTTCAATGAAAGACCCATTTAGAAATATCATCATGTTATGTTTTTGCACTTATATCCATGGACGTATTAGATGTAAACAAACAGTGCTACCTGTATTGCGTGTTACAACTACATATACCGTATATACTCGAATATAAGCTGAGTTTTTCAGCGCATTTTTTTGTGTGCTGAAAGCGCCCCCTCGGCTTATACTCGAGTGAGGTGACCAAAACATGGAGGGGGAGGGGCAGCGGCAGAGCAGCGGGTCACAGGAGGCAGGAGCCGGTTGCTGCTGCTAACTCCTGTGCCTGCTGCTAAAGATAAATGAATATTCACTGCACTGGCAATGTATATTCATTTCTCTGTAATAGCCCTCCCAAGGGCGTGGAGAGAGGGGAATATTCATTACCCTTAGGTAGCGGCACACGTTACCGCCCGGAGGCTGACACTGTGCGTGCTACTTAATACTGCCCTCCACGAGCGATGAGTATTCTGACAGCAGTTCTCTGCTAGTGAGCAGCGCATGACATCCCTGCCATGTGCTGCTTACAAGCATAAAGCAGCTGCTGGTACCGGAACAAGACGCTGCGAGGGAGCGCAGGATGGTAACTGTAATTGTTTTATTTTTTTTATGTTTTTTGATGGAGCCATGCATAAATGTATAAGGATGGGGTAATGCATACAAGGATAGGGATGGGGCCATGCATACACGAATTGGGATGGAGCCATGCATACACGGATAGGGATGAAGCCATGCATTCAATGATAGGGATGTTGCCGTGCATACAAGGATAGGGATGGAGCTATGCATACAAGGATGGGGATAAGTCACCCGTGCATACCAGGATGGGGATAAGTCGCCCGTGCATACCAGGATGGGGATAAGGAGCCATGCAGACAAGGATAGGGATGAGTAACCATGCATACCAGGATAGGGATGAGGAGCCCGTGCATACCAGGATGGGGATGAGGAGGCCGTGCATACCAGGATGGGGATAAGGGAACAATGCATACGAGGCTTATACTCGAGTTAAGAAGTTTTCCCAGGTTTTTTTTTTTAGGTAAATTTAGGTGCCTCGGCTTATACTTGGGTTGGCTTATGCTTGAGTATATACGGTATATTATATTTTTTGTATACTGTTTGCAGCTTTGTATTGTAAGAAGCCAGACGCTTTGCATTTGGCTTTCTAGAAATGTTATGCTCCCTAACAAAAAGTGAATATTGGATTTAGCCAGACTGCCAAGAAACCAGCTTTCTATTCAACAGGACATCTAAATTCTTCCAACTGGCTTCCTGACAGCAACAACATCACAGCTCTGATTTATACGCTGCTGATCCAGAGCGTGAAGGGTAAATGCTGAAGACACAGCAGAGCTTGTGACAATACATTGTTTGTGTAGACATAATAAACCACTGCCTCACTGGCCCTCTTTACTGAAGAACCTAAAAATGGTGGTGAGTTGACATTAACCCCAAAATATACATATATCTCCAAATACATATCCTTTAGTTGCTAGTTTTTCTCATGTTTTTACTAATCTTATCCAGCCACTTCTATGTATCTGGAGACTTTAAGTACGGTACCTAACAGCTCCCACAGGGATTTGGTATACAGTTTTCCTAGACAATCAAAACCATCTAGTAATGCAAAATTACTCAACACTTCTTATATTGCTGGTCGCTTTGCAGGGCATTATCACAGATTTATTGCAGAAATGTTATTAAATGTATGCTTTTGCAACCAGAATATTTTTTTATCAGTTGCATAAATTTCAGTTGCATGTAAATATGCCTCTGGGATTTTTAAAGGGGATGTCCAGTTTAGGAAATTTTGAGTCAGTAACTTGTTCTCTCTTTAGGATACACTTCTTTTGATCACAGTGGAGAGCAGCTACAAAGAGCATCACCCACTGAATAACAATAGTGTAATTAATTTTCTCTGTTGTGACTTTGTAAGGAAATTGAAAATTTGCTGCAAGATTTACCACCGATTTAAAGATGATCAGTGGGAGTCACAGGAGGGTGACACTTTGGGATCAGCTTATCAAGTGACACTTCTACCAAGTGGTAATTTTCCATAGTAGAAACCCCTTAGCTGTAGTAGAAACCGCTTAGCTGTAATCAGGGCCATAGTTGTACTCAACTACACACGTGTTCAAAATTGTTGGTACCCCTAGTGTAATGACAGAAAAACCCACAATGGTGACAGAAATAACTTGAATCTGATAAAAGTAATAATAAAAAATCTATGAAAATGAACAAATGAAAGTCAGACATTGCTTTTCAACCATTCTTCCACAGAATTTGTAAAAAAATAAAACTCATGAAATAGACCTGGACAGAAATGATGGTACCCCTGAAAATAATGTGACAAAAGGGACATGTTACATCAAGGTGTGTCCACTAATTAGCATCACAGGTGTCTACAATCCTGGAATCAGTTAGTGTGCCTGTAAAGAGGGCTACAGATACTCACTGTGCTGTTTGGTGACATGGTGAGTATCACACTCACCATGGACCAGAGGAAGCGAAGGAAAGAGTTGTCTCAGGAGATTAGAAAGAAAATTATAGACAAACATGTTAAAGGTATAAGTTACAAGCAGGGCTGTAGAGTCGGTGAGCCAAACCTCCAACTCCTCAATTTCCATGACACCAACTCCGACTCCCTCATACGAGGGCTGTGGAGTCTGTAAGCCAAACCTCCGACTCCCAACGCCTCAATTTCCATGACTCCGACTCCACCAAAATGGGATCCGACTCCACAGCCCTGGTTGTAAGACCATCTCCAAGCAGCTTGATGTTCCTGTGACTACAGTTGCACGTATTATTCAGACATTTAAGCGACAAATAATACGAATGGTAAAAAAAAAGAGCCCAGAAAGACTTCTAAACAGATTAAAGGTGAACTTTAAGCTCAAGGAACATCAGTGTCAGATTGCACCATCCGTTGTTGTAGGAGCCAAAGTGCGCTTCATTGGAGACGACCAAGTAGGATTTCATTGTTGAAAAAAAAATCATAAGAAAAGCCCGACTGGAATTTGCCAAACTACATGTTGACAAGCCACAAAGCTTCTGGGAGAATGTCCTATGGACAGATGGGAGCAAAAATTGAACTTTTTGGCAAGGCACATCAGCTCTATGTTCACAGATGGAAAAATGAAGCATATCAAGAAAAGAACACTGTCCCTACTGTGAAACATGGAGGAGGCTCTGTTATGTTCTGGGGCTGCTTTGCTGCATCTGGCACAGGGTGTCTAGAATCTGTACAGGGTACAATGAAATCTCAAGACTATCAAGGGATTCTAGAGAGAAATGTGCTGCCCAGTGTAGAAAGCTTGGTCTCAGTCGCAGGTCATGGGTTTTGCAGTAGGATAATGACCCAAAACGCACAGCTAAAAACACCCAAGAATGGCTAAGAGGAAAACATTGGGCTATTCAGAAGTGGCCTTTGAGCCCTGACCTAAATCCTATTGAGCAACTTTGGAAAGAGCTGAAACATGCCGTCTGGAAAAGGCAACCTTCAAACATGAGACAACTGGAGCAGTTTGCTCTTGAGGAGTGGGCCAAAATACCTGTCGAGAGGTGCAGAAGTCTCATTGACACTTACAGGAATCGTTTGATTGCAGCAATTGCCTCAAAAGGTTGTGCAACAAAATATTAAGTTAAGGGTACCATCATTTCTGTCCAGGCCTATTTCATGAGTTTTTTATTTTTTTTTTAAATTCTGTGGAAGCATGATTGAAAAGCAATGTCTGACTTTCGTTTGTTCATTTTCATAGATTTTTTATCTATTATTACTTTTGTCAGATTCAAGTTATTTCTGTCACCATTGTGGGTTTTTCTGTCATTACAAGAGGGATACCAACAATTTTGACGACGTGTGTAGCTTTACCAAATAACTAGCAAACATTTGACTCCTCATTAGACTAATTTGTTTTAACCTGCAGCGTTCAGTATATTTCTGTATATCCTTTTATCTTATACTGGACAGAGATTTTCATTTTCCTCCAGTACCACTTGGCATTATTTCAAGCTTAGCCTTACACTTACCACCTGAACTTCAAAGTGATAAAATGACTTCTTCTCTGGACTGGGAACTTTATCCCCTATATTATATACTGCTGAAATAACCAGTAAGCTAAATAGGATCTTGTGTCTTTGGATAGTGTGACGAGAGCTGGAGATGTCTGGCTTGTGTTAGTCAGTGACCTGCTGGTTGCCAAGGAGTCATAAGTAAGATTCTGTACTATGTATTCCTCCAGCCAAAGTGTAACAGCACTTAAAGAGACACTGGCTCTTTGGCCATGTTTCTATTCGCGGAAGTGCTGATTTATTTACTTCAGGTGTTTGCCCAACACTATCAATTTGCTTGATCATAGTATTTTTGCACTGGGGCACTGTTTTCTGCTGTCCCTGCCATTTCCAGTGGCAGGGCACATGCTCGACCATTAGTTCATTTAGTTCTGCTCATTGCAGTTGTACATTTACAAATAATTTTGGGATCCCCATTCTAGCTGTAGCTGAAGCGTTCTCCATTTGGATGTTTTTTACCTATGTATTTAGATAGTTTTCAGGCATTTATGACCTGTGCACATGATACTTAAAAGCCCATTATGCTTAGAGCCGCAACAAAAAGTTCCTGTCTGGAGGACTCAGCATTTTAATGAATTTTGCTAATGATCTATTGGTCCTAATTGGAGCTACCTAGGCTTCATTCTTCTTACTGTATCTCTTAAAGAAAAAAACACTTGCCGAATGTAACCAACAGAAATAATAGCTGTTCGATCAGTAATGAATAAACACTGTGTAGGGAAACGGTTCACCAGACCATGTTGTCATAGACCAGATCATATACAAAGATATATTAAAACCAGGTAATCTGCTCACCTGAACGAATTGTGTAGGCACAACTCCTGTGAAAGCTCTATAACGGTAGCTGCTGCCCTGTAGCTGGGGATGAACTCCACCAGAATGATTGAAGGCAAAGACAATTCACGGTTTTGAGCTGCGCTAATCGAAATGATCAGTTGGTTTTTTACACTTGAGAAAGACACCAGTCTGGCTTGGAGACGTGTTGTGGAATAAAAACCTGCATCATAATCACAGTTATACAAGATTATTGGAAATGTCACCAATTGCTGTCTGTGACTGGTTTACCTTGCAACGCATTTTAGACTTTTGTCTACTGCCATCTGAAACTTTTTACTTTTTCATAAAGTTTTTTCTCTTTGGTGTCAAAAATCAGCTCAGTTTACAAAAATTAAGGGTTGAATTTCATATCCATTTGGCAATGCGTTTCTTCCAAAAATTTGCACATTTATGCAAATATTTTTATAATTGGCATGTTCTGATATCATAAGGCTTTGATTTGATTTTACCGCTGGTGGATCTTGGGGTGAACCTGACAGCAGAGAGGATTAATCTTTGCTCCGTGAACACAGTACAGTATCAAGATGCCCCAATATAAGGTGCTGAAAATTTTCTACTAAATCTAATTAGAAACTAAAGTGTCTCACCAGTCCAATCCATGCTCCACGTTCTGTCATGTAAGCCAGGGTTCGACAAACCCGGGCGCCAGGTCGCCAGTGGCGCCTAGAAAATCATGCCTGGCGCCCGGGTTTGTCGGGGCCCTGAGCAGGCGGGAGGGCCCCCTCGCCGTCGGGCACCCCGGCGCCCGTTAGCGGAGGAGAGCGGTGTCAGCGCCGCCACCCGCCCCCGCCTGCTCAGGGCCCCGGCAGCAGCTGGCACAATACTTACCTCTCCCGTGCCTCCGCTGCCGCAGCTCCTCTCACAGCAGCGCCGCTGAATGACGTCATCATTCAGCGGCCGGCTGTGGCAGAGAGCGCGGACGCCGGTCAGGTGAGATGTGTATGTGTGTGTGTGTGTGTGTGTGTGTGTCTGTCTGTGTGCATCATTGTGTGTGTGTGTGTGTATGTGAGAGAGTGCTTGTGTGCTGCATGTGTGATGGTGGTGGGGGGAGGGCAGTGATGATGGGGAGGTATTGATGACAATGGGGAGGCATTGATGATAATGGGGAGGCATTGATGATAATGGGGAGGCATTGATGATAATGGGGAGGCATTGATGATAATGGGGAGGCATTGATGATAATGGGGAGGCATTGATGATGATGGGGAGGCATTGATGACAATAGGGAGACATTGATGATAATGGGGAGGCATTGATGATAATGGGGAGGCATTGATGCTAATGGGGAGGCATTGATGCTAATGGGGAGGCATTGATGACAATGGGGAGGCATTGATGACAATGAGGAGGCATTGATGACAATGGGGAGGCATTGATGACAATGGGGAGGCATTGATGATAATGGCGAGGCATTGATGAAAATGGGGAGGCATTGATGACGATGGGGAGGCATTGATGACGATGGGGAGGCATTGATGACGATGGGGAGGCATTGATGACGATGGGGAGGCATTGATGACGATGGGGAGGCATTGATGACGATGGGGAGGCATTGATGACGATGGGGAGGCATTGATGACGATGGGGAGGCATTGATGACGATGGGGAGGCATTGATGACGATGGGGAGGCATTGATGACGATGGGGAGGCATTGATGACGATGATGAGCAGGCATTGATGATGATGGGGAGGCGATGATATGATGAGGAGGCAATGATGTTGATAGGAAGGCATTGATGATGATGGGGAGGCAATGATGATGATGAGGAGTCAATGATAATAATGGGGAGACGATGATGATGAAATGAAAAAAAAAATTCTGGCTCCTAAATTTTTTGGCTGGCTCCTAGATTCTGAACAACTTTGTCGACCCCTGATGTAAGCCACATGACTTTAATTTTTTTTAATTTATACCATAGTTTTGTTTTTTTTCTCTCCAAAATTTGTTCAGTTCTAATCCAGAATTTATAGCGCTGTACCAAGCGTCTGATTTGTGTTTTGCAGTCTCTGTCCTCTCCTCAAGCTAAGCAGAGATAGCAAGTGAAAGACCAGGAGAATCGCTGCATCCTAGAAATATATTGTTACAGTTTCCTTGACAACTGGGAATCCGTTCATGGCTAAGATGAAAGCATGTGGGAGTATTTGGAAAACCTTCCATCTTTGCTGTCGAGAATAGAATTTACAACACAATTGGAGGCAAATTTAATGCTTTTTTTTAGGCGGGGTGGAGTGAGATAAACAGCATTTATTTTTTTGTAATTGGAACGTCAAGTCGAAGAAATGAAAAAGACATCAATGAGAAAGAGAGGATCCTCTCTAAAGCTGACGGAGAGTTTACAATATAGATTTGAAAATAATAGTAAGTAGAAAAAAAACAAAACAATCGTCTTGCTATGATACAAGCATGTTGGCTGTGCAGCCGAGGGGAAGTACGCCTCATGCCGCTTGTTCAGTGACCTGCTGTTAGTCCGACCTCAGGAGACTCAGCTCTGAGCGCTTATTGCTTGTACCAGGCTCCTAACAGTAGCACAGCAGGCAGCAAGAAGGCAGGATTGTATATTCAGCTTCCTCCTGAAAAACAAATCCAGTACCTGACAGTCATCTACTCTTTCTGTTTTTCTTACAACATAGCTTGTTACAAATAATTACCTGTGTCTGTAAGTAAATAGGAGCATTCTTGTTACGAGGCTTCTCATGATTTCCACTATAGTATCCAGTATAAACTATCGTCTAAATTCATTAAAGGGTTATTCCCAAAATCATAATATGGTCTCAGTTTTCTAATCATGTGCCAATACAAACTATGTTTAAATTTGCTCTGATTTAAAGTTATCACCAATCTATTGATTTCTACATATCTCACTCTTTACCCTCTGTTTCTACAAGATCCATCCTCAATAGTTTAATGTTGCTGGTCAAGCATCTAAAGCTCCTGTCTACTAAAACATCTGACGGGGTTGAAGCACAGCCCAGCTTTGCCGCTAATCCCACTGATGCCACTTGCATTTGTACCTAATTACCCTGTCTAATTCATGAAAAAAAAATGCACCTATGACCTATTCTAATTAAATGTCCCCCAGACGCTCTCATAACATTCTCATTGCCCTGACAGCTGGGTTGTAGCTCAGCTCAGCTATTCTTTGTTCAGCTTTGCTATGCGTTTAGTAGAAAATCCCTATGAAACACCAATCAAATGTGCAGTTTGTAAATAGTTTTAAATGTAGAGATCCATATTTATTACTATCAATGGTCAACTAATTCTTATAAATAAAAATTGCCCATGTCAAGATCTGCAGTACTAAGGAGAAAGAGGGTGCTGTTGGGCAATGTCGTTTTAGCAGATAAGAATAGAACCTCACATTAAACTACCTGAAGCTCGATGCACACAGGGGCAGGAGGACTTGGGAAAAAAAGACAAACGTTATGTTGGACTTGTATTATATATTAATATAGTTATGCAGACACTGTGCTTAAGAAAGATATCGCCATTGTGGGAATAACCCTTTAACAGCTAAACAGTTTTTGTCATTTGACGATCCCAACGAATTAGTGAAGCAGCTGGGATAGACTGGTGGCGTGTCGCTAGAATATTTAATTATTTATTTTACTCGCTTATGGCATAATCATGCCATATCATATCAATGTCAATATCCAATCAGCAGTGGTTTGACTTTTGATCCACTTGTAATTGCGAGAATGAAGACGTAGTGTTATGCCATCTTTGTCTGTCCTGAGACAGACTTCACATGTTATCTGTTATTCCAACAGGAACCGGAGACAAAAAGTTCCATAGTAGCTGCAACATTGACCGACCTGGGGTGATCCACAAGGGGCAGCTGAAAGTTGAGCCAGTTCAGAAGTCACTTGGTCAGATATGACAAACTTCCAGGTTACCTGAGATTAGCAAGACCTATGTAGTATGTGCACACCTATTTTTAAAGGCTTTGTACTCTGTCACGCAGTTTTTTTTATTGTTCATTTGCTTCCTAAATGCAAAGTTAAGCAAGATTTGTATATAGTCTTCATTAAAAATGATCCACTATTTTGCTTTTACAGAGTTTCTGTAAAAATAATGCTCTCCGTGTGAAAAACAAGATTATCTTGTAGTTACCATACGTTTTAATGGCTAACAAAAATAAAATAAATGATGCTACAAGGCAAGCATTCGAGACTTCTTAGGTTCCTTCCTTAGCCATGTACCTAAGAAGTCCTGAAAGCTTGCTTTGTAACATCATTTATTTTATTTTTGTTAGTCATTAATCTTGTAGTTATGATACCTTTTATCTTGTTTTTCACACTGAGAGCATTATGTTTTCAACTGGCTAACACGGTACCAAACCCCTTTTTTTTATTTTAGCTAAATAGAGTTTCTGTAAGCGCTTTGTCTGAGTGCTTAGCAGAAATGTTACAAATCCTTCAGAGCTACTCTCTTTCTTCCTTCTCTCTATGGTAGGTAGCAGTCAGACCGCCTTATAAATCGGACCAAGATCGGAATAGTGCACGGACTAGCCGGGGGCTCTTCCAATCCGATTTCTGTGTAGCTGTCGTGCTCGGGTCAGGAGAGCCACCGGCCAGTCCATGCACTGCTTTCCGATATCTGTCCAATATATATAGCCATCTGACTGCGCTCTTAGGCTGGTCGTGTGTTTCAGTCTGATGCATGGAATGGCTGCCTTGGTTTCTTGACTCAACAGGCTCTTATATGCCTATCAGGATATTGAGTGTACCCACATCCGTACTTGGACTGCAGAATTTGGATGTGTGGATCCGAACCTTAGAAATAGCAGTATTATAGCTGTGCTGATACATGAAAGCAAGATCAGATAGCAGTACCCTGGATACACACAGACCTCACATTCAGCCTGTATTACTGTGAGTAACACTTCTCCAATAGAAAAATCTAAAACATATACACCCACTGAGGAAACAGGGTGAAACGCGCGTTGAGGCTCCTGGACATGCACATGATGAGCCTAATCCCTTTACTTTTGTTGTACAGAGTATGTGTTTGAGATTTACGCAATATTACCTGAAGCTGGTTATGTTTTGTATAAATATACCCCTGGGACATATGATCTTCTGACGATCTTACTGTTGGAATTTAAAGGGAACCTGTCAGCAGGGTTATGCATAGTAACCTACTCAGTGTCAATTCGGCGCCGTTATCCTGAATAAAATGATACCTTTGTTGATGAAATCCACCTTGTGCTTCTTTTTTAATCCTTAGTTTTAGTTTTTAGTTAATGATATGCTTGTGTCCTAAGGCGGGGTTCAATTATTTGGTGCTCTGATTACATATTCATAATGCAGACTGCTGACAGGTCACTGCTCCCTCAGTGACCCACCCGCTAGTTTGCATAATTAATTTACTAATGTGTGTATTTGAAAAAAACATGTCACTTCATCAAAATGGCGCCGCCTGCACACTATCACTTGTCAGTGCCTATTATATTGTGCTGTTGAAAAGAAACAAAAATCACCATCAAAATGGCACCGTGGGCTGCTCATTAGCATCTTCCAATAGATGCTACTGCGCAAGCGCCTCCGCCTGCCCCTTGTCACTGCAGCCAAAAATATTTACACTGCAACAAAATGGTGCCGGAGGCGGTGTGATGAAACGTGCATGGTCCGCCACACGGTAGCCCGGGGTATCACGGCTTGTGATCCCTCCGTGCCGCAAATGTGACGAAAACGCGCACACACACGACGGCTGCTGCCGTCCGACCCAGTAAACTGCAGGGATTTATAATTATCCCACTTCCACTTAGGAACTTGCAGCTCTCTGGCGCCCCCCTTACCCTCATGTCAGTCAGGGAACTGCACCTAGGCTAATTAGTCGCCAGACGGGTCACTTGGATGTGTGCTGGCTATTGGGCATGCTGCAGTGAGGGAATTATAATTACTCCGGGCCGCAGCCAGGCAATACACTTATAAAACCCGCTCTGTCACTGCCCACGCCACCCAATAGGTTAACACTTTACACCCCTTCCTTTTAGCTGCCACCAGCTACGATTTACTTAATGAACAATTTATCAAGAGGGTCCTTAGCAACCCCAAAACAGTAGCGTAGTACTTCAGGCACGTGCAAATTCGTTTATAGAGCAGGAGAAACAAACTAATAATTTTATAGGTTTATTCCTTAAAAGGCAGGCAGTGCTTATAGTTTAAAAAGATGTAACAAGCTGAGGCAATACAGTTATGTACAATGCAGTTAGAAATAAAACAGGATTAACAGTGAAAAACTCACATGGTAGTTACATAGGTACCGGCAAGACTGGCTGGGGGAGGAGCCACACGTCATAGTTCATTTGCAGATCTGTTAGTCACGTCATCACAGCTTGGAAAGGCTAAGGGGGGGCTAACTGCCAGACTTATACCTGTGGGCTGCTGACCTCACAAAAGGGGATGGTTTTTCTGGCCACCTCCCAGGGATAGAAGTTCTAGTTTTAGTTCTGGAAGATTATCAGGAGCATACTTCATCCTGAGAACCTCGCAGAAGACTGGCAGACCTATCAATGATCTTACTTTGAAATGACGGTTCAAATGAGCCCAAACTTGGGTGAGATAGTTCATGGGGCATCCGAGAATTCCATTTCTCGGGTTCTGTTGGAGTTACGGGTTCACCAGTACCACGGGAACGATGCCTGTCGGGCGCATGTTTCAAAACAGTAACTTTCGTGTTTCTCACAAAAGCTCCCACCGTGTTATAACCAAAAAGAATGAATTCTCATAATGGCTGCTATGGGACCTGTCTGCAGGGTTTTGAGACAAAGACATTCCTGAGGTTGGGGTTGATGAGAAGAGTGAGAGAGGGAGGGGGAACTTTGCTCTGTGGGCTGTCAGCAGCAAAAGGATGAGGACTGATTTCCAGTCCGACTCTGTACTGGCCAAACACGCTGGGGGTTGTAGTTCTAGGTGGAAAGTTCTAGAACAGCACAAGATATGGAGCTTGCAGTATCATCACAGGCGGAGCATGCGCAGTAGCATGTTTCACTGTTGGAATTGTATTGGGCAGGTGATGAGCAGTGCCTGGTTTTCTCCACACATACCACTTAGAATTATCACCAAAAAGTTCTATCTTTGTCTCATCAGACCAGAGAATCTTATTTCTCATAGTCTGGGAGTCCTTCATGTGTTTTTTAGCAAACTCTATGCGGGCTTTCATATGTCTGGCACTGATGAGAGGCTTCCGTTGGGCCACTCTGCCATAACGGCCCGACTGGTGGAGGGCTGCAGTGATAGTTGACTTTTTGGAACTTTCTCCCATCTGTGAGGCTCAGCCACAGTGATCTTGGGGTTCTTCTTTACCTCTCTCACCAAGGCTCTTCTCCCACGATTGCTCAGTTTGGCTGGACGGCCAGGTTTAGGAAGACTTCTGGTGGTCCCAAACTTCTTCCATTTAAGGATTATGGAGGCCACTGTGCTCTTAGGAACATTGAGTACTTCAGAAATTCTTTTGTAATCTTGACCAGATGTGTGCCTTGCCTCAATTCTGTCTCTGAGCTCCTTGGCCAGTTCCTTTGACCTCATGATTGTCATTTGGTCTGACATGCACTGTGAGCTGTGAGGTCTTATATAGTATATCTGTGCCTTTACAACTCAAGTCCTATCAGTTTAATTAAACATGGCTGGACTCCAATGAAGGAGTAGAACCATCTCAAGGAGGATCACAAGTAAATGGACAGCATGTGACTTAAATATGAGCATCTGAGCAAAGGGTCTGAATACATATGACCATGTGATATTTCAGCTTTTCTTTTTTAATAAATTTGCTAAAATTTCTACATTTCTGTTTTTCATCAGTCAAGATGAGGCGCAGAGTGTACATTAATGAGAAAAAAATGAATTTTTATGCATTTACCAAATGGCCGCAATGAAACAAAGAGTGAAAAATTTAAAGGGGTCTGAATACTTTCCGAACCCACTGTAATATACCACCCTATGTCTATGATCAAAACCACAAAAAGCGGATTAAAAAAATCCAAAATTCAAGAAAACACCAAAAACAGGCAGAGATGCTTACCTGTCTGAAAAGGCCTCAATACTGATGCACTTGTCATGGTCTGCTGAGTTTCTGGGATTAGGTGGTTTTAGGGTTAACCGGGATGGCCTCACTCTGGGATTCTGGGAGGCTTTTTATAGCCTCATTGTGGGGCCATCCTCTGTCGCTTATACTCTGACCCTTGGCCGAGTGTGTGTGACCCTGTTGTGCTTGTGCCAGTTCTTTGTGCCTGTGCTACGTTCTGTTTGTCTGGTTCTGATTTGGCTGTGTCCCTGTTTTGAGTTTTGCCTGTCCCTTTTGTACTCTGCTGCCCTCTACGTGTATGACCCTTGGCTACGTTCTGACTCCGCTCTGCCTGCTCCTCTTGTATTCGTCGCTCTCTACGTGTATGACCCTTGGCTACGTTCTGACTTCGCTCTGCCTGCTCCTCTTGTACTTCGTCGCCCTCTATGTGTATGACCCCTTGGCTACGTTCTGATTATCCGTTCGGTATATGCCCCTTGGTAACTGTGTCCCGTAGTTACCCTTCTAGGAGTTTTCCTTCACCTCATAGCTCTCTGGAGCTTAGGCCACGCCCACTAGCAGTCACGTGCCTGCAGGTCCTTTGCGCTGAAGCATTCTCTATCTGCTACTGCTGACTCTGAGAGACGTGTGGCCGGCTCCGCCCACTAGCAGTCACATGTGGAAGGTCCTGTTACTGAGAAACACACGTCATCTCTGCTGCGGCTCTGCTACAGGTATCTTTGGGCATAGTTTGTTCACTAAGGACACACGCACTGGCTCAGTGAGCAAGTGCAGTGCGGTGTCCCTGACACACTGACACAGTGCAGCGGACCCAAGTAAAATGGCGACTACACAGGTGCATTAATACCAAATTAAACAGCCAGCTTTCAATCAGGGATTGGCCGTGTGGTACACCAGCACAAAAGTACAATCTGTATATGGCAATGTTCACACTAGGAATGCAGAGCGTCTGGTTCACAGCCTATTAATGACGCCTAATGTGGGCTGCCCAGTGCTGACTATAATGCATCCAGTGTAAATCAGATCTCTGGTGTAACACACAGCAACACAGCAAATAAAAAGTGACAAAGGAACAAAGCAAAAGCGCAAACACAAAATGAGCACAATTGCAGCGCAAGACCCAAAAGGGGACCAGGCTGCAGTCCACTGCAAGCAGCAAACCAGCAGTGAAAATCCAACAGAGGAAAAAAAACCCAAAACACTTATCTGAATGAGAGCAGGAAAGCAAGCTGTGCTCCAAGCAAGAGCAGGAGGAACAATTGATTACCGGCAAGGCTGCTGGGAACTCTGGTCACTTATATCATACCATTCAGAGCCAGCTGAAGGCCATTCAGTAATTAGTTCATTACCCTCAGTAACCACCGGAGGGAGCCCCAGCTCAGAAGTCGCCTCCAAGGTATTCACAACAGACATTATAGTTATACTGTATTCCCCTATATATAAATAACCATCTGATATTACTTGATAGACAAGTAGAATAGTATGCTGTATATGTCAATAATGCTATTACAGCTTTATAGTTATGCTGTGTACCCCTAAGTGTGTGTGTATGTATATATATATATATATATATATATATATATATATATATATATATATAGTGATGTAGTGACCCATGCTGCAGCTATGGGGCGCTGTATGTGCTCCTCAAGCTATGCATGGAGGTGTGATTTGGATGGTAAAACAGTCCCCGGCATTGTTGTGAATGGCAATGAATGTTGTGTTTACTAGGGTGGCTTACAGGGTTAGTCGTAGAGCTGGGTAGGACTGGCTTACCGCACATACACTGCCCACTTGTGGTTGTGAGTTTTGAGGACCTGAAGTGAGGTCATGACCATGTGACCAGACCATGTGATCCATACCTCACCTGTTGGAGTGGTTACAGGTATGTAAGGAAGGAGTTGGCACATGGAGTGAGAGTGTGTTGGGAGTCTGTCAGTCTGGACAGAGCTCCCATGTTTCCAGGCTGGATGTTGCACAGACTGAGGAAGCAGTGATGGCGAGTCTGAGCCAGAGGAATGGACGCTCTTGAAAACCGTGAGTGATACTGACCGGGGTCAGAGAGAAGTGTTTATGGGATACCTCTGTGGATAAGAGGGATCTGAGAACCTGCATGGCCAACAGGTGACAGACAGGAGTCTGTGGTATGCTGACCGGGGTCAGAGAAAGACTGTGTTCATGCCAGTGAGAAGTATTTGTGAGAAAGAGACTGTGTTTTGATGTTTACTGGATACCTCTGAAGCTAAGAGGCCTCCGGGAACCTGTTTGGCCGACACTAACAGGTAACGGACAGGGATCTGTGTGGTGCTGACCGGGGCCAGGAAGAGACTGTATTTGGTGTAATGGCTGCTGGAATAAACCAAATGGACTGTTTTAACCCTGAGTATGCCAGTGTTTACCTCCAAGACCAGCAAAGCGAGTAATCCCCGTCCACAGACAGTGTGGAACGTTATTATATATATATATATATATATATATATAATTGTCTTGCAATTTTTGATACTTTTTTTTTTAAGAAAAAAAAATTTCTTAACCATACCTAACACTTTAGATATTATGTATAGTTTCTTAGGTACTTTAAAAGATATATTGATACCCAGTCATATGTATATCTTGAAAATGTTTGATTTATAGTTGTGCATGTCCCCAAGGTATCCTTGTTTTTATATAAATTCTCTTATGCATGTATTTTTCTATTTTACAAAATTAATAAAATTACTGATTTTAACTAAATAGTGGCATAGTGTTTGCACCAATTGTTCCACCTCTTCAACCTTTGCCAGGGAGTTGGGGATGTTGTCAGTACACTATTTGGTAGAATGAATAGTCTCATTCAAAAGTATCATACAACTTGTCCTGCAAAAAACTAGCCCTCATACTGCTATATTGACAGAGAAATAAAAAAATTATGGCTCTTGGAAGAAGGGAAGGAAATAAACGAAAATCGCTGAAGGGGTTAAGCAGGGTGCCAGAGATGTTCAATGCTACCCAAGAATTTCTGTGACAATGGATGCATTTCTCAAAGTATTGTTTATGCTTATTGTCTGATTATAATTGGAAAACTAGACTGGAAATCATCAATTTTTTCTGCTCAGGTGTTCCTATGCATTGGTTCTTGAGGTCTTTTCGATGGCTTCTTGCACGCTGACCTTTACGTTAAACAGAGTGCTTGACTATAATGCTATTTTGTCAAACTGAGGCCTTGCTCCCTATGATACATTGCAGGTCACACTTGATCAATTCTGATGGCAGCTTATTGTTTTGATCAGTATTTCATTCATGTAGCTTCTGTCACCAGTTTTGTCTTTGATCAGTTCCTTATTAGAAATCTCATTCCTGAATGGTTTATCACATGAGCTATGTACTTGCTCCTTCTTGGTCTTTACTGTAATAGCAGAGAATGTCTTTATTCTGCTGTACAACTGCATTTTTAGTTTGTACACAGTTATTCCAGTCTCAGAATTTCCCTGCATCACTTTTCAAGTTAAAATTTTACCTGGGAACAAGTTTATTGATCTTGCATTGCTGCAGAGAGTCTTGCAATGAACTGAGATTCAAGAAATGTAACTCCCTGGTTTTTTTTTTATTAAAGGAGTGTTCTCAAGTTTAACAGTTATTGCCTATCTACTGGATAAAAACTTTCTAATTACTGGGGGGTCTGACTACTGCAGTCCTCAACCCAGGGTCTGACACAGATAGGAAAGAGCCCCTGTGCAAGAAAGATGTATAAGCCCTTTGGAGTCCAGTAGCTCATCTTCACATTTTGAGTGTCTGCTACAGAATCTCTTTGCAGCTTTGAAGATGAACCAAATAACACCATAAATCAACATATCAGTTACTGAGAGTAACATATCATCATAGGAGATATAATAACATAGTGTCACAAAGTAGTAAACTGAAAAGTTGCCAGACTGTAGCAGACCAACTGCATATACAATGTATAGAAACACCGAGAAACAAAAGCAGTCAAAAGTCAAAGGTAGAAAAAATAGAAAAAACTTTATTGATGTAATAGGATAAAAGTATTACACAACAGGTGAACCCTGCATGTGCCATGACATGTTGTGGCACATGCAGGGTTCACCTGTTGTGTAATACTTTTATCCTATTACATCAATAAAGTTTTTTCTATTTTTTCTACCTTTGACTTTTGACTGCTTTTGTTTCTCGGTGTTTCTAGCTTTGAAGATGGTAGTGACCCTCTTATGTCTTGGGCCCATTTGTGGCTGCACAGGTTGCACCAATGGTATTTCAGCCCCTTCACACACCGATTCTGAGAACAAGGCTGTCACGATCTATTTTTGGATTTGTGGCTGCTCTGGTTCCACTCAATTAAAACTTTTTTCCTTTTAGGCCAGCGGGGGGGGGGGGGGGTTAATATCAGTTTATGCCTCTCCATTCATTCGAAAAAGAGCACCAAAGATCAGCTGTGCTCTGAAATTTCAGGTGCTTTCATTAAGAATGAATGCGCAACGGTAGTGCGCATTATCAACCCCCTCACCATTCCGTTCTGTCGGACTCCAGCGATTGGACAATTATCACCTGTCCCATGGTTAGGGATAACTTTTATGCTTGAGAATACCAATTTAATGAGTTTTGAATTATGATTTATTCATGTGATGCGATCAGATCACATTTTTGCCACAATTTTTGCAAAACCTTGGAAACGCCCAGTGGATTTGTCCTTTCCAAGTGAATAAATACTTAGGCCCCAGATTCATCATTGAAGTTTTCAAGCGTAATTTGCTTCTTTTTTAGAGGCTTTAGTATTTGCCCCTTATTCTCTGTATGTTTTATGCCATTTTCAAGCTGTATTTCTTTTGTCTTTTTTTATTTTTTCTCAACAGCTTTGCTTATCCAAATGTTTCAGACTCATGAAATGCAACTTTTACCAAATGTCAAATTTCAGTCCAGTCACTGCCTGAAGTAAGATTTTTGGATGAGTTTTTATTTTTGCTTTTTTTTATTAAAGGATTTGCAACTTTTCAGGACCAAACTGGTTAAAGACCAAATAAAAATTTATTGAAATTTCATTGAATCCATTCTTCCTTCCACCCGTGAAATGTTCCCGTTCCATTGGCTGAAACACAACCTCAAAGCATGATTGATCCAGCCCCATGCTTAATGGTTGGCAAGATGTTCTTTTTCTGAAATTCTGTGTCCTTTTTTCTCTACACATATCTTTGATCATTGTGGTCCAAGAGTTCTCATTTATCCTCATCGGGCCACAGGACATTTTTCTAAAATGCATCAGGCCTTGTTTAAGCGTTCTTTTATATACTTCTGACGCTGTATTTTATGATGAGGAGTCATCAGGGTCAGTGTCCATTTTGGTGGAGTCGGAATAAAATGGAACAGCTTCAACTCCTAAAATATATAATAAATTCTGTTCAGTAGTTCAGTGCAGGATGTGCTGTTAATGTTTTCATAATAATTTGGGAAAGTTAAAAAATGTCCTATAACTGTCTGTTCTATTCCTGATCTAAGGATCTAGGCTTTTAGTTGAGATGAATCTGTGCTGAACTTTATGTACTTGCTCAGTAGTAAGGCAGTGCTGTGGAGTCGAAGTCATGGAGTTGTAAGTCAGGGACATTAAGGAGTCGGAGTCGGTAGTTTGGCTTACCGACTCCACAGCCCAGGTGAGGACGGAGGAGAGGTTTCTTCTGATGACTCCTCTATGAAGGCCATGTTTGTGCAGGCGCCTCTGAGCAGTAGAATGTACCACAACTCCAGAGACTGCTAAATCTTTCTGAAGGTCTTTTGCAGCCAAGCGGTGGCTCTGATTTGCCTCTCTAGCAATTCTAGCAGCTATCACTTAAATATTGCTTGGTCTTGCAGACCTTATCTTGACCTCCACTGTTTTTTGTTAACTGTCATTTCTTAATTACATTCCAAACTTCTATCTTCTTATACCCTTCTCCTGCTTTGTGACCCTTCACCATTTTCATTTTCAGAGTGCTAGGCAGCAGCTTAGAAGAACCCATAACTGCTGTTTTTGGCTCAAGGTTAGCGGAGGCTGGGTTTTTATAAAGCTGTGAAACTTGCATCACCTGGCCTTTCCTAACGATGATAGTGGACAAGCCATAACCCAAACAGGCCAATTAACTTTGACCAAGGTTTCAGATCTTATCTGAGCACACAAATCTCCCAGACTTTTCCATTGGCCCATTTTACTTTTTGTAACTTTTAAAGTGTAAAAGATGAAAATATATATTTGTTGCCTAAAATACAAAGAAAATGTCATCTTTAACTTTAGACCTTATAGAGATTATTTCATCTTCAACTTTCTTAACTGTTCACAATAACAGTAGTTTTGTCCAAGGGTGCCTAGACTTTTACATGCCACAGTATATCTGTGCATGCTCCCATTGTGCACATCTGAGGCTCTAGTATTGTCCAAATATACGCAACTTTTGTTACTACTGCTAGGCTTTATACAAGTTGTGTGAATGTTATTGCAAAGTTCATTATACAGTAAATATTTATTTTTCTTCCCTTTGATGGTCTTATTGCTGTCTGTACTGTAACACCAGAGAATTGCTTTACATTGTCAATAAGTGACATTTTATTATTGTTTGTAGACACTGATTTCACCAAGACAACCTCATAGTGTTCATTCATCTATCATCTCTTATGTTAATATTTTACCATCATTAGTCCTATCTGTGTCATTATGGCAATAATGGCTTTGCAATTTTGTGCCATCCTAAGGCATATGATCAGCAACTCGTAGACTCGTGTCAGGTTTCAAAATAAAACATTATCCCCTATCCATAGCTTGCTACTTCTTGGGGGTCTGACCAATGGGACCTTCAGTGTTCCCAAGAACGTGTCTGGATCATTCCATGTCAAGTGATCCAATTCTGAATATTTTTTTTTCTGAAATGTTAGGATATTTATTTTCTTTGGTGCTTTTGAAGTGCTACTTTAGTGAATTAAAATAATACATTTTACATTTTTATCCTCATTAGTTAATTTTTCAGCTGAAAAGGATTTTACAGGTAAGTTCTTACCAAAATCCGTCTTTTTTATAGATTTGTAAAGTTTAGAAAGCCTGAATTTTGGGCTTGTATGACTTTAAATTTTGTATCACATCTTGGCTAGAATTAAGTTAGAGATGAGGGAAGCACAATTTTGTTCAGAATTGGACTGGCTTTAATCTGACCACTGTCACTCTATGAGCTTATAGCTCTGGAACATTTCAACGGATCCCACTGATTCTGAGAATGTTTTTTCGTGACATATTGTACTTCATGTTAGTGGTAAAATTTATTCGATATAATTTACGTTTATTTATGAAAAAAATGGAAATTTGGCAAAAATTTAGAAAATTTTGCAATTTTCAAACTTTACATTTTTGTGCCCTTAAATCAGAGTCGTATCGCACAAAATAGTTAATAAATCATATTTCCCACATGTCTACTTTACATCAGCACAATTTTGGAAACATAATTTTTTTTTTTGTTAGAACGTTATAAGGGTTAAAAATTGACCAGCGATTTCTCATTTTTCCAACAAAATTTGTAAAACCATTTTTTTAGGGACCGCCTCACATTTGAAGTGAGTTTGGGGGGTCAACATGACAGAAAATACCCAAAAGTGACACCATTCTTAAAACTGCACCCCTCAAGGTACGCAAAACCACATTCAAGAAGTTTATTAACCCTTCAGGTGCTTCACGAGAACTAAAGCAATGTGGAAGAAAAAAATGAATATTTTAATTTTCTCACAAAAAATTTACTTTGGAACCAGACTTTTTTATTTTCACAAGGGTAACGGGAGAAAATGGCCCCCAAATTTGTTGTGCTATTTCTCCTGAGTACGCTGATACCCCGTATATTTGAATTCACCGCACACTCATATGGATTCAATGCGTAAAGTTGAAAATTTATTATATACAAATATGTTTGAGCAAAACAGGAATACAAGGCAGAAGCGATATTAATCTCGACGTTTCGGCTCTACCAGAGCTTTAATCATTCTATCGCTGTGAACAAAAAGAAACACATCAGAAACATATCAAAGCATATAAAATTGTGGTATGTACAATAAATCAAGATGAAATTTCCAGTGAAAAAACAGTCATCAAAATTAAAATTGAGATAGAAATTATATATACTGTAAGCTTTTCAGGGGATATAGCTCTGGGATCGCCGTCTGGGTAGACAGAGTGGCACGGAAACAGTTCATTCACAGCAGTTCTGGTGAAAACTGGCCGCAACCAGCTTTATTAAAGTCCACAGCAAACAGATATAAAACAAATCATAAACAGAAGACCTAGGCTTGTCTAGCCACTTACTACACATAGATAGATTTCCCTATCTATCCGGGTCCCGACTCTACCAGCCGGGGCCAAAACAACACATATGTTCAGCATTTACCAGCATGTACCAGCATTTACCAGCATTGAGGTTCACAGAGTCTCCTCCTTGTGTCTGAAGGCACCTTCAACGTCCAGACTTGAGAGAGCTCCCCTCCTATTCAGCTGCTAACCGCATGGATTCTCACAGAGACTACTCCTGTGTCCGGGGTACATCGAGCACCCAGACTGAGATAGCTCAAACTCCTGGAGACACCTTCGGTGCCTGGACCCCTCCTGTGTCCAGACTAAACGGGCTCTCTGACTGTGTTCGCAGACACCTACTTCTGGTCTCCTAATTAACACCTGAGTAGTTTCAGGCCTGAGCTGCAAGTGTGTAATGAATGTAAGGTGTAGTGACCTTTCTCTACCACTAGGTTTACAAAGCCATACATTTCCCTTATACCAGTCAGCAAAGCATCCAGGTGAAATGTACACCCCATTCAACACACATTCCTTCCCTGTCTCACAATACATATATATTTTTGTAAAAAAGCATGTAATCATAATAAAGGATTATTGTGAGATGACACCATTAAGAGTTATCCAAAATGACAACAAGGATTTTACTTTAATCCAGAATATGATCATAAGGAAGTAGTGAGCAAGAACATGAGTGCACGCTAACGTAGTTCTCGATACCCCGTATATGTTTGCTCGCATGGCAGGGCTCATAAGTGAGGGAGCACCGTTTGACTTTTTGAATGCAAAATTGGCTGGAATCAATGGCGGGCGCCATGTTGCGTTTGGAGACCCCCTGATGGACCGAAACAGTGGAATTTGAACTCCAAGCCCAACACAGCCCTCACCCCAACACACCTCTAACACTAATCCCAGCCCTAACCCCCAACACCACAACCCTAACCCTTGCTTTAACTCCAACTATAAGCCCAACCCTAACTCTCACCCTAATGGAAAAATAGAAATAAATACATTTTTTTTTATAAGGCTACTTTCACACTTGCGTTTTTTAGCGCTGCGTACCGAGCACACATGAAACGCATGAAAAATCCGCGTGCAAACGCGTGTAATCGCTGCGATATTTTGCAGTCGAATAGTGCGCATTGCTTTTAAAAAACGCAGCGTTTGTAAGCGATTGTATGCGATTTAAAGCGTTTTTGTATGCTTTTGCGTTTTTTCTGTGCAAAACACATGATGAAAATCCTTGAAAAATTCTTGCAACAGAACCCACCAATGGGACACCAGTGGGTGTGTCTTATTTAAAATCTTTATATAGAGCCTGTTCACAGCCCTTTTTTACATTTGCTTGCATTTGCCTTGGTGAACATGGATCAGCTTATGCAGAATTTCTTCTTCAACCTGGATGTGGACATGGCTATGGCACAGTCTTATGCCGTTGCTTGCCATGAACAAAGGAAGAGAGATAGACAGCGTAGACGGCAGCGGCGGCGTTTGTGGGTACATCCCATTGTTGAACTCCGGGAGAGCCGTGGAGCGTATCACACCCTCTACAGTGAGCTGCAGTCAAACCCGGAGAAATTTAACGACTACACCCGGATGTCACAACAATCCTTCATGGATTTACTTGCTCGGGTACAACAATTAATAAGGAGACAGGACACCCAGCTGCGTCGGGCGATTCCTCCAGAGGAAAGACTCCTGGTGACATTACGGTATGTATTATTGATAAACGAATGCCTGCATCATTGTATTACTAATGCCATGTACTATTACAAAGATGACAGAATTATTGTTCTGACAGCTAGTAAACAAAGACCTGCAGAATTATTTTGATGCCATTTTTTGGTTTATTAATGTTTTACAAAAACATATACAATAATAATTTTTTTGTTCTTTCTATAGATTCCTTGCTACTGGAGAGAGCCTGTCTTCACTTCACTTCCAGTATCGGATTGGTATCTCCACGTTGTCAGGAATTGTTGACACCTGCCGGGCATTGTGGACTGTTCTCTGTCCGGAATTTATGCCCCTGCCCACCACAGAAAAGTGGCTAGAAATAGCAGAAAAATTCTGGACAACATGCAATTTCCCCAACTGTTTGGGAGCAGTTGATGGGAAACACATCCGCATCATCAAACCTAAAAGAACAGACTCGGAGTACTACAATTACAAGAAGTACTATTCTACAGTTCTTATGGCCATTGCGGATGCAGACTGTATGTTTGTTGCGGTGGACATTGGGGCATTTGGCCGTGGGAATGACTCACAGGTGTTTAAGAACTCGGACATGGGACGGAGGTTGTATGGAAACCAGTTTAATTTCCCCATGCCACGGCCTCTTCCCCACACCGAAGGTCCAGCAATGCCATTTGTAATGGTTGGGGATGAGGCATTCCAGATGAGCCAACACCTACTTAAACCCTACTCCAGCCGGGACTTGGACCACAACAAAAAAATTTTCAATTACAGGCTGACCAGGGCAAGGAGAACTGTAGAGTGTGCCTTCGGTATACTGGTTTCCAGGTGGCGCATTCTGGGCACAGCCATTCATCTGAAAGTGCAAACAGTGGATGAAGTTGTGAAGGCCTGTGTGGTGCTACATAACTTTGTCATGGCGAAAGAGCACCCAAACTTTGAACTTGATGATGCAGCTCCTAACCCATTGCCTGAGTTCACTCAGCACCCTCTCAGGTCTTCTGTTGAAGTCAGCCAAATGAGAGACCAATTTGCGGCCTACTTCATCTCAGATGTAGGACGGGTGGATTGGCAAGAACAAATGGTGTAAAAGAATGTTCTTGTCTGTATGTAAATAAAAAATGTTTTTTTTTTTACTTCAATAAAATACCTCTGTTTATACCTGTACCACGTGCAGTCTGTTTTTAAATTAAAAAACAATTATGAAATGGCCAGGTTTACCAGTGAATTCATGATGCATATTTTTGGGTGCATCATGAATTTATTTTTAATCCTGACTATGTAGTTAAATATACATTCACACAAGTTGTATGACCTTTATTTAACACATAAATTATTTGTGTCACTGTGACTTGATTTGGAACACCGAGATAATAAAGATTATACATCTTGTTCTATACCAATGCCTGGTGGCATGCTGAAGTGGTGATGCCCCAAATAACGCATCGTCACTTCAGAATGTATCAGGCCTGGGCAGGTGAGTACACATGAGTTCTAAACAGCAGCATCACTACAGTATGCTTCAAATATATGCAGACTGAAGAAACGCATCTGGTTAAAACTCATGTCTATTCACCTGTCCAGGTGTGATAGTAATGATACAAGGTCAGGGTATTGTACATATAAAGTGTATTTTCACCATCATCTCCTCTGTTTCTTCAAGACACACTGAATAGAGGATGTGCTCAATTACAAGCTATATCTAGAATCCCTGGCCTTGTATCACAAACTGAAATAATGTAAAAAACACTACTGCCCCAGTAGTAAAAAATAATTAGTAACAATCGTATTAGTACAATGTTGACAAGATGCCATTGGTAGTCACTGCCCAGTAGTAATAGAAAAATCAGATTAGTACAATGTTTGTACAAGATGCCATTGGTAGTCACTGCCCCAGTAGTAATAGAAAAATCAGATTAGTACAATGTTTGTACAAGATGCCATATGTATCGTCACTGCCACAGAAGTTGTATAGAGATCTGCTTTTTTTATTACAAATTTTTATTGCTACTGACGTTTTGGTGGTGATTTGGGGGTGTGCAGAGATGAAGAGCGGCTGGAAAGCGATGAAGGGGTTCGAGGGGAAGGGGCAACAAAAGTAGTGGGTGAAGGAAGATCACACATCAAATGAGAGTCACTTTGAGACACATTAGGAGGAGAGGGTGGATGGACAAACAAAGATTTTTTTTTTTTCTTCTTGGGGACAGGAGTACCATGCATGGACCGACTTCTCTGTGTCCGCCTTGAGCTGGTTGACCTTGGCCTTGAAACAAAAAAGACTGAATGTGGGTCACCGCTCTCTTGCTTGGTGGTGGCGGTGGAAGTGTTGGCAGTGCTCGGAGTAACCAAAGGGTTGGCGGTGTTCCAAGGAGAAGTGGGTGCCCTTGAAATGGATTGTTGCTGACTGGTGGCGGTACTCATAGGATCAGTGGGTGCTGTGGCGGTAAATTGTTGACTGGTGGCGGTACTCCTAGAAGGAGAAGTGGGTGCCCTTGAAATGGATTGTTGCTGACTGGTGACGGTACTCATAGGATCAGTGGGTGCTGTGGCGGGAAATTTTTGACTGGTAGCGGTACTCGTAGAAGGAGAAGCGGGTGCCGTGGCCCAAGCAGGTACTGCGGTGGCTTGAGTCCATGACTGTGGACTAGTGTCTGTGGGGGTGTTGCTCCACACAGGAGCAGCGCTTGCCATGGTGGTGGCGACGGTGGAATGTCCAACAGTACTCGGACTTGTGGTGGTGTAGTGGTGACTCGGAATGCTGGTGGCCGTGCAGTGGTATGCAGCAGAAGTCGGTAGTGATGTGTGGCGAAACAGTGGTGGCACTGTTGGATATGCAACCACTGACTGCTGCACGTACCGATTCTGCTGCATCTGCTGCAAGAAAGCAGTGCTGCAGGCCTGCATCACACTCAGCTGTTGCTCAGGAGTAAGGTGTTCCGCCATGCCCCGTTCTATTTTACTGAAAAAATGGTGCGCTGGTCTGTTGAGGTCGGCCTCCAGGCGATCAAGACGCTGTTCGACACTGTTGAAACGGTGATCCATGTGGGTAAAACCACGTTCCATCAGTGAAAAACCGCTTCCAACTCTGCCTCCAAGCGTCTTGATATTGCCTTGAAAGGACTCGCTCAAGTGAACAAACTCGGGCAAGACATTCCTCTCCATGGCCCTCTGCCGCTGGCGGGAAGTGCCCGCATAACCAGTGGCAGAGACCTGGGAGAGGGGAACACCTGATGGACCAGCTTCCTGGTCACCAGCTGTCCGTGTTGCTGACCTGCAAGTTGCTTCCAGGGTGTCGGATGGCTGGGACGAGTCCAAGGTTGTCCGAGGAAGGACCGCTTCAGGGACAGGCTGCATGGTGCTGCTCCAGGTGCTGTGGAAAGAAAAAAAAAAACATTACTATAATGCATGAACAAGAAGCATCAGCTGTAGAAAAGAAAATAAAGAAAAAACTTAAAAAAAAAAAAGAAATTCAAAAAAACTTACGCTCTGCTAGCAAGGACCGGTCTCAGGAACGCCAACTCGCAATAATAGCGATATTTATTTCTGGGCCTTGCTGCTGAACCACTGCGAACCTGTCCCTCTGCTCGAACATCAGTGTTGAAGCGGTCCTTCATCGAGCGCCATCGTGTGCGGATTTTGTTCACTGTTGATCAAAAAAAAAAAAATTAGACAATGGAGTCTGTGCAAAATCACTCTCAACACACATACCTGAATGAAAATTTAAAACTGTTAATGCAGCATTATAAAAAGCTCAAGAATCCACATGTCAGTGACTGTTGAACCACATGACACTGTTATGTTTGCTGTTAGAATATATCTGGCAGCAAAAACAACCTTAACATGAGGAACAAGAGTGACTGGACAGTCAAAAAATGAATATAAAGCACAACACATAGCTCAAGAATCCACATGTCATTGCTGTTGAACCAGAGGGCACTGTTGGGTTTACTGGCAGAGTATATCTGCCAGTAAACCCATCAGTGGCCTCGAACCACAGTGAGTGCAGCATAAAAAAAAAACACTAGAATGCAGAACACATTGCAAGAGCATACACAGGGCAGTCAGTGTTGAACCAGAGGGCACTGTTGGGTTTACTGGCAGAATATATCTGCCAGTAAACCCATCAGTGGCCTCAGGAACAACAGTGAGTGCAGCATAAAAAAAACAATAGAATGCAGAACACATTGCAAGAGCATACACAGGGCAGTCAGTGTTGAACCAGAGGGCACTGTTGGGTTTACTGGCAGAATATATCTGCCAGTAAACCCATCAGTGGCCTCAGGAACAACAGTGAGTGCAGCATAAAAAAAACAATAGAATGCAGAACACATTGCAAGAGCATACACAGGGCAGTCAGTGTTGAACCAGAGGGCACTGTTGGGTTTACTGGCAGAATATATCTGCCAGTAAACCCATCAGTGGCCTCAGGAACAACAGTGAGTGCAGCATAAAAAAAAACAATAGAATGCAGAACACATTGCAAGAGCATACACAGGGCAGTCGGTGTTGAACCAGAGGGCACTGTTGGGTTTACTGGCAGAATATATCTGCCAGTAAACCCATCAGTGGCCTCAGGAACCACAGTGAGTGCAGCATAAAAAAAAACACTAGAATGCAGAACACATTGCTAGAGCATACACAGGGCAGTCAGTGTTGAACCATAGGGCACTGTTGGGTTTACTGGCAGAATATATCTGCCAGTAAACCCATCAGTGGCCTCAGGAACAACAGTGAGTGCAGCATTACAGAGAATGAAAATACTTACTAAACGCCTTTTTGAGGTTTGGAGAGGCGCTGTCCCAGCCATCCATCAACGCTGCGGCCACCTCGTTCCATAGCCGCCGGGTCACCACATTGTCCTTGTACTGCGGATCACGGCTGTCCCACAACGGGACACGCTCATGGACCTGGCAGATGAGGGCCTCATTATCCACATACAGGTCGTCGTCCCGTTGTAGAACCTAGAAGAAACAAAATAAAATTACAATCTTGTATATTTTTTACAAATAAAAGAACAATAGGAGTAGAAAAGAAATAGACATTCAAAGGCTATATACTTACATTCCGTCTCGCCACCGGGACTTGACTCGGCTGCGACTGCTCCTGCTGAGACTCCTCAATGCCCGTGTCCGACGATGAGGTCTGAAAAAGAAACACAAATTTTAGCCATTTGTAGATTCAGCAGCTATACTTACCCAAAGGCAGGAAGATACTCACATCATGCTCTGCTTCGGCCAGTTCTTGCCGGGATGGGGAATATTCTGATCCAGAAGACATGCTGGAAAAAAAAAAAAAAATTACATGAGCACATATTACATTATAAGGACAGCCTGTCATTTGTTTAAAGAATACTCACATTCTTGCACTTTGGATCGCTCTTGAGTCCAGGCACAGTGTCTGCAGGCAATATCCAGGCTGTTGTGGTCCAAGATGGATCGTCCAGTGTCCAGCTCCAGTCTCCAGGCAGTGTAGTTTGGTGCACGCTGTTTGCAGGCCTTTTTATAGGGATCCAGGCTGTATCTTCAGGTCTTATCAGCATGCAGTCTCCAGGCAGTCTGTGTAGGGGTCTGTGTGGTACTGACACCTTCCTTTAATCTATACTACTTTTATCTAGACTCCTCACAAACAATGTATCTTGTCTAGGGGGTCATTGGACAAGTGTCTAGACAATGTTTACTAAAAAATCGCTTGCGCGCACAAGCGCTGACAATCGCAAATGCACGCGCACGCCAGCGCCCACATAGACACCAATGTTATTTTTTTGCGCATAGCGTGCGCACGTGGGCACGCGCATTTTTAAATAGGTGTGCCAGAAAAAAAAAATGCAACATGTAGCGTCTAGCGCGTCTGGGCGCACACCTGGAAAATGCGCAGCGCACGCCAAACGCTAATGAGCGCGTGCAAGCGCAAGACACTGCGCCCGCCATGTTAATGATAGGGGAACATTGCGCATGCGACCAATAGCGCACGATGCGCAGCGCTAAAAAACGCAAGTGTGAAAGTAGCCTAAGGGGGTGATAAAGGGGGGTTTGATTTACTTTTTTTTATTTTGATCACTGTGATAGGGTCTATCACAGTGATCAAAATGAACCAATAGGAGAAATCTCCTACTGTTGCTGGATGCCGGCCGGCAGATCTCGGTGGGCGCACTGTGCATGCGCCTGCCATTTCTCGGGGGACCCCATTTCTCTCTCCCCTGATGTTCTAGATCACATCAGAGGAGAGAAAAATAATTGGGAAATATGACTTTTTGTTTTGCGGTCGCCGTTATTCCTTGAGTAACGGTGATCGCAACACTGGGCTCGGTAAAAAACAACCTGAACCATGCTCTCCCGTGGTCTCTGCTACCCCTGTAGCCGAGACCCGGAGAAATTCCGACACGGGGGGGGCGCTAGACACTTATTTCTTTATAGCGGGGCGGAGGAATACCGTAAGTACCCTTAACTGCCACCGTTAAAAGGCGTATCGGCGGTTGTTAAGGGGTTAAAAAAAATGCATATGTGTTCTTGGTTACATTTATTCAGGGTTTCAAGTTGGGATTTCCATAGGATCATACATCTAAGGGCTCCTTTCCATTTGCGAGAAATACGTCCGATTCTCGCATGTGAAATCCCAGCTCTGGCCCTGACACTCGGGAATGGAGTGTGCGGCTGCATGTATTTGTATGCAGCTGCTCGCTCCACTCCCGAACGCCGGCCCCAGAGCTGGGATTTCACATGCGAGAATCGGATGTATTTCTTGCAAGTGGAAAGGAGCCCTAAGTGTGATTTTCTAAATCTCATCCTAATCATATATGTTTAATACTAAATTAAAAGAAACAATATTTTTAACACCTTTTTAAATATATATGTAACAGGTTTTTTTTTTATTATGTCACTAGTAGTGTTGAGCATTCCGACACTGCAAATATCGGGTATCGGCCGGCATTACCCGGCAATTGAATCAGAGGCTATTTTACTATGTAGAAGTGTATGAACTATAAATATATGTATATATATATGTCACAATGACATGTGTATATATATATATATATATATATATGTATTCTGTGTGTGCATATTTAGTGTTTACAAGGAAAGAAAGGGTTTTTTTCAGCTGCAGATGAAGGAAGAGAGCCACAGTAATTCATTACTGATGGGTAGGCGGAGCCCCAGATCAGGATGTTACCTCAGATCAAAAGAGTGATGACTGGCTGGCCCCTCCAGCTCGGGCTCCTCCTACTCAGCTCCAGTCTAAGATTTGAGGTCCAGAGGATGGTCGCTGCTAATGCAGCTCCTCAGAAAATTTTATTATTTTAATATTCGGACAGGAGACTTGGATCACTAGTTGGTCTAGAGGTCTCAGGGGTATCAGCGCTGCTGTACCCCAACCTCTCCCTTGGCGGATCTGTATTCACTCAAAGTCCCTGCAGAATCCTTGCCGGCCCTGGGGGATGAGGAGAGCTTCTCTGGCGGGAACGCAAACCACACGTGCGGTCACTGCGTTCTTCGCCCTGGGGGGAAGCATGGGCACTGCGCCAGAAACCCCTGAGGGTCCCTGTGGCGCCTTGGCTGGTGAGTACTCCACACAAATTTTAATAATAATTATGTGTGAGTGCTTTAGCGTCTGAATGAGCAGCGCTATTACTAATGTCAGCGTTACTATGTCAGTATGCGTCAGCGCTGCTGTGACAGCGCTACTACATGTAATGTCAGTATGCTTCAGCGCTGCTGTGACAGCGCTACTACATGTAATGTCAGTAAGCTTCAGCGCTGCTGTGACAGCGCTACTACATGTAAATGTCAGTAAGCTTCAGCGCTGCTGTGACAGCGCTAATACATGTAATGTCAGTATGCTTCAGCGCTGCTGTGACAGCGTTACTACATGTATGTCAGTATGCTTCAGCGCTGCTGTGACAGCGCTACTACATGTAAATGTCAGTAAGCTTCAGCGCTGCTGTGACAGCGCTACTACATGTAATATCAGTATGCTTCAGCGCTACTGTGACAGCGCTACTACATGTAATGTCAGTATGCTTCAGCGCTGCTGTGACAGCGCTTCTACATGAAGATGTGGTGATTTTTTGTCCGCAGGCAGATAGCTGCAGGACAGAGAGGGAGCAGGAGCGGGGAGATTTCGCGCTCATTATTTGAGCTAGCAGGGGGCGTGGCCTATCTATCCCGGTCTTTTGAGCAGGAAGACGCGCGCTCTGGCTTTTCTCCTGCGACCCCCTCACTGTGGCCATTACTCAGGCTCCTGGGCTCCTCGGACCGCTCCCCTCCTCATATAGACACCACGGCCAGCTGGGTGAGTGTGGATTCCTCACTCCGCAGCGCAGCGATCGCTATCCTGCAGCTGCAGTCTCATCAGAGACATAAAAATTGGCTGGGGCTCACAAATATATATATATTTTGGTGAGTTTGCAATTTAACCCCTTTGAGGGTTATTTCTACCTGCTAAATTTGCTGACTGAATACCGCTGGGGTAACTCTGCTTGGTGGAGCGTTAACCCTTCAGCGTTTGAAAAAAAAAAAAAAAAAAAACCGCATAGTTTTTTTGCTGGTATTACCGCTTTGACCTGCTCATTCAGATGAGACATGTCTGAACAGAGTTCAGATGCCGCGGATCACGTCCCAGTGCCATTGCGGCAATCAGATACGCAGACCTCCACAGCGTCTAGCGCTGCGGTCGACAGCGGTGGAAAATTGGATGATATCGCTCGATCGATTAATAACTTATCTGACCTTTTAGGTCAATATGTGTCTGCTAATTCCTCTCAGAGGAAGCGACGCAGGCCGTTACCGGCCTCTACACGGAGCGAGTCAGATGTATCTGATATTGGGCAGAGTTCCCCTTTATATTCGGATGGAGAAATATCCGATTCAGATGCGGACGAGCCGCAGGGGCGTTCCTCTATGGCGAAGCGTACGGAGGCATTAATTGAAGCCATGAGAGAGATATTACAGTTACCGGAGGAGGTAACTAGTCGTCCTGGTAAAACAGCACGCATGTTCCAGGAGTCCCGTGCTTCGCGCACAACATTGCCAGCTCTGGATGAGCTTAATGGTGTAATAGAGGAGGAACGTCTATGTCCAGATAAGCGTTTTCATGGAACGCATTTCTTTGATACACTTTATCCTTGCTCTACGGAGTTAAAGGCTAATTGGACTTCTGCTCCTGAAGTGGATGTGTCCTTATCTCAGCTTAGTAAATCCTCACTACTCCCTTTTTAAGGGAAAAGCGAGCTTACAGGAGCCTTTGGATAGAAAGGCAGAATTGGCGGCAAAAGCAAGCTATGAGGCTGCGGGTCATGGATTTCGAGCAGTGCTAGGATCCATGTGTGCTGCTAGAGCTTCTCTAGGCTGGTTGGCACGTCTGAAGACGGAGTTGCAAAATGAATCTCCGTTATCTGAGATACGGGAAACTTGTGAATGGTTAGAAACGGCAGCCTGTTATATCTTTGATGCCGGTCTGGATACGGCATCTCTGCTGGCCAAAGCGCAAGCTTCAGCGGTCACAGTCAGAAGAGCTTTATGGCTCAGACAGTGGGCCGGGGACGCAGTTTCCAAACAAGGGTTGTTGGCCTTACCTTACAAGGGTGGCCATCTTTTTGGATCCGACCTCACAGAGCTGATTTCCAAGGCTAAGGCAAAGGAATCAGCATTACCACAGCGAAGGGCCATGGCCTCGGTGTCCAGTAAGCCTGGTGTTTATAGTGGTCGGCGGTCCTTTCGGGGCCGAGGACGATCTAGTCACTCCTCGTGGGGATCGGGTCGTCCTTCTTTCTCAGGAAAGAAATCCTCTCAGAAAACTCGTACTCCCTGGAAGCAGAGTTTCCGCCAGAACAAGCGGGAACTTGACAAGAAACCCGCAAAGTCGGATTGACGCCAGGGGTCCACTCGAGGATTCTCGAGTGGGGGGTCGCCTGCTTCTTTTCAAGGAGACTTGGATGGCTCGCGTTCCAGATTCCTGGGTAACGCGGATAGTGTCGGCAGGCTATTTCATAGAGTTTGCTTCTCAACCCCCAAATGTTTTTTGTCAATCTCGCGTTCCGTCGGAACCCGAGCTTGTTGTCGCTCTACAGCGAGAGGTCGAATCGCTACTACAAAAGGGTGTAGTGATACCGGTTCCGTCAGAGGACCGAGGAAAAGGTTTTTATTCCAACCTTTTTATAGTTCCCAAAAAGGAGAACAAATTTCGCCCGATTCTGGATCTCAAGCGATTAAACCGGCATGTCCATACCCGGAAATTTCGCATGGAGTCGCTTCGTTCCGTTGTGGCAGCTCTGTCACAGAACGATTTTCTGGTGTCAATCGACATTCGCGACGCCTATTTGCATATTCCCATCGGAAAGGCTCATCAGCGCTTTCTTCGATTTGCCATAGGTCAGAATCATTACCAGTTCGTGGCTCTGCCGTTCGGCTTAGCCTCAGCGCCAAGGGTCTTTACAAAAGTTCTGGCGCCCCTCATGGCACTCCTTCGAAGACAGGGGATTACGATTCTCCCTTATCTGGACGATCTTTTGATCGTGTCTTCCTCGGAGGAGGAGGCATTGACGGCTCGGGATTTGTCTCTTCAGTTTCTGAAAGACTTCGGTTGGCTGGTCAATTGGGAGAAGTCGTCCCTGGAACCATCAAGGACAATTCTCTTTTTGGGAATGCATCTCGACACGTTTCGGTCGGTAGTTTCCTTACCACCAGACAAACAGTCATGTCTTCTTCGACATGTACAGATTATGACAGCCTCAACGGCAATGTCCCTACGGAAGTGTATGCGTCTTCTGGGACTGATGGTGGCGTCCATGGAGGCAATTCCTTTTGCCCAGTTCCACTCCAGGACTCTTCAAAGGTTCATCTTGAGTCGATGGAACCAGTCGCAATCGCTGGATTGCAGTGTCACCATTTCTCGCGCGGTGCGGGATTCTCTAGAATGGTGGTTACGTCCAGGGGCATTCTCCCTGGGGAAGTCTTTCCTCCCTCTGAAGTGGTCAGTCATAACCACCGATGCCAGCCTGACGGGCTGGGGGGGTGTTTGGACCAATCTCTGGATTCAGGGGGTATGGTCACCGGAAGAGTCTGTGCTTCCGATCAACATCCTGGAATTGAGGGCGATTTTTCTTTGCCTCCAACATTGGACGGTCCCTTTGAGCGGTCTGCCAGTCCGTGTGCAGACAGACAATGCGACGGCTGTCGCGTATATCAATCACCAAGGTGGGACAAGGAGTTCCAGACTCATGGTAGAGGTGTCCCGAATTCTGATTTGGGCAGAGGCCAATGTACCAGTCATTTCGGCGATTCACATTCCAGGGGTCCAGAATATTACAGCGGACTTTCTCAGTCGCAGAAGGATGGATCCCGGGGAATGGAGCCTCCACCCGGAAGTCTTTGCACTACTGTGCTCTCGCTGGGGAACCCCCCAAGTGGATTTGATGGCTTCCAGGTCCAATGCCAAGTTACCGACATTCATGTCCAGGTACAAGGACCCGAAGGCGGTGGCGGTGGATGCTCTAGTGGCTCAGTGGGATCAGTTCAAGCTGATCTATGTATTCCCGCCGATATCCTTACTTCCTCTAGTGCTGCGTCGGATCAGACTAGAGAGAATTCCAGCTATTCTGATAGCTCCAGACTGGCCAAGAAGGGTGTGGTTCTCGACAATAATGTCGCTGTTGGCGGCACCTCCGTTTCCACTCCCTCTTCAACAGGACTTGTTGACTCAGGGGCCCATTTGTCATCCGGACTTGATGTCCCTGCGTTTGACGGCGTGGCTCTTGAGACCGAGATCTTGACCCGTAGAGGTTTTTCAGCCGAGGTCATTGCTACCCTTCGTGCTGCAAGATGTCCGGCTACTTCTAGGATTTACCACAAAATTTGGGAAACCTTCTTTTCGTGGTGTTTGGGGTCTTCTCGGAACCCGAGAAAGTTTTCCATTCCCAACCTGTTGGCTTTTCTGCAACATGGGCTAGACAAGGGTTTGGCAGTTAGCACTCTGAAAGGTCAGATTTCTGCTCTGTCCTTATTATTCCGGAGAACCATTGCTTCGAATAGAGACGTGATCTCTTTTTTCCGAGGTATCTCTCGTAAGTTTCCGCCGCGGAAGGCACCTGTGTCTCCTTGGCGGCTCAACCTTGTTTTGGAGGCTCTTCAGCATAAACCTTTTGAACCTATGGTTTCTGCTAGCCTTTCTTTACTTTCTTGGAAGGTGGCTTTCCTTGTTGCAGTCACTTCCTTGAGGAGAGTTTCTGAATTGGCAGCTCTTTCTTGCTCGCCTCCTTTTCTGGAGTTTTTTCCGGATCGTGTAGTGCTTCGCACTCGGGGTGATTTTTTGCCTAAAGTGGTGTCACAATTTCATGTTAACCAGGATATTGTGTTGCCCTCACTCTGTCCGGATCCGAAGAATACGAAAGAGCGAGATTTACACACATTGGATTTAGTGCGGGCCTTGAAGTTTTATCTATCTATTACTCAAGGTTTTCGTAAGACGGACTCCCTGTTTGTGGTTCCGGCAGGTCGTCGGCGTGGTCAACGAGCTTCCAAGGGTTCTATAGCTCGTTGGATCGGTCAGCTATTTTGGAAGCTTACCGTCTTCGGGGTGAATCTTGCCCGATTAAGATTCGTGCCCATTCCACGAGAGCTGTGGCTTCATCGTGGGCTTTTCATCAAGGTGCTTCGGCAGTGCAGCTTTGCCGAGCGGCAACTTGGCGCTCTGTCCACACGTTTACAAGATTTTATAAAGTGGACGTCAGTGCTTCCGCTGATGCAGCCCTCGGACGTAGGGTCCTGCAGGCAGCTGTAGTTTAAAGTTCTGGATGAACTTGTGTTTAGCGCTGGTTGCGCTTTGTTGTTAAGGTTGTTGGGTTTCTGCCTTTTATTGGTTTTTTCCCACCCTTATTTTTGAACTGCTTTGGGACGTCCCATCAGTAATGAATTACTGTGGCTCTCTTCCTTCATCTGCAGCTGAAACACGGATTTTGGTAAAGACTTACCTGTAAAATCCTTTTCAGCGAAGGAAGGAAGAGAGACACAGCACCCTCCCACGGCAGAAGTGTGTTGATGTTTTCAGATGCAGCGCGACCCTTATCTGATAGCGATTATCTGGGCTGAGGTCAGCGCGCTAAGGCTCTGTTCCAGCATCGCCAGCTCATCGCAGTAGTCAGGTTCCGTGAGTAGTACCTGGAACTCTGTGGTTTTTGGCTTTCTTTGCATGCATAACCTGTATCCTTGTGTTTTTTCTCTGAAGTTCCTTCAGAAGGGGTTATGTTGCTCCGCTGGTGATCTTGGCTCTTTTCCTAAAAGCTTTGATACGACTGGAGCTGAGTAGGAGGAGCCCGAGCTGGAGGGGCCAGCCAGTCATCACTCTTTTGATCTGAGGTAACATCCTGATCTGGGGCTCCGCCTACCCATCAGTAATGAATTACTGTGTCTCTCTTCCTTCCTTCGCTGAAAAGGATTTTACAGGTAAGTCTTTACCAAAATCCGTGTTTTTAGTTCCGATATTTCTGTCCCATAGACTTGCATTGGATTTCCGGTATCGGAATCGGGTATTGCCGACACTTTTTGGTATCGGCGATACCCATTCCGATCCGATACTTCTTGATATCGGGAAGTATCGCTCAACTCTAGTCACTAGACATGACCTTTTTTTTCAAGTTTATAAATGGAATAGTACACTAGTTAAATCATTAAGCTATAAAATAAAATATGAACTAGTCCTAAACAATTAATAATAAGGCCCCGTTCACACATTGCGGTTTTAGATGCGTTTCCGCTGCGTTTTTAACGCAGCGGAAACGCATCCAAACCGCAGCAGAGTGCACATGCAATGTAATCTAATGGGAACCGCATGTCTGCTGTGCACATGCTGCGGAAAAAAATGCGCGGTTTAGCCACATTTTATTTTCCGCAGCATGTCAATTCTTTGTGCGGAACTGCAGCGGTTCGGCGCCCATTGACTTGCATTGAGTCGGGCACTTCCGCAGCAAACCCGCAGATCTAAAAAAGATCTGCGGGTTTGCTGCGGGTGAAACCGCTGCAGTTCGGGAGGAGGGAAGTGTGTGGGCGGTGCGTGGGCGTGTATAGTGTGCGGCGCTATGTGCGTGGGCGTGTATAGTGTGCGGCGCTGTGTGTGTGGGCGGTGATTGTGTGCCGGTGTCTGCGTGATCGGTGTGCGGGGCTGTGTGCGCGATCGGTGTGCGGGGCTGTGTGCGCGATCGGTGTGCGGGGCTGTGTATGTTCGGCGGTATGTGGGCCTGTGTGCGTGTCTCCGTGTATGCAGGCATCGTCGGATGGGACTACAAGTCCCATCCGGCGATGCCTGCTACAGTGACAGTGACTGACACATTAGCCAATGATGGGACAGTAGTAGTCCCATCATCCGGCTAATGTGCTGAATGAAAAAAAAAAAAATTACATGACATACAACATATAACATACAGAACATATAACATACACATGACATACAACATATAACATACATGACATACAGAACATATAACATACACATGACATACAACATATAACATATATGACATACAGAACATATAACATACACATGACATACAACATATAACATACATGACATACAGAACATATAACATACACATGACATACAACATATAACATACACATGACATATAGAACATATAACATACATGACATACAGAACATATAACATACACATGACATACAGAACATATAACATACACATGACATACAACATATAACATACATGACATACAGAACATATAACATACACATGACATACAACATATAACATATATGACATACTGTAATGTATGTAGTACAGTTCATATAGCGTCTTGTGCTTGGGTGCGATGAAAACACAGGAGTCACAGGTTTGATATAGAAAAGTCCTGTATTACTTCATACAAGTTGGCAGAAATAGTCACACAGTTTGCAGACACAGAAACAGGAGACACAGCAGGCCAGAGTAATCCAAGCTCAGCAATCACTCTCCAATACAGATTCAGGATCTTCTTCTCTGTTACCGTAAGTCCATGCAAACGTGGGTCTTTCAAAGAGCAGGGTTCAGAGTCCACAAGTGCTTCAGAGTTCCTCAGTAGGAATAGCTGGAGTACAAGGTCCAAGGCTTACAGGAGTAAAGTCACAGGTTCACTGCAGGCTAGATTCTGAAGCACTGATTGCTCAGCTGTGGCTGCTTAAGAAGCAAAGGAGAGAATCAGGGCGGGAACATGCAAGCTGGAAACTCCATTTTGACTGAGGGCAAGATAGCTGCAGCAAGACAGAAAGTAAAATGGCTGACGAACAAACTGAGTTTCAGGAATATATACATAGAACCTTACATTACTCCCCCCTTAAGGACAACCTCCGGATGACCTCAGACCAGGCTTGTGTGGGTACCTCTGATGAAACTGACGGAGCAAGCGAGGAGCATTAACGTTATTGACCGGTTCCCATGAGTTGTCCTCCACTGGGTAGCCCTGCCATTTAATCAGATATTGTAACTGATTTCTATACAACCTGGAATCTAAAATCCTTTCCACCACAAATTCTTCCTGACCATCGACTAGCACTGGGTCAGGGCAAGGAGAGGAACGTCCAGGAAACGTATTGGGTGTCGCAGCCTTTAGTAGGGATACATGAAAGACAGGGTGGATTCTCATAGTTCTGGGCAGTTGAAGACGACAAGCAACGGCACTTATAATTTTACTGATTTTATAGGGTCCAATGTACTTATGTCCCAACTTAGACGATGGAATCCTTAACTTAAGATTTCTGGTTGACAGCCAGACCAAGTCTCCTACCTTGAAAGCTGGTGCAGGTTTACGAAATTTATCTGCTGCTTTCTTGTACCTTTCTTGAGCCGATTCCAGATTTTCCTTTAGAAGATCCATATTCTTCTGTAAAGACGTGATTCTTTCAGCCACTGCTGGTAAAGGCGTTTCTATGGGAAATCGTGGTAGAATGTTAGGATGATAACCTAGATTAGAGTAAAAAGGAGACTGTTTAGTGGAGGCACTCTGAGAGTTGTTATACGAGAACTCAGCTAATGGAAGTAGATCCACCCAATCATCCTGTAGGTGGCAGATAAAGCAGCGGAGATACTGCTCCAGGGTTTGATTGGTTCGTTCGGTCTGTCCATTAGTCTGGGGATGAAAAGCAGAAGAAAGGTTTACTTTAATGTCCAATGCTGCACAGAAATTTTGCCAAAACCTAGAAGTGAATTGCACCCCTCGATCCGAAATAACCTCATCCGGTACTCCATGTAAGCGAAACACATCTTTAATCATCAAATCTGATGTCTGTTTTGCAGTGGGTAAGCCGACACAAGGGATAAAATGAGCTGCCTTTGTTAGACGGTCAACCACCACTAGAATGGTGTTCTTCCCCTGAGAGGTTGGTAACTCCACAATGAAGTCCATAGAAATGGATCCCCACGGGCGGGACGGGGTGGGAAGAGGCTGTAACAGACCAGTTGGTGAGGAGCGAGGTGTTTTGCATCTTGCACAGACCTCACATGAAGTGACATAATTCAAAACATCCTTCCTGCAAGTGGGCCACCAAAAGAAACGAGAAAGAAATTCCTGTGTCTTTAGAATTCCTCTATGCCCAGCTATCTTGGAATCGTGAATGAGTTGCAATACTCTTAATCTGACTGTTTCAGGAATATACAGACGTTGTCCCTGAATCCACACACCATTCTTAAAGACAAGACTTACGTCCCTTGGGGTTGTGCCAAAAGGAATCCGCATGGTATGCTTCCTTGATGTCCTTAAGTAGGTCTTGATTATGAATTACTCCTAGGAATCTAGAGTCAGGAAGAATAGTCTTAGGAGGAGTAATTGGACGTGTCTCTGCTGAGTAAATCCTAGAGAGTGCATCAGCCTTTCCATTGCGCGATCCTGGTCTATAAGAGATGATAAAATTAAATTGGTTTAAGAAAAGATTCCAGCGAGCCTGGCGAGGAGTCAGGCACTTAGCCGACCTGATAAACTCAAGGTTACGATGGTCTGTCAGGACGACTATTTGCTGTGCAGCTCCCTGAAGAAGGTGTCTCCATTCTTTGAAGGCGGCAATAATGGCCAACAACTCTCTATTGCCCACATCGTAGTTCCTCTCAGCCGAAGACAACTGCTGGGAAAAGAAGGCACAGGGATGCAAGACATTCTTCTCACCTGTTCTCTGAGAAAGTATAGCTCCAACGGCACAGTCTGAAGCATCCACCTCTATTATGAAGGCAAGCTCGGGGTTGGGATGTACTAGGATAGGTGCAGTGGTAAATTTATCTTTTAGACGGGAAAATGCTTCCTGGGCTTGGGGAGTCCAGGAAAACCTAGACTCTTTCCGGGTAAGTTGAGTGATAGGTGACACTACCTCAGAGAAATTTCTAATGAAACGTCTATAGAAGTTGGCAAACCCGATGAAGCGCTGTACCTCCTTCACATTTCTAGGACTTGGCCAATCCTTGATGGCTTGGGTTTTGCTTCCATCCATACTAATTCCTTGTGTAGACAGTACATACCCCAGAAATTGAATTTCGGTCCTATGGAATTCACACTTTTCAAGTTTGATGTAAAGATGATTTTGTCTTAGACGTTCCAAGACCATTCTCACATGTCCATGATGTTCCTCTGTGGAGTTAGAAAAAATTAGAATATCATCCAAATAAATTACCACGAATGTATCTAGGAGATCCCTGAAGATGTCATTCACCAAGTGTTGGAAAGTGGCTGGGGCGGTACTCAGACCAAAAGGCATAACTAGATATTCAAAGTGTCCATAGCGTGACCTGAATGCAGTCTTCCATTCATCCCCAGGTCTAATACGGACTAAGTTATAGGCCCCACGAAGATCTAGTTTAGAAAAAATTTTGGCATGTCGCACTCTCTCCAATAACTCAGGAATTAAAGGCAATGGATAACGGTTTCTAATAGTAACCTTATTGAGTTCCCTATAGTCTACGCATGGTCTCAGAGATCCATCTTTCTTCTTTACAAAGAAGATGGGTGCACCTGCAGGAGATGAAGAGGGGCGTATGAAGCCCTTGGCTAGATTTTCATCTATGTAATCCTTTAAAGCCTTTAGCTCGGGCCCCGCCAGGGGGTAGATCTTACCAAAAGGTATCTCTGCTCCAGGCAATAATTCAATTGGACAATCATATGGACAGTGAGGAGGAAGCTGGTCAGCGTTCTTCTTGTCACATAAATCCACATAGTCCTGGTATACAGCTGGTAGTTCAGGGACTGATATGATTCCTTTAGGAACAGAGCAAGCTGAAACTTTTGGACTCATCTGTTTCTCTGGAAAGTGTAATTCCTTGGTCTCCCAGTTAATGGTAGGATTCTGAGCCTGCAGCCATGGTAGCCCTAGAATAATGGGAAAGTGGGGAGAAGAGATAAGCATAAAGGACAGTTTCTCTTGATGATCTTTACCCATAAGAACCCTCAAAGGCTCTGTTTCCTGATCCACTGGTCCAGAGGTCAGCAGGGAGCCATCCACAGTTTCCATCTGTACTGGAGTAGCCTTCTTCACTGAACGTATTCCCTGTTTCAGAGCAAAGGAGACATCCATAAAATTTCCACTTGCCCCTGAGTCGATCATAGCAGAGCTAGACACCCAAGCTGAGTCAACCCAGAGTTTGATGGAAAGAAAGCAATGAGAATTGTTTTTCTTACAACTCAGCTGGGACACCGCTGAGGAAACTTGAAAAATGGCAGCGTTTACACAGTCAACGTCCTCAGAGGTAACGGAGTTTAAGTCCGAGAAATCAAGATCTGTTGCTGCAGATCTCTCTGGAGCCTGAGGCTCGGACCTGACAGATCCCCTCTCGCAACACTCACAATGAATGAGTGCTGCAGTAGTCTTATGAGAACGGCTGGGGCAGTTTATAATGAAGTGCCCTGACTTACCACAATAGAAACATAGATTCTCCTTAAAACGATGTTCCTTGCGTGCATCACTAACCCATCGTTGTAAAGAGTCTACCTGCATGAGTTCAGGTTCAGGTTCCCGTGTAATCCTACTCAAAGGTTCCTTAGCTGGAGAGGAAGGTAGGAAAAGGTTAGTACGATTGCTTTCGAACCATCTCTCTTGCCTGCGTTCAGTCAGACGAGTATCAATACGAATGCAGTAGTTAATAAAGTCACCTAACGCAGTGGGAGGGTCGGCACGAGCAAGTTCATCCTTAATCAGTGGAGATAACCCCTTTCGAAAAATAGATTTTTTGGCGGAACTGTCCCAGGTGGTATCAAGGGCCCATCTCCTGAAATCCAAGGCATATTCAGCTACCGAGTGCTTACCTTGGCGCAAAGCTAACATGGCTGCTTCAGCTGTTGCACCTCGATTGGGGTCATCAAACACCTGCCCCATGGCTGAAATAAAATCATCAAGGTGATTCAAACAATCATCCTCAGTCTCAATCAGAGGGTTTGCCCACATTAAAGCCTTGTTGGTAAGCAACATAATTATAGTAAGCACCTTAGATCGTTCAGTGGGAAATTGTGAAGCATGTGCAGAAAAAAAAAGATTGCATTGATTAATAAATCCCCTGAATTTCTCACGTTCACCGCCAAAACGAAAAGGGGGCAACTTGGGAATCCCAGCACTCGGGGCTATGGCAGGAGCCTGGACTCGCCCCTCTAGAACCTCAATCCTGGCTCGCAAATCCTGGGTAGTCTGTCCAACCACTTGCAAATTGTGATTATTGAGGTCCTGTAGATTTGTAAAACGGGTCTTTATATTCTGCAAATCTGCAAGGATATTATCAGTCACTCCGCAAAGTTCCTTTATGCGGGCCTCCATTTTCCAGATCTTTTAAGACAGGATTACTGGAAGAAGAGGAGAGAAAAAAAAAACAATAGTGTTCACCTGTGGCAACACTGCAGAGAGAAAAAAAAATTAAGGGAACTGCTCACCTGGAATGGTTGTGAGAAGTCACAACCACTATCATCACAGAAAGTTTCAACCAGACATCTGATATCCAGAGTTACAGCAGACAAAAAAGAGAAAAGAAAGGAAAAAAAAAAAAAAAACAATAGTGTTTACCTGTGGTAACACTGCAAAAAGAAAAAACTTAAGGGAATTGCTCACCTGGAATGGTTGTGAGAAGTCACAACCACTGTCATCACAGAAAGTACAACCGGACGTCTGATATCCACAGTACAGCAGACACAGCCTTCCAGACCCAGCAGACACTAACGTTTTGGCTTCAGAATCTTGTAATGTATGTAGTACAGTTCATATAGCGTCTTGTGCTTGGGTGCGATGAAAACACAGGAGTCACAGGTTTGATATAGAAAAGTCCTGTATTACTTCATAGAAGTTGGCAGAAATAGTCACACAGTTTGCAGACACAGAAACAGGAGACACAGCAGGCCAGAGTAATCCAAGCTCAGCAATCACTCTCCAATACAGATTCAGGATCTTCTTCTCTGTTACCGTAAGTCCATGCAAACGTGGGTCTTTCAAAGAGCAGGGTTCAGAGTCCACAAGTGCTTCAGAGTTCCTCAGTAGGAATAGCTGGAGTACAAGGTCCAAGGCTTACAGGAGTAAAGTCACAGGTTCACTGCAGGCTAGATTCTGAAGCACTGATTGCTCAGCTGTGGCTGCTTAAGAAGCAAAGGAGAGAATCAGGGCGGGAACATGCAAGCTGAAAACTCCATTTTGACTGAGGGCAAGATAGCTGCAGCAAGACAGAAAGTAAAATGGCTGACGAACAAACTGAGTTTCAGGAATATATACATAGAACCTTACACATACAGAACATATAACATACACATGACATACAATATATGACATACAACACATAACATATAGCACATACTCACCTCTTCCCCGACGCCATCGATCTGTACCGCTCTGCCGCCGGGAGAGAATGACGTCACCACAGTTCATTCTCTCACGGCAATGCTGGGTGAGAAAATTCCCACGCAGCATTGCCATAAAGTGAGAGAATGGACTCAGTGATGCACTGCAGGAGCCATTGTCTCCTGCTAGTGCATCACTGGGAGGCCCTACAGAGCAGTGGCATTACCTGATGTCACTGTTCTATAGGGGAGACCGTCGTGGGACACTCGTTATTAATTGGACTGCGTCGGACAGGGAGTATACGGTTGTTTTATTTTTTTACGTTTTTTTACAGGAGATCGAGGGCGTCGCTTGGATCTGAGTGTGTAATAAAGATATGAAAACCGTGTTGTGTTTTATTTCATTAAAATAATTTATTCTTATGCGTGTGTTTTTTTTTAACCCTTTATTAATATAAGATTAATAATGGATAGGCGTCTTATTGACGCCTCTCTATTATTAACCGGGCTTAATATCACCTTACAATAGCAAGGTGATATTAACCCCTTATTACCCCATATCCCACCGCTACAGGGGAGTGGGAAGAGAGGGGCTAAGTGCCGGAATTGGCGCATCGTACAGATGCGCCAATTCTGGGGCGGCTGGGTGCTGGTATTTTTAGCCAGGGGGGCGCCAATATCCATGGCCCCTTCCTAGGCTATGAATATCAGCCCGCAGCTGCCTGCGTAGCCTTTCTGGCTATACATTATAGGGGGACCCCACGTCATTTTTTTGGGGGGGGGGTCCCCCTAATTTAATAGCCAGTGAAGGCTAGCTGCGGGCTGATATTCATAGCCTGGGAAGCTCCATGGGTATTAACTAGGGTTGAGCATTCCGATACCGCAAGTATCGGGTATCGGCCGATATTGGCTGTATCGGAATTCCGATTCCGAGTTCCGATATTTTCGTCATATTGGATATCGGAATGTCACTGTCACTGTCAGTGTCCGTCGGTCGGGTCTGTCAGGAGTCAGCGGCACTTACCCGGCAGAAGATCTCCGGCGGTCACATCCCGGGCTGCTTAATGGCCGCCATCCTCTTCTTCCCGGCGGTCACATGCAGTATCTCGCGATAACTGCAGTGACTGCTGGGTAATCGCGGCCGTAAAGCAGTCCGATGACGTCACCGCCGGGGAAGCTGGTAAGCAGCTGTGCTGCGCCGGGATGTCAGGCTCTGCCTGTCATTCCGATGTAGCAGAGCTGGATCGTCGTGGGACAATCGTTACTATGGACTGCGTCGGACAGGTGGTATACTGTTCGTTTTTTTTTTTTTTTTTTTTTTTACAGGAGATCGATGGCGTCGCAGGAATGAGAGTAATAAAAAAAATGAAAACTGTGTTGTCTCTTTTATTTCATTAAAAGACTTTTTTCTTGCTGTGTCTTTTTTTTAAACATTTAAAAACTTTGGGATTAATAATGGATCGGTGTCTTATTGACACCTCTCCATTATTAACCGGGCTTATTGTCACCGTGCAATCAACGGTGACAATAACCCCTTATTACCCCGCTTGCCACCGCTACAGGGCAAGTGGGAAGAGCCGGGTAAAGTGCCACAATTGGCACATCTTTTGATGCGCCAAATGTGGGGCTGCTGTAGCCTGGTATTATCAGGCTGTTGAGGGCCAAAATCCATGGGCCTTGACAGTCTTTTAATACCAGGCCGCAGCAGTCTGCATTTTACTTGGCTGGTTAACAAAAATAGGGGGGATCCCCACGCCGTTTTTTTTTTTTGAGGGGATCCCCTATTTTTGTTAACCAGCCAAGCTAAGCAGACTGCTGTGGCCTGGTATTATCAGGCTTGCAAGGTCCATGGATATTGGATCCTTACCAGCCTGAAAAACCAGGCCTCAGCGGTCTGCTTCATCTGGCTGGTTAACAAAAATGGGGACCCCACGCCATTTTTTTTTCGAGGGGATCCCCTATTTTTGTTAATCAGCCAAGATATGCAGACTGCTGTGGCCTGGTATTGTCAGGCTGGCAAGGTCCATGGATCTTGGCTCCTTAACCCCTTACTGCCATCGGACGTACTATCCCGTCCATGGTACCTGGGCCCGTATGACCATGGACGGGATAGTACGTCTCGTGCGATCGGACGCGCTCCCGGGGGGAGCGCAGCCGATCGCGGCCGGGTGTCAGCTGATTATCACAGCTGACACCCATAACTGTGTGTCAGGAGCGGTCACGGACCGCTCCCGGCACATTAACCCCTTGCACACCGCGATCAAACATGATCGCGGTGTACTGGGGGCACAGGGGAGGATCGCGCAGGGTGGGGGCTCCCTGCGCGCCCCCCTGAGACCCTCAGAGCAGCGCGATGTGATCGCGCTGTTCTGAGGGCTTCCTCCCTCCCAGGACCCGGATCCAAGATGGCGCTGGGGTCCTGGAGGGAGGCGGCTACCTCAGTGCCTGCCGAGAGCAGGCACTGAGAAGCCTGCTGCACTGCCTGAGCGATCGCTGGTGTGACAGAGTGCTGTGCACACTGTCACACCAGCGATCTGACAAAATACAGTGATGTCCCACCCTGGGACAAAGTAAAAAAGTTAAAAAAATAAAAATAAACATGTTTTAAAAAAAAATCCAAAATAAATTAAAAAAAAAAAAAAATATTCCCAATAAATTCACTTCTTCCTGTAAATAAAAAAAAAAAGCAATAAAAGTACACATATTTGGTATCGCCGCGTCCGTAACGACCCCCCCTATAAAATTGTCCCACTAGTTAACCCCTTTAGTGAACCCCTTAAAAAAAAAAAAAAAAAAAACTAAGCAAAAAATCAATGCTTTATCATCATACCGCCGAACAAAAAGTGGAATAACTCGCGATCAAAAAGACCGATACAAAAAAACATGGTACCGCTGAAAACGTCATCTTGTCCCGCAAAAAACGAGCCGTCATACAGCATCATCAGCGAAAAAATAAAAAAGTTATAGCTCGCAGAATAAAGCGATGCAAAAATAATTATTTTTTATATAAAATTGTTTTTATTCTATAAAAGCGCCAAAACATGAAAAAATGATACAAATGAGGTATCGCCGTAATCGTACTGACCCGAAGAATAAAACTGCTTTATCAATTTTACCACACGCGGAACGGTATAAACGCCTCCCCTAAAAGAAATTCATGAATTGCTGATTTTTGTTCATTCTAACCTCCCAAAAATCGAAATAAAAAGCGATCAAAAAACGTCACGTGCTCAAAAATGGTACCAATAAAAACGTCAACTCGTCCCGCAAAAAATAAGACCTCACATGACTCTGTGGGCCAAAATATGCAAAAATTATAGCTCTCAAAATGTGATGATGCAAAAACTATTTTTGCAATAAAAAGCGTCTTTTAGCGTGACAGCTGCCAATCATAAAAACCCGCTATAAATAGTAAATCAAACCCCCCTTTATCACCCCCTTAGTAAGGGAAAAATAATAAAATTAAAAAAAAGTATTTATTTCCATTTTCCCATTAGGGTTAAGGTTAGGGTTGCGGCTAAAGTTAGGGTTAGGGTTGGCGCTAAAGTTAGGGTTAGCGTTAGGGTTGGGATTAGGGGTGTGTTAGGGTTAGGTTTGTGGTTAGGGTTGGGACTAGGGTTAGGGGTGTGTTGGGGTTAGGGTTGGAGTTAGAATTGGGGGGTTTCCGCTGTTTAGGCACATCAGGGGCTCTCCAAATGTGACATGGCGTCTGATCTCAATTCCAGCCAATTCTGCGTTGAAAAAGTCAAACGGTGCTCCTTCACTTCTCAGCTCTGCCATGCGTCCAAACAGTAGTTTATCCCCACATATGGGGTATCAGCGTACTCTGGACCCCAAGAGTTATTGTGCAATTTGTCCTATTTCTTCTGTTACCCTTGGGAAAATAAAAAACTGGGGGCGAAAATATCATTTTTGTACAAAAAAAATTATTTTTTTGTTTTTACGGCTGTACATTATAAACTTCTGTGAAGCACTTGGGGCTTCATAGCGCTCACCACACATCTATATAAGTTCCTTGTGGGGTCTATTTTCCAAAATGGGGTCACTTGTTGGGGATTTCCACTGTTTAGGGCGCATCAGGGGCTCTCCAAATGCGACATGACGCCCCCAGACCATTCCATCAAAGTCTGCAATCCAAAACGTCACTACTTCCCTTCCGAGCCCTGACGTGCGCCCATACAGTAGTTTTCTCCCACATATTGGGTATCAGCGTACTCAGGACAAATTGGACAACAACTTTTGGGGTTCAATTTCTCCTGTTACCCTTGTGAAAATAAAATATTGGGGGCGAAAAAATCATTTTTGTAAAAAAAAAAGATTTTTTTATTTTTACGGCTGTACGTTATAAACTTCTGTGAAGCACTTCGGGGTTCAAAGTGCTCACCACACATCTAGATAAGTTCCTTGTGGGGTCTATTTGCCAAAATGGGGTCACTTGTGGGGGGTTTCCACTGTATAGGTGCATCAGGGTTCTCCAAATGTGACATGACGCCCCCAGACCATTCCATCAAAGTCTGCAATCCAAAACGTCACTACTTCCCTTCCGAGCCCTGACGTGCGCCCATACAGTAGTTTTCTCCCACATATTGGGTATCAGCGTACTCAGGACAAATTGGACAACAACTTTTGGGTTCCAATTTCTTCTGTTACCCTTGTGAAAATAAAATATTGGGGGCGAAAAAATCATTTTTGCAAAAAAAAAAAATGATTTTTTATTTTACGGCTGTACGTTATAAACTTTAGTGAAACACCTGGGGGTTAAAAGTTCACACCACACATCTAGATAAGTTCCTTGAGGGGTCTAGTTTCCAAAATGGTGTCATTTATGGGGGTTTCCACTGTTTAGGCAGATCAGGAGCTCTCCAAACACGACATGGCGTCCAGCCAATTCTGCGTTGAAAAAGTCAGACGGCGCTCCTTCCCTTCCAAACTCTGCCATGCACCCAAACAGTGGTTTACCCCCACATATGGGGTATCAGCGCACTCAGGACAAATTGCACAATAACTTTTGGAGTCTTGTTACCCTTGGAAAAATAAAAATTGGGGTGAAAAGATCATTTTTGTGGAAAAAATATGATTTTTAAATTTTACGTCTCTACATTATAAACTTGTGTGAAGCACTTGGGGGTTCAAATTGCTCACCAAAGATCTAGAAAAGTTCCTTAGGGGGTCTAGTTTCCCAAATGGGGTCATTTGTGGGGGGTTTCCACTGTTTAGGCACATCAGGGGCTCTCCAAATGCAACATGGCATCCAATCTCAATTCCAGCCAATTTTGGTTGGAAAAAGTCAAATGGTGCTCCTTCCATTCCGAGCTCTGCCGTGAGCCCAAACAGTGCTTCCCCCCACATATGGGGTATCAGCGTACTCAGGACAAATTGGACAACAACTTATGTGGTCCAATTTCTCCTGTTACCCTTGGGAAAATAAAAAATTAGTGACTAAAAGATAATTTTTGTGGGAAAAAAATAGGATTTTTTATTTTCATGCCCGGGCATTATAAACTTGTGTGAAGCACTTGGGGGTTCAAAGTGCTCACCAAAGATCTAGATAAGTTCCTTAGGGGGTCTAGTTTCCAAAATGGGGTCACTTGTGGGGGGTTTCCACTATTTAGGCTCATCTGGGGCACTGCAAACGGAACATGACCCCCATCAACGTCTGCATTCCAAAATGTTACTACTTCCTTTCCAAGCCCTGCCGTGCACCCAAACAGTTTCCCCCCCCCCACATATGGGGTATCAGCGTACTCAGGACAAATTGGACAACAACTTATGTGGTCCAATTTCTCCTGTTACCCTTGGGAAAATAAAAAATTAGTGACTAAAAGATAATTTTTGTGGGAAAAAAAATAGGATTTTTTATTTTCATGCCCGGGCATTATAAACTTGTGTGAAGCACTTGGGGGTTCAAAGTGCTCACCAAAGATCTAGATAAGTTCCTTAGGGGGTCTAGTTTCCAAAATGGGGTCACTTGTGGGGGGTTTCCACTATTTAGGCTCATCTGGGGCACTGCAAACGGAACATGACCCCCATCAACGTCTGCATTCCAAAATGTTACTACTTCCTTTCCAAGCCCTGCCGTGCACCCAAACAGTTTCCCCCCCCCACATATGGGGTATCAGCGTACTCAGGACAAATTGGACAACAACTTTTGGGGTCCAATTTCCTTGGGAAAATTCAAAAATTTGGGACTAAAAAATCATTTTTGTGGAAAATTGTTTTTTTTTTTTTCACACCCAGGCATTATAAGCTTTTGTGAAACACTTGGGGGTTTAAAGTGCTCACAACAGATCTAGATAAGTACCTTAGGGGGTCTAGTTTCCAAAATGGTGTCACTTGTGGGGGTTTCCACTGTTTTTAGGCGCATCAGGGGCTCTCCAAACACGACATGGCGTCCAATCTCAATTCCAGCCAATTTTAGTTTGAAAAAGTCAAACGGCGCTCCTTCCCTTACGAGCTCTGCCGTGTGCCCAAACAGTGGTTTTCCCCCACATATTGGGTATTGGCGTACTCAGGAGAAATTGCATAACGACCTTATCTGTCCATTTTCTCCTTTTACCCTTGTGAAAATAAAAAAAAAGTTTGTAAAATATCATTTTTGTGGCTAAAAAGTTAAATATTCATTTTTTCCTTGCACGTTGCTTTAGTTCCTGTGAAGCACCTGAAGGGTTAATAATCTTCTTGAATGTGGTTTTGAGTACCTTGAGGGGTGCAGTTTTTAGAATGGTGTCACTTTTGGGTATTTTCTGCCATATAGACCCCTCAAAGTGACTTCAAATGAGAGGTGGTCCCTAAAAAAAATGGCTTTGTAAATTTTGTTGTAAAAATGAGAAATCGCTGGTCAACTTTTAACCCTTATAACTTCCTAACAAAAAAAAATTTTGGTTCCAAAATTGTGCTGATGTAAAGTAGACATGTGGGAAATGTTATTTCTTAACTATTTTATGTGACATATTTCTCTGTTTTAAGGGAATAAAAATTCAAAGTTTGAAAATTGCAAAATTTTAAAAATTTTCGCCATATTTGCGTTTTTTTCAAAAATAAACGCAAGTTATATGGAAGAAATTTTACCACTAACGTGAAGTACAATATGTCACGAGAAAAGAATCTCAGAATCGCGAAGATCCGTTGAAGCGTTCCAGAGTTATAGCCTCATAAAGAGACAGTGGTCAGAATTGTAAAAATTGGCCCGGTCATTAACGTGCAAACCACCCTTGGGGGTTAAGGGGTTAACAGCCTGAAAATCCAGGCCTCAGCGGTCTGCTTCATCTGGCTGGTTAACAAAAATAGGGGGGACCCCACGCCATTTTTTTTTCGAAGGGAACCCCTATTTTTGTTAATCAGTTCCCTCTGACGTCACTGATGGTGTCCCTGGCTGACCTGAAGTGAAAGTGGAAAGCAATCAATTAAGCTTTCCACTTCCTCTCCTGTCAGCCAGGAGAGGAACTCATTCATTTGGGGGTTTACTGTGAGGCTGCAGCATTAAGGGTATGCCACACTAAACAGCGTCGCTAACGAGATCGCTAAAATACGTCACTATTTAGCGATCTCGTTCGTGACGCTAACGTGTGTGGCATGTAGCAACGACGTGGCCCCTGCTGTGATCTCGCTGATCGTTCACTAGAGTTCTGGACCGTATTTAGATCGTTGGCGTCCCGCTGGTGAGCCTATATCGCTGTGTCTGGCACCTTTTGTGAGCGATGTGCGCTGTTTTTTACATCGCAATGACCGTTAAAGTCGTTAATGAGATCGCTAACCGCTTATGCGTCGTTAACGAGATCACTAAGTGTGGCAGCTACTAGCGACATTAAAACGATCACAAAAGCGATCTCATTAGCTTGCGTCGTTATTGAGATCGCTAACGAGATCACTAAGTGTGGCAGTACCTTTAGCTGCGGTCCCTGCAGTAAACATTAACCCTTTCTGAAGGATTACACCGTGGGACCTGACTGTGCATCGGATTGGTAAGAATAATTTTGCTTTATTATTTTATTTTTATTACAGGAAATGGTTTTAGCAGGTAAATAAAATATGGTCAAAAACTGTGTGATTATTTCATTAAATTTCTTTTTTATTAAAGTGTGTGTGTTTGATTTTTCTTTCATACAATAGGATTAATAATTGATAGTTGTCTAATTGACAGCTCTCAATTATTAACCTGGCTTAAAGTGACCTTTCAATTGCAAGGTCATTTTAACCCCTTATTAACCCATTCGCCACCGCTACAGGGCAATGGGAATAGACGGGCAAAGTGCCAGAAAGGGCAAATCTAATTAGAGATTTGCCCTTTCTGGGGTGTCTGGGGCAGATGTTAGTAGCCGGGGGGGGCAAAAATAATGGTCCCTCTCTGGGCTATTATTATCTGCCCCCACTCACTGGCTTTGTCTGTCTGGTTGCGAAAATAGGGCGGGAGCCCACGCATTTTTTTTCAGCAATTTTACACCTCATATATATATATATACATGTCATTGAGTTTGTGACACATATATATATATATATATTTATAGTTCATACACTTCTACATAGTATAATAGCCGCTAATTCAATTGCCGGCTTTTGTGAAAATGCAGAACCCGACATGAAATGACACTTGGTGTACATAGGGTTAAAAAAGTCAGTTTTTTTACAACGAATTTACACCTTTAATTAACCCCTACAGGTGTGAAATTTTGCACACATAGACTGATTTAATTATTTGTGCAAATCAGATAGCAAAGGACATGAAAAGACATGGTTAACCCTATGTACACCAAGTGTCATTTCATGTCGGGTGTCTGTCTTTTCACAGAAACGGCTTTACCCGGCAATTGAATCAGAGGATATTTTACTATGTAGAAGTGTATAAACTATACATATATGTATATATATATATGTCACAATGACATGTATATATATATATATATGTATTCTATGTGTGTATATTTAGTGTTTACAAGGAAAGAATGGGGTTTTTTTTAGTTACGATATTTTGTTCCCATAGACTTACATGGGACTTCCGGTATCGGGTATCGCCGATATTTTAATGGTATCGGCGATACCATTCCGATTCCGATACTTTTGGATATCGGAAAGTATCGCTCAACTCTAGTATTAACCCCTTCCCAGGCTAGAAATATTGGCCCCGGCTGTCGGCTTTCCCCCTCTGGCGCAGAAAATTGCGCGGGAGCCCACGCCATTTTTTTTCCTAAATTTTTTTTTTTTATTAACTATTGCGTTATTTTGTGTATGTGTACGCGTGTGTGTCTTTAACTACTTATGTACCATTCTATCTATCTATCTACCTAGATATCTTTCTGTCTATCTCTATATCTGTCTTTCTATATATATTTCTAACTATCTATTATCCATCTATCTATGTATTTTCTATCTAACTAACTACTGATATCTATTATCTATCTATGGCCGGCGTCACACTTGCGAGTGTGATGCGAGTAAGTCGCACGACTCTCGCATCAACACCCGGCACGGCCGCCCGCTCTCAGACCCGAGTGTGCGGCTGCATAGAAATACATGTATAGAAATACATGCAGCCGCACACTCGGGTCCGAGAGCGGGCGGCCGTGCCGGGTGTTGATGCGAGAAAGTCGTGCGACTTACTCGCATCACACTCGCAAGTGTGACGCCGGCCTATCTCTATCTGTGTGTGTAATGGAGTGTGGGTTGGACAAATGAAAAAGAGGAGGTTGGACAAGAAATGACATCACAAATCTTTTTTTTTTTTGTTAAACAACATATCTTTATTTAGCTGTAAAAACCGCATGAGAAAAACCGCGTCAAAACCGCGCCAAAAACCGCATCAAAACCGCGCCAAAACCGCGTCAAAACCGCGCCTGCGGTTTCTGCCAAGAGGTGCAGTTTCGGCGCGGAAAAATCCGCAGGCAAATCCGCAATGTGTGCACAGGCCCTCAGTCTTGAAACTGACCTTTTATCATCAATTTGTCCCTTCTATTGGGTGAAATGTAATCTTGTGTGCAATCTCTTACTAACAATGGCCATTTCCTTTTGTGTCAGGGTATGTCCAGCCTGCTATGGGATTAATATTTGATTTTTGTTTACTTTTAAAGTGTCTGGTTTTCTTGGACACACAAAGGATGGTGATGGACCAGAGAGTGCAGAAAAGTCACTTCTACTTCTTCATTATCATAATCTTTAGAGAGTACATTCATGGCCAAAAGTTTTGAGAATGACACAAATATTATATTTTCACATGATCTGCTGCCCTCTGGTTTTTATGTGTGTTTGACAGATGTTTTTATCACAGACAGAAATATAATAATTGCAAACATATGAGTAACAAAAGCTTATATTGACAGTTAGAATGAGTTAATGCAGCAAGTCAATATTTGCAGTGTTGACCCTTCTTCTTCAGGACCTCTGCAATTCTCCCTGGCATGCTCTCAATCAACTTCTGGACCAAATCCTGACTGATAGCAGTCCATTCTTGCACAATCAATGCTTTCATTTTGTCAGAATTTTTAGGTTTTTGTTTGTCCACCCGTCTCTTGATGATTGACCACAAGTTCTCATTGGGATTAAGATCTGGGGAGTTTCCAGGCCATGGACCCAAAATCTCTATGTATTGTTCCCTGAGCCATTTAGTTATCACCTTTGCTTTATGACAAGGTGCTCCATCATGCTGGAAAAGGCATTGTTGATCGCCAAACTGCTCTTGGAGGGTTGGGAGAAGTTGCTCTTGGAGGACATTCTGGTACCATTCTTTATTCATGGCTGTGTTTTTAGGCAAGACTGTGAGAGAGCCGATTCCCTTGGCTGAGAAGCAACCCCACACATGAATGGTTTCAGGATGCTTAACAGTTGGCATGAGACAAGACTGGTGGTAGCGATAACCTTGTCTTCTCCGAATGAGGCGTTTTCCTGATGTCCCAAACAATCGAAAAGGGGATTCATCAGAGAAAATAACTTTACCCCAGTCCTCAGCAGTCCACTGCCTGTACCTTTTGCAGAATATCAGTCTGTCCACTGTAAAGGGTCTGGGAGGCGGGAACCTCTGAGCTATTATACAAGGAGGCTTACCTTGTAAAAGAGCGGGTGGCGCCCGGGGAAGATGGACAGGAAGTCACGGCAAGTGACCGGGGCAGTCTCTGGACAGACAGGCAGGAGGTCACGGCAAGTGACCGGGGCAGTCTCTGGATAGACAGGCAGGTAGTCACGGCAAGTGACCGGGGCAGTCTCTGGATAGACAGGCAGGAAGTCACGGCAAGTGACCGGGGCAGTCTCTGGATAGACAGGCAGGTAGTCACGGCAAGTGACCGGGGCAGTGTCTGGATAAACAGGCAAGTAGTCACGGCAAGTGACCAGGGCAGTCTCTGGATAGACAGGCAGGAAGTCACGGCAAGTGACCGGGGCAGTCTCTGGATAGACAGGCAGGTAGTCACGGCAAGTGACCGGGGCAGTCTCTGGATAGACAGGCAGGTATGACCTGTGATGGTTGAGCCTCCCGGTAGGCTAGCAGGCAGATGATAGATGTGCGTCCTCAGATAAACGGGCTGACTGGTCCATAGACAGACTGACAGGTGATGGTGGACAGACTGTCGGACGTTGACGCCTCCAGGTAGGCTAGCAGACTGGTAACCGGTGAACATCAGCAGATATACGGGCAGGCTGGTCCATAGACAGACTAGCAGGTGATGGCGGGCAGACTGTCGGACGGTGGAGCCTCCAGGTAGGCTAGCGGACAGGTAGCAGACAGCAAACTGGCAGGAAACAGGCAGGTAACTGGTAACGGAACCTGAGGGCTGAAGCAGAGTAGTGAACAGTGCAACAACATTGCTCGGGCACCTCCATTAAGGAGGAGGTGCTTTATATAAGGTGGAATCCTCCGGCATTGGCCGGGGACCTTTTTTGAAAGATGCGCGCGGCCCCTTTAAGAGCGGGGGAGTGCACGTGCGCGCGCCCTAAGCCCAGTGGCAGGGAAGGAGCGCGCAGCCCCAGCAGGGCGGAAGGAGGACGCCGAGCGAGGGTAAGGGGAGCGACGTCCCTGCCTGGCAGAGGACGCTGGCGCAGGGGAACAGCGTCCCTGCCTGGCAGAGGACAGGGACGCTGGCGCCGGCGCTACAGTACCCCCCCCTTTAGGCCCCCCTTTCTTAGGCCAGAAAGAAATTTAGCTAGGATGAGAGGGGCATGGATGTTCTCCCGAGGCTCCCACGTTCTCTCCTCAGGACCAAACCCCTTCCAATCCACCAGAAAATAGGTCTTTCTCCTTACCCTTTTTGTGGCCAGAATGTTCTCTACCTCAAATTCGTTTTCAGCAGAAACTGGAGCAGGAGGTGTACCTGTAGGCTTGACAAAAGAGTTAAGTACCACCGGTTTGAGGAGAGATACATGGAAGGAGTTAGGAATCCGCAAATTGGCCGGGAGTCTCAATTTATAGGACACCGGGTTGATCTGACTGATGACCTCGAGAGGACCGATGAACCGAGGACCTAATTTGTAGGAAGGAATCTTGAGCCGAACATACTTGGACGAGAGCCAGACCTTATCTCCAGGACGGAATTGAGGGGGATCCAGACGTTTCTTGTCAGCATGTTTCTTCATGCGCTCGGATGACAGAATGAGTGCGGACCGGGTACTCTCCCATATGGAGGAAAATTCGTTAACAAGAGATTCCGCAGCTGGATTGTCCACAGTGGTGGAGACGGGAACAGGGATCCGAGGATGCTGACCGAAGACTACAAAAAACGGAGATTTGGAGGAAGATTCGCTCTCGTGATTGTTGTAAGAAAATTCGGCCCATGGCAGGAGATCCACCCAATCAGAATGGTGGGCATTAACGAAGTGCCGGAGATAACTGGTCAGAATCTGATTGATCCGCTCCACTTGACCATTGGACTGTGGGTGGTAGGCGGAAGAGAAATCCAGGGAGACGTCTAGCAACTTACAAGTGGCTCTCCAGAAACGTGAGGTAAACTGTACCCCACGATCCGACACAATGTGACGAGGCAGGCCATGAAGACGGAAGATGTGGCGGATAAAGTCTTTAGCCAACTCGGGTGCTGACGGAAGGCCTGGCAGGGGAATGAAGTGAGCCATCTTGGAAAATCGGTCTACGACCACCCAAATGACCGTACAATCAGCAGAGACGGGAAGATCAGTTATGAAGTCCATGGCTATATACTGCCAGGGGGCAGCGGGTACAGGAAGCGGAAGAAGGCGGTCGGCAGGCAGGTGTCTTGGAACTTTGTTGCGGGCACAGGAGGCACAGGCAGAAACAAAGTCAATTACGTCCTTGTGCAGGGTAGGCCACCAGTAATGCCGAGTAATAAGCTGGAGGGTCTTTTTCTGACCAGCGTGGCCAGCTAGTTTAGACGAATGACCCCAGTGTAGGATCCTCTCCCGATCGGGTACCGATACGAACGTCTTACCAGGAGGGAGACGATTTAGACTCACGGGAGCCACCTGCATCACTCTGGCGGGATCGATGATGTGTTTAGGTTCCTCCTCGAGATCCGACACCAGGAAGGACCGGGACAAGGCATCCGCTTTGATGTTCTTGTCTGCCGGGCGAAAATGTAAAAGAAAGTCAAAGCGGGCAAAAAACAAGGACCACCGGGCTTGGCGAGGGTTAAGTCTCTGGGCATGCTGGAGGTAAGCCAAATTTTTGTGGTCAGTGTAAATGATTACCATATGAAGAGCCCCCTCGAGTAGGTAACGCCACTCCTCCAATGCCAGTTTGATGGCCAATAGCTCTCGGTCTCCTATGGAGTAATTGCGCTCAGAAGAGGAGAAGAGTTTGGAGAAGAAGCCGCAAGATACCATCCTCCCGGAAGAAGACTTTTGAGTAAGTACCGCTCCGGCTCCAGAGGAGGAAGCGTCAACCTCCAGGAAGAACTGCTTGTTGCCGTCCGGGCGATGCAGCACTGGAGCGGAAGAGAAGGCCTGTTTTAAGGAAAGAAAGGCCTCTGCTTCGGGCGTCCACTGTTTGGGGTTAGCATCCTTGCGGGTGAGCGCGGAGATTGGAGCAGTCCGGGAAGAGAAGTGCGGTATGAAGAGACGATAATAATTGGCGAAGCCCAGGAACCGCTGAAGGCCTTCAATCCCTCCGGTCGGGGCCATTTCTCGATGGCAGATAGTTTCTCCGGATCCATTCGTAGGCCTGTCTGAGAAATGATGTAGCCCAAAAACGGAAGCGAGGTCTGCTCAAAGAGGCACTTCTCATATTTAGCGAAGAGGTGATTCTGCCTGAGCCTGAGCAGAACCTGACGAACGTCCCTCCGGTGAGACTGGAGATCCGGAGAGAAGACCAAGATGTCGTCCAGGTACACCACAACGCAGGAGTAGAGAAGGTCTCGGAAGATGTCATTGACCAACTCTTGAAAGACTGCCGGAGCATTACAGAGACCAAAGGGCATCACCAAATACTCGTAGTGGCCGTCCCGGGTGTTGAATGCCGTCTTCCATTCATCCCCCGACGGATTCGGACTAGGTTATATGCCCCACGAAGATCCAGTTTGGTGAAGATTCTAGCCCCCCTCAGACGATCAAACAATTCTGGAATGAGCGGAAGAGGGTTCTTATTCTTCACCGTGATCAGGTTTAGACCTCTGTAGTCAATACAGGGACGGAGAGAGCCGTCTTTCTTTTTTACGAAGAAGAAACCTGCTCCGCTGAGGAGGTAGATTTCCGGATGAATCCCTTGGCCAAATTCTCCTCGATATATTCGGACATCGACCTGGTCTCAGCAGCGGACAATGGGTAAATACGCCCACGGGGAGGCGTAGTACCGGGTAGCAGGTCGATCGGGCAATCATAAGGTCTGTGAGGGGGTAATGTCTCTGCCTCCTTTTTATTAAAGACATCAGCGAATGACCAATATGGAATCGGAAGCCCAGGTAGATTAGTTGGTGTAGGAGAAGGACGGACGTGATGAACAGGAACCAAATACGTTTTATGATAGTCCTGTCCCCAGCGAAGGATCTCTCCAGTCTGCCAGTCGAGCACGAGTGCATGCTTTTGGAGCCAAGGTAGACCTAATAAGAAAGCGTGAGAGAGTCCAGGCAGAACATGAAACGAGATGCTCTCAGAATGCAACATTCCCACCTGCAGGGTTATGGATTCGGTGATAAGTTGGATGGGACATGGTAGGAGACCCCCATCCACAGCAGCGACAGATACTGGTACAACCAGAGGTTTGGTAGGAATGCAATATTTTTCTACCAGAGCCTGTGAAACAAGATTCCCGGCTGCTCCAGAATCAAGTTGGGCTAGTTCGAAAAAACGGTTCTCACCGAGAAGAATTGAGACAGACAGCAGCAGAGATGGAGAGGATTTATTCTTGTCTAGATTGACCTCTCCGAGCGAACCTAGACACTGGCGTTTCCCGACCTCTCCGGACAGGTACGGATCAGGTGCTCCTTACTGCCACAGTAGAAGCAACTCCCCTCGGCACGACGTAAGTCCTGACGGGCTTTGACCATCTTGGGGAGAAACGGAAGGAGTTACGGGTCTCTGAAAAGTAGGAGCTAGACGAGGAAACCTTCTCTCACGGGTGACCTCTTTGGCGCGCTCCTGGAACCGTAGATCAATTCGATTGGCAAGAGTTATTAGGTCATCGAGAGAGGTAGGAATGTCCCTGTAATGTATGTAGTACAGTTCATATAGCGTCTTGTGCTTGGGTGCGATGAAAATACATGAGACACAGGTTTGATATAGAAGGTCTTGTATTACTTCATACAAGTAGCAAAAATAGTCACACAGTTTGCAGATACAGAAGCAGGAGACACAGCAGGCCAGAGTAACTTAAGCTCAGCAATCACTCTCCACAACAGGTTCAGGATCTTCTTTTCTGTTACCGTAAGTCCATGCAAACGTGGATCTTTCAAAGAGCAGGGTTCCAGAGTCCACAAGTGTTCAGAGTTCCTCAGCAGGAATAGCTGGAGTACATAGTCCAAGGCTTCCAGGAGTCAGGTCACAGGTTCACTGCAGGCTAGATTCTGAAGCACTGATTGCTCAGCTGTGGCTGCTTAAGAAGCAAGAGGGAGAGAATCAGGGCGGGAACATGAAAGCTGAAAACTCCATATTGACTGAGGGCAAGATAGCTGCAGCAAGACAGAAAGCAAAATGGCTGACGGAAAACTGAGTTTCAATAACATGTACAAAGAACCTTACAGTCCCGACCGGCAAGTTCATCTTTAATACGACCGGACAGACCCTCCCAGAAGACAGATATCAGAGCGTCATTATCCCAAGCCAGCTCCGAGGCAAGGGTACGGAACCGTATGGAATATTGACCCACGGTGAGACTTCCCTGACGGAGGCGTAGCAGAGATGATGCGGAGGAGGTCTTCCGTCCGGGTTCGTCGAATACCTTCCGGAAGGCCGAGAGAAAGGCAGGCAGGTCGGACACCAGGGGGTCTTCTCTCTCCCAAAGAGGATTAAGCCAGGCCAGAGCCTCTCCGGTGAAATGGGACATGATGAAGGCAATTTTGGCCCGGTCGGAGTTAAACTGGTGGGACAGGAGTTCAAAGTGCAGGGAGCACTGGTTAATGAATCCCCGAGCCAGAGCAGGGTCGCCTCCAAAACGAGGAGGTGCTGAAAGTCGAGGTCCGGGAACGGAAACCACGGAATTGGTGAGCAGCGGAACTGCCGGATTGCGAGTCATAGCGCCAGCGGTGGTTGCTGGTGAAGCAGTCAGAGTGTCCAGGCGGGAATTAACATTCCGCAGGTGACCCAGGATGGACTCCTGTTGAGACCTCTGACGAGACAGTTCATGACACAGGTCAGAGAGCGAGGGAGTTTGGGTGCCACCGGGTTCCATGGCCCGAGCAAACTGTAACTGGTCTGGGAGGCGGAACCTCTGAGCTATTATACAAGGAGGCTTACCTTGTAAAAGAGCGGGTGGCGCCCGGGGAAGACGGACAGGAAGTCACGGCAAGTTACCGGGGCAGTCTCTGGACAGACAGGCAGGAGGTCACGGCAAGTGACCGGGGCAGTCTCTGGATAGACAGGCAGGTAGTCACGGCAAGTGACCGGGGCAGTCTCTGGATAGACAGGCAGGAAGTCACGGCAAGTGACCGGGGCAGTCTCTGGATAGACAGGCAGGTAGTCACGGCAAGTGACCGGGGCAGTCTCTGGATAGACAGGCAAGTAGTCACGGCAAGTGACCAGGGCAGTCTCTGGATAGACAGGCAGGAAGTCACGGCAAGTGACCGGGGCAGTCTCTGGATAGACAGGCAGGTAGTCACGGCAAGTGACCGGGGCAGTCTCTGGATAGACAGGCAGGTATGACCTGTGATGGTTGAGCCTCCCGGTAGGCTAGCAGGCAGATGATAGATGTGCGTCCTCAGATAAACGGGCTGACTGGTCCATAGACAGACTGACAGGTGATGGTGGACAGACTGTCGGACGTTGACGCCTCCAGGTAGGCTAGCAGACTGGTAACCGGTGAACATCAGCAGATATACGGGCAGGCTGGTCCATAGACAGACTGGCAGGTGATGGCGGGCAGACTGTCAGACGGTGGAGCCTCCAGGTAGGCTAGCGGACAGGTAGCAGACAGCAAACTGGCAGGAAACAGGCAGGTAACTGGTAACGGAACCTGAGGGCTGAAGCAGAGTAGTGAACAGTGCAACAACATTGCTCGGGCACCTCCATTAAGGAGGAGGTGCTTTATATAAGGTGGAATCCTCCGGCATTGGCCGGGGACCTTTTTTGAAAGATGCGCGCGGCCCCTTTAAGAGCGGGGGAGTGCACGTGCGCGCGCCCTAAGCCCAGTGGCAGGGAAGGAGCGTGCAGCCCCAGCAAGGCGGAAGGAGAACGCCGAGCGAGGGTAAGGGGAGCGACGTCCCTGCCTGGCAGAGGACGCTGGCGCAGGGGAACAGCGTCCCTGCCTGGCAGAGGACAGGGACGCTGGCGCCGGCGCTACATCCATGATGTTTTTTCTGGAGAGAAGTGGCTTCTTTGCTGCCCTCCTTGAGACCAGGCCTTGCTGCAAGAGTCTCCGCCTCACAGTGCGTGCAGATGCACTCACACCTGCCTGCTGCCATTCCTGAGCAAGCTCTGCACTGCTGGTAGCCCGATCCCGCAGCTGAAACACTTTTAAGAGACGGTCCTGGTGCTTGCTGGTCTTTCTTGGGCGCCCTGAAGCCTTTTGGCAACAATGGAACCTCTCTCCTTGAAGTTCTTGATGATGTGATAGATTGTTGACTGGGGTGCAATCTTTCTAGCTGCGATACTCTTCCCTGTTAGGCCATTTTTGTGCATTGCAATGATGACTGCACATGTTTCTTTAGAGATAACCATGGTTAACAGAAGAGAAACAATGATGCCAAGCACCAACCTCCTTTTAAAGTGTTTAGTGGTATCATTCTTACTTAATCATGACAGATTGATCTCCAGCCATGTCCTCATCAACACCCACACCTGTGTTAATGGAGCAATCACTGAAAAGAGGTTAGCTGGTCCTTTTAAGGCAGGGCTGCAATGATGTTGAAATGTGTTTTGGGGGATAAAGTTAATTTTCTAGCCAAATATTGACTTTGCAAGTAATTGCTGTTAAGCTGATCACTCTTTATAACATTCTGGAGTAAATGCAAATTGCCATTAGAAAAAGTGAAGCAGTAGACTTTGTGAAAATTAATATTTGTGTCATTCTCAAAACTTTTGGCCATGACTGTACATTAGCCAGCCAGCAGTACCGATCATATTCACAGGTCACATAACCAGTTACCGTGGGGAAAAAAGTATTTAGTCAGCCACCAATTGTGCAAGTTCTCCCACTTAAAAAGATGAGAGAAGCCTGTAATGGACATCATAGGTAGACCACAACTATGAGAGTCAACATGAGAAAACAAATCCAGAAAATCATCTTGTCTGATTTGGCAATATTTATTTTGCAAATTATGGTGGAAAATAAGTATTTGGTGATTAACAAAAGTTCATCTCAATATTTTGTTATATATCCTTTGTTGGCAATGACAGAGGTCAAACGTTTTCTGTAAATTTTCACAAGGTTGGCACACACTGTTGGTGGTATGTTGGCCCATTCCTCCATGCATATCTCCTCTAGATTAGTGATGTTTTGGGCCTGTCGCTGGGCAACACAGACTTTCAAATCCCTCCAAAGGTTTTCTATGGGGTTGGGATCTGGAGACTGGCTAGGCCACTCCGGGACCTTCATATGCTTCTTCTGAAGCCACTCCTTCGTTACCCTTCCAGTGTGCTTGGGATATCATGCTGAAAGACCCATCCACGTTTTATCTTCAGTGCCCTTGCTGATGGAAGGAGGTTTGCACTCAAAATCTCATGATACATGGCCCCATTCATTCTTTCATGTACACGGATCAGTCGTCCTGGTCCCTTTGCAGAGGAACAGCCCCAAAGAATGATGTTACAACCCACATGCTTCACAGTATGTATGGTGTTCTTTGGATGCAACTCAGCTTTCTGTCTCCTCCAAACACAACGAGTTTTGTTTCTACCAAACAGTTCTACTTTGGTTTCATCAGACCATATGACATTCTCCAATATACTTCTGGATAATCCAAATGCTCTCTAGCAAACTTCAGACGGGCTTGGACATGTACTGGCTTAAGCAGGGGGACACGTCTGGCACTGCAGGATCTGAGTCCCTGGCGGCGTAGTGTGTTACTGATGATAGCCTTTGTTACGGTGGTCCCAGCTCTATGCAGGTCATTCACTAGGTCCCCGTGTGGTTCTGGGAGTTTTGCTCACCGTTCTTGTGATCTTTTTGACCCCACGGGGTGAGATCTTGCGTGGAGCCCCAGATCGATGGAGATTATCAGTGGTCTTGTATGTCCTCCATTTTCTTATTATTGCTCCCACAGTTGATTTCATCACACCAAGCTGCTTGCCTATTGCAGATTCAGTCTTCCCAGCCTGGTGCAGGGCTACAGTTTTGTTTCTGGTGTCCTTCGACAGCTCTTTAGTTCACCATAGTGGAGTTTGGAGTGTGACTGTTTGAGGTTGTGGACAGGTGTATTTTATACTGATAACAAGTTCAAACAGGTGCCATTACTACAGGTAATGAGTGGAAGACAGAGGAGCCTCTTAACCCCTTTATCCCCAAGGGTGGTTTGCACGTTAATGACCAGGCCAATTTTTACAATTCTGACCACTTTCCCTTTATGAGGTTATAACTCTGGAACGCTTCCATGGATCCCGGTGATTCTGACATTGTTTTCTCGTCACATATTGTACTTCATGTTAGTGGTATAAATTTCTTTGATAAAACTTGCGTTTATTTGTGAAAAAAGCGGAAATTTGGTGAAATTTTTGAAAATTTTGCAATTTTTCAACTATGAATTTTCATGCCCATAAGTCACAGATATATGTCACACAAAATACTTAATAAGTAACATTTCCCACATGTCTACTTTACATCAGCACAATTTTGGAAACCAAATTTTTTTTGTTACGAAGTTATAAGGGTTAAAAGTTAACCAGCGATTTCTCATTTTTACAAAACCATTTTTTTGGGGGGACCACATCACATTTGAAGTCACTTTGAGGGGTCTATGTGATAGAAAATGCCCAAAAATGACACCATTCTAAAAACTGCACTCCTCAAGGTACTCAAAACCACATTCAAGAAGTTTATTAACCCTTCAGGTGCTTCACAGTAATTTTTTGAATGTTTAAAAAAAAATGAACATATAACTTTTTTTCACAAAAAAAAATATTTCAGGTCCAATTTTTTTTATTTTCCCAAGGGTAACAGGAGAAATTGGACCCCAAAAGTTATTGTGCAACTTGTCCTGAGTATGCTGATACCCCATATGTGGGGGGGGACGACCACTGTTTGGGGCGCACGGCAGAGCACGGAAGGGAAGGAGCGCAGTTTGACTTTTTCAATGTAAAATTGGCTGGAATTGAGATCGGACGCCATGTCACGTTTGGAGAGTTCCTGATGTTGATGCAATGACTCTGACTTGCCTCTGACCCTTATGAAAAATGGTGGATTTTTCCACTGAATGATTGTGTGTACCTTTCCCCTGATGAGTAATAACGAAACTCGTCGGGAAGCACTATATGGGGCACAAATCTTATTCCTGGTGGGATGTTTAATTGAAGGCATGAGATTTTAAGAAAAACCTTCTCCCAATATGACCAGAGATTTACGGCTAACTGAGGCTGAGAAACTTCAAACGAGGTGAGATCGTTCCAATAGATTTTGAATTTGGGAGCAGATTCTTGATACACCTCTTTGAGTGAGCTTGGGGCGTGTCAAAAAAAACCCCTCACTCATGCTACTTATAAGAATTGAATAATATCAATTCAGTTTATGTTTTTTTCAGTATGTCCTTTATGTCACTTTGGTTAATTTTAATATAAAATAGTAAAAGTTACATTTTAATAGAGTTCCTGATGTGCCTAAACAGTGGAAACCCCCCAATTCGAATTCCAACCCTAATCCCCAACAAACGCCTAACCCTAATCCTAACGCTATCCCTAATGGGAAAATGGAAATAAATACTTTTTTTTAATTTTATTATTTTTCCCTAACTAAGGGGGTGATAAAGGGGGGTTTTATTTAATTTTTTTTCGCGGAGTTTTTTGATTGCCAGCTATCACACGCTAAAAGACGCTATTTATTGCAAAAAATAGTTCTTGCATCACCACATTTTGAGAGCTATAATTTTGAGGTCTTGTTTTTTGTGGGACAAGTTGACGTTTTTATTGATACCATTTTCGGGCACATGACATTTTTTTATCGCTTTTTATTACGATTTTTGGGAGGCAGAATGAACAAAAACCAGCAATTCAGGAATTTCTTTTGGGGAGGCCTTTATACGGTTCCGCGTGTGGTAAAATTGATAGAGCAGTTTTATTCTTCGGGTCAGTACGATTACAGCGATACCTCATTTGGATCATTTTTTTATGTTTTGGCACTTTTATACAGTAAAAACAATTTTTTATAAAAAATTATTTTTGCATCGCTTTATTCTGCGAGCTATAACTTTTTTGTTTTTCTGCTGATGATGCTGTATGGCGGCTCGTTTTTTGTTGGACAAGATGACGTTTTCAGCGGTATCATGTTTATTTATATCCATCTTTTTGATCGCGCGTTATTTCACTTTTTGTTCGGCAGAATGATGATAAAGCAGTTTTTTGCCTTGTTTTTTTTTTTTAAGGGGTTCACTAAAGGGGTTAACTAGTGGGACAGTTTTACAGGGCTGGTTGTTACTGATGCGGCGATAATAAACATGTTTACTTTTATTGTTTTGTTTTTTTATTTACATAAAGAAATTAATTTATTAGGGAATGTTTTTTTTTCTTTATTTAGGAATTTTTAAAAATTATTTTTACACATGTTATTTATTTATTTTTTTTACTTTGTACCAGGGTGGGACATCACTGTATGGTGTCAGATCGTCGATCTGACACTGTGCACAGTGCACAGTCATACGGGCCCAGGTACCATGGACGGGATAGTACGTCAGATGTCAGAAAGGGGTTAAAGAAGAAGTTACAGGTCTGTGAGAGCCAGAAATCTTGCATGTTTTTAGGTGACCAAATACTTATTTTCCACCATAAGTTGCAAAATAAATCTTGCCAAATCAGACAAGGTGATTTTCTGGATTTGTTTTCTCATTTTGACTCATAGTTGTGGTCTAACTATGATGTCAATTACAGGCCTCTATCATCTTTTTAACTGGGAGAACTTGCACAATTGGTGTCTGACTAAATACTTATTTTCCCCATTGTATGTCATCCATTGCCAATGATGTGCCACCTTCAGTCAGTTCATGGACGTCCCTGTCATTGCTGAATGAAAAAATCCTTGTTTTTATTTCTGTTTCACAACATGGAAAGATAGTGTGGTATTTCTGAGTCCCTGCTTCTTGTGACTGATGTTTTTAAAAACTCTACTCTTCTACATAGTCCTGAATTTTACACTACATGAACTGGATGTTAGATATATATTCCATCCATGTGCCCTGGGCCAGTTGGACCATGGACGACATATTACATCTGAGCGATCAGCTGCGCTCACGTGTTGAGCACGGCCGATCGCTGCCGGGTGTCAGCTGATTCTGACAGAGGACACCCGGCACTAGGTGGCAAGAAGGGTAATGTTTGTGGGGTTGATGTCACCTTTCTATTGTCAGGTGACAAAAACCCCACAGCTTAGCAATGGAGAAGCATCTATAAGACACCTATCCATTACTAATCCTATAGTTATATTGTAAATAAAAACACAGCCAGAATAAAGTCCTTTAATTGAAAAAAATGACACAGACTCCTTTAATATTCTCAGTTAAACCATACTTACAACCTCGCCTATTCCACCGAAGCCCTCAATCTCCTGTAATAAAAGTAAAATAAAAAAGCAACAATATACCATACCTGTCCGTCGTTCTGTCCCACGCCGTAATCCATGTATGGGGGATGATTAGTTTTCAACCTGGACGGTGCCAAGATGCAACCGTCCACGCTGAGAACCACTGGTGAATGAGCTGCAGGGAACGCAGCATCAGTAACTGGGGGTGACGTCATAGAGGTTACCTCAAGCCACTGGGTTCCGTTCCCAGCCGGGCTAAGCTGTGGTGAGATCCGGGGAGATCCCCGCTAGCACCAAAGTCACTGCAGTTACATCCGGTTACTGGGCTCCGTTCCCGGCGGGGCTGAGCTGCGGTGAGATCCGGAGTCACTTATAAAATTCACACACCAGGAAACAGTAGATTAGTTCCAAAAATAGGTCGCTTGTTGAGCATTTTCACTGTTTAGGCACGTCAGGGGCTCTCCAAACGCGACATGACGCCCGCAGACGATTCCAAAACGTTACTACTGCCCTTCCAAGCCCAACATGTGCCCAAACAGTAGTTTTCTCCCACATATGGGGTGTCCGCATACTCAGGACAAATTGGACAATAACTTTTGGGGTCCAATTTCTCCTGTTACCCTTGTGAAATTAAAAATTGGGGACTAAAAGATAATTTTTGTGGGAAAAAAATGATTTTTTATTTTCACGGCCAGGCGTTATAAATTTAGTGAAACACTTGGGGGTTCAAAGTGCTCATCACACATCTAGATAAGTTCCTTGGGGGGGTCTAGTTTCCTTAACGGGGTCTCTTATGGGGGGTTTCCACTGTTTAGGCACATTAGGGGCTCTCCAAACGCGACATGGTGTCCGATCTCAATTCCAGCTAATTTTGCGTTGAAAAAGTCAAACGGTGCTCCTTCCCTTCCGAGCTCTGCATGAGCCCAAACCGTGGTTTACCCCCACATATGGGGTAGCAGCGTACTCAGGACAAATTGCACAATAACTTTTGGGGTCCAATTTCTCCTGTTACCCTTGGTAAAATAAAAAAATTTGGATCTGAAGTAAATTTTTTATGAAAAAAAGTTAATTTTTTTTAAACATTTCAAAAATTCCTGTGAGGCACCACAATGGTTAATAAACTTCTTGAATGTGGTTTTGAGTACCTTGAGGGGTGCAGTTTTTAGAATGGTGTCACTTTTGGTTATTTTCTATCATATAGACCCCTCAAAGCGACTTCAAATGTGATGTGGTCCCTTAAAAAAATGTTGTAAGAATGAGAAATCGCTGACCCTTATAACTTCCTAGCAAAATAAAAAATTGGTTTCAAAATTGTGCTGATGTAAAGTAGACATGTGGCAAATAATACTTAAGTATTTTGTGTGACACATCTCTGTGATTTAAGGGCATGAAAATTCAAAGTTGGAAAATTGCAAAATTTTCGCCAAATTTCCATTTTTTTCACAAATAAGCACAAGTCATATAAAATAAATTTTACCATTGTCATGAAGTACAATATGTTACGAGAAAACATTGTCAGAATCACCGGGATTCATTGTAGCGTTCCAGAGTTATTACCTCATCAAGGGACAGCCTCGATGCAAACCAGCCTCGGGTGTAAACGGGTTAAAAACTATCTTTTGTAAGTTAACTCATGGTAAAATCCTCTACCATTCACTCTGTACTGTAATTTATGGTTCTTTCTGTGTTACCCACTTCCTATGATGATTCATTTGAGAATCTCCTGCTGTCACACCCGTTTTCTCCCTGAAGCGAAGCATCATTGGGGTAGCAGGGTAGGGTTGCTCTGTTTGCTGCCCTGAAGCAAAGTATTGTCAGTGACGCTCGTTTCAGTGGTTGGTCCCTGCTTTGTCCCTGCGGTGTCTTCTTTGTGCCGTGTCTCCCCATGCACAGTCCTCCCTGTGCCTTGTGCCATGAGCACAGCGTCCAGTCTGCTGTCTGATTAGATGAATAGAAATAAGCTGGGATCAGAGGGATGTTACTATGTCCGACAGAGACCATTGACGTCACCTGCGGTCGTGACAGTAGTCCTCCTGCACAACGGGTATAGTGAAACTGCTCTGCTGCCGAATTATTACTATTCAGCTAAGCAGACAACTGTCCCGACGGTACACTCATCTCAAAGGGTGCCGAGGGAGACACTGCACAAGGGAAACAGAACAGGGACCAGCCCCTGAAACAAGCGTCACTGACGCTTTGTTTCAGGGCGGTAAACGAAGCAAGGGAAGTGTTGGGAGGTTAATTGAAATTTACGTTTGTGTTTTGGACTAACCTTTTAAGGACTATTAGCTGGTCACAAAAACGTTCTACAAAGTCTTCTGCACTTTTAGAAAGAGTGTCAAAAGTCCATCTGTAAACAGATATCCACTGTTTACAAGTTATACTATATACCAGTGGTGGTGTAAGGTTCTATGTATATATTCCTGAAACTCAGTTTGTTCGTCAGCCATTTTACTTTCTGTCTTGCTGCAGCTATCTTGCCCTCAGTCAAAATGGAGTTTCCAGCTTGCATGTTCCCGCCCTGATTCTCTCCTTTGCTTCTTAAGCAGCCACAGCTGAGCAATCAGTGCTTCAGAATCTAGCCTGCAGTGAACCTGTGACTTGACTCCTGTAAGCCTTGGACCTTGTACTCCAGCTATTCCTACTGAGGAACTCTGAAGCACTTGTGGACTCTGAACCCTGCTCTTTGAAAGACCCACGTTTGCATGGACTTACGGTAACAGAGAAGAAGATCCTGAATCTGTATTGGAGAGTGATTGCTGAGCTTGGATTACTCTGGCCTGCTGTGTCTCCTGTTTCTGTGTCTGCAAACTGTGTGACTATTTCTGCCAACTTGTATGAAGTAATACAGGACTTTTCTATATCAAACCTGTGACTCCTGTGTTTTCATCGCACCCAAGCACAAGACGCTATATGAACTGTACTACATACATTACAGGTGGTGAACCTGTGGCACACGTGGCAGAGGGGGCACGAAGAGCTCTCCCGGCGAGTAAGCGTGCTATCTCCACATCAGTACACGTGCGCCATCCCATCAGGCCGCACATATGCTGAGGAGGGTGAGGATGGTGGCTCTAGCGCTGAGGGGCTGGCGCATGAGAAAGTGGAGAGTCGTGGCGGCGGTAGTGCTGAGATGATGGCGCGCATTTTCCCGCAGATAGGACTGTGATATATGAAGAGTCCAGAGCAGTGAGGACACGGGCAGAGGTGAGTAGTGTTTTTTTGTTTTTGTTTTTTTTAATCTGGTGCCATTATATTGTATGGAGCAGTATGTGGGCACATTATACTGCTTAGAGCAGTATGTGGGGCCATCATACTGTATGGACCAGTATGTGGGGCCATCATACTGTATGGACCACCATGTGGGGCAATTATACTGTATGGAGCACCATGTAGGACTGTTATACTATATGGAGCACCATGTGGGGTCATTATAATGTATGGAGCACCATGTGGGGTCATTATACTGTATGGAGCACCATGTGTGGTCATTATACTACATGGAGCACGATGTGGGAACATTATACTGTATGGAGCACTATGTGGGGCCCATTATACTGTATGGAGATCTATGTGGGGCCGATTATACTGTATGGAGCTCTATATGGGACCCATTATACTGTATGAAGCATTAATAACCATTATACTGTATGGAAGACTCTGTGGGCCCATTACACTGTGTGGAGCATTATGTGGGGTCCTTTACACTGTGTGGAGCATCATGTGGGGCCATTATACTGTATGGAGCATAATTTGGAACCATTATACTGTATAGCGCATGGTGTGGTGCCTATTACACTATATTTAGCACTGTTGGGATCATTCTACTGTATGGAAGGCAATGCACAGCCCCATTATACTCCATACACTTATGGGGTATTGGTGTACTCAGAAGAAATTGGACAACAAATTTTGGGGTCCATTTTCTCCCTGTTACCGTTGTGAAAATGCAAAATTTGGGGCTAAAAAAATGCATTAAAAAAAATCAAATGGAGCGGACTCCCTTCCGAGCCATGCCATGCGCCCAAACAGTGGTTTTCCCTCACATGTGAGGTATTTGTGTGATCAGGAGAAATTGCACAACAAATTTTGTGATCCATTTTCTCCTGATACCTTGTGAAAGTAAAAAAAAGAATCACCGCGCGTACAAAAGGGGGCAGTGCTTTGGGCGGAGCGGTGTTTCCACTGAGTCCAAAGCGCTGCCTGTACGCAGCGTGGATACATACCCTTAGGGGTTAGTAGATGGGAACTGACCAATCAGCAGGTCTCCCTCCTGATCCAGGAGCTGCTTTGTTGTAGGGGGATCAGGACATGTAGGATTTTTTTTTCCTAAATACTGGTGTTTGGGGCTTTAAAATCGTTTTTGCACTCTGGTTTGTTAACAATTTTGCACCAGTTAATTTTTGCAGAGTTTTTGCTTCCTTGCTCATTCAATTTGTAAGTTTACATTCCCATCATGAGCTTCTGATGTTGCAGATTTCCTTGCCCATTTCTGCAACCATTAAGTAAAATAGGTTACTTGCATTTTTCGACAATACACAGCTTAAAATAATCACAAAAAATGATTATGGGAACATAGTTTTTATGTGGTCATTAATAAGCTGAGAGGCGTTCTGAAAAAGACATGTAAAATACTTACAAGCTCTGAGTTATCTGAGTATGAGCTAGATCTGACATTCTGCAACTGGCAATAGACAGTGCATCACAGGGGTTATGGAAGGCAAGCGATGCAACATTTTTAATAGTATTCAACTGCAAAAAAAATTTTTTTAGCTGTAAGTACATGCATTTAAGTAAAAAAATAAATTCCCAAAGGTCGACAACCCCTTTTAATGTCATCCTTGTGATGTTAGTGGTTCGGCCTTATCGGGTACTGATCGCCATCTGTACGTCAGTAGTACAAGGTATGCCATAAGCTTTTACCAGGTCAGAGGCTGGTGTGAATGTGGAACATACACGTCAGTGTTGTATAAGCAGATGTAATACATAGGTTTCGGCCTTGTGTACAGGTGAGATTTTCCTCAGGAGGTTATCACTCAGTCATTGTATCGGTGTGTGGTATGTGAAGAATTGGACTCGTCCAACAAGTTGCACAAAAATGTCCACAGTTTTCAGGGCACTGACGGGTACAAGTTTACATTATGTGTATTTGTGTCATTGCATATGAGTTATTATGTCATTAGTGCATCCCTTCCGACAGATCTGGCTTTTTGCATAGAGGCCCAATTATGCCTCCGTAAATCTCCAAGTTGTACAGAACTGGTATATAGCACTTCTTACTGTCTATGCCTTTCATCTTTATACAGAGACTAATTCTTTCTGTATGAAATGGGTAACCTTGATTCTTACTGTGTCTTTTTGCTGGATCCATCATAAATACAGCTCTGGCAAAAATTAAGAGACCACTGCACAGTTTTATAAAAATCATCTTCTCTACGTGTCTGACAGCCTTTCTATTCCAGTGTCAGTTGAATTCCAACCAGATTACACCTTATTCTACTTAATGTGCTTCTGATAAGGTGATCACCTGAACCAAATCTTATTTAACCTTATTTAACAAAGGAAAGTATAAAAAACACTGCTGTGGTGTTCACAATCCTCTTGCAATAGGACAAGCTGGATGGCAAAACAAGTACTAGTAATATCCCAAAAGTAATAGGAATGACAAAATAACTTTTAACCATGCCTAAGGAGTTGAAAAGAAAAGTCTTGAGTGAGGAAAGGAGGAGCTCAATTCTGGCTTTACTAGCAGAGGGATACAGTGAGCGTCATGTTGCCTCTATCCTTAAAATTTCTAAGACGGTAGTCCACTACAACAAGGTTAAGCAGCAGACATTGGGGGCAACAAAGCTACAGACCAGCGGAGGGCGAAAACGACTCTCCACTAACTGGGATGACGTCATCTTATTCGAATGTCACTCAGCAACCGCAGGATGACATCAAGTGACCTACAAAACGAATGGCAAATGGCAGCTGGGGTGAAGTGCATGGCAAGAACAGTTCGTAACAGACTCCTAGAGGCAGGGCTCAAGTCATTTAAAGCTAGAAAAAAGCCTTTCATCAATGAGAAGCAGAGGAGAGCCAGGCTGAAGTTTGCCAAAGACCATAAGGATTGTACCATAGACAACTGGAGTAAGGTAATCTTCTCTGATGAGTCTAATTTTCAGCTTTGCCCAACATCTGATCGCCTAATGGATAAACGGAGACATGAAGAGGCGTACAAGCCACAGTGTCTTGTACCCACTGTGATATTTGGTGGAGGATCGGTGATGATCTGGGGATGCTTCAGCAAGGCTGGAATTGGGCAGGTTAATCTTTGTGAAGGACGTATGAATCAAGCGGCATACAAGGTTATCCTGGAAAAACAGTTGGTTCCTTCTGCTCAGGCAATGTTCCCCAACTCTGAGGACTGGTTTTTCCAGCAGGACAATGCGCCATGCCACACAGCTAGGTCAATGAATGTGTGGATGAAGGACCACTACATCAAATCTCTGTCACGGCCAGCCCAATCTCCAGACCTGAACCCCATTGTAAACCTCTGGAATGTAATCAATAGGAAGATGTATAGTCACAAGCCATCAAACATAGAAGAACAGCTTAAATTTTTGTACCAGGAGTGGCATAAGGTCATCCAAAAGCAGTGTAAAAGACTGATGGAAAGCATGCCAAGACGCATGAAAGCTGTGATTAAAAATCATGGTTGTTCCACAAAATATTGATTTCTGAACTCTTCCTGAGTTAAATCATTAGTTTTGTTGTTTCTAAATGATTATGAACTTGTTTTCTTAGCATTATTTGAGGTCTGCAAGCACTGCATTTTTTTGTTATTTTGACCATTTCTCATTTTCTGAAAATAAATACAAAATGTATTGCTTGGAAATTCAGAGACATGTTGTCAGTAGTTTATAGAATAAAAGAGCAATTTACATTTTACTCAAAAATATACCTATAAAGAAAAAAAATCAGACAGACTGAAAATTTTGCAGTGGTCTCTTAATTTTTGCCAGAGCTGTATGTTGTATACACAGAAATAATCCCATCCAAATCTTTAATGACATTTTGTGGACTTTGCAAACCAGCTTTCACCTCTCTTCTAAACTGACTAATTGGCCTAATAACCCATAGTCAAAACCTCGTCTTCTAATTACCTGCTCTGTTTCGTGAGTCAATGATGCTCAGCACACCCAGCGCGGTATAAATATAGATGGATGATAATAAACATGTTGGCATGACTCATTTAAATTCTGGTGACCTGGCGCTGACAGGGGAGATCATCCACAATAAACAGATTGATTTGATTTAGTAGACCATCAGATTTATAGCTTGTGAATGACCAGCTTATATGTTGGATTTAATGGATAATTCCTTCCAAAATCAAATACCGGTATGTAATGATAGACACATAAAATTGTTATGAACTGCTACAAGCACTAAGGAAAGATGGGAACTCTGTCCCTACAATAAAACTGAGCTTGATCCCTACGATGTAACGGGGAGCCTGATCCTGCGACCAGACCCGCTAAAGTCCTCAGCTAGTCTGAACGAAGACCTATAGTTGCGAGGAAGGAATCCCTACAAGATCTAGGGACTGGGAGAAAAGGTGGACACCTCCTAACAGAAATTGTAGCAGGGAAAATTAAACAGAAAACAAATTACTACGAGATCCTAAGATTAAGCAAAACTGACAGAGTAAGGCACCTAAGCACCCGGCTAGCTTAAGAGTAGATAATACAATGAAGTCCAGCAAAGCCAGAAGGGCGGAGCCAGACTAAATAGGGAAAAAAGGTCATGTGACCAGCAAACTGAAACAAAATCTAACAAGAGGGTTCTAACAAAAATACAGTGAGCTCATTGCTTTCTCTATCTTGGTTTACTTATCAAATTTTCAGCACTATTGGAGAACCAAAAGCACAATACTCCAAAAGATGCAGGAAATAAGTTCCCAATCCTTATTTATTTATTTATTTATTTAATTTACTCATTTATGTAGCCCTATTAATTCCATAGCGCTTTACATGTTTATGCAAAGAACACATCCATAATATTGAAGTATAGGACGTCATAGGAATCCATGTAATTAATAATACCAAGTCTGTACTTTGTTTTATTTCGTAATGGATTTATCGTTACAATAGGCAGCTACCAAGTAGCTTACTAGAGTATTTATCCAAAGCACCTGGGTATTACCTATAAGTACTACATTTCACAGACATAATATGGCGCTCATAAGATCATATGGGGTCATGATGTAACACTGTACGCCTCCAATTTTCTTCTTTAGGAATCCATTAGAAGGAAAACTTGTATTTATTTGCATGACATATTATGGAGGGGTCCATCTAAAGCCTTTTTGACACCTCTGTTTTTGTTATACCTGTGCTTTTTTTTTGTTTGTTTAGCAAATACCACGTGGATAAATTATAGTTTTTGGGTCATTTCAGATGTTTGTTTTTTTTTCTATGGGCCACATGAAAAAAGAAAAACAGATATATCTTACGATTTGGAAACCAAATTCATAGATCCGCAAACAATATGGTGAGCATACAGATGTCATCCGTGTTGCAAAAAAAAATCACTTATGTATGAAATGAGGTTACCATAACTTCGCAATAAGTTGTGAACTTCAGGCGATCACAGCATTACAGGTTCTTGCTTACAATTGCTATTCATTTATATAGTTGCAGACATATCGCCTCAACCAACACCGGAACTGCTGCAACCCACCAACTTGCTGTCTCCTTCCCCACCATCCTGTAGAATGTAATCCCGCAAGGGCAGGGTCCTCTCCCTCTGTATCAGTCTGTCATTGTTAGTTTGCTTACTGTAAGTGATACCTGTAATTTGTATGTAACCCCTTCTCAAGTACAGCACCATGGAATCAATGGTGCTATAGAAATAAATAATAATAATAATAAATAATAATAATAAAGTGCGTTGCGTCAGTAGAACAAGCTGTTCTTTATGTGCATGGAAAAAGGTGGTGTGTTTTGCTAACATGTCACACTTCTTATTAAGGATGTAGCTCTCTGAATTACAAGCCATTGTGCTCCAAGAAGCTCCTATTAGGCCTCTTTCAGATGTTCATGAATCACATATGCGTTCTATCTGTGATTTTCACTGATAAAATACATACCGTACTCATTAAAGTCTATGGTGCTATTCACAAGTCTGTGTTTTTTACAGACCATGTGTCCGCAAACAAATCACAGAGACATATCTTTTTTTAATGGGATTTATTGATCCAAATTACCCATTCACAGTAACATTCGGTAACATTTTGGCACAAACTGTTGCCTACGGCTGGGCAGCACCTCTCTCTGCCACACAGGTCATGCGGCCAAAGATGTTTTTATGCTGCTGATACATCACAAATTAATGCAGTTTGACTGTGATGAGCAAGTCTCCAAAATTCAGAACTGGTTGGATTTTCTATGGCTTGCTTTTCGCAGTCCCCTTGGGGTTAAAATGGCATGCAATACACCTGCATTGCGATGTGATCATTGGCTGTGCAACCAGTGTTGCTCCCAAAGTCACAGGTAGCCCCAGGCTAATAGTTTATGAATAAAAGTGGACACATTTTACAACCATTAGAGAACTACAGATATTAAACATGTTGTTACTGATAATGCCGCAGGAGCTCAAAACGTCCATTAGTTAATACTTCCCCATAGTTTTACATGTAATATCAGCCATGATGACACCCAGTATGACCCTCATTTTTCATCTTTGGTGGTTGTCTACTGCACATGGATTTTCCAGCCTCCCTCTTAGCTAGTTAAGTGCTGACACCTGGGAGAGCATAGCTGCTATCCACCCACCAGTTCAGAAATCTGGATTAAAAACGAGGATTATCTCCTTTATTCTGCCTAAACGGTGATAATCTGTTGGCTGCATGATCTTGTCTCCAGTGAGCCTTACATGGTCAGTGGCGTTTAGTTATGTTTACACTAATCCTAGCTGAGACAATCATTAGAGATTACCACGGCCATTGTCACGACTCTCACGGGCAAGAAATTATTTTATCCAGGGTTCAACAACCAGAGGCAATACCAGAATTTCCTGACTGGTTTTATGGAATTCCCATGTACACATTGCAGTGCATTCTGCTGCAGTTTTAATGTTTAGCAGGTTATATAGCAGTGCAAACATGCAAGGTTTTGGATTTTCAGATGGAAGATGGTCAATGCATGCAAGCTACATTTTCTTTGCAGCTGCATTTATTTGTCACTCCAGCTATTCTAAGAGGATCATTATGGTCCATTGACTTGCATTTACATTGTGCTGCCAAATTTGCATCAATCTATAGCAACGGTAAGACACTTGTGTTAGCTGTGAAAATTAATTTAGGCTGGAAATGGCTCATTGCTGATTGTTTGCTATCTTTATTTATGACTAGAGTTGAGCGATACTTTCCGATATCCAAAAGTATCGGAATCGGAATGGTATCGCCGATACCATTAAAATATCGGCGATACCCGATACCGATACCGGAAATCCAATGTAAGTCTATGGGAACAAAATATCGTAACTAAAAAAACCCCATTCTTTCCTTGTGAACACTAAATATACACACATAGAATACATATATATATATATATATATATATATATATATATATATATATATACATGTCATTGTGACATATATATATACATATATTTATAGTTTATACACTTCTACATAGTAAAATAGCCTCTGATTCAATTGCCGGGTAAAGTCGGCTTTTGTGAAAAGACAGAAGCACCCGACATGAAATGACACTTGGTTTACATAGAGTTAACCATGTCTTTTCATGTAGTTTGATATCTGATTTCCACAAACAATTACATGAGTGGCTGTGTGCAAAATTTCACACCTGTAGGGGTTAATTAAAGGTGTAAATTCGTTGTAAAAAAAACGGACTTTTTTGCTACGAATTTACACCTTTAATTAACCCCTACAGGTGTGAAATTTTGCACACTTACACTCATGTAATTGTTTGTGCAAATCAGATATCAAACTACGTGAAAAGACATGGTTAACTCTATGTAAACCAAGTGTCATTTCATGTCGGGTTCTGCATTTTCACAAAAGCCGGCAATTGAATTAGCGGCTATTATACTATGTAGAAGTGTATGAACTATAAATATATATATTATATGTGTCACAAACTCAATGACATGTATATATATATATATATATGAGGTGTAAAATTGCTGAAAAAAAATGCGTGGGCTCCCGCCCTATTTTCGCAACCAGACAGACAAAGCCAGTGAGTGGGGGCAGATAATAATAGCCCAGAGAGGAACCATTATTTTTGGCCCCCCCCCGGCTACTAACATCTGCCCCAGACACCCAGAAAGGGCAAATCTCTAATTAGATTTGCCCTTTCTGGCACTTTGCCCGTCTATTCCCATTGCCCTGTAGCGGTAGCGAATGGGTTAATAAGGGGTTAAAATGACCTTGCAATTGAAAGGTCACTTTAAGCCAGGTTAATAATTGATAGCTGTCAATTAGACAACTATCAATTATTAATCCTATTGTATGAAAGAAAAATCAAACACACACACTTTAATAAAAAAGAAGTTTAATGAAGTAATCACACAGTTTTTGACCATATTTTATTTACCTGCTAAAACAATTTCCTGTAATAAAAATAAAATAATAAAGCAAAATTATTCTTACCAATCCGATGCACAGTCAGGTCCCACGGTGTAATCCTTCAGAAAGGGTTAATGTTTACTGCAGGGACCGCAGCTAATGCTGCAGCCTCACAGTAAACCCCCAAATGAATGAGCTCCTCTCCTGGCTGACAGGAGAGGAAGTGGAAAGCTTAATTGATTGCTTTCCACTTTCACTTCAGGTCAGCCAGGGACACCATCAGTGACGTCAGAGGGAACTGATTAACAAAAATAGGGGTTCCCTTCGAAAAAAAAATGGCGTGGGGTCCCCCCTATTTTTGTTAACCAGCCAGATGAAGCAGACCGCTGAGGCCTGGATTTTCAGGCTGTTAAGGAGCCAAGATCCATGGACCTTGCCAGCCTGATAATACCAGGCCACAGCAGTCTGCATATCTTGGCTGATTAACAAAAATAGGGGATCCCCTCGAAAAAAATTAGCGTGGGGTCCCCCCTATTTTTGTTAACCAGCCAGATGAAGCAGACCGCTGAGGCCTGGTTTTTCAGGCTGGTAAGGATCCAATATCCATGGACCTTGCAAGCCTGATAATACCAGGCCACAGCAGTCTGCTTAGCTTGGCTGGTTAACAAAAATAGGGGATCCCCTCGAAAAAAAAAACGGCGTGGGGATCCCCCCTATTTTTGTTAACCAGCCAAGTAAAATGCAGACTGCTGCGGCCTGGTATTAAAAGACTGTCAAGGCCCATGGATTTTGGCCCTCAACAGCCTGATAATACCAGGCTACAGCAGCCCCACATTTGGCGCATCAAAAGATGTGCCAATTGTGGCACTTTACCCGGCTCTTCCCACTTGCCCTGTAGCGGTGGCAAGCGGGGTAATAAGGGGTTAATGTCACCGTTGATTGCACGGTGACAATAAGCCCGGTTAATAATGGAGAGGCGTCAATAAGACACCGATCCATTATTAATCCCAAAGTTTTTAAATGTTTAAAAAAAAGACAAAGCAAGAAAAAAGTATTTTAATGAAATAAGAGACAACACAGTTTTCATTAATTTTATTACTCTCTCATTCCTGCGACGCCATCGATCTCCTGTAAAAAAAGAAAAAAAACAAACCAACAGTATACCACCTGTCCGACGCAGTCCATAGTAACGAGTGTCCCACGACGATCCAGCTCTGCTACATCGGAATGCCAGGCAGAGCCTGACATCCCGGCGCAGCACAGCTGATTACCTGCTTCTCCGGCGGTGACGTCATCGGACTGCTTTACGGCCGCGATTACCCAGCAGTCACTGCAGTTATCGCGAGAAACTGCATGTGACCGCCGGGGAGAAGATGATGGCGGCCATCAAGCAGTCCAGGACGTGACCGCCGGAGATCTTCTGCCAGGTAAGTGCCGCTGACTCCTGACAGACCCGACCGATGGACACTGACAGTGACAGTGACATTCCGATTCCGGTATCCGATATGACGAAAATATCGGTACTCGAATCGGAATTCCGATACAGCCAATATCGGCCGATACCCGATATTTGCAGTATCGGAATGCTCAACCCTATTTATGACTCTTACTTTTTTTCTAAAGCTGATGTTTTACAAATTAGTAATGTTTGATAATATAATCTCCTTAAAGGGAATTTCCATCTAAACCACAGCGATATACATATGGGTATGGGTGTATTCTGCATTATTTAGTGGTGTCAGAACTAAAAAGCAAACCCTGAAAATGCTCTTTTCATAGTTTTAAAATCCTAATACCATACTGTGTTATTATGGCAGCTGCCACATTGAAGGGAACCTGACATGTCTTTTTTGTGTTTTAAACTGCTTCCAGTGTGTTGTTAGTGATGCAATGTGCATTACTAACCATTGTTTTCTCAAAGAAAAGCTCCCAGTATATATGTGTAAAAACACTTTATATCATTAGTAAATTGCATCATATACTTTTCCTTTCAGTTATAGGGGTGACGCTTTTTACTGCTTCAGTCAGTCATCGATCTGTTCAAAATTATTCACGCCCACTGCGCTGTGATTGATTGCCGTGACTGGCCTGATGTCACGGCAATGGGCTCGGAAATCTCACGCTTGCTTCTTGTGAAAAGAATCTGGGGATGTACTCCCAGATTAAGTGCGCATGCACGGGAGCTGATGGGCAGTGTGCAACCACGGGATTTCCGAGTCAAACTGGGGGGCAGTTTAAAACATAAAAAGGGCATGACAGGTTCCCTTTAAAACTGCTTTAAACTGGGGCCAAGACAAATCACCTCTGTATATAAAGAAATGGCTAGGCTTTGAATTTTTTTTTTAAGTCCCCCCCTAGAAAATGCCACAAGGATACGGTCACTAGCACAAGAATTGCTGCAGATTTTCTGTCCTGCGTTTTGGTTGTAAAATCCAAAGTAGCAGCAAAGTGCATGAGATTTAGCAAAATCTCATCCACACAATGCAGGAATTTTTCTGATAAGTTAAAATTTTAAAATATTCTCAAAGTGTGAAATAAAAGAGCATCATATTTGCCATCCCTGGTGGTCTTATGGCAACAGATTTGGGGACTCTCTAGAGCTCTCTATCAGCGACTATGTTTTGCTGCAGCAGTCACCTGACAAGATGTCATCAGAACAGTCCGCTGAGAAGCAGGGAATTGTTGTCATAGGAGTGCCGGGGAAGGTGAGAATAGTTATAGTTACGCTGGGAATTGAGCAACAAAATCCACAGAATTTGGTGAAAATTTCCGTGCAGATGTTTGCAGAATTACTGTAGAAACCTACCCTAAAGGGTACCAGCAGAACAGAGTCATTCAGAGTGTGCAGTATAAATTTGTACTTTTGTTACAAGAACCATAGTAATTATAGAAAAAACTAACAGTGCATTTTTAGTACATAAATGTATTGTGGACCTGACTTCGTATACATTAGTCATAATAAAGGCCGAGATCCTGGTGACATCGTCTTAGGGGAAGGTTCGCAGATGGTCTTGGCTTTTCCTCGGCTGCTGGATCTAATTTCTCTGGATGTGCCAGTATCTATTCTGAGACGAGCACAGAGCTGCTGTATATCATGACCAGTTTATATATTAGCATACAAGCCAGTATACAAGGGCCAGCCCTGCAATGTGCTGTATCTTCAAAGTGATGATTCCTCGTAAATGAGTTTTACAGGTTTAGTTTTAAGCTTTATACAATAAAAAAAATCTTAATTTATTTTAACTAATTATATAAACTTCTGCTGGTGGTGGCCGGCTATCTGTATAATGCTGGGAGTAATTAGTTATACTGTAGTAACATTGGATATTATCACCAGATGTAGTTACAATACTTTCTAAGTGCTTTCATAGCTTGTAAATCTGTACCATATGGAGTATTAAAACAGACTGTGAATCCAAAGTGAGAATCAATTCTTTACTATTATTGCATTTTTAAATTCGAGATGATGGGAGTGGTAGGATAGCAGAGGATTTGGTACATGATGACATCAGTCCAAAATTTAAATTGAGTCCATCAGTTCAGTTCCGAAATCCATATCACAGGTCCTTGTAGCGCACCTTGCACTAAAAGGAGTGTAAAAAATCACTGAAAGTTTAGGAGAAAACCTTTATGTGCAAGTGAGGTGCTTTGGGCCACATAGTTGGGAGCACCTGTCTATTGACAGTTTTGCTGCATAGCTTCGCCCCCACAGAATTGATTGACAACCGGTGAAGCTGCAGAAGGAATGAATGAAGGAAGGAAGGTTGTACCAGACACATGAATATGTTGAAACTTTAAGTGTATGTGCAGACGATCAGTAAATGCTTCGAGTTGGACTCTGCATGCAGCGTCCGATCTGCAGCGTTCAAATGTTACAGCATAGTGGATGGGATTTCAAGAAATCCCATGTCCACTATGCGTCCAGAGATGCCCATAGCTCACCCGCGAAGACAGACATGTGGCACATGTCTCCAGACCGCAGCATGTCAATTTTTCTTGCGGAGACCCTTAGGGTATGTGCAGATGATCCAGAACTGGTACCGCTTTGGACGCAGCACATGTTCGCTGCGTCCAAAGTGCTGCCGTCTATTGAACGCAGGTGAATCTGAATGTGTTCACTGAACCGTGCAGATTCACCGCGTCAAATACATTGTATCCGCAAGAGAAATAGACATGCTGCTGTCTGGAAAGAAGCGCCACATGTCAGTGTCCACGGGTGAGCCACGGGTGTCTCTGAACGCATAGTGGGCATGGTATTTCTTAAAATCCCATCCACTATGCTGTAACATCTGGACACTGCATAAGTACGCAGCATCCAACCCACAGTGTTTTTTGATAGTGTGCACATACCCTAATAGGCTTGAGTTGGCCCCAGTACTATAAAAAATAGTTGGATGTGTATTCCACACATGACTTATTTGTTACACACATATCTGCAATTGTCCCATTTAACTACCTGAAGAAGATGGACCTTTTTCTAACAGCTGACCGTTTTATTAAAGGATTCTGCAATTTGAGAAACTATATTTTATTTAGTCTGTGTTCAATAAAGCTACGTTGCAATTTGGATACTCTAACACCAGTTCCAACTGAACTCACCAGGATTAGCTGTTGCTGTCTTACAAGACACAATTATAAACCTCAGAAAGTGTTGTCTCCTTTTACACTCCTTCTAAGGCGAATGCATTGGCACTAAATGTACAGTACATTACACACCTGGTATAAAAAAAATCCTGCCTGTGGAGCTTACGTTCTGTTTTTGCATTGGGTTTGTCTGAATAAGGCTTACAGGAAACCATGCACAGTGTTATTTGGATAATTGGATTTTCAGTCGCCTAAATTTTCCATCATGTGTGAATTCACTCACCCTTATTAGGGTCTTATAGTCCGAGGACACAAAACGCAAAAACACATCAGCCATGAATCCACCTGCTTCAAAGGCAAGAAGGGAGATGTTCCTAACCAATTACAGGAAAGCTGCTATTCATGTGTTGTGGAGAAAACATGATGTACCTGAAGGGTTACTTTTTGCTAGCAATTGGCAATTGTAGACTTCTTTCATTGAGGATAGGATGCATTCGTTGAATGCCTATGGCTGTTGAACATGTTGCGCTTGGAGGTCTAGTTCATTCGCAAACTGTTCAATCCTCTGAAATCCTTTGGTAACATTGTCTATTTCCACTTCCATAGATATCACCGCAGACTTATTTGTGGAGACCCCATCTGCCTTTATGACCACCGTGTAGATGTCGCTTAGCTTGAAAGTCTCCTGTGTGACATTGTGTACAGTGGTATATTTTTGAATCCCAGCTTTTTCCAAAAAGTTGCCTATCTTTGCATTGTTCAACTCAACATGGATTTGTAAGATTCGGGACAGATATGCAATTATTTCTTCTTCTTGTACCAGTTCATAGCAGGTCATTACATTTCTCGACGTTTCAAGGTCTGCATTTCTATTCAGACCAGAATCTGGTTTTGTTTTAGAGCTTGGGAAACTTTCTGTCTTTGGGTCATCAGAGATGACTTGTTTTGTCCTGATGATCGTCTTGTCAGGACTGGGGATTTCAAGCATTGTGGCCTTCACCTTGTCAGTAATCAGTTGCCATGCTTTCCCTGTTTTGCTGAGCCAAGACTCATTGACTGCAAGATCATATAGTTCTGTGTCATAATACTCCACTTCTTCTAGCACTTTTCCTGTGCAGATCGCGCCCATTTCTATTATCCTCTCTTCAGTTGTGTCCTTCGCCCAGTATGTCTGCAGGATCTTCACCTTGTGAATGTTGGATTCTTTCTGACTCTTTGACATGATTTTTCCTATAAGATCAGATTGAAAGATTGAGTGCCTTGGCCTGAGTTTAACATCCTGTTTAACATATAGCATTTAACAACCATTCAGGTTCTTCCAGTTTTTACTATTGTATTGAAATGATCATACAATCCAAATTTTATACATCATGTTTGCTAGTGAGGGTATATTCTTGAAAATATCTGAAAGTGTGTAAGATAGTAAACAACCATATGTCACCTATAAACTAATGCTAACCGCTTGGTTTTTAACTGGATATCACTAGATGGAATACCGTAGCCTAATAGTTTATTACATCCTTTTTTTCACTTCTGGTACCTTGACTAATCTCCAGAAAGAGGGCTCTAGTCACCTAAATCACAAAATCTTGGCTAGTAGAAGTGGAAAAGAATCAGCGCTCGATCCTGCTGGTCGATTGAAAGTTTATGCAACGAAAAAAGCAGAGACTTTAACTGATGCAACAGGGCGCACGCTTCAATGGCTGCTCACTCTCCCCAGTCTCACAAATTCACTATCTCGGGTTAACCCTTGACTTTGATCTCTCCTTCAAATCACATATCCAAGCCATTTCTACTTCCTGCTGACTCAAACTCAAAAATAATTACCGGAGCCACATATTCCGTAAACCGAACCTGTAAGCAGGATTTTGCTAAGTAAACTACAGGCATTGTCAGGTTGGCAGTGTGAAACTGATTAAAATGATGCCTGGGGTGAAGAAATCCGTCTTGTGGTTCTTGTGTAATCAGTTTTAGAAGTTTTCAGTTAATGAGATCTGGGTCGGGACTGTAGGCAGAGTCTTATCTTCCTGCTCTAAGCCAGAGAAAGCAAGGAAAGTTCTGCCCACAGTCCACCCCGAAGCACAGTCTGTCTCTATGATGAAGAACATGTTTGTGCTTCGGGGCAGGCTGTGTGCAGATCTTTCCTTGGTTTCTCTGGCTTAGAGTAGGAAGATAAGACTCTGCCTACAGTCCCACCCCAGAGCATGAGCTTATCATTAACTGAAAACTTCTAGCACTAATTAAACAAGAACCACAAGACGGATTTCTTCACCCCAGGCATCATTTTAATCAGATTAACACTGCAAACCTGACAATGCTTGTAGTTTACCTAGCAAAATCCTGCTGACAGGTTCGCTTTAACCAAGAATCTGCAAAAACACTAGTCAATGCCCTCATCTCCTGCGTCGACTACTGCAAAACTCCTGCTTTGTGGTCTCCTGTCACGGGTGTGTCAGGTGTGACAGAGGCATTCTGGATTTGGTTGTAGAAGGTCACTGCACCTGGCTCTGCAGGCACATTGTGAATCTTGCATCTCTGCTGTGGAGTGATATCCTTCTAGAACCAAGCGGTGATCTCCACCGTCTGCTGCTGATTACACACCCTTGCTTGTGTCAGGTGTGACAGAGGCATTCTGGATTTGGTTGTAGAAGGTCACTGCACCTGGCTCTGCAGGCACATTGTGAATCTTGCATCTCTGCTGTGGAGTGATATCCTTCTAGAACCAAGCGGTGATCTCCACCGTCTGCTGCTGATTACACACCCTTGCTGGAGGCTTAAATACCTTTAGTCACTTCAGCAAGGCGCCGGTGATAGCTCTATTTACCTCTGTCTGTTGGAAGTGCTAGAAGTCGACTAGTTTCTTCTTGGAGCCTCCTGGAGGATTGCTGGCGTGAGCTCTCTTGTGTCGTCTCAAACTACCGTAAGTGTATTCCCTCATTTGTCTTCCTGCTTTGTCTTTAGTTGCAGTTGTGGCTGACTTGTGCTTACCCCGTCCCGTCACTATCCAGGGCCTATCGCTATGGGCAGTCAGAAATTAAGTTCCTGTGGTGCGGAACCTATTAAGGGATGTAAGGGCAGACAGGGTGTAGTTAGATCTGCTTAGGAGTCTCCACTCCTCTCTTTTCTAGTGTTTGGGCTCCTCCACCCTCTTCTCGTTGTTGTGTGTACCTAGCTTCTCCCTCACCCAGCGTGACAACTCCCCTCTTAACACTCTCGCACCCCTCCAATCCATCTTAATGTCTGCTGCCTGACTAATCCACCTATCCCCGTCTTCTCTCTGTCAACCCCTTCACTGGCTTCCCATTGCCCAGAGACACACGGTTCAAAATAATAATAATCTTTATTTTTACATAGCGCTAACATATTCCGCAGCGCTTTACATACATTATCATCGCTGTCCCCGATGGGGCCCACAATCTAATTTCCCTATCAGTATGTCTTTGGAGTGTGGGAGGAAACCAGAGTATCCGGAAGAAAACCATGCAAACACGGGGAGAACATAACTCCTTGCAGATGTGGTCCTTGGTGGGATTTGAACCCAGGACTCCAGCGCTGCAAGGCTAACCACTGAGCCACCGTACTGCCCCTTCAAAACCCTAACCATGACATACAAAGCCATCCACAACCTGTCTCCTACATACGTCTGTGACTTGGTTACCTGCACGCAGCCTCCAATCCTCACAAAATCTCCTTCTATACTCCCCTCTTATCTCTTCCCACAATCGCATACAAGATTTCTCTCATGCATCCACCCTACTTTGGTACTCTCTACCCCAACATGTCAGACTCGCCTACCGTGGAAACCTTCAAATAGATCCTGAAGACCCACTTATTCTGACCAGCCTACAACCTGCAGTAACCACTTATCCACCAAACCGCTGCACGACCAGCTCTGTACTCCTATACTGTGAGCCCACACAGGCAGGGTCTTCTCTCTTCCTGTAACAGTCGACTCAGTTTGTTCAAGATTATTGTACTTGTTTTTTTTTTTTTATTATGTATACCCCTTTTCACATGTAAAGCGCCATGGAATAAATGGCGCCATAATAATAGCTCCACTCTAGTCAAGCCTTTCCCAGCCACGGTTTTACAGCTCAGGCGACTACTCCCAGCAGCTCTATCCCTTTTGAATTAAAGGGAATCTGTCACCCCATTCTTCGTATATAAGCTGAAGCCACCGCCATCAGGGGCTTATCTACAGCATTCCATAATGCTGTAGATAAGCCCCCGATGTAACCTGAAAGATAAGAAAAACAAGTTTTCCAGGACGTCCCTCCTGACAGCACCAGGGAGGATGTCCTTCATTTCCTTGCAGGGACAGGAAAAACACACAAGAGGTTAAAAGGCCCTCCCCGCCCACCATTCCTCAGTGTTTTTCCTGTCCCTGCATGGAGGGACACGCAAGAGAGAGGATCCCGCTTACCGAGGACCGGAAGCCGGGTACAGAGAACGCATGACGCACTTCCGGTGACGTCACAACCTGGAAGTGCAGGGGCCGGCGTGCGCTCCAAGAGCAGAAAATGAGCACGATATGGCGAGTCAGGCGGTATTCCCCCTCCCTGATCTCGCAAGGGGCTCAAGACAGCGCATACACCATGGAGGACCAGGGTAAAGTCGAGCCGTAGGGGGTAAGTGCGCTGTGCGCGAAAAAGACCTCTAGAAGCCTGACGATGACAGACCTGAGCCCTGACTGTCCCTTGCACTATGCAGGAAAAGGGGCTGCAAGCGACACCCCTACCTACAACTAAACAGACGGGGAAGGCCGCGGGGAAATCAAATAGGTGCCCCATATGCACAACGAAGCTCTCCAACAAATATAAAAAACTCCTCTGTGACACCTGTACGGCTAAAGTCATGAAACAGGAGCAGCCGTCCCTACTGTCTGAAAAGAGGTAAATGATACGTGACGAGGTCAGGCTTCCATGGCCACATTTTCCCATCCGCAACCACCCAGTCCAGGTCCCATAGCAAAACGGGCCAGGTGGGAGATGGAGCTCACCTCAGAGGAGGAGACATATTCGCGATAGTCTGACCGGGAGGAGGCGGAAAAACACCTCGTGATACCCGAGACTTTGAGACGTCTTCCCTTCGACCCAGATGATGTAAAGATCTGGGAAGAAGTCCCTAAAATTGACGTACCAGTAGCTAAGGTTGCCAGGAACACGTCCATCCCCTTTGAGGATTCATCCAGCCTAAAGGATCCGATGGACAGGAAAGCGGACAATCTCTTAAGACAAGCTTGGTAGACGTCTACAACCATAATTAAAACAAACGTAGCAGCCACTTCTTTGGCAAGATCTATATTTTTATGGGTGGGGCAGTTAGAAGAACATCTTACTAACAAGACCCCCAGAGAAGAAATATTAGCCTCTCTTCCACTTATGAAGTCCGCTACGGCTTTTCTAGCGGACACATTAGCGGAATTCATAAGATTCTCGGCTCCAAATAGCTCGCTGACCAATTCGGCGCGCAGAGCTATTTGGTTAAAGACATGGTCAGAAGATGGAGCTTCAAAGAACAAGCTCTGTTCTCTCCCCTTCTCCGGGTTAAAAAGTCTTCGGTCCGGCCCTAGATTAAATATTAGAGAAGGCGTTGGATAAAAAGGGAGTTTGAGGGATCAGTCCTTTCGTAGACTAAGGGGTCCCAGGAGACAACAGGACTACAGAGTACAGGGGAGGCCTCAGAGGGGACCCTTTGGAGGCTCCCGACCTATAGGGGGTAAAAATAGAGGATCCTTCTTTGGATCACGTACAGGACCCAGAAGACCATGACTATCCTTATATGGGGGGTCAGCTCAGAGAGTTCAGGGCCCAATGGTCCAAAATCACTCAGAATCAATTGGTGCTAAGGACCATAGCAGAAGGTTACCAAATAGAGTTCTCCTCCCCTCCCCCCAGGGTGGATTTGATTTAAATCAAACTGATTTAAATCACGATTTAAATCACGATTTAAATCACAAGTCAGTAAGGCTTGATTTAAATCAGTGATTTAAATCAAAGTTTCTACCAGACCGGTATATCTAATTTCATCATGTGCGATACGCCCCAGACCGGTGTATCTAATTTCATCATGCGCGATATGCCCCAGACCGGTGTATCTAATCCCATAATGCGATACACTACACTCAGCCCTGTATCTAGATACATGCAGTGTGTCATGTGCTGTGAATAATCCCAGTGTATCTGTGCTCAGTTTATAATACAGCGAGCAGCATGAACTAACAGAATAGATGCTGCCGGTCGTCCTCAGTGACAGCCTACTTGTCAGTATCACTGGCAATCCCCAACAAAATGGCTCCGCTCTGTGTAATAACAGAGGATTTAGTTTAGGCTCAAACACCTAGTAACGGAGGAGAGAAGTCACACGTGATCAGACCCCGCCTGCATTTACTACTGTAGCAATACGAGCTAGCAGTTTATATTTCAGCAGCTGCTCTGCCTAGTGCTTAAAAGTGGAAATACCAAACATTTTAAAATTATTTTTCAGATTTTATTTCTCGATCACCGGCAGTAGTTCTTGCTACTTTAACATGCAAGTAGATGAAGATTTTTAGAATCACTTTTTATATTACTTTTTTCTCCCCAGTTTAGTGGGTTAATCATTCATATTTGGACACCACTGTTCTGTTGTACTTAGGAAGGAGAAAAATAATCCTGACCTTAATAACAATTTAAATAGATTTATTCAACTGAAACAATAACAACATTACAGCATAAGTTATTTGCTTAAACAAACATCCATGTTTGTTAACTAATTTGGCTAAACAAAATATATATATATTTTAAGAAACTTAGACTGTCAGCCCAGCCGACACATGAAAAACTTAAATACTACTGTCCCTGCTGTCCTCTGTAGCTCACTCGTCGTCATCTTCATCATCAATGTGATAATATAGGAGAGAAACTGCCCACTAATCCTACAGAAACTTCTGGAAGAGCATGGCATTGTGAATGTTACACATATACAGTCTTTATTCTACTGAGTTAAACAACTCAGCTTTATCTCATAATGGAAGAACCTTTGGATGGTAAAATATTTTCCTCAAAAAGCAGTTTATTGAAAAAAATCCGATTTAAATCAAAAAAATCTGATTTAAATCAAAAAAATCCGATTTAAATCAAAAAAATCCGATTTTTTTGATTTTTTTTAAAAAATCATTGATTTTTATCCACCCTGCCTCCCCCTGAGAGATCCACTTCTACCCTGCCTATAAGAACGCAGTCTCAAATGTGGAAAGACATACGAGACTTAGCAAAAACAGCTGTCATTATCCCAGTACCCCGAGCAGAAGTAGGAGCTGGCCACTATTCGTCCCTATTCTCCATAATAAAACCATCCGGAGAATCCCGCACAATTATAAATCTGAAACCATTAAATACATGGGTCACGTACAAAAGATTCCGAATGGAGTCAATCAGATCAACGATACCCCTGATAGACAAAGATGCCCTGATGTGCACGCTGGATCTAAAGAGTCTTATATTCTAGGTTCTTCAAAGTAGCCACCTTTTGCTTTGATTACTGCTTTGCATGCAGAAAAGGTGAACGGATGGACTCTACATGCCTGGTTCCCACCGTGAAGCATGGAGGAAGTGGTGTGATGGTGTGGGGGTGCTTTGCTAGTGACACTGTTGGGGATTTATTCAAAATTGAAGCGGTGAGCGGTCCAGCTCACCCCAAACCATCTCGATTGGGTTCAGGTCTGGTGACTGTTGAGGCCAGGTCATCTGGCGTAGCACCCCAACACTCTCCTTCTTGGTCAAATAGCCCTTACACAGCCTGGAGGTGTGTTTGGGGTCATTGTCCTGTTGAAAAATAAATGATGGTCCAACTAAACGCAAACCGGATAGAATAGCATGCTGCTGCAAGATGCTGTAGTAGCCATGCTGCTTCAGTATGTTTCAATTTTTAATAAATCCCCAACAGTGTCACCAGCAAAGCACCCCACACCATCACACCACCTCCTCCATGCTTCACGGTGGGAACCAGGCATGTAGTGTCCATCCGTTTACCTTTTCTGCATGCAAAGCAGTAATCAAAGCAAAAGGTGGCTACTTTGAAGAACCTAGAATATAAGACATATTTTCAGTTGTTTCACACTTTTTTGTAAAGTGTAATGTATAATTCCACATGTGTTAATTCATAGTTTTGATGCCTTCAGTGTGATTATACAATTTTCATAGTCATGAAAATATAGAAAAATCATTGAATGAGAAGGTGTGTCCAAACTTTTTGTCTGTACTGTATATTATACTCACCCGGGGGGCGATCCGATGCGGTGCGGTCCGATGGGCGTCGCAGGTCCGGGTCAGGCGCCTCCCATCTTCTAGCGATGACGTCCTCTTCCTTGCTTCTGTCGCACTCCTGCGCAGGTGTGCTGATCTGCCCTGTTGAGGGCAGAGCAAAGTACTGCAGTGCGCAGGTGCTGGGCCTCTCTGACCTTTTCCGGCACCTGCACACTGCAGTACTCTGCAGGGCAGATAAAGTATGCCTGAGCAGGAGCGCGCTAGAAGATGGGAGGTGACGGACCCGGACCTGCGACGCCCATTGGACTGCCACCCCGGGTGAGTATAATATAACTCGTTTTTCTTATCTTTCAGGTTACATCAGCGGGCTTATCTGCAGAATTGTAGAATGCTGTAGATAAGCCCCTGATGGCGGTGGCTGCAGCTTATATACGAAAAATGGGGTGACAGATTCCCTTTAACATTTGTCTCTTTTCTAGGTGATCGCCACATCATAATAAAATGCCTCTTTAATCTTTGCATAATGGAAAATTCTGCAACTTTTCAATATATTTTCTGCTTCAGCGGATAGTTTGCTTCCTTTGTATCAAGTCTGTTAGGCCTCTTTCACACTTCAGTCATGCGACGTCAGTCAAAATCCGCCAAAGTGTGAAAAAAGCGGATCCGCCTTTTTTTTTGGCGGATCCGCTTTTTTCCCATTGACTTGCATTATTGGCGGATTTTGACGGATGGTCGTCCGTTTGATCCGTTTTTTGACGGATCCGCCATAAATTTGGCGTCCGCCATTTTTGGAAAACGTTCAATGCAACGTTTTTTGTGTGCGTCAAAATGGCGGATCCGCCGCGTCCGCCATTTTGTCTAATGGTCGCCTATGGGTGGTGGATCCGCGGGCATCCGTTTTTGACGGAATCTGACAGCGGATCCGTTGCTCCCATAGAAAATCCATACAAAATGCTCAGAGCACTGTCCGAGGTTTTTCTCTCTCTCTCCTCCGTGCCAGACATGCGTACCATGTATTTTCCGGGTTGAAAAGTTAATGACGGATCCGTCTGAAAACGGATCCGTTTGCATCCGTTTTTGCACCTTTCTGGCGGATCCGCTATTTTCACACTTTAGCGGATTTTAACTGACGTCGCACGACTGAAGTGTGAAAGAGGCCTTAACAGTTTTGACTCCAGAAGGATTCATTTTACCCATATTAATACAATGTAGCAAACGTTCAGGGCAGGAGAGATTCTGGATACAATTACAGCAAACCATCAGCTTTGAGAAGTTAGGACTGTTACGTATCTGATATTCACGGTCTGAATGTGGACCACAATGCCTGGACTCTCCGTGTGTCTCCTCACTCAAACTCTACAGCTTCATATATGTCTGTGAAGCTATTGGGTTCAGGTCAGTAGACCTGACTGATACGGACATTGCAGTCCTTACTCTGACCGTGATGTCCTTAGAAGAGGGAAACTGTCCTTAGAAGATTAGGACATGATTTTAACCTCTGGATGTAAACCAGAAATGTTCCCATTCACTGACAGCAAGCAGAAATCTTAAAAATGATGTTGTAATATGTTACATCTATACAGCAGAGCTGATTTATGTTTTCATTGTAAGTTGCTCATCTTTATTTTCTTCTTTATTTCTTTTGTATGTTTCTCGTTAAATCTGAATATCTTTCAATAAAAATTACAAACATTAAAAAAAATGTTGAATTTCAAGTACCGTATATAAGAAAATAGCAAGCTTTTTGCAAACTGTGATTGGTATTTAAATATATGTTACAAATCCTACAAAGCTTTTAGAAATGTTTATCATGCTCCTTTGTATTTGTCCTGTTTCCAAAAAGGTAAATATTCACTTTCTTAATCTCTTATTTGACAACATATTAATGAATAGTGGAAAATGTGTTGCTATGCCATTACAGTTTTCATTTAACTACATAGACCTTCTTAATGACTACTACAGAGTGAAACTGATACTTGCAAAGTGTGCAATAAATGACCTGATCGGCTTTTTTCTATACCGGCCTCGTTAGTTGTTTAAAAATGTAGTGGATACATTCTCATTGGCATTACCACTTTTAATATACATACAGTCATGGCCAAAAGTTTTGAGAATGACACAAATATTAATTTTTACAAAGTCTACTGCTTCACTTTTTCTAATGGCAATTTGCATACACTCCAGAATGTTATAAAGAGTGATCAGCTTAACAGCAATTACTTGCAAAGTCAATATTTGGCTAGAAAATGAACTTTATCCCCCAAAACACATTTCAACATCATTGCAGCCCTGCCTTAAAAGGACCAGCTAACCTCTTTTCAGTGATTGCTCCATTAACACAGGTGTGGGTGTTGATGAGGACATGGCTGGAGATCAATCTGTCATGATTAAGTAAGAATGACACCACAGGAGACTTTAAAAGGAGGCTGGTGCTTGGCATCATTGTTTCTCTTCTGTTAACCATGGTTATCTTTAAAGAAACACGTGCAGTCATCATTGCAATGCACAAAAATGGCCTAACAGGGAAGAGTATCGCAGCTAGAAAGATTGCACCTCAGTCAACAATCTATCACATCATCAAGAACTTCAAGGAGAGAGGTTCCATTGTTGCCAAAAAGGCTCCAGGGCACCCAAGAAAGACCAGCAAGCGCCAGGACCGTCTCTTAAAAGTGTTTCAGCTGTGGGATCGGGCTACCAGCAGTGCAGAGCTTGCTCAGGAATGGCAGCAGGCAGGTGTGAGTGCATCTGCACGCACTGTGAGGCGAAGACTCTTGGAGCAAGACCTGGTCTCAAGGAGGGCAGCAAAAAAGCCACTTCTCCCCAGAAAAAACATCATGGACAGACTGATATTCTGCAAAAAGTACAGGCAGTGGACTGCTGAGGACTGGGGTAAAGTTATTTTCTCTGATGAATCCCCTTTTCGATTGTTAGGGACATCAGGAAAACGCCTCATTCGGAGAAGACAAGGTGAGCGCTACCACCAGTCTTGTCTCATGCCAACTGTTAAGCATCCTGAAACCATTCATGTGTGGGGTTGCTTCTCAGCCAAGGGAATCGGCTCTCTCACAGTCTTGCCTAAAAACACAGCCATGAATAAAGAATGGTACCAGAATGTCCTCCAAGAGCAACTTCTCCCAACCCTCCAAGAGCAGTTTGGCGATCAACAATGCCTTTTCCAGCATGATGGAGCACCTTACCATAAAGCAAAGGTGATAACTAAATGGCTCAGGGAACAAAACATAGAGATTTTGGGTCCATGGCCTGGAAACTCCCCAGATCTTAATCCCATTGAGAACTTGTGGTCAATCATCAAGAGACGGGTGGACAAACAAAAACCTAAAAATTCTGACAAAATGAAAGCATTGATTGTGCAAGAATGGACTGCTATCAGTCAGGATTTGGTCCAGAAGTTGATTGAGAGCATGCCAGGGAGAATTGCAGAGGTCCTGAAGAAGAAGGGTCAACACTGCAAATATTGACTTGCTGCATTAACTCATTCTAACTGTCAATATAAGCTTTTGTTACTCATATGTTTGCAATTATTATATTTCTGTCTGTGATAAAAACATCTGTCAAACACACATAAAAACCAGAGGGCAGCAGATCATGTGAAAATATAATATTTGTGTCATTCTCAAAACTTTTGGCCATGACTGTACTATGGTATATTTAGCAGCGTGCTGTTTGCCAGTCGAGGCTTGTGCGTCTTATTATAGATGACAATGTTTCATCTCATATTCCCCAATATTCACAGTGGATCTTGACTCTGTGGAACACAGTGCAGTCCTTTATTTGTTATATATAAGCGCCCTCTGGTGTTCACACAAGGTTTGGGCTCATTGACAGCGTAAATGAATATGCTGTGCTATTTATGGACTTATTTCCACTTTTACTCCATGTAATGTGGATGAATGGCAGCCATAGGTTGTTTAAGTTAAACCCTATTCACACATCAGATATTCTGATACGTGTTCTATCTCTTTGCTTTCATAGATGGAGCACAGAGCCTTTTCACATGCCTGATTTTTGCAAACTATGCAGAGTGCAGAAAAAAACAACTGAAATGTCCAATTTTGATCAAGTTTGCAGATTGGACTCAATATCCAGTACAATACATGTGATTTAAGTTTTGTGCACCCCATCCTCATGCATCCATGGTGGGGAAGGGGAATTCACAAAAAATCGCAGTATGTTCTTTTGCAGACTTTCAGTGTGCAGTGCAAAGATGAAATCCGCAAGTCTGTCAATACTACTAGTTAGTTGCACACTTCATTTGGGGCTGTTGCTGTTGCTGGGCGCGTATGATCAACAGGAATGTGCCCCATAGTGACCACTTTCAGGATGTATGCCAACACAGTCATCCATGCATGTTTATATCTGCCTGATGGAAGCTGAGACGAATCACTTTTGGCCTCTGTCTAGTTAATGGGCCTACGACAACGACATCATTATATTCATCGAGAAAAGCTCACGACATGTACTGCAGACTAAGCGCAGAGATGCTGTGTGCATTTAGCCTAATTGGTTTCAGATTTGCAGTGAAATTGGTGATGGAAAAGATCTGCAGCGTGTGGACTCTGTAACTAATTGTCTTGCTTTTATTATGTTATTAGATCTTTTACCATCACATATATTTTGTAATATGTTGATGGTGCTAATGCTGGCACTGAGTGAATATATAACTGAGTAAATATATACCTATTTCTGTCTCTTCCACTGATTATAATTGATATAGCATAAATGAGAAACCCTTTAAGGAAAGCAAAAGGAAGGAAAAAGTAACTTCTACTACATTCCCCTGCCATTGTCCCATGTTGTGAGAGTGAATTAGTTAATTTAATTCCTCTGTATTACTAACTTTATTAGATTAAAAGTTACTTTGTTCTCTTGTTTTACACTTTTCATACACTATGCAAATATTCGGCAGGCGTTTTGGCATCACATTAGATAAGCTGGAGGGCAGATCTTGTTCTTACCTGTCATAACGCCCCTCGAGAGATTTCCTCTTCTAGTCCACGATATTAATGCAGACGCTTCTTGGTACGGATTCACAAGTCTTTGCCGCAGTACGCATTCTCAAAATGAAAAACATTATAGTTTAGATACAGATTTGAAATGATTATTTTGTGCACCCTACAGACGGAGAGGACAGGTCGACGTTGTAGTGGAGTTTGCTTAGTAACCTCAGGCTGTTGAGGGTTTGTGTTGACAGTCCTATGTTGGCATGGAGTTTGATAATACTTCCTGATTGCTGAGTGTTAGGAAGCTGTTTACACAAAGTAAAAAAAAAACAAAAAAACTCCCATCCCATTAGTCATCTTGTTCAAAATGAGTGCATATTCCTATAATTATATAGGAATTGTTCTGTAATTGAACATAATATATGGTAATCAGAATAGCGTATGGCCTTCAGCAACTAATATGGAGCTATTGAACTGTAAAGGCCTCCATATACATTAGAGTGCTGTCAGCCAAACAGTTCTCTTCAGGTTTTGAAAAAACGTCTGGTGGAAAAAATATTTTTTTTTCCCCAAAACGCTTCAAAAATGTTTTAGGAAACAGAAAATTCATCAAATAGGAGTGTTTCCTGGAGCAGTTTCCACTAGAAAATGCGCTATATTTGACTGCCTCAAAAATTTCCATGTGCACATAGCCTTGGCCCCAAATCATAGTTTTTGAGTAAAGTATATACGGCTGTAATATTGCAGCCTCAGCTCAGATTCATGCTGCACAAATCTGCTGTGTCAGGTTCACTTCAAAGTCTATAAGGACAAAGTCACTTGCGATCAAAAGATTCAGCAGTTTTGGATTCTTCACGGTTTTCGTGCGTATCATGGATCCTCCTCCCATTCACTCCTATAGAAATGAGTTCCATTACGCAAAGAGTTTAGCACAGCCTTAATCCCAGCCTCTGAATATAGACCATATAGGCATATAGTGTTTTCATTTCCCTTTTAAGGTGACAATTTTTACACACTAATTATGCATGACATACGGTATACTGTAATAAATCCCTTCATAACCAGCGCTCATTACAACACCTTACAACCTACCAGACCATAGGTTATATAAATAGCACTTATCGATCCCCATAGCTCACCTGAAGTGACTTGGACGTGTCCATAATCTGTTTAATTATGGGAAGATTAATTTGTTTATCTTGATTGCTATGCAATTTATTTTGCAACAATTTAAAAACCATCAAGAGCATTGATCAGGTATCGATGACCCTGATACAAACAAGCTATAACACTCGGATCAGCAGAGCGTAGAAACAGGCGTCTGACACTCTCATGGCTTTATGGGGTTATTTTCCATTTTAAATTACAATCTGCTTCTTTATTTTCTCTGGCAGCATTATAATATTTTATAAAAATATATTTAAAAAAAAGGTTTTCCTCTTTGGACAGTGCCTTTTTGTTAGGGTAAGGCCAGACTGATCGACTGTGACAGCAGAGCAGCTGTTTACCGTTACACCGCATAGCCAGTTGTAACAGCTGTGTTGTTTTTCCAGGTAAGACTGGGGTCCACACGTGTTTGGAGTTCAATTATAGAACTCCTTTGACAGATGCAAACAACATCGGACAGGACCCATTTCCTATAATCAGGTCTATTTAAGTGGAAGAAATAGTGCTGCATTTGATGCAACTTGCAACAGAGCCTCTGATAGAAGTGTACTCCTGCAAAATCATGCAGGAGTACACTTCATGCTGCCATTTAACAAAGAATTGAAAAACAACAACAGCTGGATGCCCGCACAGTTTTATCCCCCTTTCTGACTTTAGGCCTGTCATCTTGTTCTTAACCCTAGAAGAGTCCTCTAATAATAAGTTTATCACAAATGTCCTGCTGCTGAGACCCCTAGCTATTTGTTATCTGAAGGGGAGCCAGTCCCTGTTAAGGGCCCCGTCACACATAGCGACACACCAGCGATCCCGACAACGATATGCACTTGTCAGGATCGCTGGTGTGTTGCTACATGATCGCTGGCCAAACAGGCAGCGAATAGGACAGCGATACTGCGGGTATCGTCGCTTAGTTACCTGCAGTGTACGTTGGATACCAGCCCACTGGTGCAGGGAGCTGGTAACCAAGGTACACATCGAGTTTCCAGACGCTGCACGGCACCTGGAAACCCGATGTGTACCTTGGTTACCAGCTGATCGCTGGTCTCCTACCTCGCTGGTCTCCTGCCTGCCACACGCAGCGATGCGTGCTGGCCAGCAGGAGACCATCGATCAAAAAAATTTCCAGGACATTCAGCGACGATCAGCGATACCCAGCAGGGGGCTGATCGTCGCGGAATGTCACACACAGCGATATCGCTGGGGAGATCGCTGTTGCGTCACAAAACTAGTGACTCAGCAGCGATCCCGCTAGCGAGATCGTTGTGTGTGAAGGGGGCTTACTTTGCTGGAAGACTGATATAGATAATGAAGTGTTATTTTGTGTCTTACAGACGTCATCCCATAGATTTTCAAAGCGGATCGTAATGTCGTGTGGTTTCTGAAGCAAGTTTGGAATTAAATGTAAGGACAGCAATATGGGTAAGAACAGATCATTCTCACAAGCAACATACATAATGAGGATGCTATACTCTGTTCACTACTTGACATCCTACAAAAAAAATTGTGCTAAAGAACCACATATAGCAAAGCCATAGAAAGGTTATTAATTGTGTAAATACAAAAAAAATACATTAAAAACTGATAAAAAAGTGTGTAATAACAGAATGGCAACACAACCCCACAAGAAAGTGTATGGCAGGAAATAAATCAGAGTTGATATACATATGAATTTGAACCAAACAAAGCTCCATGATGGTATTATATAGATGAGAAATGTTATATCAGAAAACATACAAAAAACACAGCAAAAAGGCAGAGATGCTCACCTGCCCAGGCCTTCAAACAAATGCACTTTCAGGGTGCAGTGGACCCATATAGTTAAGATGGCGGCAACACAGGTGCAAGAATACCGATAAGACAACCGCTCACTACCTACCAATCCATGGAGGGGGCGGCTGCTTGGTATATGAATGCACAATGAAGACTTGTATGCAGCGCTGTTCACACTATGGAAATGCACAGCATCCAGTAAAACAGCCTAGTAGTTACACCCTTCTATTAGATCAGGCGGGCTGCCCAGCGCTATCAAGATGCATCCCATGTGAACAGACACCACAGTTTACAACAGGGGTCGACAAAGTTGTTCAGAATCTAGGAGCCAGCCAAAAAATTTAGGAGCCAGAATTTTTTTTTAACAAACTTGGTTTTTAATTTAACAAAAAAGCATTACAAACGTTATAAACATTTAACTTCTAAAGATAATAAATATTATATTTTGATATATACTTGTGTATAAGACGAGATTTTCAACCCATTTTTTAGGGCTGAAAGTCCCCCTCTCGGCTTATTTGGGTCATATACGGGGGTCGGCGGGGGAGGGGGAGCGGGGGTGTCGGATCATACTCACCCCTCCGCTGGCGCGGTCTCTGCAGCCCCCCTGCTTCTCCCACGATCTCTGGCTCCTTCCGGCACCGCTCATTAAAGTCATGAATATGCACAAATTCATGACTTTAATGAGCGGTACTATGTGACTGCTGTAGGAAGGAAGCGCTGCGGAGAGCGCCGGGAGAAGCGGAGGGGTGAGTATAGCGATATTTACCTGTCCCGTTCCACCGCTGCGCTGCGTCCTCGTCTGACTCCTCTGGCTGTGAATGATCAGGCAGAGGGCGCGATGACGTCGTTAGTGCGCGCCCCGCCCCCTGCCAGATCATTCACAGCCAGAGGAGTCAGACTGAGGGAGCAGCGCAGCTGTGGAACGGGACAGGTAAATATCTCAGGTGCCGGGGTCCTGAGCGAGCGGTGACACCGGCACCTGTCCCACATAGCGCGCCGGTGTCACCGCCTACTCAGGACACCAGCACCTGGCTTCCAGCGTCGAGAGGTGAGTATGTCATTTTTTTTTTTTTTTTTGCAGCAGCAGCATATGAGGCCTATACTATGGGGCATAATTGTGCAGAATATGGGGGCATAATCTGTGGAACATATGGGGGCATAATCTGGAGCATATGGGGGCATAATCTGGAGCATATGGGGCATAATATGCAGCATATGGGGGCATAAGCTGTGGAACATATGGGGGCATAATCTAGAGCATATGGGGGCATAAGATGGAGCATATGGGGGCATAATCTGTGGAACATATGGAGGCATAATCTGTGGAACATATGGGGCATAATCTGGAGCATATGTGGGCATAAGCTGTGGAACATATGGGGGCATAATCTAGAGCATATGGGGGCATAATCTGGAGCATATGGGGGCATAATCTCTGAAGCATATTGGTCATAATCTGGAGCATATGGGGGCATAATCTGTGGAGCATCATATGGGCTAGGCTTATACGCGAGTCAATAAGTTTTCCCAGTTTTTTGTGGCAAAATTAGGGGGGTCGGCTTATACACGGGTCGGCTTATACATGAGTATATACGGTAGATTTTAGGCAACATTCTAGTTTTATAGGGGGGGTCGTTACGGACGCGGCGATACCAAATATGTGTACTTTAATTGTTTTTTTTTTTATTTACAGGAATAAATGAATTTATTGGGGAATATTTTTTTTTTTATGATTTTTTTTAACACTTTTTATTTTATTTTTTTTACTTTTTTACTGTGTCCCAGGGTGGGACATCACTGTATATTATACATGGTATTATACAGTGTATAATACCAGATCGCTGGTGTGACAGTGTGCACAGCACTCTGTCACACCAGCAATCGCTCTGGCATCGCTGCAGGCTTCTCAGTGCCTGCTCTCTCAGCAGGTGTCTCTCATCTTCCTCTATACGATACCCCACAGATTCTCTGTGGGGTTACGGTCAGGTGAGTTTGCTGGCCAATCAAGCACAGTGATACTGTTGTTCGTAAACAGGTATTGGTACTTTTGGCAGTGTGGACAGGTGCCAAGTCCTGCTGGAGAATGACATTTCCATCTCCAAAAAGCTTGTCGGCAGAGGAAAGCATGAAGTGCTCTAAAATTTCCTGGTAGACGGCTGCGCTGAGTTTGGTCTTGATAAAACACAGTGGACCTACACCAGCAGATGACATGGCTCCCCAAACCACCACTGTTTGTGGAAACTTCACACTAGACCTCTAGTAGCTTGGATTATGTGCCTCTCCACTCTTCCTCCAGACTCTGGGACCTTTATTTCCAAATGAAATGCAAAATTTACATTCATCTGAAAACAACACCTTGGACCACTGAGCAACAGTCCAGTTCTTTTTCTCCTTGGCCCAGGTAAGACTCTTCTGGCGTTGGCTATTGGTCATGAATGGCTTGACAGAAGAAATGCAACACTTGTAGCCCATGTCCTGGATACATCTGTGTGTGGTGGCTCTTGAAGCAATGACTCCAGCAGCAGTCCACTCCTTGTGTATCTCCTCCAAATATTTGAATGGCCGTTTCTTAACAATCCTTTCCAGGCTGCGGTTATCCCGGTTGCTTGTGCACCTTTTTCTACCACACTTTTTCCTTCCACTCAACTTTGCATTAATATGCTTGGATAGAGCACTCTGAACAGCCAGCTTCTTTAGCAATTACCTTTTGTGGCTTACCCTCCTTGTGGAGTGTGTCAGTGACTTCCTTCTGGACATCTGTCAAGTCAGCAGTCTTCCCCATGATTGTGGAGCCTATTGAAACAGACTAAGGGACCTTCTTAAATGCTTAGGAAACCTTTGTAAGTGTTTTTTGTTAATTCTAATTTACTGAGATAATGACTTTTGGGTTTTCATTGGCTGTAAGCCATAATCATTAAAATTAACAGAAATAAACACGTGAAATAGATCACTCTGTCTGTAATGACTCGTATATAGCGTTTCACTTTTTGTGTTTAAGAACTGAAATAAATTAACTTTTTGATAATATTCTAATTTAGAGAGAAGCACTTATAGTTGTCCAACCTCTAGTCCTTCTGTATTGTATTTTTTCTATTTATTTGGATGATCTACATTTTGTAAAATAATTTTTTTAATCCCTTTTCAAGTAAACTTTCCATTCATGATCACTAGATGGCACATTTGTTAAAGCTAAATTTGTTTAGTTACTGTCCATCACTTGTTGTGTACTATCATTTTGAGTTGGTAAACCCATTAGCTGAACAGGTTTACGCAGTTCATTTGCAATTTTCTTTTGGATTGTGTACAGCAAAGGTTGGTATCAATTTGTAAAATGATATTCAGCGTACTCGGACACTCCCAATTGCTGTTGATTAATGTTGGCAATGTTTTAATTGGCCTTCCTCTTGTGCTTTCCTCTCTTATAATATAGGCATAAAATGTTTTTGTTTATCTTATTTTTGTTATCCACATTAGATAGAAAAATATTCTGCAATCCCGCAAAATTTAATGCAGTTTTCACTCCCCTATCATCAAATGGAAATGTGATTATGGCCAAGAGAAATTCATAGGTCAATTTCCATGCGAAAAAAAATCTATGGAGATGTGTTCACATATGCATGGATAACTTGCTGCATTTCTTTCCCCTATGGACCTACACTTTTAGTTTTTACATTTGGGGCATTTATGAGACAGTATCGGTTTGTGACTACACTACAATGGTCATTTATCCACTTAAAGGGTATCTGTCACCTCACCACATTTTAATTATCTCACCTATTAATATGTGCATACAGGTTAAAGTCATAAATGTATGTCCCATATTTGATGCCTTGTTTTTAAGAAATCCGTTTTTATCCGATTATGTAAATGAATTGTTCCAGGCTATGGGGATGACGCTGCCCAGAAGATAACTCTGTCTCTGCACTTCATTATCCTATGTGTGACCTCCCACATTTTCACTCTGTCCCTGTAACGTTGGGTGCTCGTCCAGAAGTCTCGCACCTGCATCTCCTTGCGTTTTTCTTCCGTTTTCCGCCCTCCTACTGGCATTGGTGTCATGTTGCAAGTCACTGGTACTTCCACTCCCAGTGTTCCCCAGCATGCAGAAACCTTGCACTACATGAGTGCCAGTGACTTGCCAGCACCTGCGCAGTTGGAACATGAAGCCTATGTCCATAGTAGGGAGGAACATTGAAGAGGAACTGCGGAAGATAGAATGTGCAGGCGCAAGATTTCTGGGCGAACACCCAAATTCACGGGGACAGTGACGCTGTGAGAGGTGACACATAGGATAATGAACTGCAGAGGCAGAGTCATCTTCCGGGATACTATGGGAAAGATGTTGCTAGCAGCTGCTCTGTGTTCTTGCATTTCAGCTGCCATAAAGTGCACACACACTACTGCAATGGCTATACATATTAAAGAAGAGGACTGTTTATAGCTCCTATATGGCCAGTTCCAGAGAAGTGTTTAAGAATTAAAAAGTTTTGTCTGTAAAGTTTTTTTTTTCAGACTGTTGTCTAATTACGGTAACTAAAATCGAATACATGAAAAATTCCCTTTTAGCGTATCACCGCGGTTTCTATACCATTTCCCACATGTAAATGTTAAATTCATGATATACAGATTCTTGATTCTCTCCTCTTCTCCATCCTTCATTATCAAAGCGTCATTTCTGACTGAAGCTGATAGCGTGTTTTCCCACTCGTCATGAACTTGACACCAGACGACCATAGTGAGTCGTTCATGCAGAAACTTGAATTGGCACGTTGTGTTTTGTGGAGCACAGGGCAGGAATGTTTTTGTGTCCCATTGGGCAATCATTATCATCTGTTTGGGAGAACTGAGTAATGAGTTGCACAAGATTGTTTGCTTGAGTTTTATTTTGATACAAGACAGACATCTTGGCGGACCGACCCCCTTGTAATCATGGTGTGGATAGATGACAAGATGATTCATTGTTTGACTCTTCCCCCATCCCCCGCACTGTGTTTTTTTTTTAATTAACTCTTATTTACATGCAGGCAAATTTTTGCATTTGAATGTTTTACTAGTTTCCATTATGTCATCCAAATTTTTTTTTACTGTAGGTCTGAAGTGCTGTATTGTAAGGGTACGTGCCCACTTTCAGGTTTTGCTGTGGTTTTGACGCTGTGTATTTATGCAGCGTCAACACCGCAGTGGCCAGATGTTACATCATATTGAATGGGATTTCTAGAAATCCCATGTCTATTGTCCGTCTGTGCATCTGCGAATAACCCTAGAAACTGACAAGTGTTGTGTCTTTCAAATCTGCAGCATGTTAATTTCTCTTGCGGAGACATAAGTCTCCACAACAGAAATTTCCACAATACAATGTATTGGATGCGGTAAATCTGCATGGTTCAATGAACACATGTGGATATATCTGCGTTCAATAGAATGCAGCATTTTGGACGCAGTGAAAATACGCTGCATCCAAAATGCTTGTACACAAATATTTAAAGGGTAAATCCATCTTTTGCCATCATTTTACAGGCTGGGGTAGTGTCCAGTATTCAGGCTCGGTCTGTAGCCAAACACACACAGGAGGCCGTCTCCCTCCCAACATACAGACCATGTGGCAAACAGCTTCCATTATATAGACTGTTAACCGCACCAAGATTTGAGGTTTGTGGGTAGCTAGACCCTCTCATCTCTCACAGCTACCTGTAACCTGGTCTCAGGTGCACCAAATGAACCTCTTAGTGCTTTCATGCACTAGAGAAAATACTCCGGGTTATATCACAGAGGCAAGCCATCTCTGCGGCACATACCTCCTATCGACTACGCGACCATTAGCCACACTACATATTTCCCCCCCTCTGCCTAAAGCTGTGGGGCTTGGCACTTTCTACTACCAGACAACCATGTAACTTCCCTGCTCTATGCTCTACATGGAAGTTGAAATCTTGTAGGGCTAAGAACAAACGGGTGACCTTAGCATTTTTTCCCTTGGTTTCCCTCATCCATCTGAGTGGGGCATGGTCGGATACCATTCTAAACTTTCGTCCTACCTGATAGTACCGTAATGAGTCCACTGCCCACTTTATGGACAAGCACTCCTTCTCTACGACCGAATAATTCCTCTCACATGAGGATAGCTTCCTACTCAGGTAGAGAACAGGGTTCCCTTCCCCGTGTATCTCCTGGGAAAGGACTGCTCCTAAACCGACATCTGAGGCGTCCGTTTGGAGTATAAACTCTTTCATAAAGTCGAGGGCCACCAGAACCGGTTGTTTACCCAGAGCCCCTTTCAATTTTTGAAAGGCCATCTCTGCCTCTTCAAACCATTTGACCATTACCAATTTTGTCCCCTTAAGGAGGTCAGTCAGGGCCGCGGCCATAATGGCGAAGTTCGAGATGAACCTCATGTAGTTTCCCACGATTCCCAGGAAGGTGCTTTCTTGCTTTTTTGACAGCGGTCGTGGCCATGTTTGAATTGCCTCCACTTCACTGATTTGGGGTTTGATTTCGCCTCTACCCACTACATATCCCAGGTATTTGGCTTCTTGTTTCCCCAAGGCACAATTCTTCGGGTTTATTGAAAACCTCGCCTTCCTTAGAGCATCAAACACCGCCTGGACCTTTTCCAGATGACTTTCCCAGTCTTTGTTGAAGATAACAATATCGTCCAGGTATACTGCCGCTTATTGCTTATGGGGTGCAAGGATTCTGTCCATAGCTCTCGGGAAGATCGCCCTTGCCCCCTGCAGTCCAAACGACATCCGGACATACTGGAATCTTCCATCCGGCGTTGAAAACAGTCTTCTCCTTTTTTCCATGCCATGGAGTTCTACCAATATCCCTTCGTCAAATCCAATGTGGTTATGTACCTGGCGGGCCCAAGTCTCTCGATTACCTCATCGACGTGTGGCATGGGATATGCGTCGAACTTGGAGATCTCATTCAACTTCCGATAGTCGTTGCAGAACCTCTATTCACTATCGGGCTTTGGGACCAGGACAATCGGGCTTGACCAACCACTCTTGGATTCCTCAATGGTCCCGAGTTTTAACATACGCTACACCTCCTTGGAGATAACTTCTCGACGGGCCTCCAGAATTCGATTATATGCACATGTGGCTCCATAAGACCTTCGTGTTCTACGACCCTTGTACACCCCGGTAACTCCGAGAACAGGTCCTTGTTCTTCTGAAGCGACTCTCGGCACTGCTGTTTCTTGGCTTTTGACAGCGCCTCCGCTATTGCGACACCTTCAACCCCGCCTTCTTGCTGGCCCAGCAAGCTCAGAGTTTCAGCCATGGCTTGATGAGGTTAACTTGGTAGACCTGATATGGTTTCCGTCTTCCTGGTTGATGAATCTTATAGTTTACATCACCAAGCTTCTCCACCAACTCATATGACCCTTGCCATTTGGCCAAGAACTTGCTCTCCACAGTAGGAATTAGCATAAGAACTCGGTCTCCCTGATTGAACTGCCTCACTCTGGCTGACTGGTTGTATGCTGTGGCCTGAGCTTCGTGTGCCTGGAGGAGATGTCCTTTTACGATTGGCATCACCTTCGCAATCCTCTACTACATCAATGCCACTTGCTCAATGACCCTTCTGTGGGGTGGGACTTCGTCTTCCGAGGTTTCCTTCGCTATATCCAGGAGACCTCGCGGATGTTGGCCATACAAATGTTAGAATGTGGAACCTCACGGATGAAGATCAGCAAATATGGTAAAAGACAGTCCCAGTTTCTACTGTCCTTTTCTATGGCTTTCCGCAGCATGCTCTTCAGTGTTTTATTAAACCTTTCAAAAGGGCTATCTGTTATGTTTCGGTAGCTGAGGAGAAATTGCAAAAATAGCCAAAGTAGTAATACACCAGAGTGGCTGGAAACTATTGGATTGCAGTACCCTGTTATGTTTAGGTAGCTGAGGAGAAAAAGCAAAAACAGTAATACACCAGAGAGGCTGGAACCTATTGGATTGCAGTAACCTGAACTAACCACACAACTAGAGGTAGCCGTGGAGCGTTCCTACGTTGATCCTAGATGCCTCGTCACAGCCTGAGAGATAACTACATCTAAAGGCAGAAAGAGGAAAGCTATCTGCCCCGGAGCAGATCCCCAAAGAAAATAGGAAGCCCCCAAACATGTAATGGCGGTTAGACAAGAAGAAGCACGGACACAGACAGAAAATAGAATGAGCAAACGCTGGGGCCCAATCTGTCTAGACAGAAAAGTACAGGAAAGGATTCTCACTGCAATCCAAAAAAAACCCTAAAAAATACCAACTCTTCTGATTGCAAAAACACCTGAGATCACACGATCTCTACCACCTAAATCAGATCTCTGGTGTAACAAAACTAAGCCACAGCCACTGAAAAAACAGGAAAAAGCAAATGAACAAATAACAGTGGCTTCAGATAAACTGAGAGGAGTACAGGCCCCCAGGAGGGGACCCAGCTGACCTCCACAGAAGTGCAGGGAACTATGCAAAAAGCAAGTACAAAAATAAAAGCAGAAAATATCTTATCTGAAAGCAGAAGATGCAGGCAAGACTCAGCAAACTTCCAAATGAACCAGGAACCACAATTGAGACAAGAACAATTGATCACCGGCGACCATCATGGGAGGGAACTTCCCTTATATCAGTCCAGTCCGTGATCCCAGATTGCCATTCCTCGCTGTGAGGTTCAGTACTGTCTGCAACCACCAGAGGGAGCCTCTGCTCAGAAACCATCTCCAGCACATTCATAACAGTACCCCCTCCTTGAGGAGGGGTCACCGAACCCTCACTTGTGCAACTAGGCCGATCAGGATGAGCTCGGTGATAGGCACGGATCAGTCTCCTAGCATGGATGTCCGAAGCAAACACCCAAGAATTGTCCTCCTGACCATAATCTCTACACTTAACCAAATACTGGAGTTTCTGTCTAGAAAAACGAGAATCCAATATTTTCTCAACCACATACTCCAGATTGCCCTCAACCAAAACAGGGTCAGGAGGCGCAGCCATAGGAACCACTGGCTCGACAAACCTCTTCAATAAGGACTTGTGGAACACGTTATGGATCTTAAATGTCCCTGGAAGAAGCAAACGGAAGGAAACAGGATTAAGAATCTCCATGATCTTATAAGGTCCAATGAACCTAGGCTTAAAATTTGGAGATGCAACCCTCATAGGGATATTTCTTGAGGACAACCAAACCAAGTCCCCCACTTTAAACCGAGGACCATCAGTCCTATGCCGGTTGGCAAACTGTTGGGCCTTCTCCTGAGAGAGAGACAATCTCTCCACTACCTGGTCCCAAATCTGCTGCATACGCTCCACAACAGAGTCAACACCCGGACAGACAGAAGCCTCCGCCTGTCCCGAAGAAAATCGAGGGTGAAACCCAGAATTGCAGAAAAATGGAGACATCAAGGTGGCAGAGCTAGCCCTATTATTAAGAGCAAACTCAGCCAAAGGCAAAAAAGAGACCCAGTCATCTTGATCAGCAGACACAAAACATCTCAAATAAGTCTCCAAGGGCTGGTTTGTTCTCTCGGTTTGTCCATTGGTCTGAGGATGAAATGCAGAGGAGAAAGATAATTGAACACCAAGTTTAGAACAAAATGTCCTCCAAAATCTGGAAACAAACTGGACTCCTCTGTCAGACACAATGTTCTCCGGAATGCCATGTAACCGAACCACGTGCTGAAGGAACAAAGGCACCAATTCGGAGGAGGAAGGTTACTTAGGTAATGGCACAAGATGTATCATCTTGGAAAACCTATCACAGATTACCCAGATAACGGTCATTTTCTGAGAAACAGGGAGGTCGGAAATAAAATCCATAGAGATATGGGTCCATGGCCTCTTGGGCACAGATAATGGCATCAACAAACCACTAGAGCGAGAGCAAGGCTTGCAACGAGAGCAAGTCCCACAGGACTGCACAAAGTCCCTGACGTCACGAGACAAAGTAGGCCACCAAAAGGACCGACTCACCAAGTCTCTGGTACCAAAAATCCCGGGATGACCAGCCAACGCGGAACAATGAATCTCAGACATCACACTCTTCTTCCACTGGTCTGGGACAAACAATTTCCCAACAGGGCAGCGCTCAGGTTTATCCTCCTGACACCCCTCCAGAGCCAGTCTCAAATTGGGCGAGATGGCGGAAAGAACTACACCCTCTTTCAAAATAACAGCAGGATCAGATAACTCAGGAGAATCCGCAAAGAAACTCCTTGAGAGGGCATCCGCCTTAACATTCTTAATGCCAGGAAGAAAAGAAACCACAAAATTAAAACGTGTGAAAAACAAGGCCCACCTGGCCTGTCTAGGATTAAGTCGCTTGGCTGATTCGAGGTAAACCAGGTTCTTATGGTCCGTGAGGACCACCACCTGATGTTTGGCTCCTTCCAGCCAATGTCTCCACTCTTCAAATGCCCACTTCATGGCCAATAACTCCCGATTACCCACGTCATAATTACGTTCAGTTGGAGAAAATTTCGAGAGAAAAAGGCACAAGGGTTACTCTTAGAGGTCTCTGGATCCCTTTGGGACTAAACGGCACCTGCCCCAATCTCAGAGGCATCAACCTCCACCTGAAACGGCAGAGAAACATCAGGCTGCAGTAGAACAGGAGCAGAAATGAATCTCTGCTTAAGTTCCTGAAATGCAGAAACTGCCTCAGGAGGCCAATTCACCACATCGGAACCCTTTTTGGTCAGATCAGTCAATGGTTTAACAATACCAGGGAAATTACCAATAAATTTATGATAAAAATTGGCAAAACCCAAAAATCTCTGAAGAGCCTTCAATGAAGTAGGTTGAACCCAATCACAGATGGCCTGAACCTTGACCCGGTCCATTTCAATAACAGACGGAGACAAAATGAATCCCAGAAATGAGACCTTCTGTAAGCCAAAAAGACACTTTGATCCCTTCACATACAGTGCATTCTCACTCAAAATCTGGAACACAGTCCGAACATGTTTCACATGAGAGTCCCAGTCATTGGAAAAAATCAAGATATCATCCAAATAAACAATCAGAAATTTATCCACAAAATCCCTGAAAATATCATTCATGAAGGATTGGAAGACGGAAGGGGCATTAGTAAGCCCAAAGGGCATCACTAGGTACTCAAAATGCCCCTCTGGGGTATTAAACGCCGTCTTCCATTCATCCCCGTGCTTAATACTAATAAGGTTATATGCCCCCCTGAGGTCAAGCTTGGTAAACCAACTAGCACTTTTCACTCTGGAAAACAGATCAGAAATCAAGGGTAACGGATATTGATATTTCACAGTGATCTTATTCAGGAGGCGATAATCAATACACGGCCTCAATGAACCATCCTTTTTGGCCACAAAGAAAAAAACGGCGCCCAAGGGTGAAGAGGATGGTCTGATATGACCCTTCTCCAATGACTCCTTGATATAAGATCGCATAGCATCGTGTTCAGGTACAGATAAATTAAAAAGGCGACCTTTAGGAAATTTACCACCAGGCACTAATTCAATAGCGCAATCGTAGCTCCTGTGAGGGGGTAAGGATGCAGATTTACTTTCACTAAACACATCAGAAAAATCAGTCAAAAAGTCAGGAACATCCTGAGACTGGGGAGAGGCCGAAAAAACAGGAGTGCCAGCATTCACACATTGGCAGCCCCAACTGGTCACAGACACAGATTTCCAATCCAAAACAGGATTATGAATCTGCAACCAAGGGAAACCCAGAACAATAATGTCATGCAGATTATGCAACACCAGAAATTTGCAACTCTTCTGATGATCTGGTTCAACCCTCATTATCACCTGAGTAGAAAATTAGGGTTTATTCTCCGCCAAAGGGGTAGAATCAATGCCCAATAGGGTAATAGACTTTCGCAGGGGTATCATGGGAAAGCCACAACGTTTGGCAAAGTCGAAATCCATCAGGTTAATAGCTGCTCCTGAATCAACAAAAGCCTGAGCCGAAAATGTGGACATGTAGCAAATCAGGGTAACAGTCAACAGAAATTTAGTCTGAAGACTACCCAAGACAACTGAGTGCGCAAAACGCCTTCCCCGCTCAGGGCCGATGGAAATAGCATGAGAGGCGTCACCACAGTAGAAACAACCCATTGCGCCTTCGAAATTCATGACGCTGTGCCCCAGAAGTCACTCCATCACACTGCATGGGCTCAGGAGCTGGCCCACAAGGCAACACCATCTCACGCATACCTCCTGCGCTCACGCAAACGTCTGTCAATTTGAATAGCCAAAGACATAGAATCATTGAGACCAGAGGGTACAGGGAATCCCACCATAACGTCCTTTACATTCTCTGACAGACCCTTCCGAAAAAGGGCTGCCAAAGCATCATCATTCCTTTTGGTCAGGACTGCCCACTTTTGAAATGCTGACAGTACAGTTCAGCGGCTTCACAGCCCTGACTTAATGCCAACAAGGTCTTCTCAGCATGATCAGTGACATTAGGTTCATCGTACAACAACCCCAGAGCCTGAAAAAATACATCAACATCCTTCAAAACAGGATCCCCAGGTGTCAGGGAAAAAGCCCAATCCTGAGGGTCGCCGCGCAGGAGAGAGATGACAATTTGAACCTTCTGTGCTGCGTTCCCTAAGGACTTAGGCTTCAAGGCAAAAAACAACTTACAATTATTTTTGAAATTCAGAAATTTAGCCCGATCCCCCAAAAACAAATCTGGCATGGGAATCCTAGGTTCCACAACCGGCAACCCAGCAAGATAGGTAGCAATACTCCGAACCTCAGTGGCAAGCTGATCCACACGGCCAGACAACTGTGTAAACTCCATTGAGAGAAAAAAAAAATCCTCCTCAGCACCCAGAGAAAAAGAGGGAAAAAATGCAATTTTTTTTCTTTCCACACTTTTTTTTCCCTTCTGTGAGTACCATATAATTTTAGCTGGGCCGGTGATACTGTTATTTTTAGGTAGCTGAGGAGAAAAAGCAAAAACAGTAATACACCAGAGAGGCTGGAACCTATTGGATTGCAGTAACCTGAACTAACCACACAACTAGAGGTAGCCGTGTAGCGTTCCTACGTTGATCCTAGACGCCTCGTCACAGCCTGAGAGATAACTACACCTAAAGGCAGAAAGATGAAAGCTATCTGCCCCGGAGCAGATCCCCAAAGAAAATAGTAAGCCCCCAAACATGTAATGGCGGTTAAACAAGAAGATGCACGGACACAGACAGAAAATAGAATGAGCAAACGCTGGGGCCCAATCTGTCTAGACAGAAAAGTACAAGAAAAGATTCTCACTGCAATCCAAAAAAAAAACCTAAAAAATACCAACTCTTCTGATTGCAAAAACACCTGAGATCACACGATCTCTACCACCTAAATCAGATCTCTGGTGTAACAAAACTAAGCCGCAGCCACTGAAAAAACAGGAAAAAGCAAATTAACAAATAACAGTGGCTTCAGATAAACTGAGAGGAGCACAGGCCCCCAGAAGGGGACCCGGCTGACCTCCACAGAAGTGCAGGGAACTATGCAAAAAGCAAGCACAAAAATAAAAGCAGAAAATATCTTATCTGAAAGCAGAAGATGCAGGCAAGACTCAGCAAACTTCCAAATGAGCCAGGAACCACAATTGAGACAAGAACAATTGATCACCGGCGACCATCATGGGAGGGAACCTCCCTTATATCAGTCCAGTCCGTGATCCCAGATTGCCATTCCTCGCTGTGAGGTTCAGTACTGTCTGCAACCACCAGAGGGAGCCTCTGCTCAGAAACCATCTCCAGCACATTCATAACAGTACCCTAAACTAACCGCCACACTAGAAGTAGCCGTGTAGCATACCTACGGTGATCGTAGACGCCTCGTCACAGCCGGAGAGATAACTACACCTAAAGGCAGAAAGATGAAAGCTATCTGCCCCGGAGCAGAAACCCCAAAGAAATAGGAAGCCCCCAAACATGTAATGGTGGTTAGACAAGAAGAAAATACGGACACAGACAGAAAATAGAATGAGCAAACGCTGGGGCCCAATCTGTCTAGATGGAAAAGTATAGGAAAGAATTCTGACTGCAACCCAAAAAACCCCTGACAAAAATACCAACACTTCTGAAAACCTGAGATCACACGATCTCTACCACCTAAATCAGAGCTCTGGTGTAACACACAGCAATTCAGCAAATAAAAAGTGACAAAGGAATAGAGCAAAAGTGCAAATACAAAATGAGCACAATTGCAGCGTCAAACCCCAAAAGGGGACCAGGCTGAAATCCACTGCAAGCAGCAACCCAGCAAGGACAATCCAACCAGAGGAAAAAAAACAGCAAATCACTTATTTGAATGAGAGCAGGAATGCAAGCTGAGCTCCAAGCAAGACCAGGAGGAACAATTGATTACCGGCAAGGCTGAAGGGAGTTCAGGTCACTTATATGAGACCATTCAGAGCCAGCTGAAGGCCATTCAGCAATTAGTTCATTACCCTCAGCAACCACCGGAGGGAGCTCCAGCTCAGAATTTGCCTCCAGAGTATTCACAACAGCTATCTGTCTGAGGATGGTACACTGAAGTCCTCAACTGTGATATTTGCAGGACCTTGCATAACTCCCTCATCACCTTACTCATAAAAGGTGTTCCCTGGTCGGTCAAGATCTCCTTTGGCAAACCTGTCCAGGAAAAGATATGGACCATTTCTCGGGCTATACTCTTTGCAGAGTAATTTCTCAGAATTGCTTCAGGATAGCATGTTGCATAGTCCAGAGTGACCAATATGTATTTATGCCCACGAGCAGATTTAGCCAGGAGACCGACCAGGTCCATAGCAATTGTCTTGAACTGCACTTCAATAATGGGCCATGGCACGAGGGGACTTCGAAAGTGAGAGGTGGGGGCGGTTAACTGACATGTAGGGCAGGACCTGCAACAGTTTAATATTTTCCGGTGACTCCCTGGCCAATAGAACTTCTGCACTGTCCGTTCCTGCATTTTGTCCACCCTCTTTAAAACTGGAACTCACAGATGTCCTCCGGATCGCTGCCGGGAAAACTAGACCGTCCACAACTGAGACCGGTCATTGTGTGTGACTGCACCGCCGTGTACACGGCGGTGCCAGGCTTTTTGACTCCACTTGGCTCTGTGTTGATTCACAAAGGCTGAGCTCTCCAGAGCCTCCTGCTCTGCACTCTTGTAAACCAAAACTGACACACCCAACCCTCTGCTGCAGGGATTTTTACAAGCAACCTGTGGCCGTAGGCCACTTGGAAGACCTGGCTGGGAGGAAGCGGACCGCCCCACTGCCATCCTGCAGTCTGCTTCAAAAATAAAAGCCCATGGCAGGTTTTCTTAAGACCAACACTTCGTTTTATTTTGCATTGCAATACAGCTAGGCTTGTGGCTGCAATGCACTCCCGCGGCCTCAATACGCTTCTGTGCACAACCTAGAGGATACATAGTGACCCTCGCATATAACACCGGTCAATGTCTTACAGGGCCCGGTACTATTAAGTGTTCCACCAGCTCCTCCGTCACTTTCGTGACCCGATACAACAACTCTCCACTCATCATAAAATAGGGAAACCTTGTGTCAGCCCCCAGCTCTTGTGCAACCCCTTAACACCCGAGGGTGATTTGCACGTTAATGACCAGGCCAATTTTTACAATTCTGACCATTGTCCCTTTATGAGGTTATAACTCTGGAACGCTTCAACGGATCTTGGTGATTCTGAGACTGTTTTTTCGTGACATATTGTAATTCATATAGACAAAAAAAGGACCAGCACATCTAAGCTAGTGGGAACAGGCACCAACCAAAGAAAGTATACAAATCAAAAACATTAAGGTTTGCACCATAACTTACCAAGAATGATTACTCTAGAGCATAGGAACTGCATTGCTGCATAGAAAAAAATTGATAAAAGCTCTATCTGATGTATATATGAAATATGTATCTGCAAAATTTGCTATGAAAAAAATGAAGGCTCTTAGCACATAGAGTGGCCAATGTATGTATGCCAAATTACCACGTCACGGTGTCCTTCGTCAATTGGGTCACTATCCTGTTATGTCACCTCTCCTGGGCAAAAAGCCTACAATTTATGGGGCAGGAATAGACCAGCTAATCTGATTAAAATCACCTGTGGCTTTTAGGAGTGAGTGCACATGTCCAAAAGGCTTAATACAAATAGACAAAAAAAGGACCAGCACAACCAAAGAAAGTATACAAATCAAAAACATTAAGGTTTGCACCATAACTTACCAAGAATGATTACTCTAGAGCAGTGTTTCTCAACTCCAGTCCTCAGGACCCACCAACAGGTCATGTTTTCAGGATTTCCTTAGTATTGCAAAGGTGATGGAATTAATGCTTGAGCAGGTGATAAAATTATCACCTGTGCAATACTAAGGAAATCCTGAAAACATGACCTGTTGGTGGGTCCTGAGGACTGGAGTTGAGAAACACTGCTCTAGAGCATAGGAACTGCATTGCTGCATAGAAAAAAATTGAAAAAAGCGCTATCTGATGTATATATGAAATATGTTTCTGCAAAATTTGCTATGAAAAAAATGTGTCACGCTGTTCCGAGGGACTCTCCTCACTGCAGGACCCCGTATATAAGATGGCCGCCGGGTCCTGCAGGGAGGCGGCTTCCTCAGTGCCTGCTGAGAGCAGGCACTGAGAAGCCTGCTGGTGTGACACAGTGCTGCGCACACTGTCACACCAGCGATCTGACCCTACACAGTGATGTACCACCGTGGGACAAAGTAAAAATGCAAAAAAATAAAAATAAACGTGTAAAAAAAATACCAAAATAAAAGGAAAAAAAAAATATTCCCCAATATATTCATTTCTTCATGTAAATTAAAAAACCAAAACAATAAAAGTACACATATTTGGTATCGCCGCGTCCGTAACGACCCGCCCTATAGAACTGTCCCACTAGTTAACCCCTTTAGTGAATCAGACCGGGTGCCAACAATTAACCAATATACAGGCTACCCAAATTCATAACCTCTCATCTAGACCTCTTTCAGAGATGGAGGTTCAGGTTTTGAATAAGGGTTGAAATTTTGTACCGACATCAGATTTTCAGGCATTTGAGAGCATTAAGGACTTACATTTGTTCGTCCGTAAACTGAAATGGAAAAAACATTTTATCAGGGAGGATAAACGTACAAGTGAGGATTTGAGAGTTCCAGAGTCACTCTTACCAGACATTAGACTACTCTACGGATTGGCGGATCCTTCTCCAGAATTTTCGGGAGAGGGTCCGTTCACTCAACTTAAACCAAAGAGTATTAGAATGCCCCCGCCATCGGGTGATAAGTCTTCAGTTGATGTCTTCTTGGAATTAGTCACGAAAGAATTGGAAGTCTTGAGTACAAGGGCTAAAACACGGTACAATCTATCAAAAATAGAAATGGAGGCTCTGAAGGGCCTAGAAAATGATTTGGATATTGTGGTAAAGCCCTCAGATAAGGGTGGAAATACGGTAGTAATGAATCAGGTTGACTACCAGGAGATGTGTCAAAAAATTCTAAATGATGTGATCTTTTATGAAAAACTGTCTAGAAATCCAACGAATGTGTTTCTTAAACAACTTAAGGAAATATTGAAGGATGGTCTTGAGAAGCTTCTGATTGATAAGAACGAATATGACTTCCTTTATCCTTCATTCCCTGTCATGGCTACATTCTATTGTCTCCCAAAGATTCATAAGGGTTTGTCCCCACTTAAAGGGAGACCGATAGTTTCCGGGATTGACAGCTTGACTCATCATATTGGAATTTATTTGGATAGGATATTGAAACCATTTGTCACATCTTCAAATTCATACATTAGGGATACTACAGATCTCTTAAGGAAATTAGATGGCTTGAATATAGACACTGAATCAATTTTGTGTAGTATTGATGTTGAGGCATTGTATTCCTCCATCAATCACATAGATGGTCTGAAGGCAGTGGATTATTATCTTAAGAGGAGAGGTCAACAATGTCTAGACCATAATGCTTTTGTACTTAGACTTCTAGAATTCTGTCTGACCAAAAATATCTTCCTGTTTAACAATGATCTTTACCACCAGCTCAGGGGCACAGCCATGGGTAGCCCATGTGCGCCTTCGTATGCTAACTTGCTCCTGGGCTGGTGAGAAGAAACTATAGTGTTCAGTGATCTGTACACTGAGGATGTGGAAAAAATCAGTTTTTGGTCACGATATATCGATGATGTTTTCTTGATATGGAATGGGAGCATTCCAGAATTGGAGAATTTTGTCACAAAACTAAATGTCAATCAGTTGGGCCTTGCTTTCACTTTTGAATATCATCAGTATGAGTTACCCTTTTTGGATATTAATATCAGAAAAACTGATGATGGAAATATCGACACAAAAATATTCAGAAAACCTACGTCAACAAATGCCCTTCTCAGATGGGATAGCCATCATCCCACTTCCTTAAAAAAGAGGATTCCAAAGGGACAGTATATGCGGGTGCGACGAAATTGCTCCTCAGAATCTGATTATCAGGATCAGGCAGCTGATTTAAGATTGCGATTCTTAAATAGGGGATACCCGGATGGGGTCCTACGTAAAGCATACAATGACACCAGGACTTTGGATAGGACACAATTACTAAATGAAAAAACCCAAAAATGACCCTCCCATTTGTCATTTTATTACTACTTATAATTCTGGAGCGCAACAAGTACGATCTATTCTCCAGAAGCATTGGTCTATCTTGCAGATGGATGAGGACATTGGAGACCTGGTTGGAGATTACCCTAAAATCACTTTTTTGAAAGGGAGATCTATAGGGGACAGAATTGTACACAGCCACTTTAATCTTCCCAGAAGTGAAACATGGCTGGCGAATAAGCTAAAGGGTTGTTATAAATGCAGTGGTTGTGTTGCATGTCCGGCTTTGTCTACAGGAGGTTCATTTAGAAGCAATGTTACTAATCGCAACTATGATATTCGTCATTTCATTAATTGTCGCACCAAGGGCGTGATCTATAAGGTGACCTGTCCCTGCAATCTCGAGTATGTGGGAAAGACCATTCGAGAATTTAGAAGGAGAATAGGTGAACATTTGCGTGACATAACGCTAAAAAGGGATACACCCCTAGCCAGACATATGGTTATTCAACATGAGGGGGAAACAACGGGTCTCAAATTTATCGGAATTGATAAAATAGGAGCACCAAAGAGAGGCGGTAATTGGGATAGGAGAATTCTGCAATGTGAAAGAAGATGGATCTTTAGATTAAAGACACAGCAACCGTCTGGTCTAAATGAAATATTGACCTATAATTGTTTAGTTTAAAATTGGATACTGTATCTAGTTTTTTGCAGACTCCTCTTTCCCTCGATATGTTCTGCCTCTCTACCCCTTACTGATCTTCACCTATCCTTTCCTATGTGATGTAAAATCTTTTTCCCACACATAGTCTAGAACATGAAATAGGGCCTTTTAGGGTCAGCCGCCGAGGAGTGGGGGCACCAAATTCGTATCTTTTTAGGGTGCCAACCTCCACGGTTAGGTAGGACAGTCTAGACATTTATAGGGAATTATAGGTTTTCTTTTTCGGATTTTTTTTGTTTTCCCCCTCGGATCCTGGTCTCTTTTGTCCTCTAAAATCGAACAATAGATTGCCAATGTTGTCCCTTTTTCTTCTTACTACTAATGCTTCCCTATGGTTTTGTGCCCTATTGTTTTGGGGTTATTTTATACATATTTGTTTATTCAGGTTCCTTACCAATAATTTGGTTTAAATTGGTTGAAAAAATGGAATCAATATTAGAATTATCCATTCATACACTGTAAACACCCTTTTCGTTTACTATCAATTTTCTCTCTACTAGTGCATCCGCTTTATTCCTTTATGGATTATTTATTTGTTTTGGGGTTTTATAACATTATTAATAGGTTAAGAGCGTTCATGGGCAATATCATGAATTTATATTATTGTCATGCGCATTGAAAATCTCTCTTTGACGATATTGCCCCATTAAAAGAAGATAAAATGAAGTTATAGATGGAAACGAGATTTCCATATTCCCAATTATATTTCTTGGGAAAGAAAAAGAGAAAAAGAATAGATAGGAGGATGACCCTTAAACGTTTGTTATGCTCAGATACCCCTCAAATAATTACATTATTTATAACTTGCCAGTATATAGATATCAATATCTTGATGCATTAATGGGAGATTGTTTATTGTTTTATTATCTGTATCTAGTGATCTTAACAGGTCAGGTGATCCTTTGAACATCTTCTATTATATTCAGCGATCGCTACCGCTATCATGTGACTTCACTGAGCAGGTCAGGTGACCTTTGAACACCTCCTTCTGTTAAGGTGGCTCATAGTGTGACATTTGCGTTCCAGCTTTGCGGTTCAGAGAGACGGCGCACCGGATGTGACGTCATCCAATGATCACTCTGGCGTTCTATATAAGAACCCACGTGGTCTGTAAGCGCGCACCCGCCTGACAACATGCTGCAAGTGTGACGGGTGACTAGACCTCTTATAGCTGACACGATATGGCAACTCTCCCCTGATGAACAAGCCAAAGAAACGCGTCGGGAGTTATTCAGCTTTCCTTGCCACATAAATTCCACCATCTCAGGGGTAATGTATGGTAATGCCTAAAGGACCTTCCCCCATCTGATAACAAGTGGTGGATACGATTAAGTGGTGAGATTGTTCCTTTTATCTATACTAAGGATGATATGTGATATTTCTGATTAGGTGCAATTGATTAGTAATATCTGCACTACTAGTTTTGCAACTGTTATAAACGTCTTTTGTGCTGTCTCTGCACATTATAAATGTTTAATTTATCTGACATAGGAAATTGTGTCCAGATGATGTCAGAAATGGTCTTTTGGATTTAACTCGACCATTTATTAAGCCGGGACTGCAAATATCTTAGTATATTTTGATCTGCTATCCTACATCTTACCCGTGAAAATATCTTGACTAGGAATTGTTGAGATCAATATTCCTCACACGTTTTTTGGATTTTCACAAAATAGAGTGGTGATTATAGATGGTTATAGGTGTATGATTTGTGTGTTTTTTTTAATCATTTGATATATGAGAACCGTTGGTTCTTTTTTTTTAAAAAGGAATATAGTAAAGGTTAATTTTAATCTGTACTTCTACCCTGCTGATTATACAATATTTATGATTGGTAGATCCGTTACTATTTATTCCCTTTAGTGAACCCCTTAAAAAAAAAAAAAAAAATCAATGCTTTATCATCATACCGCAGAACAAAAAGTGGAATAAAACGCGATCAAAAAGACGGATATAAATAAACATGGTACCGCTGAAAACGTCATCTTGTCCCGCAAAAAACGAGCCACAATACAGCATCATCAGCGAAACAATAAAAAAGTTATAGCTCGAAGAATAAAGCGATGCAAAAATAATTATTTTTTATATAAAATTGTTTTTATTGTATAAAAGCGCCAAAACATAAAAAAATTATATAAATGAGGTATCGCCGTAATCGTACAAACCCGAAGAATAAAACTGCTTTATCAATTTTACCACACGCGGAATGGTATAAACGCCCCCCCCCCCCCAAAAGAAATTCATGAATTGCTGTTTTTTTTTTCATTCTAACCTCCCAAAAATCGAAATAAAAAGCGATCAAAAAATGTCACATGCTCAAAAATGGTACCAATAAAAACGTCAACTCGTACCGCAAAAAAGACCTCACATGACTCTGGGCCTAAATATGCAAAAATTATAGCTCTCAAAATGTGGTGATGCAAAAACTATTTTTTGCAATAAAAAGCATCTTTTAGCGTGACAGCTGCCAATCATAAAAACACGCTATAAATAGTAAATCAAACCCACCTTTATCACCCCCTTAGGTAAAAATAATAAAATTAAAAAAATGTATTTCCATTTTCCCATTAGGGTTATGCTCTGTGCACACGTTGCGGATTGTGCTGCGGATCCGCAGGGGTTTTGGCGCTGCGGATTCGCAGCAGAACCGGACGCCATGTACAGTACAGTGTTAGTGAAGGGAAAAAAAAAAAGCTGTGCACATGATGCGGAATTTTCAGCGCGGATTTGGTGCGGTTTTAAAACCGCAGCATGTCAATTCTTTGTGCGGATTCCGCAGCGGTTTTACACCTATTCCAATATAGGTGTAAACCCGCAGGCAAATCCGCAAAAAAAAACGCGGCAAAACCGCAGTAAATTTTTACCTGCGGTTTTAGCAAAATCTGCGTGGAAAAATCCGCAAGTAAATCCACAATGTGTGCACAGGGCCTCAGGGTTAGGGTTGCGGCTAAAGTTAGGGTTAGGGTTAGGGTTGGGGCTAAAGTTAGGGTTAGGGTTGGGATTAGGGTTAGGGGTGTGTTAGGGTTAGGTTTGTGGTTAGGGTTATGGTTAGGGTTGGGACTAGGGTTAGGGGTGTGTTGTGGTTAGGGTTGGAGTTAGAATTGGGGGGTTTCCACTGTTTAGGCACATCAGGGGCTCTCCAAATGTGACATGGCGTCTCATCTCATATCCAGCCAATTCTGCGTTAAAAAAGTCAAACGGTGCTCCTACACTTCTGAGCTCTGCCATGCGCCCAAATAGTTGTTTACCCCCACATATGGGGTAGCAGCATACTCAGGACAAATTGCACAATAACTCTTGGGGTCCAATTTCTTCTGTTACCCTTGGGAAAATAAAAAATTGGGGGCGAAAACATCATTTTTGTAAAAAAAAAAAAAAGGATTTTTTTGTTTTTACGTCTGTACGTTATAAACTTCGGTGAAGCACTTGGGGCTTCATAGCGCTCACCACACATCTAGATAAGTTCCTTGTGGGGTCTATTTTCCAAAATGGGGTCACTTGTGGGTGGTTTCCACTGTTTAGGCACATCAGGGGCTCTCCAAATGCGACATGATGTCCAGCCAATTCTGCTTTGAAAAAGTCAAACGGCACTCCTTCCCTTCCGAACTCTGCTATGCACCCAAACAGTGGTTTACCCCTACATATGAGGTATCAGCGTACTCAGGACAAATTGCACAACAACTTTTGGGGTCTTGTTACCTTTGGAAAAATAAAAAATTGGGGTGAAAAGATCATTTTTGTGGAAAAAATATGATTTTTTAATTTTATGGCTCTACGTTATAAACTTGTGTGAAGCACTTGGGGGTTCAAATTGCTCACCACAGATCTAGATAAGTTCCTTAGGGGGTCTAGTTTCCAAAATGGGGTCACTTGTTGGGGGTTTCCACTGTTTAGGCACATCAGAGGCTCTCCAAATGCAACATGGCGCCCAATCTAAATTCCAGCCAATTTTGGTTGGAAAAAGTCAAATGCTGCTCCTTCCATTCCGAGCTCTGCCGTGCTCCCAAACAGTGGTTACCCCCCACATATGGGGTATCAACGTACTCAGGACAAATTGGACAACAACTTTTGAGGTCCAATTTCTCCTGTTACCCTTGGGAAAATAAAAAATTGGTGACTAACATTTAATTTTTGTGGGAAAAAAATAGAATTTTTTATTTTCATGCCCGGGCATTATAAACTTGTGTGAAGCACTTGGGGGTTCAAAGTGCTCACCACAGATCTAGATAAGTTCCTTAGGGGGTCTAGTTTCCAAAATGGAGTCACTTGTGGGGGGTTTCCACTGTTTAAGCACATCTGGGGCACTGCAAACAGAACATGACCCCATCATCGTCAGCAATCCAAAACGTTATTACTTCCTTTCCAAGCCCTGCCGTGCGCCCAAACAGTTCCTGGGGTCACTTGTTGGGGGTTTCCACTGTTTAGGCGCATCAGGGGCTCTCCAAATGCAACATGGCGTCCAATCTCAATTGCAGCCAATTTTGGTTTGAAAAGTCAAACGGCGCTTCTTCCCTTACGAGCTCTGCCGTGTGCCCAAACAGTGGTTTTCCTCCACATATGGGGTATTGGCGTACTGAGGAGAAATTGCACAACAACTTTATCTGTCCATTTTCTCCTTTTACCCTTGTGAAAATAAAAACAAGTTTGTAAAAGATCATTTTTGTAACTAAAAAGTTAAATGTTCATTTTTTTCCTTCCTCATTGCTTCAGCTCCTGTGAAGCACCTGAAGGGTTAATAAACTTCTTGAATGTGGTTTTGAGTACCTTGAGGGGTGCAGTTCTTAGAATGTTGTCAATTTTGGGTATTTTCTGCCATATAGACCCTTCAAAGTGACTTCAAATGTGAGGTGGTCCCTAAAAAAAATGGCTTTGTAAATTTTGTTGTAAAAATGAGAAATCGCTGGTCAAATTTTAACCCTTTAATTTCCTAACAAAAAAAAATTTTGGTTCCAAAATTGTGCTGATGTAAAGTAGACATGTGTGAAATGTTATTTCTTAACTATTTTGTGTGACATATTTCTCTGTTTTAAGGGAATAAAATTCAAAGCTTGAAAATTGCAAAATTTTCAAAATTTTCGCCATATTTGCGGTTTTTCAAAAATAAACGCAAGTTACCGTATATACTCATGTATAAGCCGACCCGTGTATAAGCCGACCCCCCTAATTTTGCCACAAAAAACTGGGAAAACTTATTGACTCGCGTATAAGCCTAGGGTGAAAAATGATTATGCCCCCATATAATGCTCCACAGATTATGCCCCCATATGCTGCACAGATTATGCCCAATATGCTCCACAGATTATGCCCCCATATATTCCACAGATTATGCCCCCTATTATCCACAGATTATGCCCCCATATGCCCCAGATTATGCCCCCATATGTTCCATTGATTATGCCCCCATATGCTCCATATTATGCCCCCATATGTTCCACAGCTTATGCCCCCATATGCTCCAGATTATGCCCCCATATGTTCCACAGCTTATGCCCCCATATGCTCCAGATTATGCCCCATATGTTCCACAGATAATGCCCCCATATGCTCCATATTATGCCCCCATATGTTCCACAGATTATGCCCCCATATGCTGCACAATTATGCCCCATAGTATAGGCCTCATATGCTGCTGCTGCAAAAAAAAAAAATGACATACTCACCTCTCGTCGCTGGGGGCCAGGTGCTGGTGTCCTGAGCAGGCAGTGACAGCGGCGCGATGTGGAGGACAGGTGCCGGTGTCATCGCTCTCTCAGGACCCCGGCACCTGAGATATTTACCTGTCCTCTCTGCACCGCTGCGCTGCTCCCTCGGTTTGACTCCTCTGGCTGTGAATGATCTGGCAGGGGGCGGGGCGCGCACTAACGACGTCATCGTGCCCTCTGCCTGATCATTCACAGCCAGAGGAGTCAGACCGAGGGAGCAGCGCAGCGGTGGCACGGGGACAGGTAAATATCGCTATACTGGCGCGGTCTCTGCAGCCTCTCCTCTTCTCCCGGCGCTCTCCGCAGCGCTTCAGTCCTGCAGCGGTCACGTGGTACCGCTCATGTGCATATTCATGACTTTAATGAGCGGTGCCATGTGACTGCTGCAGGAAGGAGCTGGAGATCGTGGGAGAAGCAGGGGGGCTGCAGAGGGGTGAGTATGATCCGACACCCCCGCTTCCCCTCCCCTGCCGACCCCCGTATATGACCCGCGTATAAGCCGAGAGGGGGACTTTCAGCCCTAAAAAATGGGCTGAAAATCTCGGCTTATACATGGGTATATACGGTATATCGAAGAAATTTTACCACTAACGTGAAGTACAATATGTCACGAGAAAACAGTCTCAGATTTGCGAAGATCCGTTGAAGCGTTCCAGAGTTATAACCTCATAAAGAGTCAGTGGTCAGAATTGTAAAAATTGGCCCGGTCATTAACGTGCAAACCACCCTTGCGGGTGAAGGAGTTAAAACATACCTCCCAACCGTCCTGGATTGAGTGGGACAGTCCCGATTCTGACCCCCTTGTCCCGCTGTCCCACTCAGGACACTATGTGTCCCGCAGTGAGATGAGCCGCCACGCCCCCCATGCACCCCATCCTCGCCCTCCCTGTCTCTACAGCTCAGCCTCTCACAGCTAGCGATGACGCTGCTATGCTGTACCCTTCTGTGCCCACAGGACCTGTGATGAGGTCATAGGATGGGAGGAGTCAGGGGTCACATGTTGTGTCCTCGTTGTGTGCAGGACTCTGCTGTGATGGTTGTCATGGTGCTGGATGAGGGTAAGTTTGTGTGTGGGGGTCGGGACTCAGGTTTACAGTGTGGATGTAGCAGTGCTGTAGTGTGTACAAGTTGGATGTAACAGTCGTGTGTGTACAAGTTGGATGTAACAGAGTCGTGTGTGTACGAGGTGTACGGAGCGGAGCCGTGTGTGTACGAGGTGTACGGAGCGGAGCCGTGTGTGTACGAGGTGTACTGAGCGGAACCGTGTGTGTACGAGGTGGATGTAGCAGTGATGTAGTGTGTACGAGGTGCACAGAGCGGAGTCGCGCGTGTACGAGGTGCACGGAGCAGAGCCGCGCGTGTACGAGGTGCACTGAGCTAAGCCGCACATGTACGAGGTGCACTGAGCTAAGCCGCACATGTACGAGGTGCATGGAGCGGAGCCGCACATGTACGTGGTGCACGGAGCGGATCCGCCCGTGTACGAGGTGGATGTAGCAGTGCTGTAGTGTGTACGAGGTGCACGGAGCGGAGCCGCCCGTGTGCGAGGTGGATGTAGCAGTGCTGTAGTGTGTACGAGGTGTACGGAGCGGAGCCTTGTGTGTACGAGGTGTACGGAGCGGAGCCGTGTGTGTACGAGGTGGATGTAGCAGTGCTGTAGTGTGTACGAGGTGTACGGAGCGTAGCCGTGTGTGTACGAGGTGCACGGAGCAATGATGTAGTGTGTACGAGGTGCACGGAGCAGAGTCGCGCGTGTACGAGGTACACGGAGCGGAGTCGCGCATGTACGAGGTGCACTGAGCTAAACCGCATGTGTACGAGGTGCATGGAGCGGAGCCGCACATGTACGTGGTGCACGGAGCGGAGCCGCCCATGTACGAGGTGGATGTAGCAGTGCTGTAGTGTGTACGAGGTGCACAGAGTGGAGCCGCCCGTGTACGAGGTGGATGTAGCAGTGCTGTAGTGTGTACGAGGTGAACGGAGTGAAGCCGCGCGTGTACGAGTTGGATGTAGCAGAATTGTGTCTGTACGAGATGCACGGATCCGAGCTGCGCGTGTACGAGGTTTACGGAGCGGAGCCGCGTGTACGAGGTGGATGTAGCAGTGCTGTGTGTGTACGAAACGGAGCCCTGTGTGTGTGAATTGTATGGAGCTGAGCGGCTCAGCTACGTACACTTCACACACACAGGGCTCCGTGCTTGAGCCGTGTGTGTATGGAGTGGAGCCTTGTGTGTATGTAGCGGAGCCGCGTGTGTGCGAGGTGTACATAGCAGAACCGCGTGTGTACGAGGTGTATGCTGCAAAGCCGCATGTGTACAAGGTTTACAGAGTGGAGTCGTGTGTGTACAAAGCGTGGCTGCGTGTGTACAAGGTGTACGGAGTGGAGGCTTGTGTATACAGAGTGGAGCCTTGTGTGTGCGAGGAGGACGGAGCGGAGCCGTGTGTGTACGAGGTATATAAAGCAGAACTGTGTGTGTATGAGATGTGCAGAGCCGTGCGTGTACAAAGTGTTTAGTGGGGAGCATTCATACCTCCCAACCGTCCTGAATTCAGCGGGACACTCCCGATTTTGAGAGTCTGCCCTGCTGTCCCGGCCGGGAGCTTTTCCCGTGGACACAGGAGTACATGCCGGAGCCGCGAGGAGCACTTTAAAACTCGCACGTGATGTTCCACCAGAAGTGATGTGCTGGAAGATGACCGGAAATGAGGTAATTTCGGGAGGAGATTGTGACGGAACCATGGAGGCACTTAAGGGAATGCTTCAGATCCATCACCGTGTCCTCGCTTTGGAATCGAGGATGTCGGCCATGTGAGCGGTTCATGATATGTCCTGCACCGGGAGGCTCAGGTGGGCACTACAGTGGGAGTCGGACTGCTATAGTATCTTTATAGAATATTTCTTTCTCTCTCTGTTTCTTTCTCTCTCTCTGTTCTTTCTTTCTCTCTGTTCTTTCTTTCCCATCTTTCTTTCTCTGTTCTTTTTCTTTCTTTCTCTCTGTTCTTTCTTTCCCCTCTTTCTTTCTATGTCTGTTCTTTCTTTTCTTTCTTTCTTTCTTTCTTTCTCTCTTCTCTTTCTTTCTTTCTTTCTTTCTTTCTTTCTTTCTCCTGTTTCTTTCTTTTTCTCTCTCTCTGTTCTTTCCCCTCTTTCTTTCTTTCTTTCTTTCTTTCTTTCTTTCTCTGTTCTTTCTTTCTCTGTTCTTTATTTCCCATCTTTCTTTCTTTCCATCTTTCTTTATCTCTGTTCTTTTTTCCCTTTTTCTCTATCTCTCTGTTCTTTCTTTCCCCTCTTTCTTTTTCTCTCTCTTCTCTCTCTTCTTTCCCCTCTTTCTTTCTTTCTCTCTGTTCTTTTTTTCTTTCTCTTTCCCTCTTTCTTTCTTTTCTTTTTTCTTTCTTTCTTTCTTTCTTTCTTTCTTTCTTTCTTTCTTTCTTTCTTTCTTTCTCTCTCTGTTCTTTCTTTCTTTCCCCTCTTTCTTTCTCTCTGTTCTTTCTCTCTCTCTCTGTTCTTTCTTTCCCTCTTTCTTTCTCTCTGTTCTTTTTCTTTCTTTCTCTCTGTTCTTTCTTTCCCACTTTTCTTTCTATTTTCTCTGTTCTCTTTCCCCTCTTTCTATCTCTCTGTTCTTTCTTTCTTTCCCCTTTCTTTTTTTCTTTTCTGTTCTTTTTTTCTGTCCCCTCTTTCTCTCTCTGTTTTTTCTTTTTCTCTATCTCTCTGTTCTTTCTTTCCCCTCTTTCTTTCTTTCTTTCTTCTCTTCTCTTTTCTTTCTTTCTTTCTTTCTTTCTTCTTTTCTTTCTTTCTTTTTTCTTCTTCTTCTCTTCTGTTCTTTTTTTTCTCTCTCTGTTCTTTTTTTCCCCTCTTTCTTTTTCTTTCTTTCTTTCTTTCTTTCTTTCTTTCTTTCTTTTCTTTTCTTTCTTTCTTTCTTTCTCTTTTCTTTCTTTCCCCTCTCTTTCTTTCTTTCTTTTCTTTCTTTCTTCTTTTCTTTCTCTGTTCTTTCTTTCCCCTCTTTCTTTCTCTCTCCCTCTCTGTTCTTTCTTTCTCTCTCTGTTCTTTCTTTCCTTTCTTTCTTTTTCTCTCTCTCTGTTCTTTCCCCTCTTCTTTCTTCTCTCTCTGTTCTTTCTTTCTTTCCCGTCTTTCTTTCTTTCTTTTTCTCTCACTCTGTTCTTTCTTTCCCCTTTCTTTCTCTCTCTGTTCTTTCTTTCCCCTCTTTCTTTCTCTCTATTCTTTCTTTATTTTTCTCTCTGTTCTTTCTTTCCCCCTCTGTCTTTCTTTCTCTGTTCTTTCTTTCCCCTCTTTCTCTCTCCCTCTCTGTTCTTTCTTTCTCTCTATGTTCTTTTTTTCATCTTTCTTTCTTGCTTTCTTTCTCTGTTCTTTCTTTCCCCTCTGTTTTTCTTTCTCTCTGCTCTTTCTTTCCCCTCTTTCTTTCTCTCTCCTTCTCTGTTCTTTCTTTCCCCTCTTTCTTTTTTTCTCTCTGTTCTTTTTTTCTGTCCCCTTTCTTTCTCTGTTCTTTCTTTCTCTCTGTTCTTTCTTTCTTTCCCATCTTTCTTTCTCTCTCTGTTCTTTCTTTCCTGTCTTTCTTTCTCTCTGTTCTTTCTTTCTTTCCCCTCTTTCTTTCTCCCTCCCTCTCTGTTTTTTCTTTCCCCTCTTTCTTTCTCCGTCTCTGTTCTTTCTTTCCCCTCTTTGTTTCTTTTTTCTCTCTGTTCTTTGTGTTCCCTTTCTTTGTTTATTTCTTTCTCTACTTTCTCTCTGTTCTTTCTTGCTTTCCCCTCTTTCTTTCTCTCTCTCCTTTCTCTCTGTTTTCTTTTTTCTCTCTCTGTTCTTTCTTTTCCTCAGTACCAGTGTGCCCACAGTACCAGTCAGTGTGATCACAAGTGCTAAATGGGTGTTGTCGTGGCGTGGACATGGGTGTGACTAGTTGTGAAATGGGTGTGGTCAGGGCGTGGCCTAAAATTTGCCGCAACCTTTGTCCCTCTTTCCCATCTTCAAAAGTTGGGAGGTATGGTTAAAAGTTGACCTGCGATTTCTCATTTCTACAACTCCATTTTTTTTTTAGGGACCACATGACACTTTTTTGTTAGGAAATTATAAGGGTTAAAAGTTGACCAGCGATTTCTCATTTTTACAACAAAATTTAGAAAGCCATTTTTTTTAGGGACCACCTCACATTTGAAGGCACTTTGAAGGATCTATATGGCAGAAAATACCCAAAAGTGACACCATTCTAAGAACTGCACCCCTCAAGGTACTCAAAACCACATTCAAGAAGTTTATTAACCCTTCAGGTGCTTCACAGGAATTTTTGGAATGTTTGAAAAAAAATGAACATTTAACTTTCTTTCACAAAAAATTTACTTCAGATCCAATTTTTTTTATTTTACCAAGGTAACAGGAGAAATTGTACCCCAAAATTTGTTGTGCAATTTGTCGTGAGTTCGCTGATGCCTCATATGTGGGGAGGAACCACTGTTTGTGTGCACGGCACAGCTCATAAGGGAAGGAGCGCCGTTTGACTTTTCAATGCAAAATTGGCTGGAGTTGAGATCGGGCGCCATGTCGCGTTTGGAGAGCCCCGATGTGCCTAAACAGTGTAAACATCCCACAAGTGACACCATTTTTGAAAGGAGACCCCCTAAGGAACTTATCTAGATGTGTGGTGAGTACTTTGAACCCCCAAGTGCTTCACAGAAGTTTATAACGTAGAGCTGTAAAAATAAAAAATCATCTTTTCGCCCCCAGTTTTTTTATTTTCCCAAGGGTAACAGGAATAATTGGACCGCAAACGTTGTGTAATTTGTCCTGAGTATGCTGATACCCCATATGTGGGTGTAAACCACTGTTTAGGCGCATGGCAGAGCTCGGAAGAGGAGCACAGTTTGACTTTTTCAGCGCAGAATTGGCTGGAATTGAGATCAGATGCCATGTTGCATTTGGTGAGCCCCTGATGTGCCTAAACAGTGGAAACCCCCCAATTCTAACTCCAACCCTAACCCCAACACACCCCTAACCCTAATCCCAAACCTAACCCTAATACCAACCGTAACCGTAATCCTAACCCCAACTCTAACCCCAACCCTAACTTTAGCACCAACCCTAACCCTAACTTTAGCCCCAACCCTAACCCTAACTTTAGCCCTAACCCTAATGGGAAAGTCAGTGCCAATCCGATCTATGACGCATACCCTGTGTCATGAAAGGATCGCGTTCCTGCGGGCCGGGTGACCGGGGTCACTGAAAGGTCACCCGACCCGCAGGCACAAGACCCTTTGTGCTTCACCACAGGGGGGTTGGCTTAACCCCCACGTGGCTACGATCGCTCTGATTGGCTGTTAAGTGAAACAGCCAATCAAAGCAATCTGTAATATTTCACCAATGAAATTTGGTGAAATATTACAATCCAGCCATGGCCGACGCTTCAAAAGCATCTGCCATGACTGGACACAGAGTTCCGACACTCCCCACACCGAGTCACGGCGGCGATCGGCCGCCGCCACCGATTCATGGCGGCGAACGGTCACCGCCGTCACTTTCTGCACCCCTCCTCCTTGCCTGTGCTCCCCCCGCCTTCCGATCACCCCCCTCACCTTCTGCCCCCTCTACTCACCTTCCGACCCCCCCTACTCACCTTCCGACCCCCCCTACTCACCTCCCGGTCCTCTGGTGTCCCTGGATCCGTCCCGGCGTCCGTCCGGGAATCTTCATGGGCGCCGCCATCTTGGAAAATGCGCAGCGCGCTCTCAGAGTCCATAAATTTATTTTGATCACTGTGATAAACTCTCACAGTGATCAAAATAAAAAAATGTAAATAAACGCCCCATTTATCACCCCCATAGGTAGGGACAAAATATAAAATAAAGAATTTTTTTTTTTCTGTTAGGCCAGGTTCACATTGCGGTAAACCAGCCCGTTCAACTCATAGCGTTGATGGGCTGGTAACGGTATAGCATAACGTGATCGCGTTATGCTATACCTGCTAGCGCAGATGAATCAGCAGATGATTCATCTGTCCTAGCGGTGACGGAGCTCAGACGCTTCAGGCCGCGTCCGACACTCCGTCACTGAATGACGGCACGTTGCGAACGCATGCCGCTTTACGGCATGCGTCACGATGCGCCGAACAATGGGGTTCAATGGCAGCGTTAACGGACTGTGTTACACCGCATTATTCCGCGGTGTAACGCAGTCAGTCTAACGGACTGCCTTGGCGCAATATGAACCCAGCTTTAGGGTTAGAATTAGGCTGGGTTCATATTGCGTTATGGCAGTCCGTTAGCGCAGTCCGTTAACGCTGCCATTCACCCCCATTTGTGTGCGCTTCGCAACTCATGCCGTAAGACGGCATGCGTTCGCGATGTGCCGTCATTCAGTGATGGAGCCTCGGACGCTGGCTGCAGCGTCTGGGCTCCATCACCGCTAGCGCAGATGAATCATCTGCTGATTCATTTGCGCTAGCGGGTATAGCATAACGCGATCGCTTTATGCTATACCGTTACCAGCTAGTCAGCGCTATGTGTTGAACTGGCTGGTAAAACGCAATATGAACCCAGCCTTAGGGTTAGGGTTAGAACTAGGGTTAGGGTTAGAACTAGGGTTAGGGTTAGAACAAGGGTTAGGGTTAGAACTAGGGTTAAGGTTAGAACTAGGGTTAGCATTAAGGTTAGGGTTAGCATTAGGGTTAGAATTAGGGTTAGGCTTAGAATTTGGGTTAGGGTTGGAATTTGGGTTAGGGTTAGAATTAGGGTTAGGGTTGGAATTAGGGTTAGGGTTGGGATTAGGGTTAGGTTTGTGGTTAGGGTTAGAGTTAGGATAAGTGTTAGGGGTGTTTTGGGGTTAGGGTTGGGATTAAGGTTAGGCTTGTGGTTAGGGTTATGGTTAGAGTTGGGATTAGGGTTAGGGGTGTGTTGGGGTTAGGGTTGGAGTTAGAATTGAGGGGTTTCCACTATTTAGGCACATCAGGGGGTCTCCTTACGTGACATGGCGCCACCATTGATTCCTGCAAATTTTGCGTTCAAAAAGTCAAACAGTGCTCCCTTTATTCCAAGCCCCGACGTGTGCCCAAACAGTGTGTAACGGGTCTGGTGGGTGGAACTACTGACGAGACAGGTCAGGTTGGTGGAACCACAAAGCTTTATTATACAAGAGAGTTTACTTGTAAGAGAGCGGGTGGCACCCGGGAAAAGGGCAGGGAATCACGGCAGGGGATATAGGTAGTCTCTGGACAGGCAGGTTTGTCACAGCAAGTGACCAAGGAAGTCTCTGGGCAGGCAGGTTGTAACGGTCAGTAACCGAGGCAGTCTCTGGACAGGCGGGCTGTCACGACAAGTGACCAGGCAGTCTCTGGACAGGCAGGTTGTCACAGCAAGTGACCAAGGCAGTCTCTGGGACAGGCAGGTTGTCACAGCAAGTGACCAAGGCAGTCTCTGGGACAGGCAGGTTGTCACGGCAAGTGACCAGGCAGTATCTGGACAGGCAGGTTGTCACAGCAAGTGACCAAGGCAGTCTCTGGGACAGGCAGGTTGTCACGGCAAGTGACCAGGCAGTTTCTGGACAGGCAAGTTGTCACGGCAAGTGACCAAGGCAGTCTCTGGGACAGGCAGGTTGTCACGGCAAGTGACCAGGCAGTCTCTGGACAGGCAGGTTGTCACGGCAAGTGACCAGGCAGTCTCTAGAACAGGGCAGGCATATACGACCTGATATGGTGGAGCCTCCAGGTAGGCTGCAGTCGGATGGCAGATGATCGCTCCCAGGTGAGCAGGCAAGAGCCGTGGATCTCTGCAGATGATGTCCGAACTTCCGGATGGAGCTGCAGTCGGATGGCAGATGATCGCTCCCAGGTGAGCAGGCAAGAGCCGGGGATCTCCGCAGATGATGTCCGAACTTCCGGATGGAGCTGCAGTCGGATGGCAGATGATCGCTCCTAGGTGAGCAGGCAAGAGCCGGGGATCTCTGCAGATGACGTCCGAACCTCTGGATGGAACTGCAGACGGATGGCAGACAGGCAAGCCGACAGGTAACAGGCAGGTAACTGGAATCAGGAGCTATGGCTGAAACAGAGTTAGACTGCACAGGAACAACATTGCTCGGGCACCTACATTAAGGAGGAAGCCCTTAATATAGGGTGGAGTCCTCCAGCATTGGCTGGAGACTGATTTGGAAAATGCGCGCGGCTCCTTTAAGAGCGGGGGAGGGTGCGGGCGCGCGCCCTAAGGCCAGTAGCAGGGAAGGAGCGCGCGGGACCAGCAGGGCGGAAGGAGGACGCCATAGGCGCAGAGGAGGCTGGGAGCACTGAGGACGCTGAGCGCAGGTGAGGAGAGCGACGTCCCTGTCTGGCAGCAGGCAGGGACGCGGGCGCTACAGTACCCCCCCTCTAGGCCCCCCCTTCTTTAGGCCAGAAAGAAATTTAGCTAGGATAAGAGGGGCATGGATGTTCTCCCGAGGCTCCCAGGTTCTCTCCTCAGGACCAAACCCCTTCCAATCCACCAAAAAATAAGTCTTTCTTCCTACCCTTTTTGTGGCCAGAATGTTCTCTACCTCAAATTCATCATCAGCAGACACTGGAGCAGGAGGTGTACCTGTAGACTTAAAAAAAGAGTTAAGAACCACAGGTTTGAGGAGAGATACATGAAAAGAATTAGGAATTCTCAAATTGGCCGGGAGTTTCAATTTATAGGACACCGGATTGATCTGACTGATGATCTCAAAAGGACCGATGAACCGAGGACCTAACTTGTAGGACGGAATTTTGAGTCGAACATATTTGGACGAAAGCCAGACTTTGTCCCCAGGACGGAATTGAGGAGGATCCAGACGTTTTTTGTCAGCATGTCTTTTCATGCGCTCGGATGACTGAATGAGTGCGGACCGGGTACTCTCCCAGATGGAGGAGAATTCTCTAACCAGAGATTCCGCAGCTGGATTGTCCACAGAGATGGAAACAGGGACAGGGATCCGAGGGTGCTGACCGAAGACTACAAAAAACGGAGACTTGGTGGAAGATTCGCTCTCATGATTATTGTAGGAGAATTCGGCCCAAGGCAGGAGCTCCACCCAGTCAGAATGGTGGGCATTAACGAAGTGTCGAAGATAACTGGTCCAAATTCTGATTTATTCGTTCAACTTGTCCATTGGACTGTGGGTGGTAAGCGGAGGAAAAATCCAGGGTGACGTCTAGCAACTTACAAGTGGCTCTCCAGAAACGTGAGGTGAACTGAACCCCACGATCCGACACAATGTGACGAGGCAGACCATGAAGACGGAAGATGTGGCGGATAAAGTCTTTAGCCAACTCGGGTGCAGACGGAAGACCTGGCAGAGGAATGAAGTGAGCCATCTTGGAAAAGCGGTCAGTGACCACCCAAATGACTGTACAACCAGCAGAGACGGGAAGATCAGTAATGAAGTCCATGGCTATATGCTGCCAGGGGGCAGCGGGTACAGGAAGCGGAAGAAGACGGCCGGTGGGCAGGTGTCTCGGAACTTTGTTGCGGGCACAGGAAACACAGGCAGAAACAAAGTCTATTACGTCTTTGTGCAGGGTAGGCCACCAATAATGCCGGGTAATGAGTTGGAGGGTCTTTTTTTGACCAGCGTGGCCAGCGAGTTTAGACGAGTGACCCCAATGTAGGATTCTCTTCCGATCGGTTTCTGATACGAACGTCTTACCAGGAGGGAGACGATTTAGACTCACGGGAGCCACCTGCATCACTCTGGCGGGATCGATGATATGTTTAGGCTCATCTTCGAGATCCGACACCAGGAAAGACCGAGACAAGGCATCCGCCTTGACGTTTTTGTCAGCTGGGCGAAAATGCAAAAGAAAATCGAAGCGGGCAAAAAACAAGGACCACCGGGCTTGGCGAGGATTAAGTCTCTGTGCCTGCTGGAGGTATGCCAGATTTTTGTGGTCCGTGTAGATGATTACGGATGAAGAGCCCCTTCGAGTAGGTAACGCCACTCCTCCAATGCCAACTTAATGGCCAATAACTCTCGATCTCCTATGGAGTAGTTGCGCTCGGAGGAGGAGAAGAGTTTGGAGAAGAAACCGCAGGATACCATCCTCCCGGATGGCGATTTTTGGGTAAGAACCGCTCCGGCTCCAGCAGAGGAAGCGTCCACCTCCAGGAAGAACTGCTTGTTGCCATCCGGGCGATGCAGCACTGGAGCGGAAGAGAAGGCCTGTTTCAGAGAAAGGAAGGCCTCCTCTGCTTCGGTCGTCCACTGTTTGGGGTTAGCATCCTTGCGAGTGAGCGCTGAGATTGGAGCAGTCCTGGAAGAGAAGTGCGGTATGAAGAGACGGTAATAGTTGGCAAATCCCAGGAACCGCTGAATGGCCTTCAACCCCTCCGGTCGGGGCCACTTCTCGATGGCAGACAGTTTCTCCGGATCCATTCGTAGACCTGTTTGAGAGATAATGTAACCCAGAAACGGAAGCGATGTCTGCTCAAAGAGGCACTTCTCATATTTGGCGAAGAGGTGATTCTGCCTGAGCCTGAGCAGAACCTGACGAACATCCCTCCGGTGAGACTGAAGATCCGGAGAGAAGACCAAGATGTCGTCAAGGTACACCACAACGCAGGAGTAGAGGAGGTCCCGGAAGATGTCATTGACCAACTCCTGAAAGACTGCTGGAGCATTACAGAGACCAAAGGGCATCACCAAGTACTCGTAGTGGCCGTCCCGGGTGTTGAATGCCGTCTTCCATTCATCTCCTCGACGGATACGAACCAGGTTGTATGCTCCACGAAGATCTAGTTTGGTGAAGACTCTAGCCCCTCTAAGACGATCAAACAGTTCTGGAATGAGCGGAAGAGGGTACTTATTCTTCACCGTGATCAAATTTAGGCCTCTGTAGTCAATACAGGGACGGAGAGATCCGTCTTTCTTTTTAACGAAGAAGAAACCTGCTCCCGCTGGGGAGGTAGATTTCCGGATGAATCCCTTTGCTAAGTTCTCCTTGATATATTCGGACATCGACCTGGTCTCAGCAGCAGACAACGGGTAAATACGCCCACGGGGAGGCGTAGTACCGGGCAACAGGTCAATCGGGCAATCATATGGTCTATGCGGGGGTAATGTCTCTGCTTCCTTTTTATTGAAGACATCAGCAAATGACCAATATGGAATCGGGAGTCCAGGTAGATTAGCAGGTGTAGGAGAAGAATAGACAGGATGAACAGGCACCAGACACGTTTTATGACAGTCCTGTCCCCAGCGAAGAACCTCTCCATTCTGCCAGTCGAGCACAGGTGCATGTTTTTTGAGCCAAGGCAGACCTAGTAAGAAAGCATGAGAGAGTCCAGGTAAAACATGAAACGAGATGCTCTCAGAATGCAACATTCCCACCTGCAGGGTTATGACTTCGGTGATAAGTCGTATGGGACGAGGTAGGAGGCCCCCATCCACAGCAGCAACAGATACCGGTTCAACAAGAGGTTTGGTGGGAATGTGATACTTCTCTACTAGAGCCTGTGACACGAGATTCCCAGCTGCTCCAGAATCAAGTTGGGCCATTTCGAAGTGGCGGTTCTTACCGAGCAGGATTGAAACCGACAGCAGCAGGGATGAAGAGGATTTATTTTTGTCTAGATTGACCTCTCCGAGCGAACCTAGACACAGGCGTTTCCCGACTTCTCCGGACAGGTTTGGATCCAGTGCTTCTTACTGCCGCAGTAGAAGCAACTTTTCTCGGCACGGCGTGAGTCCTGACGGGCTTTGACCATCTTGGTCTGGTCGACCTGCATAGGCTCAGCAGTGTGCACCTGAGGAGAAACGGAAGAGGTTATAGATCTCTGACACGAGGGTGCAAGAGGGGAAAATTGTTTTTTACGGGTGATCTCTTTGGCTCGTTCCTGGAACCGTAGATCAATTCGATTGGCAAGATTTATTAAATCATCTAGAGAGGTTGGAACGTCCCGACCGGCAAGTTCGTCTTTAATACGGCCGGACAGACCCTCCCAGAAGACCGAAATTAGAGCTTCATTGTCCCAAGTTAGTTCTGAGGCTAAAGTCCGGAACCGTATGGCATATTGACCAACGGTGAGGCTCTCCTGACGGAGACGCAGCAGAGATGATGCAGAGGAAGTCCTCCGTCCAGGTTCGTCGAATACCTTCCGGAAGGCCGAGAGAAAAGCAGGCAGGTCAGATACCAGAGGATCCTCTCTCTCCCAGATAGGATTAAGCCAGGCCAGGGCCTCTCCGGTAAGATGGGACATGATGAAGGCAATTTTGGCCCGGTCAGAGTTAAACTGGTGTGCCAGGAGTTCAAAATGCAGGGTGCACAGATTAATGAAACCCCGAGCCAGAGCAGGATCGCCTCCAAACCTAGGAGGAGCTGACAGTCGGGGTCCGGGAATGGAAACCACGGAATTGGGAATCAGCGGGACTGACGGATTATGAGTCATGGCTCCAGCGATGGTTGCTGGTGATGAATTCAGAGTGTCCAGACGGGAATTGACGTTCCGCAGGTGACCCAGGATGGCCTCCTGTTGAGACCTCTGGCGAGACAGCTCATGACACAGTTCCGGGAGTGAAGGGGTTTGGGTGCCACCGGGTTCCATGGCCCGAGCAAACTGTAACGGGTCTGGTGGGTGGAACTACTGACGAGACAGGTCAGGTTGGTGGAACCACAAAGCTTTATTATACAAGAGAGTTTACTTGTAAGAGAGCGGGTGGCACCCGGGAAAAGGGCAGGGAATCACGGCAGGGGATATAGGTAGTCTCTGGACAGGCAGGTTTGTCACAGCAAGTGACCAAGGAAGTCTCTGGGCAGGCAGGTTGTAACGGTCAGTAACCGAGGCAGTCTCTGGACAGGCGGGCTGTCACGACAAGTGACCAGGCAGTCTCTGGACAGGCAGGTTGTCACAGCAAGTGACCAAGGCAGTCTCTGGGACAGGCAGGTTGTCACAGCAAGTGACCAAGGCAGTCTCTGGGACAGGCAGGTTGTCACGGCAAGTGACCAGGCAGTATCTGGACAGGCAGGTTGTCACATCAAGTGACCAAGGCAGTCTCTGGGACAGGCAGGTTGTCACGGCAAGTGACCAGGCAGTCTCTGGACAGGCAGGTTGTCACGGCAAGTGACCAAGGCAGTCTCTGGGACAGGCAGGTTGTCACGGCAAGTGACCAGGCAGTCTCTGGACAGGCAGGTTGTCACGGCAAGTGACCAGGCAGTCTCTAGAACAGGGCAGGCATATACGACCTGATATGGTGGAGCCTCCAGGTAGGCTGCAGTCGGATGGCAGATGATCGCTCCCAGGTGAGCAGGCAAGAGCCGTGGATCTCTGCAGATGATGTCCGAACTTCCGGATGGAGCTGCAGTCGGATGGCAGATGATCGCTCCCAGGTGAGCAGGCAAGAGCCGGGGATCTCCGCAGATGATGTCCGAACTTCCGGATGGAGCTGCAGTCGGATGGCAGATGATCGCTCCTAGGTGAGCAGGCAAGAGCCGGGGATCTCTGCAGATGACGTCCGAACCTCTGGATGGAACTGCAGACGGATGGCAGACAGGCAAGCCGACAGGTAACAGGCAGGTAACTGGAATCAGGAGCTGATGGCTGAAACAGAGTTAGACTGCACAGGAACAACATTGCTCGGGCACCTACATTAAGGAGGAAGCCCTTAATATAGGGTGGAGTCCTCCAGCATTGGCTGGAGACTGATTTGGAAAATGCGCGCGGCTCCTTTAAGAGCGGGGGAGGGTGCGGGCGCGCGCCCTAAGGCCAGTAGCAGGGAAGGAGCGCGCGGGACCAGCAGGGCGGAAGGAGGACGCCATAGGCGCAGAGGAGGCTGGGAGCACTGAGGACGCTGAGCGCAGGTGAGGAGAGCGACGTCCCTGTCTGGCAGCAGGCAGGGACGCGGGCGCTACACAGTGGTTTACCCCCACGTATGGGGTATCAGCGTACTCAGGATAAATTGCACAACAACTTTGGGGGTCTAATTTCTCCTTTTACCCTTGGGGAAAAAAATTGGGGACTAAAAAAATTATTTTTGTGGAAAAAAAATGATTTTTTATTTTCACGGCTCTGCATTATAAACTTCTGTGATGAACTTGGAGATTCAAAGTGCTCACCACAAATCTAGAGGAGTTCCTTGGGGGATCTAGTTTCCAAAATGGGGTCACTTGTGGGGAGTTTATACTGTTTAGGCACATCAGGGACTCTGCAAACGTAACATGACTCCCGCAGACCATTCCATCAAGTCGGCATTTCAAAATGTCACTACTTCCCTTCCGAGCCCCGAAGTGTGCCCATACAGTAGTTTTCTCCCACATATGGGATATTAGCGTACTCAGGACAAATTGGACAACAACTTTTGGGGTCTATTTTCTCCTGTTAGCCTTGGGAAAATAAAAAAATTGAGGACTAAAAGATCATGTTTGCGGAAAAAATATGATTTTTTTATTTTCATGCCTGGGCGTTATAAACTTCTGTGTAGCCCTTGGGGGTTCAAAGTGCTCAACACACATCTAGATAAGTTCCTTGCGGGTTCTAGTTTCCAAAATGGGGTCACTTGTGGGGAGTTTCAGCAGCAGATGGAAGGAAGGGAGACAGTCATTACTAGTGGGTAGGCGGAGCCCACACAGGATAGAACACCTCAGATTAAAAAAAGTGTTGACCGGCCCCTCCAGCTTGGGCTCCTCCTACTCCAGCTCTCCAGTCTAAAATTTGAGGTCACAGAGGATAGTCGCTGCTGGAGCAGCTCCTCAGAATTTTTTTTTATTTTTATCGGACAGAGACTTGGACCCCAGTGGTCTTGAGGTCTCAGGTGGTCCCTGCAGAACCCTGCCGGCCCCGGGGGATGAGGGTTGCTTCCCTGGCGGGGACGCAAACCGCGCTTCTGGGGTCACTGCGTTCTCCGCCCTGGGGGGAAGCTATGGGCATAGCGCCACAAATCCCTGGGGGTCCCTGTGGCGCTCAGCTGGGTGAGTACTCAGCATTTTAAATGTGTTTTGAGTGCTTCAGCGGCTGCTGTGGCAGCCGCTGCTACATGTATTCATGTTAGTGACTTGTGTTTTTTGTCCGCAGGTGGATACCTGCAGGACATGGGAGCAGGGAGAGCGGAGGAGTCACGCGCTTTTTTTTTAAGCCGGCGGGGGGCGTGGCTTCGCGCTTTCTCTGTCTTTCGCGGGCAGGAAGCGCTCTGAGCGCGCGCTTTTTCCTGCCTCTCCTCTTCCGGCTTCCCTCTTTCACAGCGCGGCGGCCATTACTGAAGGCTTCCTCGGGCTCCTCACTCTCCTGTTGTGAATGGGTTTGAGATGAGTTCTGAGCAGAGGCTCCCTCTGGTGGTTACAAGCGGTACTAGTGAAGATTGTGAGGACTGGGAATCAGGTGTTACTGACTGGTCTTATATAAGGGAGTCATTTTCCCATCAGGGTTGCCGGTGATCAATTGTTCTGGTCTGAATCCTTCATTCCAGTTTCCCTTGTAGCCTGCTGTGTCGTGTCTGCATCTCCTGCTACCAGATAAGATTTTTTCTTCTTTTGTGTTATTGCTATATTTTTGCATTTTGTCTTGCACTTCTTTGGGGGCCTTCTGGGTCCCTCCGGGGGCTTCTGCCTTCTCAGTTTAGTTCAGCCACTGAGTTTTGTTCTTTTGCTTTTTCCAGTTTTTTCAGTGGCTGCTGTTTTGATTTTGTTACACCAGAGAGCTAATTTAGGTGGTAGAGGTCGTGTGATCTCAGGTGATTTTGAAATTAGTAGAGTTGGTGTTTTTCAGGGTTTTCTGGGATTGCAGTAAGTACCCTTCCTGTCCTTTTCTTTTTAGATAGTTTGGGCCCCAGCGTTTGCTCATTCTATTTTCTTTCTGTGTCAGTATTTCCTCTTGTCTAACCGCCATTACATGTTTGGGGGCTTTCTATTATCTTTGGGGTTCTGCTCCGGGGCAGATAGCTTTCCTATTTCTATCTTTAGGTGTAGTTAGTTTCTCAGGCTGTGACGAGGCGTCTAGGACCAACGTAGGAACGCTCCACGGCTGCCTCTAGTTGTGGTGGTTAGTCAGGGTACTGCAATCCCATAGATTCCAACTGCTCTGGTGTATTGCCTTTTTTTTTACCTGCACTCCTCAGCTACCGAAACATAACACTCTCCTCTCCTCCCGACAGACCGAAGGAACACTGCACCGCGGCCAGCTGGGTGAGTCGCTTCTGCCTTTCAGGGCAGAAGCTTAACCCCTCACCCCCACAGCGCAGGGCACCTTTCTGAGGCACAATTAGGTGGCAGACTGAGCTGTCCTGCAGCTGTTGCCTCATATAGAGGCCCTTTTTTTGTCTGGGGCTCGCACACCCTTTTTCATTTAACAGAGGTTGTGGGGAGTCTGCGACATTAACCCTTGATAGGCGGTTAAACCTTAATTGAGGGACAGCTGGGTTAGCTCTCTCTTTAAGAGCTTTAACCCTTCAGCGTTCTTTTTTCTTTCTCTTAATAAACCACACTGTTCTAGTTACTGACAGGTTTAATCTGCCATATACTGTGTGAGGGCATGTCAGATCAGGGTCCAGGAGGTGCGGACCGTCTCCCAGGTCCGCTACAGGATCAGTCTCGCGTATCTGACATGCAGGAGTCCTCGACAGCGTCAAGCGCAGCGGTCGGAGGTTTCAGTGATGTCAAAATGGAGGCCCTCACTCGTTCTATTGATGGCCTGTCTGACCTTCTAGGTTATTGGGTGTCAGCTAGATCCTCTCATGGCAGGAAGCGCCACAGGCCGGTGCTATCCTTCCCGCGTAGCGACTCAGAGATCTCTGGTATGGAGGGTTCTCCTTCAAGCTCGGATGGGGAGATGTCCGATTCGGATAAGGAGGATCGGCAGGGACACTCTACCTCTTTTTTGGGCCGTGCAGAGGCTTTTATTGGCGCCATGAGGGAGGCGTTACAGTTACCGGAGGAGGTAACTAGACGTCCTGGTAAGTCGGCCCGGATGTTTCAGGAGTCGCATAGGTCGCGATCGGCATTACCATCCCTGGATGAGCTTAATGGGGCAGTGGAGAAGGAACGCCTGTGTCCAGATAAACGTTTTCAGGGGACACGGTTTTTTGAGACACTGTATCCGTGTTCGACGGAGTTGATTGATAATTGGATTCCTTCTCCTGAAGTGGATGTCCCTTTATCCCAGCTTAGCAAATCCTCATTACTTCCTGTTAAAGGGAAGGCGAGTCTACAGGATCCACTGGACAGAAAAACGGAGATGGCGGCGAAATCCATCTACGAGGCCGCGGGTCATGGATTCAGAGCAGTGCTAGGATCCATGTGTGCTTGTAAAGCTTCCCTGAGCTGGTTGGACCGTCTACGGACGGCGTGGCAAGATGGATCCCCGCTATCCGAGATAGATGGGTGTTATGTTACGGTAGCTGAGGAGTGCAGGTAAAAAAGGAAATACACCAGAGCAGTTGGAATCTATGAGATTGCAGTACCCTGACTAACCACCGCAACTAGAGGCAGCCGTGGAGCGTTCCTACGTTGGTCCTAGACGCCTCGTCACAGCCTGAGAAACTAACTACACCTAAAGATAGAAATAGGAAAGCTATCTGCCCCGGAGCAGAACCCCAAAGATAATAGAAAGCCCCAAACATGTAATGGCGGTTAGACAAGAGGAAATACTGACACAGAAAGAAAATAGTATGAGCAAACGCTGGGGCCCAAACTATCTAAATAGAAAAGGACAGGAAGGGTACTTACTGCAATCTCAGAAAACCCTGAAAAACACCAACTCTACTAATTTCAAAATCACCTGAGATCACACGACCTCTACCACCTAAATTAGTTCTCTGGTGTAACAAAATCAACACAGCAGCCACTGAAAAAAAACTGGAAAAAGCAAAAGTACAAAATACAGTGGCTGGACTAAACTGAGAGGGCAAAAGCCCCCGGAGGGGACCCTGAAGGCCCCCACAGAAGTGCAGGAAAAAATGCAAAAATATAGCAAAAACACAAAAGAAGAAATTGTCTTATCTGATAGCAGGAGATGCAGACACGACACAGCAGGCTACAAGGGAAACTGGAAAGAAGGATTCAGACCAGAACAATTGATCACCGGCAACCCTGATGGGAAAATGACTCCCTTATATAAGACCAGTCAGTAACACCTGATTCCCAGTCCTCACAATCCTCACTAGTACCGCTTGTAACCACCAGAGGGAGCCTCTGCTCAGAACTCATCTCAAACCCATTCACAACAGTACCCCCCCCTTGAGGAGGGGTCACCGAACCCTCATTTGAGCAACCAGGTCGGTCAGGATGAGTTCTATGATACGCACGGATAAGTCTCTTAGCATGGATGTCCGAAGCAAACACCCAAGAATTGTCTTCCTGACCATAACCTCTCCATTTAACCAAATACTGGAGTCTTCGTCTAGAAAAACGAGAATCCAATATTTTCTCAACCACATACTCCAGATTGCCCTCAACCAAAACAGGGTCAGGAGGCACAGCAGCAGGAACCACTGGCTCAACAAACCTCTTCAACAAGGACTTGTGGAACACGTTATGGATCTTAAATGTCCCTGGAAGAAGCAAACGAAAAGAAACAGGATTAATAATCTCCATGATCTTATAAGGTCCAATGAACCTAGGCTTAAATTTAGGAGATGCTACTCTCATAGGAATATTCTTTGAGGACAACCAGACCAAGTCCCCCACTTTAAACCGAGGACCATCAGTCCTATGCCGGTTAGCAAACCGCTGGGCCTTCTCCTGAGAGAGGGACAACCTCTCCACTACCTGGTCCCAAATCTGCTGCATACGCTCAACAACAGAGTCAACACCTGGACAGACAGAAGCCTCCGTCTGTCCTGAAGAAAATCGAGGGTGAAACCCAGAATTACAGAAAAACGGAGACATCAAAGTGGCAGAGCTAGCCCTATTATTAAGAGCAAACTCAGCCAAAGGCAAAAAAGAGACCCAGTCATCCTGATCAGCAGACACAAAGCATCTTAGATAAGTCTCCAATGTCTGGTTTGTTCTCTCAGTTTGACCATTGGTCTGAGGATGAAATGCCGAGGAGAAAGACAATTGAACACCCAGTTTAGAACAAAAAGTCCTCCAAAATCTGGAAACAAACTGGACTCCTCTGTCAGACACAATGTTCTCAGGAATGCCGTGTAAACGAACCACGTGCTGAAGGAACAACGGCACCAATTCAGAGGAGGAAGGCAACTTAGGTAATGGCACAAGATGTATCATTTTGGAAAACCTATCACAAATTACCCAGATGGTGGTCATTCTCTGAGAAACAGGAAGATCGGAAATGAAATCCATAGAGATATGGGTCCATGGTCTCTTGGGCACAGGCAATGGCATCAACAAACCACTAGAGCGAGAGCAAGGCTTGGAGCGAGAGCAAGTCCCGCAGGACTGCACAAATTCCCTGACATCGCGAGACAAGGTAGGCCACCAAAAGGACCGACTAACCAAGTCTCTGGTACCAAAAATTCCGGGATGCCCAGCCAATGCGGAACAATGAATCTCAGACATCACACTCTTTTTCCATTGGTCCGGGACAAACAACTTTCCAACAGGGCAGCGCTCGGGCCTATCCTCCTGACACCCCTCCAGAGCAAGTCTCAAATTGGGCGAGATGGCGGAAAGAACTACACCCTCCTTCAAAATAACAGAGGGATCAGATAGCTCAGGAGAGTCCGCAAGGAAACTCCTCGAGAGGGCAGCCGCCTTAACATTCTTAGTGCCAGGAAGAAAGGAAACCACAAAATTAAAACGTGTGAAAAACAAGGCCCACCTGGCCTGTCTAGGATTGAGTCGCTTGGCAGATTCCAGATAGACCAGATTCTTATGGTCCGTAAGGACCACCACCTGATGTTTGGCTCCCTCCAGCCAATGTCTCCACTCTTCAAAAGCCCACTTCATGGCCAATAACTCCCGATTACCCACGTCATAATTACGTTCAGTAGGAGAAAATTTTCGAGAGAAAAAGGCACAAGGGTTACTTTTAGAGGTCTCTGGATCTTTTTGGGACAAAACGGCACCTGCCCCAATTTCAGAGGCATCAACCTCCACCTGAAATGGCAGAGAAACATCAGGCTGCCGTAGAACAGGAGCAGAAGTGAATCTCTGCTTAAGTTCCTGAAACGCAGAGACTCCCTCAGGAGGCCAATTCACCACATCAGAACCCTTTCTGGTCAAATCAGTTAATGGTTTAACAATAACCGAGAAATTACCAATACATTTACGATAAAAATTGGCAAAACCCAAAAATCTCTGAAGAGCCTTTAATGAAATAGGTTGGACCCAATCACAGATGGCCTGAACCTTGACCGGGTCCATTTCAATAACAGATGGGGACAAAATGAATCCCAGAAATGAGATCTTCTGTACGCCAAAAAGACACTTTGATCCCTTCACATACAGAGCATTCTCTCTCAAAATCTGGAATACAGTTCGAACATGTTTCACATGAGAGTCCCAGTCATTAGAAAAAATCAAGATATCATCCAAATAAACAATCAGAAACTTGTCCACAAAATCCCTGAAAATGTCATTCATGAAGGACTGGAAGACGGAAGGAGCATTAGTGAGCCCAAAGGGCATCACAAGGTACTCAAAATGCCCTTCAGGGGTGTTAAATGTCGTCTTCCATTCATCCCCGTGCTTAATGCGAATAAGGTTATACGCCCCCCTGAGGTCAAGCTTGGTAAACCAAGTAGCGTTTTTCACCCTGGAAAATAGGTCAGAAATCTTAAGGGTAACGGGTATTGATATTTCACAGTAATATTGTTCAAGAGACGATAATCAATACACGGCCTTAATGAACCATCTTTTTTGGCCACAAAGAAAAAACCGGCACCTAAGGGTGAAGAGGATGGTCTGATATGACCCTTCTCCAATGATTCCTTGATATAAGACCGCATAGCGTCATGTTCAGGTACAGACAAGTTAAAAAGGCGACCTTTAGGGAATTTACTACCTGGCACTAATTCAATAGCGCAGTCATAGCTCCTATGGGGAGGTAAGGATGCAGATTTACTTTCGCTAAACACATCAGAAAAATCAAACAATAAGTCAGGAACATCCTGAGCCTGGGGGGAGGCAGAAAAAACAGGAGTGTTGGTATTAACACATTGGCAGCCCCAACTGGTTACAGACACAGATTTCCTATCCAAAACAGGATTATGAGACTGTAACCAAGGGAAACCCAGCACTATAATGTCATGCAGATTATATAGAACCAAAAATTTGCAGCACTCCTGGTGATCAGGTTCAACCCTCATTATCACCTGAGTAGAAAACTGGGGTTTATTCTCAGCCAAAGGGGTAGAATCGATCCCCAGTAGAGGAATAGACTTCTGTAGGGGTATCAAGGGAAACCCACAACGTTTAGCAAAATCATAATCCATCTGGTTAATAGCTGCTCCAGAATCAACGAAAGCCTGAGCAGAAAATGAGGACAGAGAGCATATCAGAGTGACAGTTAATAAAAACTTAGTCTGAACACTACCCAAGACAACTGAGCGTGCAAAATGTCTTCCCCGCTTAGGGCAGACTGAAATAGCATGAGAGGCATCACCACAGTAGAAACATAACCCATTGCGCTTTCGAAACTCATGACGCTGTGCCCCAGACACCACTCTATCACACTGCATGGGCTCAGCAGCTGGCTCACAAGGCAACACCACTCCACGCATACTTTTCCGCTCACGCAAACGTCTGTCAATTTGAATCGCTAATGACATAGAATCATTGAGACCAGAGGGGACAGGGAATCCCACCATAACATCCTTTACATTATCCTACAGACCCTTCCGGAAAAGGGCCGCCAAAGCGTCGTCATTCCATTTGGTCAGGACTGCCCACCTACGGAATCTCTGACAGTATAACTCAGCGTCATCAAGCCCCTGATTTAATGCCAACAAGGCTTTTTCAGCTTGATCAGTGACATTAGGCTCATCGTACAATAACCCCAAAGCCTGAAAAAATGCATCAACATCACTCAAAACAGGATCCCCAGGTATCAGGGAAAAAGCCCAATCCTGAGGATCGCCGCGCAGGAGAGAGATGATAATTTGAACCTGCTGCGCTGCGTTTCCTGAGCACTTAGATTTTAAGGCAAAAAACAATTTACAATTATTTTTGAAATTCTGAAACTTAGCTCGATCCCCTAAAAACAAATCTGGCATGGGGATCCTAGGTTCCACAACAGGCAACCTAGCAAGATATGCAGCAATACTCTGAACCTCAGTGGCAAGCTGATCCACACGGCCAGACAACTGTGCAAACTCCATTGGGAGAAAAGATCCTCCCCAGCACCCAGAGATACAGAGGGAAAAAAAAAAAATGCAACAAACAGAAAAATATCTCTGACAACTTTTCTTCCTTCAAAATATTTTTTCCCTTCTGTGAGTACCATACAATTTTTAAGGCCGGTGATACTGTTATGTTACGGTAGCTGAGGAGTGCAGGTAAAAAAGGAAATACACCAGAGCAGTTGGAATCTATGAGATTGCAGTACCCTGACTAACCACCGCAACTAGAGGCAGCCGTGGAGCGTTCCTACGTTGGTCCTAGACGCCTCGTCACAGCCTGAGAAACTAACTACACCTAAAGATAGAAATAGGAAAGCTATCTGCCCCGGAGCAGAACCCCAAAGATAATAGAAAGCCCCCAAACATGTAATGGCGGTTAGACAAGAGGAAATACTGACACAGAAAGAAAATAGTATGCGCAAACGCTGGGGCCCAAACTATCTAAATAGAAAAGGACAGGAAGGGTACTTACTGCAATCTCAGAAAACCCTGAAAAACACCAACTCTACTAATTTCAAAATCACCTGAGATCACACGACCTCTACCACCTAAATTAGTTCTCTGGTGTAACAAAATCAACACAGCAGCCACTGAAAAAAAACTGGAAAAAGCAAAAGTACAAAATACAGTGGCTGGACTAAACTGAGAGGGCAAAAGCCCCGGAGGGGACCCTGAAGGCCCCCACAGAAGTGCAGGAAAAAATGCAAAAATATAGCAAAAACACAAAAGAAGAAATTGTCTTATCTGATAGCAGGAGATGCAGAAACGACACAGCAGGCTACAAGGGAAACTGGAAAGAAGGATTCAGACCAGAACAATTGATCACCGGCAACCCTGATGGGAAAATGACTCCCTTATATAAGACCAGTCAGTAACACCTGATTCCCAGTCCTCACAATCCTCACTAGTACCGCTTGTAACCACCAGAGGGAGCCTCTGCTCAGAACTCATCTCAAACCCATTCACAACAGATGGGCTTTTCAAGTTATTGGAGGATGCAGCACGATATGGCAGTGATGCAGGTTTGGATACTGCGTCACTGCTGTCCAGGGCGCAATCCTCGGCGGTCACAGTCAGAAGAGCACTGTGGCTTAGACAGTGGACCGGGGACGCTGTTTCCAAGCAAGGGTTGCTATCTTTAGCTTACAAGGGTGGTCAGCTATTTGGATCTGACCTCACGGAGCTGATTGTCAAGGCAAAGGCAAAAGAAACGGCTTTACCGCAGCGAAGAGCTGTGACTTCTGCTTCTGGCAGGCCTAGTGCCAGTAGTAGTCGGCGGCCTTTTCGGTCCAGGGGACGGTTCGGTCAGCCCTCTTGGGGATTGGGTCGTCCCTCTTTTTCAGGAAAAAAGACCTCTCAGAAATCCCGCACTCCCTGGAAAGAGCTTCCGTCAAGACAAGCGGGAAGCTGACAAAAAGCCCGCTAAGGCGGACTGACGCCAGGGTCTCACTCGAGGGCTCTCGAGTGGGGGGTCGCCTGTTCCAATTCGAATCGACTTGGGCTTCCCGCGTTTCGGACGCCTGGGTGACGCGGGTTGTGTCGGCAGGCTATTTCATAGAGTTTCTTTCTCGACCCCGGACAGTTTTTGCCAATCTCGCATTCCGTCAGAGCCCAAGCTATTTGCCGCTCTACTGCGGGAGGTCGATTCCCTTCTGCAGAAGGGTGTGGTGGTACCGGTTCCGCCGGAGGACCGGGGAAGAGGGTTTTATTCCAACCTCTTTGTGGTCCCCAAAAAGGAGGACAAATTTCGCCCCATTCTGGATCTCAAAAGATTGAATCGGCATGTCCGCACCCGGAAATTCCGCATGGAATTTCTTCGCTCGGTTGTGGCGGCCCTGTCGCAGAACGACTTTTTGGTGTCAATCGACATTCGCGACGCTTATTTGCATGTTCCCGTCGGAAGAGCCCACCAACGCTTTCTTCGTTTTGCCATAGGTCAGGACCATTACCAGTTTGTGGCCCTGCCATTCGGGTTGGCCTCAGCGCCCAGAGTTTTTACGAAAATTTCTGGCACCTCTCATGGCGATCCTTCGAAGATAGGGGGTTACGATTCTTCCCTACCTGGACGATCTTTTGATTGTGGCGTCCTCAAAGGAGGAGGCGGTGGACGGCTCGCAATCTATCCCTTCAGCTCCTGGAGGGCTTCGGGTGGCTGGTCAATTGGGAAAAGTCGTCTCTGGAACCGTCGCAGTCAATCCTGTTTTTGGGGATGCATTTCGACACAGTACGAGCAGTGGTGTCCCTGCCTCCAGACAAGCAAGCAACTCTTCTTCGACATGTACAGGTTATGAAGTCTTCGACAGCAATGTCCCTTCGAAGGTGTATGCGCCTTCTGGGTTTGATGGTGGCGTCGATGGAGGCACTTCCGTTTGCCCAATTTCATTCCAGGGCTCTCCAAATGCTCATTTTGAACCGTTGGGATCGATCGCAGGCTTCGCTGGATTGCAGTGTCATCATCTCCCACAGGGTGCGAGAGTCTCTAGGATGGTGGTTACGTCCGGAAGCGTTATCCCTGGGGAAGTCCTTCCTCCCTCCGAGGTGGTCGGTCATAACCACCGATGCCAGCCTGACGGGCTGGGGGGGTGTTTGGAACGATCTCTGGATTCAGGGAGTATGGTCGTCGGAAGAGTCTGTTCTGCCGATCAACATCCTGGAATTGAGGGCAATTTTCCTTTGCCTCCAACACTGGACGGTCCCTTTAAGCGGTCTACCAGTCCGAGTGCAGACAGACAACGCGACGGCGGTCGCGTATATCAACCATCAAGGTGGGACAAGGAGCTTCAGGCTTATGATGGAGGTGTCTCGGATCCTGGTATGGGCCAAGGCCAGGGTGCCAGCCATCTCTGCGATTCACATTCCTGGAGTTCAGAATATCACGGCGGACTTCCTCAGTCGCGAAAAGATGGATCCCGGAGAATGGAGTCTTCATCCGGAAATTTTTGCACTACTGTGCTCCCGTTGGGGAACTCCCCAAGTGGATTTGATGGCATCCAGGTTCAATGCCAAGTTACCGACGTTCATGTCCAGGTACAAGGACCCGAAGGCTGTGGCGGTGGATGCTCTGGTGGCTCCGTGGGACCAATTCGAGCTAATCTATGTGTTCCCGCCGATATCCTTACTTCCTCTGGTGTTACGTCGGATCAGAATGGAGTGAGTCCCGGCTATGTTGGTAGCCCCAGATTGGCCAAGGAGGACGTGGTTCTCAATGCTGATATCGCTTCTGGCAGCGCCTCCACTTCCACTCCCTCTTCGCCCAAGGGCCAAGGGCCCGTTCGTCATCCGGACCTGAAGTCTCTGCGTTTGACGGCGTGGCTCTTGAGACTGAAATCTTGACCCGTCAAGGTTTTTCAGCCGAAGTCATTGCCACTCTGCGAGCTGCCAGAGGTCCGGCTACTACTAGGATTTATCACAAGACTTGGGAAGGCTTCTTTTCGTGGTGTACGGGTTCTTCAAGGAACCCGAGGATTTTTTCCATTCCCAATTTGTTGGCCTTTTTGCAGTACGGGCTGGACAAGGGTTTGGCAGTTAGCACTCTGAAGGGTCAGGTTCCTGCTCTGTCCTTGCTGTTTCGGAAGGCTATCGCCTCGCGTAGGGATGTACGTTCCTTTTTTCGCGGAGTAACCCGTCAGTTTCTTGCCGCGGAAGGCGCTTGTGTCTCCTTGGCGGCTCAATCTTGTCTTGGAGGTTCTTCAACATGGGCCTTTTGAGCCTATGGACTCTGTTAGCCTTTCTTTGCTCTCTTGGAAGGTTGCCTTCCTAGTGGCGGTCACTTCTTTGAGAAGGGTTTCTGAGTTGGCGGCTCTTTCTTGCTCGCCTCCTTTTCTGGAGTTTCACCCGGATCGCGTAGTGCTTCGCACACGGGGTGACTTTCCACTTAAGGTGGTGTCACAATTTCATGTTAACCAGGATATTGTGTTGCCCTCGCTCTGTCCGGAGCCGAGGAATGCGAAGGAACGGGCCTTGCACACATTGGATTTAGTGCGGGCCTTGAAGTTCTATTTGTCTATTACTCAAAGTTTTCGGAAGTCGGATTCTCTGTTTGTGATTCCAGCAGGTTGTCGGCGTGGTCAACGAGCTTCCAAGGACTCTATAGCTCTTTGGATTTGGTCGGCCATTTTAGAGGCTTACCGACTTAAGGGCGAACCTTGCCCGATTAAGATTTGAGCTCACTCCACGAGGGCTGTGGGTTCATCGTGGGCCTTCCATCAAGGGGCCTCGGCAGCTCAGCTCTGCAGGGCGGCGACCTGGCGCTCCGTCCACACGTTTACAAAATTTTATAAGGTGGACGTCAGTGCTTCCGCTGATGCGGCCTTAGGACGTAGGGTCCTGCAGGCGGCTGTAGTTTAAAGTTTTCGTTAACTTGTGTTTAGCGCTAGTTGCGCATTTATCTAAGTTGTTGGGAATCTGCCTCTGTTGGTTTTTTGCCCACCCTTAATTTCTGGACTGCTTTGGGACGTCCCACTAGTAATGACTGTGTCTCCCTTCCTTCCATCTGCTGCTGAAAGACGGATTTTGGTAAGACCTTACCTGTAAAATCCTTTTCAGCGAAGGAAGGAAGGGAGACACAGCTCCCTCCCATGGCAGAAGTGTGTTGTTGTGTTTTCATATGCGGTGTGACCCTTCTCTGATAGCGATTATCTGGGCTGAGGTCGGCGCGATAAGGCTCTGTTCCAGCATTGCCAGCTCATCGCAGTGGTCAGGTTCAGTGAGTAGTACCTGGGACTGTGTGTTTTTTTCTGTTATATGCATAACCTGTTTTTTTGTTTTTTTGTTTTTTTCTCTGAAGTCTTTCAGAAGGGGTTATGTTGCTCCGCTGGTGATATTTGCTCTTCCTTAGCTTGTGTACGGACTGGAGAGCTGGAGTAGGAGGAGCCCAAGCTGGAGGGGCCGGTCAACACTTTTTTTTAATCTGAGGTGTTCTATCCTGTGTGGGCTCCGCCTACCCACTAGTAATGACTGTGTCTCCCTTCCTTCCTTCGCTGAAAAGGATTTTACAGGTAAGGTCTTACCAAAATCCGTCTTTCTACTGTTTAGGCACATCAGGGGCTCTGCAAACGTAACATAACGCCCGCAGACCATTCTATCAAGTTGGCATTTCAAAACGTCACTACTTCCCTTCCGAGCCCCGACGTGTGCCCATACAGTAGTTTTCTCCCACATATGGGATATCAGCGTACTCAGGACAAATTGGGCAACAACTTTTGGGGTCCAATTTATCCTGTTTCCCTTGGGAAAAAAAAAAAAAAAGCGGGCTAAAAAATCATTGGTGTCACATGTGGGGTTTTTTCACTGTTTAGGCACACAGGGGCTCTCCAAACGCGTCATAGTGTCCGCTAACGATTGGAGCTAATTTTCCATACAAAAAGTCAAATGGTGCTCCTTCCCTTCTGGGCCCTGCTGTGCGCCCAAACAGTGGTTTATGACCACATATGAGGTATCTGTGTACTCAGGATAAATTGCCCAACAAATTTTAGGATTCATTTTATCCTGTTGCCCATGTGAAAATTAAAAAACTAAGGCTAAAATAAAATTTTTGTGAAAAGTACTTTCTTTTTTTTACGGATCAATTTGTGAAGCACCTGGGGGTTCAAAGTGCTCACTGTGCATCTACATAAGTTCCTTGGGGGATCTAGTTTCCAAAATGGGGTCACTTGTGGGAGAACTCCAATGTTTAGGCACACAGGGACTCTCCAAATGCGATATGGCAACCGCTAAATATTCCAGCATATTTTCCATTCAAAAAGTCAAATGGCACTCCTTCCCTTCTGGGCCCTGCCGTGCGCCCAAACAGTGGTTTATGACCACATATGAGGTATCTGTATACTCAGGATAAATTGCCCAACAAATTTTAGGATCCATTTTATCCTGTTGCCCATGTGAAAATGAAAAAAACTGAGGCTAAAAGAAAATTTTTGTGAAAAAAAAAGTACTTTCTTTTTTTTACGGATCAATTTGTGAAGCACCTGGGGGTTCAAAGTGCTCACTATGCATCTAGATAAGTTCCTTGGGGGGTCTAGTTTCCAAAATTGGATCATTTGTGGGGGAGCTCCAATGTTTAGGCACACAGGGACTCTCCAAATGCGACATGGCAACCGCTAAATATTCCAGCATATTTTCCTTTCAAAAAGTCAAATGGCTCCTTCCCTTCTGGGCCCTGCCGTGCGCCCAAACTGTGGTTTATAACCACATATGAGGTAAGGTCAAAATAGGCTGGGTCATGAAAGGGTTAACTAAGGGGTGATAAAGGGGAGTTAGATTTACTATTTTTGGCTGGATGTCTGTTTTACTTAAATGCACGTATTTTTGGCTTATAATGTTTGTAATTTGATTTGATTACAAATTTTGCATCATTTGCACTTTATTGGCTCATTGTTAATCTGCCTCTTGCTGGCTGCAAAATGAGTTAACTGAGAGCCTGTCAATGAGCTCCTTCTGAAGAGGGAATTTATAACTCTTATCTTACTTTGTCTGAGCACCTCACCTCCTTTCAGGAGTACTGAAGAACAAATAAAAGAGTAATAAACTCTCTTGTCAGATCAAGCTCACTGATGGATTTTCAGTTAACTCGTTCTGCAGCAAGCAACAATCCCCCAATTTGCAGTTCTATTGGATTCCTATTGGTTCTGCTAGGAAACGGCTGCTTAGAAGTTATGTGCACTTTTGCAAACTTTTTAGTTATTTATTTAAAAGCAGCTAAAATAAAAGATCAACTTTGCAAACAGTCTTGGATAATAAAATAAACATTCTCTGGTAGAGAAGTTCTACCCTAGAGAACACAGGTGCACTCGGCCAAGTGTTCCTGTGTATGGCGGAGTTGAGGGAGAAAGCTACGGTATCTAATATGTATGCGGGCCTTTACAGATTGATGTTCTACAAGGGAGGGAAAATCACTGGCCAGGTTATCACCTTCAGTAGGGTCTAAATTCAGAGCTGGCGTACAGGAGAAGCATCTCTTTGTCATAGAGACCTGAGTTTTCATTAACTAATGATTTGTTTTTCTTTTTCTGTGCAGGTCAGTCCAAATTGTCACAGGCCTTCAACAGCTGAGGCTGAGCTGATCTCCCAGCACCCCGTGGGGGAGTATGTATAAGAGAAATGGCCTTATGGCCAGTGTGACGGTCACCTCCCCGACTCCTGAGGTACGACTTCATATTTATCTAGGCACGTTCCTCTTCCATGTGAAAACATTCATACAAGCTTGCTTTGGCATTTGAATGAGCAAAATGCTGCCTGCTGAACCGCAAAACTAAAATGATTTATGAGCTGTATTTATGTTTTTAAGTGCCGTGGGTAGTATTACTTTATTATTAATGTGCTGTATTTATGGCTGTTTACACACATCTCATTTAAGCATTTATTTCCCATGAAACGTGGACTATTTCCCCCGGCCGCCTCTCGATGTTTCACAGCTTTTCAGTGGTCGATCTTACTTGCTCCATCCAATATTCCTTTAGATGTGCTAGTAACTTGTTTTTTTTCTTATGATGTCTAAACTGGTTTATCCAATTGCTTCTTGATGTCATGAAAATATTATACCGCAAAAAAGCTTTTGGAGGTTTTATAACTACCATTCATTTCAGGGTAAACTGGCCATGCATTTGGCAGTGGCCTCCTCTGAAAGAATACCTAAGCTACTTCCAACAGGTGGCGCTATAGAGTACAAGTCCTCTTTGTTTGAAGAGGCAATTTGCATATTAAAATTTCCCAGAGGAGCATTGCACGGCGAATAAGCCTCCTTACCTCGACACGCCAGAGCTGGTATGTCACTCTCCACAAGGAGTAACCTTACCCCCAGACCCCAGTCCAGAGCCTCTCATCTAGCCAAATCAGATCTCTCCTACTTTGCACTGACGAGGACCAACAGTCCGAAACACCGTGTCTGCAAATGGAGATTCTGATTTGGCTTTTATCCTAAGTCATATTACAAGACTCGTTAAAGGGTTGATTGTGACTTGTAGGATCGCTACTTCCAACAGGTGGCGCTATAGAGTACAAGTCCTCTTTGTTTGAAGAGGCAATTTGCATATTAAGCTTTCTAAATAATTATGCTAAGTTGTAGTTCCTGTTTAGCACTGTTCATTCTTGAGGGTCTGAGTTCTGAGACCTCCACCAATCACTCAAACCAAGGGGTAGAAGCAATAAGTGGCCAACCGTTTTGAGATTGACACAAATTTGGATTTTCTCCATTTTCTCCTTCATAGTTTTTAGATCTGTTAATCAGTTGTTCTTATGGTTACTGAAGTACAGTTAGAACCGTTTCATAAAGGTTTTAAAGTTTTATTAACAAATACCGTACATGAAGTTTATGCAAAGACTCAATATTTACAATGTTGATCCTTATCTATCCAGATTTATACCCTTTGCCCTGGCAGGTGGATATCCGCTTCTGGGCCAAATCTTGACTGATGACCGCCTATTCTTACCTAAATAATGCATGGTGTTTATCACAATTTCTGTGATTTTGTTTGTCCGCCCTTTTTTGAGGATTGACCACAGGGGACTTTCCTGGCCATAGACCAACATTTCAATGTATTGTTCACTGAGTCACTTAACTATTACTTTGATTTTATGACATGGTAGAAAAAGCATTGTTCATCACCAAGTTGCTCCTAGATGGATGAGAGAAGTTGCTCTTGTAGGATGTTTAGATCCCATTCTTTATTCATGGCAGTGTTCTTAGGCAAAATTGTGATTGAGCCCCCTGCATGGATGAAAAGCAACCCCATACATGAAAGGTCTCAGGATACTTTACTGTTTTCATGACACAGAACTCATAGTAGCTCTCATCTTTAGACGATCATTCTTCCAGATGACTTAAACAGTCTGAAGGGGGCTTCATCATAGAATATAACTGTACCCCAGTCCTCTGCAGTCCATTCCTTGTACTTCTTGTAATTTTGTCTCATAAAATTCCCTTCAGACTGTCTGAGACATCTGGAAGAATAACTGTCCAAAGAAGAGAAGATTAATGCTGCCATAAGTTCTGTGCCATGCCAACAGTAAAGCATCCTCAGACCAGAGTCTTTGCATAAACAACTGATTTAAAGACCTAGAAACAATAAAGCAGCAAACATTGTGAATCCACAAATTTGTGTGAATATCAAAACTTTTGGCCACTACTGTACATGCAGAGCAGACGGTTTTATGGTACCCGTACTCCACTCTTAGCGTTTCTCCCTCTTCTTTTAAACAGCTTGGAATGGGCCCTCAGGTGCTTGGGCTCAGGTGCAACTGTATCTCTGCACCCCACAGCTGATGAATTTCTTAAAGCATCTCCCAGGCATATGTTGACTACTTTTGGCAATTTGTTCTTTTGCTTTTGTACCGTAACAAGTAAAGGAGGTATCTGCTGCATGCCCCTCTAATGAAAGGTTAAAGGTACTGTCACACTAAACGAGATCGCTAACGAGATCGCTAATAAGTCACTGATTTCATGACGCAGTAGCGATCTCGTTAGCGACTTAGCTGTGTGTGACATGTAGCAGCGATGTGGCCCCTGCTGAGATGTCGTTGATCGCTTATGAACGTTCTGAGCCGTTTTTTGGTCGTTGGTGTCCCGCTGGTGAGCCTGAATCGCTGAGTGTGACACCCTTTATGAACGACTTCACCAGCATCGCAGGTGGGACTAGGTTTTCCCAACGACCGCAGAGGTCGTTATACAGATCGCTGATGAGTTGTGTTTTCCAATCTAACTAGCGATCACATAGCGATCCCACTAGCGATCTCGCCAGGTCGTGTTGTCGTGATCGCTGGTGCGATTGCTAAGTGTGACAGTGCCTTTAGCAAAGATTTAATTTGGCATTTCTGTATTCTTATGTATAGTCAACAGTATTTATGTGTACCCGGACACAAACTTCAGTTAACGTGACCTACTGTAAAAATAAAAAGTTGCAAGCTAACAGGAAAAACATTTTCAGTAATGATAAGAGACAAAGTAGCTTAAAAGTACAGTAAAAGGTTAGAAGAAATCCCATGAGCGCTCAATGCAAAGCCCTTGCTTGCTGCACTGCCAGACTTGCCCAAAAGTTTGTTGACCATTTTCTTTTAATCTGCTCACAACCTTTTCCAAAAATCGGTAAATTAGATGCATCTGTGTTGCTGGTGTACTATGAGTAAATTGTGAAAAATAACAATGACAAGACTAATTATGTGACCAGGAGCTGTAGTCACCCTTGATATTTTTGGCAGCGCCCCAACTGATGAGTTAGACCTCAGGAATGGCTTTTTCTCTTGTTTTGTATGAGGTGATCTTTCTATAATGAAACCGAGCAGTATTAACGTCAATACAGACCAGCTCTGCACATTGTGATAAGTCCCAGAGAGGCCGTGGTGTTCTGCTAGAATTACACAACGCCGTGTACTGTTTTATTAATTACATATAAAATTAAGGAAACGCAGAGATTGTGTTTTTTGCACATAGTCCATGAAGATAATGTCATTGTTTATTGGCTTTTGTATGATCACTTTAAAGGGAACCTGTTACCAGGTTTGTTCCATACGAGATAAGACTTTCAGCCCTGATATACATCAGACTAATACGCTGTTTATAAGCTCAAAATCCGTCCTACATCAAAAGAAAAACCAGGGCAGAGCAATATACTGCAGTGCGCATGCGCCAGGTCTCTTTGATCTTTCCCAGTGCATGCGCACTCCAGTGGATCGGACCGCCCCATAGGTTTGTATAATAAAAGGTGCTTTTCTTTTGTCGCTGGCCGGATTGAGGGCCTATACAGTGGGTATGGAAAGTATTCAGACCCCTTTACAGTTTCCACTCTTTGTTTCATTGCAGCCATTTGGTAAATTCAAAGAAGTTCATTTTTTTCTCATTTATGTACACTCTGCACCCCATCTTGATTGAAAAAAACAGAAATGTAGAAATTTTTGCAAATTTAAAAAAAAATAAACTGAAATATCACATGGTCATAAGTATTCAGATCCTTTGCTCAGACACTCATGTTTATGTCACATGCTGTCTATCTCCTTGTGATCCTACCTTGAGATGGTTCTACTCCTTCATTGGAGTCCAGCTTTGTATAATTAAACTGTTAGGACTTTATTTGTAAAGGCACACACCTGTATATATAAGACCTCACAGCTCACAGTGCATGTCAGACCATGAGGTCAAAGGAACTGGCCAAGGAGCTCAGAGACAGAATTGTGGCAAGGCACATATCTGGCCAAGGTTACAAAAGAATTTTTACAGTACTCATGCTTCCTAAGAGCACAGTGGCCCCCATAATCCTTAAATGGAAGAAGTTTGGGACCACCAGAAGTCTTCCGTCCAGACAAACTGAGCAATCATGGGAGAAGAGCCTTGGTTGAGAGAGATAAAAAAGAACTCCAAGATCACTGTGGCTGAGCTCCACAGATTCATTAGGGAGATGGGAGAAAGTTCCACAAAGTCAACTATCATTGCAGCCCTCTACCAGTCGGGCCTTTATGGCAGAGTGACCCAAGGGAAGCCTCTCCTCAGTGCCAGACATAAGAAAGCCCGCATAGAGTTTGCTAAAAAACACATGAAGGATTCCCAGACTATGAGAAATAAGATTCTCTGGTCTGATGAGACAAAGATAGAACTTTTTGGTGATAATTCTAAGTGGTATGTGTGGAGAAAACCAGGCACTGCTCATCACCTGTCCAATACAATCCCAACAGTGAAACATGGTGGTGGCTGCATCATGCTATGGGGGTGTTTTTCCACTGCAGGGACTGGACGGCTGGTTGCAGTTGAAGGAAACATGAATGCGGCCAAGTACAGAGATATCTTGGATGAAAACCTCTTAGAGTGCTCTGGTCTTCAGACTTGGTCGAAGGTTGCATTATTCCCAATAAGACTCATGGCTGTACTAGCTCAAAAGGGTGCTTTTAGTTAATACTGAGCAAAGGGTCTGAATACTTATGACCATGTGATATTTCAGTTTTTCTTTTTTAATTTGCAAAAATGTCTACATTTCTGGTTTTTTTTTCAGTCAACATAGGGTGCAGATTGTACATTAATGAGAAAAAAAATTAACTTTTTTGAATTTACCAAATGGCTACAATGAAACAAAGAGTGAGAAATTTAAGGGGGTCTGAATACTTGCCGTACCCATTGTATATACAGCATATTGGTATGCTGTGTGTCTGGGCTGAAAGGTACTTGTCTTATCTCATATGGGACAAACCGGGTGACCGGTTCTCTTTTAAGTATGTTTGCGACACCACACATGTTGAAGAACTTACGAGTTCCAGTAATCTGACCCCGCGCAGCTATACAAATTCACAATTTTTACGACATAATAGTAAAAATTACTTGACATATTTGAAAGCACATAATTTCTTATGTTTCACTCAAACACCATCTGAAAACTCAAGAATGAGTGTTGCAATGGAAATTTGCCACACATGGGGTCCAATACAGCATCAGTGCTTGATTGGGAGTTTGACCCACTAATGTACAGTGTCCGCAGAACCAGATGAATTGTAGATTTGCAACTTAGCCTTCTATACAGACGAATAAAGGGCACATGGACACCAGAGAGGGGTACAGAGAATGCGTCTGTACGAGAATCTCCGTATTAGGAGAACTTGAGATGTCTATATATTGCATTTGATGCCAGAATGACTGCAGGAAATGTCTGGCTAACTGCAAGATGAAGTTTGCAGCAGGATCGGGGTTTCTCGGATGAATTGTTTTACGAGAGAATACCTTTTTAAGTTTTGGGGGAAAAATGAGTGATAACACTGCTTTTTTCTCATTATTAATATTAATAGATCCTCCATCCGTCAGAACTTGACACATTTAGTTTTATCCCATCGGCATCAGTCATGCCATGATGGGTGCTAATAGCTGTTAGATTTGACAGTTGCCACGTTGAAGCCATTCAAAGGCTTCCATCACACTATATATTACAGCGAAGTGTAAAAAAAAAATAAAAAACATTTGTTATTGCTGCCCACACTATTAAGATAACTGAATATTTGTCTCATATGGTGAACACTAAAGTGAAAAAGAAATCGAGATGGCAAAATCTCTGTATTTTGGTCATGTCCCATCACCAAAAAAATAATGGTAAATAGAAATCAGTAGGTTGTATGGACTTCAAAATGGTGATAAAATGATAACCGAAAATAAAGTTATGGCTTTCAGAATTTGGCAAGTGAAGCACAGTTTCTTAAAATTTTTTTTTTTAGATATTGTGACAGGGTCACTGGCGCCGTACGTGAGAGGAGATATGTGTCACAAAGATTGCTTTCCTGCGTGATGTGTAAGCCATAAGTTTCCCTCCAGCATGATATGTGCTGAGTGCAATCCAGTAGCTTTATGGGTCTGGCTTTTATGGTTGGTAGGTCAGGGATGGGCGGGATGCCTACACACCATATCTCCACCTCCAGGGTGTGGCTGGAGGGAGGTAAATGTCCAGCCATTTTTTTTTTCTTGGTCTGTGTTGTGTGGAGAAAGGAAGCCTCCTGACTGAAGGTCCTGCGAGAGCTGCCATATGTGTTGTCCCAGAAGGCAGAAGCCGCACTGGGAAGAACTTTATATGAACTTTTTACTTTCATTTTGAGCCGGAAAGGCTGTTTTTTGTTACCAGTTTGAGCTTTTTGGTTTGACACAATAAACCTCCCAGAGACTTTAACCAAATCTGTTCCTGTGTCTACATCGGGGAGCTTATTTTTCCTCGCAGATTTGAATCGGTTTCAAGTCCATAGTCATGTCAATTCTTTCAGGGTTTTTGCAGCATATTTCACCTGTTCTAATAAATTGCAAATATGCGCATTTTTTATGCAGCTTTTTTCATGACAAGAGACTTGTCTTTGATGTAGAATTATTGGCTAGAATAGAATTTGTGTTGGTATTTTTCCTCTTTCATGGTAGACTACTGGTTAGCCAATAAAGGTATCACTCTAAGAATAACTCTTGTCATAATTGGACGGAAAAGTATTCATATGGTAGACTATTGTAATTTCTCTCATATCTGTTTCTGGCTTTTCCTCATTTAGATGTACTTTTCTGCTATTCTTACTGACGTGGTTGGAAATGTACGAAGTTGTTAGCTGAAAACTTTTGATACTTTTGACATCGTAATGAGGGATTTTGCATGAAGGTTACAGCTCAGAGCCAAAGTTTGTGGTCAGGTCAGGAGAGCCGGCAAAATGATAATTTTTCCATGGATTCTCAATTTGTTACCTCCTGTTTTTGGCAAGACACAAGCAACAAAACCAAAAGCTGATGAATATTAAAGACTTGAGCATTGAAAAGGGTCTACTATTCAGGCCAAAGACAACAGCCCAGGTCTTCAATTATTACCAGCAGCCATTTATCACAGCTAGTTCCAAGGATTGCAGGAGCAGAGGTCTTGTACTTAAGTAAAAGCTATTTGTGTCTGCGGGAAAAAATATTTCTTTTAAGTTAACTAAAGGCTTCATGGGTGGAAATATTATTTTCCATTGTTAGAAAATCTCTCAAGTATCTTCTATGTAGAAGGAGAAACTCCTGATATTATGAAATCATTAAAACGCAACAACTGAGCGCGCACAATACCTGGTAGCTCCTATCGCTGTTGTTTAACCATTTAAATGCCACGGTAAATAAATCTCTGATAGTGACATTTAAATGGTCTGATTACTGGTGTGTGCAGGCATCTCTGATGCCAAATGGATTATGATGGCAGCTGGGGTAACTATTGAAGGCCCCATCGTTGTAATCTTTTCCTCCTATGAGGTCCAGCCTATGAACATAAGTTTTTGCTATATACTGAAATACAGCAGTATAAAGAGCAAACAGTGTCTGAAAAAACATCCAGAGCTAAAATATCTCAGTTGTCCAGGGGGAAGTAAAGCAAACTTTGACCATTTTATCGTTAAACCTGTGAATGACCCAAATTTCTCATTTGTGTTCATTATAATTGTAAGTGAAATATTAGCGTTATTACTGAATAATAACAGGTTGTAGCGCCCGCGTCCCTGCCTGCTGCCAGACAGGGACGTCGCTCTCCTCACCTGCGCTCAGCGTCCTCAGTGCTCCCAGCCTCCTCTGCGCCTCTGGCATCCTCGGCGCCCTCCTTCCGCCCTGCTGGTCCCGCGCGCTCCTTCCCTGCTACTGGCCTTAGGGCACGCGCCCGCACCCTCCCCCGCTCTTAAAGGAGCCGCGCGCATTTTCCAAATCAGTCTCCAGCCAATGCTGGAGGACTCCACCCTATATTAAGGGCTTCCTCCTTAATGTAGGTGCCCGAGCAATGTTGTTCCTGTGCAGTCTAACTCTGTTTCAGCCTTCAGCTCCTGATTCCAGTTACCTGCCTGTTACCTGTCGGCTTGCCTGTCTGCCATCCGTCTGCAGTTCCATCCAGAGGTTCGGACGTCATCTGCAGAGATCCCGGCTCTTGCCTGCTCACCTAGGAGCGATCATCTGCCATCCGACTGCAGCTCCATCCGGAGGTTCGGACATCATCTGCAGAGATCCCCGGCTCTTGCCTGCTCACCTGGGAGCGATCATCTGCCATCCGACTGCAGCTCCATCCGGAAGTTCGGACATCATCTGCAGAGATCCCCGGCTCTTGCCTGCTCACCTGGGAGCGATCATCTGCCATCCGACTGCAGCCTACCTGGAGGCTCCACCATATCAGGTCGTATATACCTGCCTGTCTAGAGACTGCCTGGTCACTTGCCGTGACAACCTGCCTGTCTAGAGACTGCCTGGTCACTTGCCGTGACAACCTGCCTGTCCAGAGATTGCCTGGTCACTTGCCGTGACAACCTGCCTGTCCAGAGACTGCCTGGTCACTTGCCGTGACAACCTGCCTGTCCCAGAGACTGCCTGGTCACTTGCCGTGACAACCTGCCTGTCCCAGAGACTGCCTTGGTCACTTGCTGTGACAACCTGCCTGTCCCAGAGACTGCCTTGGTCACTTGCCGTGACAACCTGCCTGTCCAGAGTCTGCCTGGTCACTTGCCGTGACAACCTGCCTGTCCCAGAGACTGCCTTGGTCACTTGCCGTGACAACCTGCCTGTCCCAGAGACTGCCTTGGTCACTTGCCGTGACAACCTGCCTGTCCTAGAGACTGCCTTGGTCACTTGCCGTGACAACCTGCCTGTCCAGAGACTGCCTCGGTTACTTGCCGTTACAGCCTGCCTGCCCAGAGACTTCCTTGGTCACTTGCTGTGACAAACCTGCCTGTCCAGAAACTACCTACATCTCCTACCGTGAATCCCTGCCCTTTTCCTAGGTGCCACCCGCTCTCTTACAAGTAAACTCTCTTGTATAATAAAGCTTTGTGGTTCCACCAACCTGACCTGTCTCGTCAGTAGTTCCACCCACCAGACCCATTAGTTTGCTCGGGCCATGGAACCCGGTGGCACCCAAACCCCTTCACTCCCGGAACTGTGTCATGAGCTGTCTCGCCTGAGGTCTCAACAGGAGGCCATCCTGGGTCACCTGCGGAACGTCAATTCCCGTCTGGACACTCTGAATTCATCACCAGCAACCATCGCTGGAGCCATGACTCATAATCCGTCAGTCCCGCTGATTCCCAATTCCGTGGTTTCCATTCCCGGACCCCGACTGTCAGCTCCTCCTAGGTTTGGAGGCGATCCTGCTCTGGCTCGGGGTTTCATTAATCTGTGCACCCTGCATTTTGAACTCCTGGCACACCAGTTTAACTCTGACCGGGCCAAAGTTGCCTTCATCATGTCCCATCTCACCGGAGAGGCCCTGGCCTGGCTTAACCCTCTCTGGGAGAGAGAGGATCCTCTGGTGTCTGACCTGCCTGCGTTTCTCTCGGCCTTCCGGAAGGTATTCGACGAACCTGGACGGAAGACTTCCTCTGCATCATCTCTGCTGCGTCTCCGTCAGGAGAGTCTCACCGTTGGTCAATATGCCATACGGTTCCGGACTTTAGCCTCAGAACTAGCTTGGGACAATGAAGCTTTAATTTCGGTCTTCTGGGAGGGTCTGTCCGACCGTATTAAAGACGAACTTGCCGGTCGGGACGTTCCAACCTCTCTAGATGATTTAATAAATCTTGCCAATCGAATTGATCTACGGTTCCAGGAACGAGCCAAAGAGATCACCCGTAAAAAAGAATTTTCCCATCTTGCACCCTCGTGTCAGAGATCTATAACCTCTTCCGTTTCTCCTCAGGTGCACACTGCTGAGCCTATGCAGGTCGACCAGACCAAGATGGTCAGAGCCCGCCGGGACTCACGCCGTGCCGAGAAAAGTTGCTTCTACTGCGGCAGTAAGGAGCACTGGATCCAAACCTGTCCGGAGAAGTCGGGAAACGCCTGTGTCTAGGTTCGCTCGGAGAGGTCAATCTAGACAAAAATAAATCCTCTTCATCCCTGCTGCTGTCGGTTTCAATTCTGATCGGTAAGAACCGCCACTTCGAAATGGCCCAACTTGATTCTGGAGCAGCTGGGAATCTCGTGTCACAGGCTCTAGTAGAGAAGTATCACATTCCCACCAAACCTCTTGTTGAACCTGTATCTGTTGCTGCTGTGGATGGGGGCCTCCTACCTCGTCCCATCCGACTTATCACCGAAGTCATAACCCTGCAGGTGGGAATGTTGCATTCTGAGAGCATCTCGTTTCATGTTTTACCCGGACTCTCTCATGCTTTCTTACTAGGTCTGCCTTGGCTCCAAAAACATGCACCTGTGCTCGACTGGCAGAATGGAGAGGTTCTTCGCTGGGGACAGGACTGTCATAAAACGTGTCTGGTGCCTGTTCACCCTGTCTATTCTTCTCCTACACCTGCTAATCTACCTGGACTCCCGATTCCATATTGGTCATTTGCTGATGTCTTCAATAAAAAGGAAGCAGAGACATTACCCCCGCATAGACCATATGATTGCCCGATTGACCTGTTGCCCGGTGCTACGCCTCCCCGTGGGCGTATTTACCCGTTGTCTGCTGCTGAGACCAGGTCGATGTCCGAATATATCGAGGAGAACTTAGCAAAGGGATTTATCCGGAAATCTACCTCCCCAGCGGGAGCAGGTTTCTTCTTCGTTAAAAAGAAAGACTGATCTCTCCGTCCCTGTATTGACTACAGAGGCCTAAATTCGATCACGGTGAAGAATAAGTACCCTCTTCCGCTCATTCCAGAACTGTTTGATCGTCTTAGAGGGGCTAGAGTCTTCACCAAACTAGATCTTCGTGGAGCATACAACCTGGTTCGTATCCGTCGAGGAGATGAATGGAAGACGGCATTCAACACCCGGGACGGCCACTACGAGTACTTGGTGATGCCCTTTGGTCTCTGTAATGCTCCAGCAGTCTTTCAGGAGTTGGTCAACGACATCTTCCGGGACCTCCTCTATTCCTGCGTTGTGGTGTACCTTGACGACATCTTGGTCTTCTCTCCGGATCTTCAGTCTCACCGGAGGGATGTTCGTCAGGTTCTGCTCAGGCTCAGGCAGAATCACCTCTTCGCCAAATATGAGAAGTGCCTCTTTGAGCAGACATCGCTTCCGTTTCTGGGCTACATCATTTCTCAGACAGGCCTACGAATGGATCCGGAGAAATTGTCTGCCATCGAGAAGTGGCCCCGACCGGAGGGGTTGAAGGCCATTCAGCGGTTCCTGGGATTCGCCAACTATTACCGTTTCTTCATACCGCACTTCTCTTCCAGGACTGCTCCAATCTCAGCGCTCACTCGCAAGGATGCTAACCCCAAACAGTGGACGACCGAAGCAGAGGAGGCCTTCCTTTCTCTGAAACAGGCCTTCTCTTCCGCTCCAGTGCTGCATCGCCCGGATGGCAACAAGCAGTTCTTCCTGGAGGTGGACGCTTCCTCTGCTGGAGCCGGAGCGGTTCTTACCCAAAAATCGCCATCCGGGAGGATGGTGTCCTGCGGTTTCTTCTCCAAACTCTTCTCCTCCTCCGAGCGCAACTACTCCATAGGAGATCGAGAGTTATTGGCCATTAAGTTGGCATTGGAGGAGTGGCGTTACCTACTCGAAGGGGCTCTTCATCCGGTAATCATCTACACGGACCACAAAAATCTGGCATACCTCCAGCAGGCACAGAGACTTAATCCTCGCCAAGCCCGGTGGTCCTTGTTTTTTGCCCGCTTCGATTTTCTTTTGCATTTTCGCCCAGCTGACAAAAACGTCAAGGCGGATGCCTTGTCTCGGTCTTTCCTGGTGTCGGATCTCGAAGATGAGCCTAAACATATCATCGATCCCGCCAGAGTGATGCAGGTGGCTCCCGTGAGTCTAAATCGTCTCCCTCCTGGTAAGACGTTCGTATCAGAAACCGATCGGAAGAGAATCCTACATTGGGGTCACTCGTCTAAACTCGCTGGCCACGCTGGTCAAAAAAAGACCCTCCAACTCATTACCCGGCATTATTGGTGGCCTACCCTGCACAAAGACGTAATAGACTTTGTTTCTGCCTGTGTTTCCTGTGCCCGCAACAAAGTTCCGAGACACCTGCCTACCGGCCGTCTTCTACCGCTTCCTGTACCCGCTGCCCCCTGGCAGCATATAGCCATGGACTTCATAACAGATCTGCCCGTCTCTGCCGGTTGTACGGTCATTTGGGTGGTCGCTGACCGCTTTTCCAAGATGGCTCACTTCATTCCTCTGCCAGGTCTTCCGTCTGCACCCGAGTTGGCTAAAGACTTTATCCGCCACATCTTCCGTCTTCATGGTCTGCCTCGTCACATTGTGTCGGATCGTGGGGTTCAGTTCACCTCACGTTTCTGGAGAGCCACTTGTAAGTTGCTAGACGTCACCCTGGATTTTTCCTCCGCTTACCACCCACAGTCCAATGGACAAGTTGAACGAATAAATCAGAATTTGACCAGTTATCTTCGACACTTCGTTAATGCCCACCATTCTGACTGGGTGGAGCTCCTGCCTTGGGCCGAATTCTCCTACAATAATCATGAGAGCGAATCTTCCACCAAGTCTCCGTTTTTTGTAGTCTTCGGTCAGCACCCTCGGATCCCTGTCCCTGTTTCCATCTCTGTGGACAATCCAGCTGCGGAATCTCTGGTTAGAGAATTCTCCTCCATCTGGGAGAGTACCCGGTCCGCACTCATTCAGTCATCCGAGCGCATGAAAAGACATGCTGACAAAAAACGTCTGGATCCTCCTCAATTCCGTCCTGGGACAAAGTCTGGCTTTCGTCCAAATATGTTCGACTCAAAATTCCGTCCTACAAGTTAGGTCCTCGGTTCATCGGTCCTTTTGAGATCATCAGTCAGATCAATCCGGTGTCCTATAAATTGAAACTCCCGGCCAATTTGAGAATTCCTAATTCTTTTCATGTATCTCTCCTCAAACCTGTGGTTCTTAACTCTTTTTTTAAGTCTACAGGTACACCTCCTGCTCCAGTGTCTGCTGATGATGAATTTGAGGTAGAGAACATTCTGGCCACAAAAAGGGTAGGAAGAAAGACTTATTTTTTGGTGGATTAGAAGGGGTTTGGTCCTGAGGAGAGAACCTGGGAGCCTCGGGAGAACATCCATGCCCCTCTTATCCTAGCTAAATTTCTTTCTGGCCTAAAGAAGGGGGGGCCTAGAGGGGGGGGTACTGTAGCTCCCGCGTCCCTGCCTGCTGCCAGACAGGGACGTCGCTCTCCTCACCTGCGCTCAGCGTCCTCAGTGCTCCCAGCCTCCTCTGCGCCTCTGGCATCCTCGGCGCCCTCCTTCCGCCCTGCTGGTCCCGCGCGCTCCTTCCCTGCTACTGGCCTTAGGGCGCGCGCCCGCACCCTCCCCCGCTCTTAAAGGAGCCGCGCGCATTTTCCAAATCAGTCTCCAGCCAATGCTGGAGGACTCCACCCTATATTAAGGGCTTCCTCCTTAATGTAGGTGCCCGAGCAATGTTGTTCCTGTGCAGTCTAACTCTGTTTCAGCCTTCTGCTCCTGATTCCAGTTACCTGCCTGTTACCTGTCGGCTTGCCTGTCTGCCATCCGTCTGCAGTTCCATCCAGAGGTTCGGACGTCATCTGCAGAGATCCCGGCTCTTGCCTGCTCACCTAGGAGCGATCATCTGCCATCCGACTGCAGCTCCATCCGGAGGTTCGGACATCATCTGCAGAGATCCCGGCTCTTGCCTGCTCACCTGGGAGCGATCATCTGCCATCCGACTGCAGCTCCATCCGGAAGTTCGGACATCATCTGCAGAGATCCCCGGCTCTTGCCTGCTCACCTGGGAGCGATCATCTGCCATCCGACTGCAGCCTACCTGGAGGCTCCACCATATCAGGTCGTATATACCTGCCTGTCTAGAGACTGCCTGGTCACTTGCCGTGACAACCTGCCTGTCTAGAGACTGCCTGGTCACTTGCCGTGACAACCTGCCTGTCCAGAGATTGCCTGGTCACTTGCCGTGACAACCTGCCTGTCCAGAGACTGCCTGGTCACTTGCCGTGACAACCTGCCTGTCCCAGAGACTGCCTGGTCACTTGCCGTGACAACCTGCCTGTCCCAGAGACTGCCTTGGTCACTTGCCGTGACAACCTGCCTGTCCCAGAGACTGCCTTGGTCACTTGCCGTGACAACCTGCCTGTCCAGAGTCTGCCTGGTCACTTGCCGTGACAACCTGCCTGTACCAGAGACTGCCTTGGTCACTTGCCGTGACAACCTGCCTGTCCCAGAGACTGCCTTGGTCACTTGCCGTGACAACCTGCCTGTCCTAGAGACTGCCTTGGTCACTTGCCGTGACAACCTGCCTGTCCAGAGACTGCCTCGGTTACTTGCCGTTACAGCCTGCCTGCCCAGAGACTTCCTTGGTCACTTGCTGTGACAAACCTGCCTGTCCAGAAACTACCTACATCTCCTACCGTGAATCCCTGCCCTTTTCCTAGGTGCCACCCGCTCTCTTACAAGTAAACTCTCTTGTATAATAAAGCTTTGTGGTTCCACCAACCTGACCTGTCTCGTCAGTAGTTCCACCCACCAGACCCGTTACACAGGTCTTCAGCATATAATATACGGTAATACTTTCCTCTTTATTTCCAAATGTAAACACCTCTATCTCTGGGTGCTGTCTAATAATACAGGTTAATGGTTCTGTTGCAAGAGTAAAGAGCAGTGGGCACAGAGGGCAGCTCTGCGTGGTACCCCTATATAACTCAAGACGATCAGATATAGCCTCATTGGCCCTTACTCTAGACATAGGTGCCTTTTATAGTAACATAATCCACAAAATAAAATTATATAAAATTATCCATTACTTTTAGTACCGCCCAGATGTATACCCCACTCCACATTATCAAAGCCAATAGTAGCGTCAGGAGAGAGAATAGCTTTATTACTTCGATCAACCTGAACCTCATGTAGATTTAGGAATACCATACGTATACTAATGGCTGTTGATTTCAAGGGCGTGAAGCCAGCATGGTCAGAGTGAATTACAGAGGTAATCACTGTACTCAGACATGTTGCAAGGATTTTGGCTAGGATCTTTACATCTGTAGTCAATCACCATATAGGTCTTCGAGAATCTGGTAGTTCCTTGTCTTTTCCCTCTTTAGGTAGCAATTATGGGCTTGTATAAAGATCATGGAAGATCCTCAGATGCAAACACATTGTTAATCATTTCCAAATAATGCTTTAGTGATTCCCCCTCAAAAAGCTTATAGACTTGGAAGGCTGTCTGACCCAGGGGCCTTTTCGTTCTACATTTCTAATGAAATGGGCATACCTAGATATTCTTTATATTATCTCACAAAGAAGGAAGTCTTATCCCTGCCAAATACCTCAAAAGTTCCTCCTGCAAGTAATTAACCCTAGAGGAGTATAAATTAGTGTAGAAACTGTGTAAAATCTGCAATACTGTCACAGGGTTACGGCGACAGTGTGGAGCCAAAAGACCACAGCGTCTGATTTGCTCGTACTCCGACGCTGAGAAGAAGCACTTCTCTTTCATTTTAAAAGTGTTGTTATTTCTTCAGGCAGAACAGGGGTTAATCGTCCATGTTGGAAATCTCTGTGCTCACAGCTGAGCTCGGATAGCCACTCCTTTCCCCTTTATAATCTGGGCTCTGTTACAAATCCTTGTCAGAGCAAGCATTTGCTGCATGGCTAACGGAGGGAGAGGAGTTCACATGAGAAGGAGAGTTGGAGGAGTTATCAGTGACTGTTGCTTGGTTTGTATGTGTGGTAATTCCTTATCTATTTTGGTTTATTCCCCTACCTCCATGCCCCAGTGCATTCCTCTGTTATATGTGAGTGAATATTTTGTATGTCTGGAGTTTCCTGTTAACCCTTGTTTGTGTTGTCTTGTTTTGTGTTGTCTTTGTTTTGTTGGTGTATTACGGTGCACAGTATCATAGCACCCCTCTTCCCTGGGTGGGGGAAGAGAACAGAAGGAGGACTAACTCAGGAGATAAGGCAAGGACAGAGGCCTCGGCATCTTCACCTTCAGAAGTATCACGGGGAGTAGGGCGAGCTAGGGTGTCCCTAGTGTTAGGGACAGGGAAGGAGCCCCTAGTCCCGGGTCACCCGACATCTGTGTCGTGACAAATACTTTAGGAATTTCAGTGTTAAAATTTTCCTCCCCATAATTTAGTTGGTAAGTAAAAGCATTCTCTCTCTGAGCTTGCGCCAGTTTCAGCTTCCTCATAAAACATTTGTTTATTTTCTGCTGTTCCAGTTGGAATGTTCATCATTTTTTTGAGCCTCTTTTCACTGCATCTTATTTTCAAGTCAATTATTTTGAATAAGCGTTAATTCAGGCTCTTGTACTCTATCATCCAGCCTCTCTCCTTTTTTCCGGGAATTACCTTTTGCTGGCTTTATTTCTTTTGCTCAAAAAGGCCTTCATAGCATTACAAACCACACTAATGAGTTAGAGCACAGTTTAATATCACTAGCCTCCTTTTTAACATGTTATCATCAGTAAGTTTGAGCTAAAATGGATTGTTTCCAAATCGAGGAATGCTTGGCTCTTATGAGGTCCCCATGTATTTTGAATAATATAGGCGAAAGGTCCGATAGGGACCTAGGAGAGTATTCAATATTTGATAAAAACTGTACCATAACATTACAGAGAACCATATTAATTCTAGAAAGGGACTGGTATGTCGATGAAGCACATGAGCAAACCCTTGAGGTGGGATGCCTTTCCCTCCAGACATCCACTAGACCGAACTTATTAATAAGGCGACCAAAATGAAAAACCGTATCGTCCCCTCCAGGAAATGTATCTTTGCAAATATTATTAAAGTCTCCTATTATAATTAAAGGAATATCTGGCCAGCCAACAATTTTTGCTATTATGTTTTTAAGCGGGATGCTGGAGTATGGAGGAGTGACACAGATCATTACAAAAATACATTCAAAGTGGGGTGTTGAACATCGGCCTCCAAAAAACCTGCCCTGATCATCTCTACAGGAGTCTATATATATATATATATATATATATATATATATATATATATATATATATACTTACCTACACGCAACCTTCGATCCTCACAAGATCTCCTTCTCTACTCCCCTCTTATCTCTTCTTTCCACAACCGTATACAAGACTTCTCCCATGCTTCCCTTATACTCTGGAACTCTCAACCCCAATACATCAGGCTTCCTACCACGGAAACCCTCAAAAGGAACCTGAAGACCCACCTCTTCCGACAAGCCTACAACCTGCAGTGATCCTCAGTCTGCTGATCCTCAGTCACTGAGGATCATCTAGTGCAGTGATTGCGAACCTTTCTGAGACCGAGTGCCCAAACTGCACCTAAAACCCAATTATTTAAGCACGGGGATGAATGGAAGACGGCATTTAATACCCCTGAAGGGCATTTTGAGTACCTTGTGATGCCCTTTGGGCTCACTAATGCTCCTTCTGTCTTCCAGTCCTTCATGAATGACATTTTCAGGGATTTTGTGGATAAATTTCTGATTGTTTATTTGGATGATATCTTGATTTTTTCCAATGACTGGGACTCTCATGTAAAACATGTTCGGACTGTGTTCCAGATTTTGAGAGAGAATGCTCTGTATGTGAAGGGATCAAAGTGTCTTTTTGGCGTTCAGAGGATCTCATTTCTGGGATTCATTTTGTCCCCATCTGTTATTGAAATGTACCCGGTCAAAGTTCAGGCCATCTGTGATTGGGTCCAACCTACTTCATTAAAGGCTCTTCAAAGATTCTTGGGTTTTGCCAATTTTTATCGTAAATTTATTGGTAATTTCTCTGTTATTGTTAAACCATTAACTGATTTGACCAAGAAGGGTTCTGATGTGGTGAATTGGCCTCCTGAGGCAGTCTCTGCATTTCAGGAACTTAAGCAGAGATTCACTTCTGCTCCTGTTCTACGGCAGCCTGATGTTTCTCTACCATTTCAGGTGGAGGTTGATGCCTCTGAAATTGGGGCAGGTGCCGTTTTGTCCCAAAGAGATCCAGAGACCTCTAAAAGTAACCCTTGTGCCTTTTTCTCTCGAAAATTTTCTCCCACTGAACGTAATTATGACGTGGGTAATCGGGAGTTATTAGCCATGAAGTGGGCTTTTGAAGAGTGGAGACATTGGCTGGAGGGAGCCAAACATCGGGTGGTGGTCCTTACGGACCATAAGAATCTAGTTTATCTGGAATCTGCCAAGCGACTTAATCCTAGACAGGCCAGGTGGGCCTTGTTTTTCACACGTTTTAATTTTGTGGTTTCATTTCTTCCTGGCACTAAAAATGTTAAGGCGGATGCCCTCTCGAGGAGTTTCCTGGCGGACTCTCCTGAGTTATCTGATCCTTCTGTTATTTTGAAAGAGGGTGTAGTTCTTTCCGCCATCTCGCCCAATTTGAGACTTGCTCTGGAGGGGTGTCAGGAGGATAAGCCCGAGCGCTGCCCTGTTGGGAAATTTTGTCCCAGACCAGTGGAAAAAGGGTGTAATGTCTGAGATTCATTGTTCCACGTTGGCCGGTCATCCCGGAATTTTTGGTACCAGAGACTTGGTTAGTCGGTCCTTTTGGTGGTCTACCTTGTCTCGTGATGTCAGGGAGTTTGTGCAGTCCTGCAGGACTTGCTCTCGCTCCAAGCCTTGCTCTCGTTCTAGTGGTTTGTTGATGCCATTACCTGTGCCCAAGAGACCCTGGACCCATATCTCTATGGATTTCATTTCCGACCTCCCTGTTTCTCAGAGAATGACCGTCATCTGGGTGATTTGCGATAGGTTTTCCAAGATGATACATCTTGTGCCATTACCTAAGTTGCCTTCCTCCTCTGAATTGGTGCCTTTGTTCCTTCAGCACGTGGTTCGTTTACACGGCATTCCTGAGAACATTGTGTCTGACAGAGGAGAACAGTTTGTTTCCAGATTTTGGAGGACCTTTTGTTCTAAAATTGGTGTTCAATTGTCTTTCTCCTCGGCGTTTCATCCTCAGACCAATGGTCAAACTGAGAGAACAAACCAGACATTAGAGACTTATCTAAGATGCTTTGTGTCTGCTGATCAGGATGACTGGGTCTCTTTTTTGCCTTTGGCTGAGTTTGCTCTTAATAATAGGGCTAGCTCTGCCACTTTGATGTCTCCATTTTTCTGTAATTCTGGGTTTCACCCTCGATTTTCTTCAGGACAGACGGAGGCTTCTGTCTGTCCAGGTGTTGACTCTGTTGTGGAGCGTATGCAACAGATTTGGGACCAGGTAGTGGAGAGGTTGTCCCTCTCTCAGGAGAGGGCCCAGCGGTTTGCTAACCGGCATAGGACTGATGGTCCTCGGTTTAAAGTGGGGGACTTGGTCTGGTTGTCCTCAAGAAATATTCCTATGAGAGTGGCGATTCCTAAATTTAAGCCTAGGTTCATTGGACCTTATAAGATCATGGAGATTCTTAATCCTGTTTCTTTTCGTTTGCTTCTTCCAGGGACATTTAAGATCCATAATGTGTTCCACAAGTCCTTGTTGAAGAGGTTTGTTGAGCCAGTGGTTCCTACTACTGTGCCTCCTGACCCTGTTTTGGTTGAGGGCAATCTGGAGTATGTGGTTGAGAAAATATTGAATTCTCGTTTTTCTAGACGGAAACTCCAGTATTTGGTTAAATGGAGAGGTTATGGTCAGGAAGACAATTCTTGGGTGTTTGCTTCGGACATCCATGCTAGGAGACTCATCCGTGCGTATCATAGAACTCATCCTGACCGACCTGGTTGCTCAAATGAGGGTTCGGTGACCCCTCCTCAAAGGGGGGGTACTGTTGTGAATAGGCTGGAAATGAGTTCTGAGCAGAAGCTCCCTCTGGTGGTTACAAACGGTACTGGACTGTCCAGTGAAGATTGTGAGGATTGGGAATCAGGTGTTACTGACTGGTCTTATATAAGGGAGTCGCCTTCCCATCAGGGTTGCCGGTGATCAATTGTTCTGGTCTCAATCCTTGATTCCTGTTTCCTTGGTAGCCTGCTGTGTCGTGTCTGAATCTCCTGCTAACAGATAAGACATTTTCTTCTTTTTGTGCTTGATTTTTGCATTTTGTCCTGCACTTCTGTGGGGGCCTTCAGGGTCCCCTCTGGGGGCTTTTGCCTCTCAGTTCAGTTCAGCCACTGTTGTTTGTACATTTGCTTTTTCCATTTTTTTCAGTGGCTGCTGTTTTGTTTTTG
>JARQOD010000008.1:125737623-125814666 GCA_033576555.1 Oophaga sylvatica
CGTCTGTTTGCTCGTACTCCCGCTGAAAAAGAAGCCTTCTCTTTCATTTTAAAAAAAGTGTTGTTATTTCTTCAGCAGAACAGGTTAATCGTCATTTTGGAAATCTCTGTCACGTACCGGGATAGCCACCCCTTTCCCCCTTTTTAAAATCGGGGCTTTTTACAAATCCTTGTCAAGAAAGCTTTTGCTGCATGGAAGGGAGGGAAGGATTCACATAAAGGAATTTGGGGATTACTGACGTTGTTTGGTTTTTGTATTGTGGAAAATTCCTTATCTTTTGGTTTTTTCCCCCTACCTCCATGCCCCATGCTTTCCTCGTTAAGTGAGTAAATTTTTATGCTGGATTTTCCTTTAACCCTTTTTGGTTGCTTTTTTTGTTTTGCCTTTTTTTTGTTGGTATTACGGGCACAGTATCATACACCCCTCTTCCCGGGGGGGGAAAAACAAAGGGGGACAACTCGGGAGATAAGCAAGGAAGGGGCCTGGGCATTTTCACCTTCAGAATACACGGGAGTAGGCAGCTGGGTGCCCCTAGTTAGGGAGGGGAAGGGAGCCCAGTCCCGGCCCCCACATCTTTTCTGACAAATATTTTTTGGAATTTCAGTGTTAAAATTTTCCCCCCATAATTTAGTTGGAAAGAAAAGCATTCTCTCTCTGAGCTTGCCCCCATTTCACTTCCTCATAAAACATTTGTTTTTTTTTCTGCTGTTCCTTAAATTTTATCATTTTTTTGAGCCTCTTTTCACGCATCTTATTTTCAAATCAATTATTTTTAATAAAATTTAAATTTAGCCTTTTACTCTTCATCCACCCTCTCTCCTTTTTTTTTTGGAATTACCTTTTCTGGCTTTATTTCTTTGCTCAAAAAACCTCTAGCATTTCAAACCACACAATATTAGAGCACAGTTTAATATCACTACCTCCTTTTTAACTTTATCACATAAGTTTGACAAAATGTTGTTTCCAAATCGAGGAATGCTTGCTCTTATGAGGGCCCCTGTATTTGAATAATTAGGCGAAAGGGCCGATAGGGGCCTAGGAAATATTCAATAATTTTAAAAAAAACTGTACCATAACATTACAGAGAACCCTATAATTCTAGAAAGGGACTGTATGTCGATAACACATGGGAAACCCTTTAGGTGGGGTGCCTTTCCTCCAGACATCCCCTAGACCGAACTTTTTTTTAATAAGGCGACCAAAAGAAAAAACCCATCGCCCTCCAAAATGTATCTTTCAATATTTTTAAAGCCCTATTATAATTAAAGGAATATCTGGCCGCCAACAATTTTTGCTAAAGTTTTTAAGCGGATCGGAGTAGGGGGTGACACAGATCATTACAAAAATACATTCAAAGTGGGGTGTTGAACATCGGCCTCCAAAAAACCTGCCCTGATCATCTCTACAGGAGTCTATATATATATATATATATATATTATATATATATATATATATATATATATATACTTACCTACACGCAACCTTCGATCCTCACAAGATCTCCTTCTCTACTCCCCTCTTATCTCTTCTTTCCACAACCGTATACAAGACTTCTCCCATGCTTCCCTTATACTCTGGAACTCTCAACCCCAATACATCAGGCTTCCTACCACGGAAACCCTCAAAAGGAACCTGAAGACCCACCTCTTCCGACAAGCCTACAACCTGCAGTGATCCTCAGTCTGCTGATCCTCAGTCACTGAGGATCATCTAGTGCAGTGATTGCGAACCTTTCTGAGACCGAGTGCCCAAACTGCACCTAAAACCCAATTATTTAAGCACGGGGATGAATGGAAGACGGCATTTAATACCCCTGAAGGGCATTTTGAGTACCTTGTGATGCCCTTTGGGCTCACTAATGCTCCTTCTGTCTTCCAGTCCTTCATGAATGACATTTTCAGGGATTTTGTGGATAAATTTCTGATTGTTTATTTGGATGATATCTTGATTTTTTCCAATGACTGGGACTCTCATGTAAAACATGTTCGGACTGTGTTCCAGATTTTGAGAGAGAATGCTCTGTATGTGAAGGGATCAAAGTGTCTTTTTGGCGTTCAGAGGATCTCATTTCTGGGATTCATTTTGTCCCCATCTGTTATTGAAATGTACCCGGTCAAAGTTCAGGCCATCTGTGATTGGGTCCAACCTACTTCATTAAAGGCTCTTCAAAGATTCTTGGGTTTTGCCAATTTTTATCGTAAATTTATTGGTAATTTCTCTGTTATTGTTAAACCATTAACTGATTTGACCAAGAAGGGTTCTGATGTGGTGAATTGGCCTCCTGAGGCAGTCTCTGCATTTCAGGAACTTAAGCAGAGATTCACTTCTGCTCCTGTTCTACGGCAGCCTGATGTTTCTCTACCATTTCAGGTGGAGGTTGATGCCTCTGAAATTGGGGCAGGTGCCGTTTTGTCCCAAAGAGATCCAGAGACCTCTAAAAGTAACCCTTGTGCCTTTTTCTCTCGAAAATTTTCTCCCACTGAACGTAATTATGACGTGGGTAATCGGGAGTTATTAGCCATGAAGTGGGCTTTTGAAGAGTGGAGACATTGGCTGGAGGGAGCCAAACATCGGGTGGTGGTCCTTACGGACCATAAGAATCTAGTTTATCTGGAATCTGCCAAGCGACTTAATCCTAGACAGGCCAGGTGGGCCTTGTTTTTCACACGTTTTAATTTTGTGGTTTCATTTCTTCCTGGCACTAAAAATGTTAAGGCGGATGCCCTCTCGAGGAGTTTCCTGGCGGACTCTCCTGAGTTATCTGATCCTTCTGTTATTTTGAAAGAGGGTGTAGTTCTTTCCGCCATCTCGCCCAATTTGAGACTTGCTCTGGAGGGGTGTCAGGAGGATAAGCCCGAGCGCTGCCCTGTTGGGAAATTTTGTCCCAGACCAGTGGAAAAAGGGTGTAATGTCTGAGATTCATTGTTCCACGTTGGCCGGTCATCCCGGAATTTTTGGTACCAGAGACTTGGTTAGTCGGTCCTTTTGGTGGTCTACCTTGTCTCGTGATGTCAGGGAGTTTGTGCAGTCCTGCAGGACTTGCTCTCGCTCCAAGCCTTGCTCTCGTTCTAGTGGTTTGTTGATGCCATTACCTGTGCCCAAGAGACCATGGACCCATATCTCTATGGATTTCATTTCCGACCTCCCTGTTTCTCAGAGAATGACCGTCATCTGGGTGATTTGCGATAGGTTTTCCAAGATGATACATCTTGTGCCATTACCTAAGTTGCCTTCCTCCTCTGAATTGGTGCCTTTGTTCCTTCAGCACGTGGTTCGTTTACACGGCATTCCTGAGAACATTGTGTCTGACAGAGGAGAACAGTTTGTTTCCAGATTTTGGAGGACCTTTTGTTCTAAAATTGGTGTTCAATTGTCTTTCTCCTCGGCGTTTCATCCTCAGACCAATGGTCAAACTGAGAGAACAAACCAGACATTAGAGACTTATCTAAGATGCTTTGTGTCTGCTGATCAGGATGACTGGGTCTCTTTTTTGCCTTTGGCTGAGTTTGCTCTTAATAATAGGGCTAGCTCTGCCACTTTGATGTCTCCATTTTTCTGTAATTCTGGGTTTCACCCTCGATTTTCTTCAGGACAGACGGAGGCTTCTGTCTGTCCAGGTGTTGACTCTGTTGTGGAGCGTATGCAACAGATTTGGGACCAGGTAGTGGAGAGGTTGTCCCTCTCTCAGGAGAGGGCCCAGCGGTTTGCTAACCGGCATAGGACTGATGGTCCTCGGTTTAAAGTGGGGGACTTGGTCTGGTTGTCCTCAAGAAATATTCCTATGAGAGTGGCGATTCCTAAATTTAAGCCTAGGTTCATTGGACCTTATAAGATCATGGAGATTCTTAATCCTGTTTCTTTTCGTTTGCTTCTTCCAGGGACATTTAAGATCCATAATGTGTTCCACAAGTCCTTGTTGAAGAGGTTTGTTGAGCCAGTGGTTCCTACTACTGTGCCTCCTGACCCTTTTTGGTTGAGGGCAATCTGGAGTATGTGGTTGAGAAAATATTGAATTCTCGTTTTTCTAGACGGAAACTCCAGTATTTGGTTAAATGGAGAGGTTATGGTCAGGAAGACAATTCTTGGGTGTTTGCTTCGGACATCCATGCTAGGAGACTCATCCGTGCGTATCATAGAACTCATCCTGACCGACCTGGTTGCTCAAATGAGGGTTCGGTGACCCCTCCTCAAAGGGGGGGTACTGTTGTGAATAGGCTGGAAATGAGTTCTGAGCAGAAGCTCCCTCTGGTGGTTACAAACGGTACTGGACTGTCCAGTGAAGATTGTGAGGATTGGGAATCAGGTGTTACTGACTGGTCTTATATAAGGGAGTCGCCTTCCCATCAGGGTTGCCGGTGATCAATTGTTCTGGTCTCAATCCTTGATTCCTGTTTCCTTGGTAGCCTGCTGTGTCGTGTCTGAATCTCCTGCTAACAGATAAGACATTTTCTTCTTTTTGTGCTTGATTTTTGCTTTTTGTCCTGCACTTCTGTGGGGGCCTTCAGGGTCCCCTCTGGGGCTTTTGCCTCTCAGTTCAGTTCAGCCACTGTTGTTTGTACATTTGCTTTTTCCATTTTTTTCAGTGGCTGCTGTTTTGTTTTTGGTTGCACCAGAGAACTAATTTAGGTGGTAGAGGTCGTGTGATCTCAGGTGTTTTTGAAATTAGTTGAGTTGGTGCTTTTCAGGGTTTTTTGGGATTGCAGTAAGTGCCCTTCCTATCCTTTTCTATTTAGTAAGTTTGGGCCCCAACGTTTGCTCATACTATTTTCTGTCTGTGTCAGTATTTCTTCTTGTCTAACCGCCATTACATGTTTGGGGGCTTTCTATGTTCTTTGGGGATCTGCTCCGGGGAAGATAGCTTTCCTCTTTCTATCTTTAGGTGTAGTTAGTTTCTCAGGCTGTGACGAGGCGTCTAGGACCAACGTAGGAACGCTCCACGGCTGCCTCTAGTTGTGGTGGTTAGTCAGGGTACTGCAATCTCATAGTTTCCAACTGCTCTGGTGTATTTCCTTTTTGCCTGCTCTCCTCAGCTACCAAATCATAACAGGTATGCTATCTTTAGCTTACAAGGTGGTCAGCCTTTGGATCTGACCTCACGGAGCTGATTGCCAAGGCAAAGGCAAAAGAAACGGCTTTACTGCAGCGAAGAGCTGTGACTTCTGCGTCTGGCAGGACTAGTGCCGGTAGTAGTCGGCGGTCCTTTCGGTCCAGGGGACGGTTCGGTCAGCCCTCTTGGGGATCGGGTCGTCCCTCTTTTTCAGGAACAGAGACCTCTCAGAAATCCCGCACTCCCTGGAAACAAAGTTTCCGTCAAGAAAAGCGAGAAGCTGACAAAAAGCCCGCTAAGGCGGACTGACGCCAGAGACTCACTCGAGGGCTCTCGAGTGGGGGGTCGCCTGCTCCAATTCAAATTGACTTGGGTTTCCCGCGTCCCGGACGCCTGGATGACGCGGGTTGTATCGGCAGGCTACTTTATAGAGTTTTCTTCTCGACCCCACAGACAGTTTTTTTTGCCAATCTCGCATTCTGTCAGAGCCCGAGCTATTTGCCGCTCTACTGCGAGAGGTCGATTCCCTTCTGCAGAAGGGTGTCGTGGTACCGGTTCCGCAGGAGGACTGGGGAAGAGGGTTTTATTCCAACTTCTTTGTGGTTCCCAAAAAGGAGGACAAATTTCGCCCCATTCTGGATCTCAAAAGATCGAATCGACATGTCCACACCCGGAAATTCCGCATGGAGTCGCTTCGCTCCGTTGTGGCAGCCTTGTCGCAGAACGACTTTTTGGTGTCAATCGACATTCGCGACTCTTATTTGCATGTTACAGTCGGAAGGGATCACCAACACTTCCTTCGTTTTGCCATAGGTCAGGACCATTACCAGTTTGTGGCTCTGCCATTCGGGTTGGCCTCAATGCCAAGAGTTTTTACAAAAATTCTGGCGCCTCTCATGGCAATTCTTCAAAGACAGGGGGTTTCGATTCTCCCTACCTGGACGACCTTTTGATGGTGGCGTCCCCAAAGGAGGAGGCGGTGACGGCTCGCAATCTATCCCTTCAGCTCCTGGAGGACTTCGGGTGGCTGGTCAATTGGTAAAAGTCGTCTCTGGAACCGTCGCCGTCAATCCTGTTTTTGGGAATGCATTTCGACGAGCAGTGGTGTCTCTGCCTCCAGACAAGCAAGCATGTCTCCTTCGACATGTACAGGTTATGAAGTCTTCGACTGCAATGTCCCTTCGAGGGTGTATGCGCCTTCTGGGTTTTATGGCGTCCATGGGGGCACTTCTGTTTGCCCAGTTTCATTCCAGGGCCCTCCAAAGGCTCATTCTGAGCCATTGGCGATCGCAGGCTTCGCTGGTTTGCAGTGTCATCATCTCCCACAGGGTGCGAGAGTCTCTAGGATGGTGGTTACGTCCGGAAGCGTTATCCCCGGGGAAGTCCTTCCTCTCTCCGAGGTGGTCGGTCATATCCACCGATGCCAGCCTGACGGGCTGGGGAGGTGTCTGGAACGATCTCTGGATTCAGGGAGTATTGTCGTCGGCTGTCCTGCCGATCAACATCCTGGAATTAAGGGCAATTTTCCCTTGCCTCCATCACTGGACGGTCCTTTTAAGCGGTCTGCCAGTCCGGCGGTCGCGTATATCGAACATCTAGGCGGGACAAGGAGTTCCAGGCTCATGGTGGAGGTATCTCGGATCCTGGTATGGGCCGAGACCAGAGTGCCAGCCATCTCTGCGATCCACATTCCAGGAGTTCAGAATATCACGGCAGACTTTCTCAGTCGCGAGAAGATGGATCCCGGAGTAAGAAGTCTTCATCCGGAGATTTTTGCACTGCTGTGCTCCCGTTGGGGAACTCCCCAAGTGGATTTGATGGCATCCAGGTTCAATGCCAAGTTACCGACTTTCATGTCCAGGTACAAGGACCCGAAGGCTGTGACGGTGGATGCTCTGGTGGCTCCGTTGGACCAATTGGAGCTAATCTATGTGTTTCCGCCGATACCCTTACTTTCTCTGGGGTTGCGTCGGATCAGGGATCAGACTGGAGAGAATCCCGGCTATGTTGATAGCCCCAGATTGGCCAAGGAGGACGTGGTTCTCGACACTGGTGTCGCTTCTGGCAGCGCCTCCTTTTCCACTTTCTCTTCGCCCGGACCTGTTAACCCAAGGGCCCGTTCGTCATCCGGACCTGAAGTCTCTGCGTTTGACGGCGTGGCTCTTGAGACCGAAATATTGACTGTCAAGGTTTTTCAGCCAAAGTCATTGCCACTTTGCGGGCTGCCAGAGGTCCGGCTAATACTAGGCTTTCCATTCCCAATTTGTTGGCCTTTTGCAACGGGCTGGACAAGGGTTTGGCAGTTAGCACTCTGAAGGGTCGGGTTTCTGCCCTGTCTTTGCCTTTCGAAAGACTATCGCTTCGCGTAGGGATGTACGTTCCTTTTTTCGTGGAGTAACCCGTCAGTTTCCGCCGCGGAAGGCGCCTGTGTCTCCTTGACGGCTCAACCTTGTCTTGGAGGCTCTTCAGCATGGCCTTTTGAGCCTATGAACTCTGCTAACCTTTCTTTACTTTCTTGGAAGGTTGCCTTCCTAGTGGCGGTCACCCCTTTGAGAAGGGTTTCTGAGTTGGCGGCTCTTTCCTGCTCGCCTCCCTTCCTGGAGTTTTATCCGGATCGAGTAGTGCTTCGCACACGGGGCGACTTTCTACCTAAGATGGTGTCGCAATTTCATGTTAACCAGGATATTGTGTTGCCCTCGCTTTGCCCGGGCCCGAGGAATGCAAAGGAACGGGCCTTGCACACATTGGATTTAGTGCGGGCCTTGAAGTTCTATTTGTCTGTTACTCAAGGTTTTCGGAAGTCAGACTCTCTGTTTGTGATTCCAGCAGGTCGTCGGCGTGGTCAATGAGCTTCAAAGGACTCTATAGCTCGTTGGATTCGGTCGGCCATTTTGGAGGCTTACCGACTTAAAGGCGAACCTTGCCCGATTAGGATTCGTGCTCACTCCACGAGGGCTGTGGCTTCATCGTGGGTCTTTCATCAAGGGGCCTCGGCAGCTCAGCTCTGCCGAGCGGCGATCTGGCGTTCCGTCCACATGTTTACAAAGTTTTATAAGGTGGACGTCAGTGCTTCCTCTAATGCGGCCTTAGGACGTAGGGTCCTGCAGGCGGCCGTAGTTTAAAGTTCTAGGTAACTTGTATTTGGCGCCGGTTGCGCATTTATCTAGGTTGTTGGGATTCTGCCTCTTTTGTTTTTTTTTCCCACCCTTAGTTTTTGGACTGCTTTGGGACGTCCCACTAGTAATGACTAGTGTGTCTCTCTTCCTTCCATCTGCTGCTGACAGACGTATTTTGGTAAGAACTTACCTGTAAAATCCTTTTCAGCGAAGGAAGGAAGAGAGACACAGCTCCCTCCCATGGCAGAAGTGTGTTGTTGTTTTCAGATGCGGCGTGACCCTTCTCTGATAGCGATTATCTGGGCTGAGGTCGGCGCGCTAAGGCTCTGTTCCAGCATCGCCAACTCATCGCAGTGGTCAGGTCCAGTGAGTAGTACCTGGAACTGTGTGGTTTCTTCCTGTTGCATGCATAACCTGTATTCTTGTCTTTTCTCTGAAGTCCTTCAGAAGGGTTATGTTGCTCCGCTGGTGATATTGGCTCTTCCTTAAGCTTGTGTACAACTGGAGAGCTGAGTAGGAGGAGCCCGAGCTGGGGGCCGGTCAACACTCTTTTTAATCTGAGGTGTCTATCTCATCTGGGCTCCGCCTACCCACTAGCAATGACTAGTGTGTCTCTCTTCCTTCCTTCGCTGAAAAGGATTTTACAGGTAAGTTCTTACCAAAATCCGTCTTTCATGTAGAAATGCCCCATCATGATCCCCTTCATGTAGAAATTCCACCACCTCCATGATTTCCTCCTCCCCATCACTGGCCCTCTCCCCATCACTGGCGCTCTCCCCATCACCCCTCTCCCCATCACTGGCGCTCTCCCCATCACTGGCGCTCTCCCCATCACTGGCGCTCTCCCCATCACTGGCGCTCTCTCCATCACTGGAGCTCTCCCCATCACTGGAGCTCTCCCCATCATTGGTGCTCTCCCCATCATTGGAGCTCTCCCCATCATTGGAGCTCTCCCCATCATTGGAGCTCTCCCCATCATTGGAGCTCTCCCCATCATTGGAGCTCTCCCCATCATTGGAGCTCTCCCCATCACTGGAGCTCTCCCCATCACTGGCGCTCTCCCCATCACAGGCGCTCTCTCCATCACTGGAGCTCTCCCCATCACTGGAGCTCTCCCCATCGTTGGCGCTCTCCCCATTACAGGCGCTCTCTCCATCACTGGAGCTCTCCCCATCACAGGCGCTCTCTCCATCACTGGAGCTCTCCCCATCACTGGTGCTCTCCCCATCACTGGCGCTCTCTCCATCACTGGAGCTCTCCCCATCATTGGTGCTCTCCCCATCACTGGTGCTCTCCCCATCACTGGAGCTCTCCCCATCACTGGAGCTCTCCCCATCACTGGAGCTCTTCCCATCACTGGCGCTCTCTCCATCACCGGAGCTCTCCCCATCACTGGAGCTCTCCCCATCACTGGCGCTCTCCCCATCATTGGAGCTCTCCCTATCATTGGAGCTCTCCCCATCACTGGCGCTCTCCCCATCACAGGCGCTCCCTCCATCACTGGAGCTCTCCCCATCACTGGAGCTCTCCTCATCACTGGTGCTCTCCCCATCATTGGAGCTCTCCCCATCACTGGAGCTCTCCCCATCACTGGAGCTCTCCCCATCACTGGTGCTCTCCCCATCACTGGTGCTCTCTCCATCACTGGAGCTCTCCCCATCACTGGAGCTCTCACCATCATTGGTGCTCTCCCCATCACTGGAGCTCTCCCCATCACTGGAGCTCTCCCCATCACTGGAGCTCTCCCCATTACTGGAGCTCTCCCCATCACAGGCGCTCTCTCCATCACTGGAACTCTCCCCATCACTGGTGCTCTCCCCATCATTGGAGCTCTCCCCATCACTGGTGCTCTCCCCATCATTGGAGCTCTCCCCATCACTGGAGCTCTCCCAATCATTGGCGCTGTCTCCATCACTGGAGCTCTCCCCATCACTGGAGCTCTCCCCATCACTTGTGCTCTCCCCATCATTGGAGCTCTCCCCATCACTGGTGCTCTCCCCATCATTGGAGCTCTCCCCATCACTGGAGCTCTCCCCATCACTGGCGCTCTCCCCATCACTGGCGCTCTCCCCATCACTGGAGCTCTCCCCATCATTGGCGCTCTCCCCATCACTGGCGCTCTCCCCAACACTGGAGCTCTCCCCAGCACACACAGACACATGCTCACCACATGCACAGGCACACACACACACTCAGCGAGCGCACAGACACACACTCAGCGAGTGCACAGACACACACTCAGCCAGCACGCACGCACACACACACACACACACTACAGCACTTCACTGGCACAGCGGCCACACTCACCTCTCCACCCGCGCCCGCAGCTTCCTTCCTCTCGCTTCCTCTCACACATTGAGCGGCGCTGCCGGCCACGGCCGAATGATGTCATCATTCTGCTCAGTGGCCGCACTGCTCAATGTGTGAGAGGCCGGAACAAGGAGGCGTGCAATCAATGTGTGCACTGCACTCCGGAACAAGGAGGCGATTCCGCGTGCCAGCTGAGAGGGCTCTGCGTGCCCTCTCTGGCACGCGTGCCATAGGTTCGCCATCACTGATCTAGTGTATCCTCACCCATCCCCTGCAGACTGTGAGCCGTCGCGGGCAGGGTCCTCTCTCCTTCTGTACCTGTGTGCCTTGTACTGCTCATGTTTATTGTACTTGTCTATATTTGCCCATTTCACATGTAAAGCTCCATGGAATAAATGGCTTTATAAAAATGTAGAATAATAATAACAATAATACTCTTATGCACCAGAAGGCTAACCCCTCTAGAGTAATTAAAATGCACAGCATGCAAACTATATCCCATGGACCTAGTGTATGTAACATATTAATGGAATCTTTTGTCATATGCTTTTCTTGCAATCCTACAATCGCTGAGTTGGATTTCCTAATACATTCAAAAATTTCAGGGCGTTTAGAGCTCAGACCATGGATATTCCAAAAAATGAATTTGGTTGTTAAACCCATGTTATGAAATCAGATACATGTGCAGGTAACAATGACAGAGCGGCATATTCCAGAATAAATGCCCCTAAAATTAGCCAGGTACTAAAACTTATGCACACAAAGAACACCCATTCCCAGATGTATGGTTTTTAACCAATTACACACAAACCATGGTGACAGTCTTTTTGCAGGAAACTCACGTAAACGTGGAAGGGAATTGTAACTTTGCCAAGCATCTATACCCCACAATATATTTAGCTTCTTAGACAAGGAAAAAGGCCTGGCTGGCAGCACTGGTCTCGGGGACATGTTCTATTCAGATTTCATCAGTAATTAAGAATCGCCAGAGGAGAAATTTTATGCTAAAAGGCACTTATAGAGAAATTCCAATTATATTATGTAATATATACATACCCAGGCTGGTAAGGATGTTGGATAAGAATGCACTACAAAATAGATCCAAATGTAAACAAAAAAATAGTATAGGAGCTGCAACATCAGGTATACCATAGACTTGAGAAGGAAGAGAAAAAGAGCTGCCTGAAGAAATGTGCTCACTCCAGTAAATAATTAGTATATAATTTTATTGAGTGAAGAAAAACCACAAGCAAATTAGAAATAAAAACATTTAAAAACATTCGAGACGTACCAGACCTGAATACCCCACACAGTGAATAACAATATCCGATAAATGCTTAAAGGGAACCTGTCACCTCGTTTTGCCGCTATAAGATGCGGCCACTGCCTTTCGGGGCTTATCTTACAGCATTGTCTAATGCTGTAGATAAGCCCCCGGTCCGACCTGAAAGATAAGAAAAAAAAGTTTTTATTATACTCACCCAGGTGGGTGGTCCAATGCGGTCCGGTCCGATGGGTGTCGCAGGTCCGGGTCTGGCGCCTCCCATCTTCATGCGCTCTATAGAAAAAAACTTTTCCTTCCCCCCACACTCACACACACATGACACACATACCAGAATCGATTATTTCTCTGAAAATATCCAAATACTTAGAATGACAGCAGATGCTAGCGTAGGTTTTAGCTCATGGTCTATGTACCTGTAGCACTCACTTTTAACCAAACTTCAACCCAGACAGTGCCATTCAGGGCTGCCATCAGGGCATTGCCTCCCATACTGCTGTTTGGGCCTGGTGAGCAGCAGTACGGAGGGTGGCCCGAGCCCCACCTCTTGTGCTTCTGCTCACTGGACCCTATCGTGTGCCACGGAGGTGGGAGCTTTTTTTGGAGCTCCGCAGACATAATTCCTGGCCAGCTGCACAGCTCCCTCCTCTCTCTGGAATTCCGGTCAGGTGACCGCGCGTACGCGATTACATCATTGTGTATGCGCCGTCTGGTATGAGGACACCAGAAGCAGAGCTGTGCCTGTAGCGGATCGTCAGTGAGGTAAGTATGAAAAACATTTTTTTCCTTTTCTTTAGAAAATTAATTAAATGGGTGAAGAGGAAGGGACGGTGGACTGCACATGATGAAGTGGGGGATGGAGACTGCACATGATGAAGTTGGAGGGGACATCAAATTGATGAAGTGAGTGTGGGGGGGTGACTGCAAATGATGTGAGTGTGGGCAAGGTTACTGCAAATGATGAAATGAGGATGGTGGGGGGGCAACCATAACCGGAGGGGCCGATGTAGCATGATTAGTATATGAGCATCGACACTGTTAATGAATAAGGGACATGAATATCAGTGTCTCTTGCTGCATAAGGCATCTAGACAAAGGAAAACTATCTCTTTTGATACCCCTGTACACTGGAAATATCGGGTTGACTGAGCGTTCCTACAAATGATGAATTGAGAGTGAGGGAGGGCAAATGATGAATTGAGAGTGAAGGAAGGAAAATAATAAATTGAAGGTGTGGGGGTGTAGAGAGCAAATGAGGGTGGGGGAGAGTAAATGATGTATTGAATGTGGGGGAGACACGTTGATAATGAATAGAGGGTGGAGGTGGGAGAGAGAGAAGATATGACATAATGAATTGAGGCGGAAGGAGCATGTAAATATATTCTTCTCTCCTCCCAGGACATAAAGCAGGGGAATAAAGGTGGGGTTTTATCCAGGATAATTACTCAGGATTCCAGGAGCTCTGGACGAACACATCCTCTCAGCACTCGAGCATGGCCACGCCCCAGCAAACAGGTTCAGTTCCCCTGAGAGAACTAAAAAAAATGAAAGTAACAAAAAAAAGTTTTTCAAAATATATATAAAAAATACAGAAGGCGGATTAACTCTGTTTTCAAAGTTTAAAAAATAAAGAAAATAAAAAAAAAGAATCTTTACATATCTGACCTATCAAAATATAAAATTATCCAACCCTTACAGACTGTAAATAGGAAAAATAACATTTTTTGGTTGTCACACCTCACTAAAAAAAGGAAAAAAAAGGGGTTCAAAATGTTGTAGCTACCCCTAAAAGGTATGACTAAAAGCTTCAGCTCACCACGCTGTGTAACAGTCAGCGGTACCCAGGATACCAGGAGTAGAGGTGAAGGCCTGTGCCACTGACGACTGGAATGGATGTTGGACAAAGGGAGCTTGAATTGGATTTCTCATCTCTAAATTTTGTCATAAAAACTTAGGTGCTGATGTCTGAGAGGTATAATCCTTTACACAATTTGATGACTTGCTTGCAATTTCGGTATCATTACTTCACATTACTTAAACATAATATCAGGTTTAAAACTTGAAATCATTTTGGAAGGTTACTTGAAAATGTCTTGCAATATCCTTCCCCACCACCTCATCTTGGTCATAAAACTTTCACTCTTGACTCTGACTATGCCTCTCTTTCAATACTGAGCGAAGTGTCTAAAAGATGAATGTGCTATTGACACATAGAAAGTTGTGTAAATCTGTTCTGTATAATTTACAGTACATTACTTTACTGACTTGTCACCGGAGAGAACCTATGATGCAAGCTTACGGATCTATATATGGTTTATAAGCTTTCAATCATCTCTCTCTGGTACATATCATTTGGGTAATTTCTTCAAACTGTATATTTAATCAACTGTCTGTCTCTGGGTGTCAGTGTACAGAGCCTTCTTTTTTCAGGGCAGTCTGTCTACAAATTAATGTTGCATGACTGTGAAAAGGCTTCAATTTACATTCCTGGCCGCAGCCGACCTACAAGGGCTTCATGTTGTTGACCAGCGGTGGGATTTACCAAGTGTCCTTATGTAAATTCCAGTTAATTTGATATTTTATGATGCAGACGTTCCCAGTCTAGAAAAACCTTTGGAAAAACTTATTTATAAAGAAAGAAAATATGGCACAGAGTCAGATGTGATGCTTGTTTGAGTAAAACATCTAATCCTCATCCTTTATAGGAATATCCCATCTGTTTTGTGCAAGAACCCCTAAATCCACAGACCTCATTAATAATCCTACAAATAATTTTAGCTATTTATTGACTTTGGTACTATTCTTTTCAAAGTTAAATCTTTGTTTGTGAAAGCTGAGGGACCACATCCATAGCCGATATTTAAGCTTCAGAGTTGCCAGGTTTGCAAAATACTTGAATGACACTTGCTCATAATTAAGGCTAAAATCCCCCATAGACATAGTACTGACGTTGGCCGAACCAATCTGTATTGACAAAACATTGTTCGTCGGACCATGTGCATGCATGCTTTTACTGTAGTAAAATGGATCTGCAAATGATGTGATGGAGTGGACACCCTTGGCCTCTTTCTATGTAAGCAACTATAAAAGCCTATCACTGCTGCCATGGGATCTACTATTTATTACATTAATTATATGGTTTTGGAGAAACCCTGATGGTCTTTAAAATGAAAGCCTGAACTTCAGCCATAAGTCCTTCCAACTGCAGATAATGAGAAAATAATGTGACAGTTTAACAAATGAAATAAAGTATGGAAGAAGAACATATAATTATGGTTGTGCAATGTGGAAAAAATAGGTACATTTACCGTACTAAAAAAGAGAATGTCTGAAATGAAATGTATTAACCCCTTAAGGCAATGTTTACACATTGTGTTTTTGCTGCTTTTTTTATTTCTGTTTTTTGTTGTCTCTTGTGCATGTTGATAAAGTTTAGTGGCCCCAAAAAAGCATGGTTTTGCACCAAAAATGCAGCAAAAACTAATACCTGTGTTTTTGCTGTGTTTTTGCTGTGTTTTTACTGCGTTTTTGCACTTACCCATTGGTTTCTATATGTGAAAAAATGCTGCAAATATGCTGAAAGAAGTGACATGCTCTAGTTTGCAAAAACGCAATAGTGTCCAAATCAGTATGTGTGCATGAGTTTCCTGAAATTTCATAGGCTTTGCTGGTACTGTAAAACACAGTTGCATTAAGAAGCCTCACAAAAAGCTGCAAAAACGCAGTGTGAACATAGCCTTATAGTGATGAGTACCTACATGAACATTGTAGGATCGCTACTTCCAATAGGTGGCGATATAGAGTACAAGTCCTCTTTTTTTGAAGAGGCAATTTGCATACATGAACATTAGCATTGCTATGTAAAGGGAAGCAATGGATTTGCAGTATAATGATGACTTCTGTTTCATTCTTAGCCTTTTTTACTATGTAACTTTTTTTTTTTTAGGGGAGTAGCAGCTCGGACTCTTTGGACGGACATAGTTCCGACTATGCCAACAAGAGCTATGATGCTGTGGTGTTCGATGTATTGAAAGTGACTCCTGAGGAGTTTGCAGTAAGCATTGGATTATTTCTTTTCTGTCTAGTTTGTTATATATTAGTTAAAGGATTGAGCAAATACCTTGTAGTGTACTTTCTGGCTTACTAGTAGGGGGTCCCTCATTTAGGATCTTCATCAATTAACTATAGCAGAGAGTGGCTTTAGTAAGTATCTTTCTCTTTGGGTTGGGCATGTCCATGTATTATCTGGACTTTTCATTTATTTCAGTGGGCGTCTTGCTATACTTCTATTCTACTCTGGTGATGCTGCAGGCTAGTCGAGCTCGTGTTGCCAATATATATTGCTGGGGGGCTCCAGCAGGAGGGAAGCCTATAGTCAGTTCATCATTGGGGGGACCTTTCAGCAGCAGAATGGAAGGAAAGGAGACACACTAGTAATGACTAGTGGGTAGGCGGAGCCCAGATAGGATTGACACCTCAGATTAAAAAGAGTGTTGACCGGCCCCTCCAGCTCGGGCTCCTCCTACTCCTGCTTCTTCAGTCTAAAATTTGAGGTCCAGAGGATAGTCGCTGCTGGAAGCAGCTCCTCAGAAAACTTTATTATTTTTATCGGACAAGAGACTTGGATCACCAGAAGTGGTCTAGAGGTCTCAGGGGTCTCAGCGCTGCTGGACCCCCACCTCTCTCTTGGCGATCTGTAATACCCTGTATGGTGGTCCCTGCAGTTTCACGCCGGCCCTGGGGGATGAGGATTGCTTCCCTGGCGGGGACGCAAACCGCACATCGGGGGTCACTGCGTTCCCCGCCCGGGGGGGGGAAGCGATGGGCACAGCGCCACAAACCCCTGGGGGTCCCTGTGGCGCTCGGCTGGTGAGTACCGCATTTTTATGTGAATGTGTGTGTGCTCTCAGCGGCTGCTGCGGCAGCCGCTGGTACATGTATTAGATGACATGTTTGGTGACTGTATTTTATGTCCGCAGGCAGATACCTGCAGGACAGAGGAGAGCAGAGAGCGAGGAGTTCGCGCTCTTTTCTGAAGCCGGAGGGGGGCGTGGCTTCACGCTTCCCGCTCTTTTTGTGACAGGAATCGCTCTGAGGAGACTGCAGCTTCACTGTCCTTCTCTTCCGGCTTCTCTCAGCGCGGCGGCCATTACAGAGGCTCCGGGCTCCTCATGCTCCGCTCCTCCTGTTTAAGGTATACTTTCACCGAGGCCAGCTGGGTGAGTGAATATCATCACCCCACAGCGCAGAACCTATCTGTGTTCCAAGTGACAGATAGCGTTTATCTGCAGCCACGTTCTCTTATAGAGACCTGGGACTCGCACACTCCTTTTATTTTATATAGGGAGTTGTGGGGAGTTGGCGGCATTAACCCCTATGAAGGGTTAACCCTTTCAGCGATAACCGCCGCAGGTTCTACCCGGTAGGGATCAGAACGCAGGAGGTTATTTATATACTGAGAGATAGCTGGGGTAACTCTCTTCTTTAAGAGCTTTAACCCTTCAGCGTACTTGCTCAGTCTGCTTAGTAACCACACTGTTTCCAGTTACTAACAGGGTTTTGACCTGCCATTTACTGCTGACATGTCGGTTCAGGGTCCGGAAGGTGCGGACCATCTGCCAGATCCGCTACAGGATCAGTCGCAAGTATCTGATACACAGACTTCGACGGCATCAAGCGCTGCGATTTACAGCGATACCAAATTAGATGCCATCGCTCAGTCAATTAATGGCTTGTCTGACCTTTTAGGTCAGTGGGTGTCAGCTAGATCCTCTCATGACAGGAAGCGGCGCAGGCCGGTGCCATCTTTTCCGCGTAGCGAATCAGAGGTATCTGATATGGAATGCGGACAGGGTTCTCCTTCAAACTCAGAAGGGGAGTTATCCGATTCGGATAAGGAGGATCGGCAGGGACATTCTTTCTCTCTTGTGAGCCGAACAGAGACTTTAATTGAAGCTATGAGGGAGGCATTACAGTTACCGGAGGAGGTAACTACACGGCCTGGTAAGTCGGGCCGCATGTACCAGGAGTACCATAAGTCGCGGTCAACATTACCGGCTCTGGAAGAGCTTAATACGGTAGTGGAGAAGGAACGTCTGTGTCCAGATAAACGTTTTCAAGGGACACGGTTCTTTGAAGCATTATATCCGTGTTCAACGGAATTGACGGATAATTGGATTCCTTCTCCTGAAGTGGATGTTCCTTTATCCCAGCTTAGTAAATCCTCATTGCTTCCGGTTAAAGGGAAAGCGAGTCTGCAAGAGCCGCTGGACAGAAAAACGGAGATGGCGGCGAAATCCATCTATGAAGCTGCAGGTCATGGATTCAGAGCAGTACTAGGATCCATGTGTGCTTCTAAGGCTTCCCTGTGCTGGTTGGTCTGTTTACGGAAGGCATTGCAAAATAGATCTCCATTATCCGAGATAGATGGACTTCTCGATTTATTGGAGACTGCAGCCCGATATAGCTGTGATGCAGGTCTGGATGCTGCGTCATTATTATCCAGGATGCAATCTTCTGCGGTCACAGTCAGAAGAGCACTGTGGCTTAGACAGTGGACTGGGGACGCGGTTTCCAAGCAGGGTTTACTGTCTTTAGCCTACAAGGGTGGTCAGCTATTTGGATCTGATCTCACAGAGCTGATTGCCAAGGCAAAGGCTAAAGAAGCGGCTTTACCACAGCGAAGGGCTATGGCTTCTACGTCTGGCAGACCTAGTACCGGTAATGGTCGGCGGTATTTTCGGTCTAGGGGACGATCCGGTCAGTCTTCTTGGGGATCGGGTCGTCCCTCTTTTTCGGGAAAGAAGTCTTCTCAGAAATCCCGCACCCCTTGGAAACAAAGTTTCCGTCAAGACAAGCGGGAAACTGACAAGAAGCCCGCCAAGGCAGACTGACGCCAGGTCCTCACTCGAGGGCTCTCGAGTGGGGGGTCGCCTGCTCCAATTCAAGGCGAATTGGATTTCCCGCGTTCCGGATTCCTGGGTAACGCGAGTTGTGTCGGCAGGCTATTTCATAGAGTTTTCTTCTCGACCCCCGGACAGTTTTTGCCAGTCTCGCATTCCGTCAGAGCCCGAGCTATTTGCCGCTCTGCTGCGAGAGGTGGAATTCCTTCTGCAGAAGGGTGTAGTAATATCGGTTCCGACAGAGGATCGGGGAAAAGGTTTTTATTCAAATCTCTTTGTGGTCCCCAAAAAAGAGGACAAATTTCGTCCTATTCTGGATCTCAAAAGATTGAATCAGCATGTCCACACCCAAAAATTCCGCATGGAGTCACTTCGCTCCGTTGTGGCAACCCTGTCGCAGAACGACTTTCTGGTGTCAATCGACATTCGCGACGCTTATTTGCATGTTCCCGTCGGAAGGGCTCACCAGCGCTTCCTTCGTTTTGCCATAGGTCAGGACCATTACCAATTTGTGGCCCTGCCATTCGGCTTGGCTTCAGCGCCCAGAGTTTTTACAAAAATTCTAGCGCCTCTCATGGCAATTCTTCGAAGACAGGGAGTCACGATTATTCCCTATCTGGACGACCTTTTGATTGTGGCGTCCTCAAAGGAGGAGGCGGTGACGGCTCGCAATCTATCCCTTCAGCTCCTGGAGGACTTCGGGTGGCTGGTCAATTGGGAGAAGTCGTCTCTGGAACCGTCGCAGTCAATCCTGTTTTGGGGATGCATTTCGACACGGTACGGGCAGTGGTGTCCCTACCTCCAGACAAGCGGGCATGTCTCCTTCGACATGTACAGACTATGAAGTCTTCGACAGCAATGTCCCTTCGGAAGTGTATGCGCCTTTTAGGTCTGATGGTGGCTTCCATGGAAGCGCTTCCGTTTGCCCAGTTTCATTCCAGAGCCCTCCAAAGGCTCATTCTGAGTCATTGGGATCGATCGCAGATTGCACTGGATCGCAGTATCCTCATCTCTCGCAGGGTGCGAGAGTCCCTAAGTTGGTGGTCACGTCCAGGAACGTTATCACTGGGGAAGTCTTTCCTTCCTCCGAGGTGGTCGGTCATAACCACCGATGCCAGCCTGACGGGCTGGGGGGGTGTCTGGAACGATCTCTGGGTTCAGGGAGTATGGTCATCGGAAGAGTCTGTTCTACCGATCAACATCTTGGAATTGAGGGCAATTTTCCTTTGCCTCCAACACTGGACGGTCCCTTTGAGCGGTCTACCAGTCCGAGTGCAGACAGACAACGCAACGGCGGTCGCGTATATCAACCACCAAGGCGGGACGAGGAATTCCAGGCTCATGGTGGAGGTGTCTCGGATCCTGAATTGGGCCGAGGACAGAGTACCAGCCATCTCTGCGATTCACATTCCAGGAGTTCAGAATACCACGGCGGACTTCCTCAGTCGAGAGAAGATGGATCCCGGAGAATGGAGTCTTCATCCGGAGATCTTTGCACTGCTGTGCTCCCTTTGGGGAGTTCCCCAAGTGGATTTGATGGCATCCAGGTCCAATGCCAAGTTGCCGACCTTCATGTCCAGGTACAAGGACCCGAAGGCTGTGGCGGTGGATGCTCTGGTGACCCCGTGGGACCGATTCGAGCTAATCTATGTGTTTCCGCCGATATCCTTACTTCCTCTGGTGCTGCGTCGGATCAAACTGGAGAGAATCCCGGCTATATTGATAGCCCCAGATTGGCCAAGGAGGACGTGGTTCTCGACACTGGTGTCGCTTTTGGCAGCACCGCCATTTCCACTTCCTCTTCGCCCGGACCTGTTAACCCAGGGTCCTGTCCGTCACCCAGACTTGAAGTCTCTGCGTTTGACGGCGTGGCTCTTGAGACCGAAATACTGACCCGTAGAGGTTTTTCAGCCAAAGTCATTGCCACTCTGCGAGCTGCCAGAGGTCCGGCTACTACTAGAATTTACCACAAGACCTGGGAAGCCTTCTTCTCGTGGTGTTTGGGTTCTTCAAGGAACCCGAGGATTTTTTCCATTCCCAATCTGTTGGCTTTTCTACAGTACGGGCTGGACAAGGGTTTGGCAGTTAGCACCCTGAGGGGTCAGGTTTCTGCCCTGTCCCTGTTGTTCCGGAAAGTTATCGCCTCGCGTAGGGAAGTGCGCTCCTTTTTTCGCGGGATAACCCGTCAGTTTCCGCCGCGGAAGGCACCTGTTTCTCCTTGGCGGCTCAACCTTGTCCTGGAGGCTCTTCAGCATGGGCCTTTTGAGCCAATGGATTCTGCTAACCTTTCTTTGCTTTCTTGGAAGGTTGCCTTCCTAGTCGCAGTCACTTCTTTGAGAAGGGTTTCTGAGTTGACGGCTCTTTCTTGCTCGCCTCTTTTCCTGGAATTTTACCCGGATCGAGTAGTGCTTCGCACACGGGGCGACTTTCTACCTAAGGTAGTGTCGCGATTCCATGTTAACCAGGATATTGTTTTGCCTTCACTTTGCCCGGGCCCGAGGAATGCAAAGGAACGGGTTTTGCACACATTGGATTTAGTGCGGGCCTTGAAGTTCTATTTGTCTGTTACTCAAGGTTTTAGGAAGTCAGACTCCTTGTTTGTTATTCCAGCAGGTCGTCGACGTGGTCAACGAGCTTCCAAGGACTCTATAGCTCGTTGGATTCGGTCAGCCATTTTGGAGGCTTACCGACTTAAAGGCGAACCTTGCCTGATTAAGATTCGTGCTCATTCATCAAGGGGCTTCGGCAGCTCAGCTCTGCCGAGCGGCGACTTGGCGCTCTGTCCACACGTTTACAAAGTTTTATAAGGTGGACGTCAGTGCTTCCGCTGATGCGGCCTTAGGACGCAGGGTCCTACAGGCGGCTGTAGTGTAAAGTTCTAGTTAACTTGTATTTGGCGCCTGTTGCGCATTTACCAAGGTTGTTGGGATTCTGCCTGTTTTTTCTTGGTTATATTCCCACCCTTAATTTTTGGACTGCTTTGGGACGTCCCACTAGTCATTACTAGTGTGTCTCCTTTCCTTCCATTCTGCTGCTGAAAGACGGATTTTGGTAAGAACTTACCTGTAAAATCCTTTTCAGCGAAGGAAGGAAAGGAGACACAGCACCCGCCCATGGCAGAAGTGTGTTGATGTGTTTTCAGATGCGGCGTGACCCTCTTCTGATAGCGATTATCTGGACTGAGGTTGACGCGCTACGGCTCCTTTCCAGCATTGCCAGCTCATCGCGGTGGTCAGGTCCAGTGAGTAGTACCTGGAACTGTGTGGTTTTTTGCCTACATGCATGCATAACCTGTATTCTTGCTTTTTCTCTGAAGTCCTTCAGAAGGGGTTATGTTGCTCCGCTGGTGATATTTGCTCTTCCCTAAGCTTTTGTACGACTGAAGAAGCAGGAGTAGGAGGAGGCCTAGCTGGAGGGGCCGGTCAACACTCTTTTTAATCTGAGGTGTCAATCCTATCTGGGCTCCGCCTACCCACTAGTCATTACTAGTGTGTCTCCTTTCCTTCCTTCGCTGAAAAGGATTTTACAGATAAGTTCTTACCAAAATCCGTCTTTCTAACAGATTGGGATAATAAAAAGTAGCTCTGTTTATATATTCCCATTTTATTTTTAATACATTGTTCATTTTGCACCGTTAAAGTGGTATTCCAATCTTACAAAGTACTGGCTTATCACTTGGAAATGCTGTCACTTTGTGATTAATTGCCCCAGAAAATGTGAAACTTCAGGTTAGTGTAGTTCGGCAGTGATGCTCTTTCCCTCTCAGGTGTGCGGGACACTGCTTCCGGCCCCATTCACTTTAATAGGGAGGAGCTGCATTTCCCTACATCGCATTTGGCCGCAGCCTTCTGTTTGTAATTTTCATGCTTGATCTTGGGAACTAGAGCTGTATGGACAGACTATGTTTTCTTAAAGGGATTTTCCAAGATTTAGAAAAGTTGGCTGTCCCCCCCTCCCCCCCCTAAAAAATGACCCCTATCTACAGGTCGTGTGTAGCATCACAGCTCTACGATATTCACTTTAATTGGACTGAACTTCAAAACCAGACACCATATGTAGACTGGAGTGGCCCTGTTTTTGGAAAAAAGCAGTCATGTTTTCTGATTCTGGACAACCCTTTTACCATGTGCTGTCAGATAGCTGCCTCTAAAGAAACGTTAATTCGTAGGCTGAGCCACATATCTGTTTTGTGATTTTAAAAGAATAACAATTAACCCCAATAGGTTATTTCTTATAATAAAGTTTAGTCATTGTCTATCAATATTATTTTCCTGTTAGTCACTTGCCTTCTTTGTTTTAATCTAGAGCCAGATTACCTTGATGGATGCACCAGTATTCAAAGCAATCCTGCCAGAGGTAAGCCCCGCTCTCTACCGTCTGGCACCGTGTGTTAGATGACATCATTATTAAGTGTAAAATTAACATATTTTTAGCATGAAACCCTAGAGAGCTTACGAAGTGTATAAACTAATGTACACAAGTAAGATGCAGCAATGTTGTGTGTAAGAGTAACATGGTGCTATAAGTAAAATGCTGCAGAACCGCTGGTATGATTCCATCTAATCCAGCAGTACACAGTAGATCAGAGTCAGCCAAACCCAACCACTTTAGCCAGATCGGTAAACAGTCTAATGTGTATGAGCTTGTCTAATGTGTATGAGGTTGTCCTGACATCTCCTGATGGCAGATGTGATTGTTCAGTATTTGTGTCCACAATTGTAAGTGTAATTGACTTGTTACATTTCGACGCCCCCTGAGGAAGGAGCCTTTGCGTGGCTCCGAAACGCGCGTCGGGGTTCGGGGCTCCTGATGATCTTGTGTTCCTGTCGGCTGGGGTAATTATTTTCAATAGGGCTGCATGCAATTATGTCATCCATGGGTGTTGTATATCATCATTACCTTCCGATTACCATTCAGCAGCCCTAGATAGCCTGTACGATACCATTTTACATACCTCCATCCTATGCCCCGGTACTTACCTTGGATATATTGTGGGGGCTATATATATGTGGTATGTTATTGATTGCAATCATCTGTCTCAATTTCCCCATGTCTTGTATTGTATGGACATTTGTTTTTTATAACAATTAGCATTATTTGGAACGCAATTGATTACAGGCCCTGATTTTGTGCATGTGTGCAATTTTGCTATTATCTTCCTTCCCCTTACCATTGCTTTTTTATATTCTATATGCTGTGATAAATAAAGTTTATACCTTTTTATCTTGACCGTGAGGCTGTTTCCTTGTGGTGTTTTATTGTGTTGTTTAAGTGTTCCATTTATTTTTTTGAGCAGTGTATAAATTATATATACTAGATGGTGGCCCGATTCTAACGCATCGCTGGTGCCGGTCATCTCCCGGCTGCGTCGCTGTTGACCTCCATGCGGCAGGAGATGACCCGCGGCTACCATCGGGAGATCAGTGGCTAGCGCCGCTGATCTCCCGACGATAGCGGTGGCATGCGTGGTTCAAATCCAGCCGGACTGCGCCTGTCGCTGATTGGTCACGTCCGGCCGGGCGCGACCAATCAGCGAAGCGAGATTTCCGTTACAGACAGAATTAGACGATTATATAGTAGATTAGGTCCCAACCATTTTAAAGATAAATGACCTCCTTTGCATTTACGCTATATTAATTAGTAGGTCAACCTTGTGTCTTGTATAGTCCACAAGTACTGTTCTTCAAGACCCCGGCATTATAGTGACCCTGATATGTCACTTGCACAGTCTTGGCAGAAGATACAAGTGTTAGGTCTATATTTGCTGTATGTTCTCACGCAGCACTTTTCTTGTAGCTTTTAAGAAACTTATTTATCTCAGTGAGGAATAAAATGAAGTAAAAAAGCTGAGAGAATTGACATGCTACTTTTTTTTTTTTTTTTTTAACTACACACTGCAAATAAAAAACCGCAAGAATAAAAATGCAATGTGTGACTGAGCTATTAGGAATCTGAAGTGGTGCGTTTTTCCCGTGCACACTCCAACTTACATACAAAGAAAACAATGGAAAAAAAATGGAGGAAAATATTCCAGCATCTGTGTTTCACTACATGGACTTTAGAGATGACTAAAGTGATGTTACCCTGAGGTGCACAAAGAAAAAGAAGGGCCCCCGTGACTAAACTGTGCCAAACTATCTTATGTCATGGAGGGACCAGCGCATTACATGACGGATGGCAGGGTATCGGTTTCCTTGATTTTTATTAAACATGGAACTTTAGAGCTAGGAGTAAACTCACCATTAAATCTGCTACATTTACGGTTAAATTGACTGGAACAAAAACTGCTCTGATTAAAACCGCATTAAACATTAAGTGAAATTGAAGACTATGGATTAGTGGACACTATTTTTATTTTTTCCTCGTTTTTTTTTCTTGTATAACGAGAATAGGAAAATCCATGTGAGTTTACTTTTCATAAAAAATGATTCCCTTATACTAAATTGAAATATGCATTGCAGAGTTGACAAAAGTATACATACAGGTTTGTAGCATGGGTCCATAGATTTAGCTGGGTGCCGTGTGATGATGAAAAAACGACCAGTTAAATAAGTTGTCATATATGGGATTAATCTTTTGGTCTTAATAAATTGCATTTGGTTAACTTTTAATATTGGTTATTATGACGCATGCTTGGTGTATTTTTCTGTCCAGCAAGGAGCACATTATTGTCTCAGTAAGTCAGCGTACCTATCGTGATCTACAGTGGCTACATTGGATCGTGGTCTGTAGCCCATTGAGTTAATAATATTTTTTATATCAGAAAAAGTAACAAGAAAAGCAGCACTCACTCGATCCTTCTTTCAAGACGTGGTTTTAATCCATAAAGTTGGTTACATCGATAATTGCGGAGGTGCAGGTGTCAGGGGAGTTGTTTCATGAAGAGTGAGACCTGCCAGACTACGGCCGTTTGACGCCTTGCTGGCTTTTCTACTGGTCCGTGTGGTAGTCCAGCAGGTCTCACTGTTCATGGACCAGTAGGAGCGCCAGCAAGGTGTGAAACAGCCGTAGTCCGGCAGGTCTCACTGTTCATGAAACAACTCCCCTGACACCTGCACCTCAGCAAATATCATTGTAACCAATTTTATGGATTGAAACCATATCTTGAAAGAAAGTTCGGGTGAGTGCTGCTTTTCTTGTTACTTTTTCTGATATAATACATGTTCTTTGTGCATACACCACCCAGAAGAGATCCGATGAGGCTATTTCTGAGGATTTTGTGTTGAAATAACACATAGAAAAAAAGTGACTTGGTGCCTGGAATAACTCTTCTTTTTTTAAATTAATAATATTTTTGTTTCCTCGTTTTGTTGTTAGTGATTGAGTCTGGACCTGTAAACACTACATTTTACCGGATACGTTTATATAGCATGCTCAAAAACTGATCTTGCACCATACTCGGCCGATGCCGGCTGTGTATGCTCTTTAACTCCTTAAATGCTGCTGTCAATCTCTGATATCGACATTTAAGGCATGCACAGTCCTGCCTGTACATCTGTTCAGACGCAATTACTCACTCCCCCACGATATGATCGGGGGTCTCTGACAGGTTACCATGGCAGACCCATGTGGCTGCCATGTTTGTATTCCTGTGAAGCTCAAAATAAAAAAAAACATCAAAGTTCGAATCTCCCCTTTCTGTCTTTTAACCCCTTCCCGACCCATGACGCCACGTAGGCGTCATGAAAGTCAGTGCCAATCCGACCCATGACGCCTATGTGGCGTCATGAAAGGATCGCGTCCCTGCGGGTCGGGAGTCCGGGGTCACTGAAAGGTCATCCGACCCGCAGGCACAGGACCCTTTGTGCTTCACCCCCCCCGTGGCCACGATCGCTCTGATTGGCTGTTAAAAGTGAAACAGCCAATCAGAGCAATCTGTAATATTTCACCAATACGATTGGCCACCGCCACCGAAAGATGGCAGCGGTCGGTCACCGCCGTCACTAAAAGCTCCCCTCGTCCTGGCCTCCGCTGCCCCCACCTTCCGATCCCCCCCCCCTCACTTCCGACCCCCATACTCACCTCTCCCGGTCCACCGATGTCCCTGGATCCTTCCCGGCGGCTGCCCGGGATTCTTCATGGGCGCCGCCATCTTGGAAAATGGCGGGCGCATGCGCAGTGCATGCGCAGTGCGCCCTGCACAGTCAAAAAATTTATTTTGATCACTGTGATAAACTGTCACAGTGATCAAAATAAGCGTTTTCACGGAACGCATTTCTTTGATGCACTTTATCCTTGCTCTGCGGAGTTAAAGGATAATTGGACTTCTGATCCTGAAGTGGATGTTTCCTTATCCCAGCTTAGTAAATCCTCACTACTCCCTGTTAAAGGGAAGGCGAGTTTGCAGGAGCCGTTGGACAGAAGAACGGAGATGGCGGCAAAATCAAGCTATGAGGCCGCGGGTCATGGATTCCGAGCGGTGCTAGGATCCATGTGTGCTTCTAGAGCTTCTCTAGGCTGGTTTGCACGTCTAAAGACGGCGTTGCAGAACGGATCTCCGTTATCTGATGTACAGGAAATTTGCGAATGGTTAGAAACTGCAGCCTGTTATATCTTTGATGCGGGTCTGGATACGGCATCCCTTCTGGCCAGAGCGCAAGCTACAGCGGTCACAGTCAGAAGAGCTTTATGGCTCAGACAGTGGGCCGGGGACGCAGTTTCCAAACAAGGTTTATTGGCCTTACCTTACAAGGGTGGCCTCCTTTTTGGATCCGACCTCACAGAGCTGATTTCCAAAGCAAAAGCGAAGGAAACAGCATTGCCACAGCGTAGGGCCATGGCTTCGGTGTCTAGCAAGCCTGGTGTCTATAGCGGTCTGCGGTCCTTTCGGGGCCGAGGACGATTCGGTCACTCCTCGTGGGGATCGGGCCGTTCTTCTTTCTCGGGAAAGAAATCCTCTCAGAAAGCTCGTACTCCCTGGAAGCAGAATTTCCGTCAGGACAAGCGGGAATCTGATAAGAAGCCCGCCAAGTCAGACTGACGCCAGGGGTCCACTCGAGGACTCTTGAGTGGGGGGTCGCCTGCTTCATTTCAAGGCGACTTGGATGTCTCGCGTTCCAGATTCCTGGGTAACGCGGGTAGTGTCGGCAGGCTATTTCATAGAGTTTTCTTCTCGACCCCCAAATGTTTTTTGTCAGTCTCGCATTCCGTCAGAACCCAAGTTTTTTGTCGCTCTACAGCGAGAGGTCGAATTTCTGCTACAAAAGGGTGTTGTAATACCGGTTCCGTCAGAGGACCGAGGAAAAGGTTTTTATTCCAACCTTTTTGTAGTTCCCAAAAAGGAGAACAAATTTTGCCCGATTCTGGATCTCAAGCGATTAAACCGGCATGTCCACACCCGGCAATTTCGCATGGAGTCACTTCGCTCCATTGTAGCAGCTTTGTCACAGAACGATTTTCTGGTGTCAATCGACATTCGCGACGCCTATTTGCATGTTCCCATCGGAAGGGCTCATCAGCGCTTTCTTCGGTTTGCCATAGGACAGGATCACTATCAGTTCGTGGCTCTGCCTTTCGGCTTAGCCTCAGCGCCAGAGTCTTTACAAAAATTCTGGCGCCCCTCATGGCAATCCTTCGAAGACAGGGGGTTACGATTCTTCCTTATCTGGACGATCTTTTGATAGTGGCTTCCTCGGAAGAGGAGGCAGTGACGGCTCGCGATTTGTCTCTTCAGCTTCTGAAGGACTTCAGTTGGCTGGTCAATTGGGAGAAGTCGTTCCTGGAACCATCGAGGGCAATCCTCTTTTTGGGGATGCATTTCGACACGATTCGGACAGTAGTTTCTCCACCGCCAGACAAACAGTCATGTCTTCTTCGACATGTGCAGATTATGAAATCCTCGACAGCAATGTCCCTACGGAAGTGTATGCGTCTTCTGGGACTGATGGTGGCGTCCATGGAGGCAATTCCTTTTGCCCAGTTTCATTCCAGGACTCTCCAAAGGTTCATCCTGAGTCGATGGAATCGGTCGCAATCGCTGGATTGCAGTGTCACCATTTCTCGAGCGGTGCGAGATTCTCTAGGATGGTGGTTACGTCCAGGGGCATTTTCCCTGGGGAAGTCCTTCCTCCCTCCGAAGTGGTCAGTCATAACCACCGATGCCAGCCTGACGGGCTGGGGGGGTGTTTGGAACAATCTCTGGATTCAGGGGGTATGGTCATCGGAAGAGTCTGTTCTTCCGATCAACATCCTGGAATTGAGGGCGATTTTCCTTTGCCTCCAGCATTGGACGGTCCCTTTGAGCGGTCTGCCAGTCCGAGTGCAGACAGACAATGCGACGGCTGTCGCGTATATCAATCACCAAGGCTGGACAAGGAGCTCCAAACTCATGGTGGAGGTGTCCCGGATTCTGATTTGGGCCGAGGCCAGAGTACCAGCCATTTCTGTGATTCACATTACAGGGGTTCAGAATGTTACAGCGGACTTTCTCAGTCGCAAGAAGATGGATCCCGGAGAATGGATTCTCCACCCGGAAGTTTTTGCACTACTGTGCTCCCGTTGGGGAACTCCCCAAGTGGATTTGATGGCATCCAGGTCCAATGCCAAGTTACCGACGTTCATGTCCAGGTACAAGGACCCAAAAGCTGTGGCGGTGGATGCTCTAGTGGCTCAGTGGGATCAGTTCGAGCTAATCTATGTATTCCCGCCGATATCCTTACTTCCTCTAGTACTGCGTCGGATCAGACTAGAGAGAATTCCAGCTATTTTGATAGCTCCAGATTGGCCAAGAAGGATGTGGTTCTCGACAATAATGTCGCTGTTGGCGGCACCTCCTTTTCCACTTCCTCTTCGAACGGACTTGTTGACTCAGGGGCCCGTTTGTCATCCGGACTTGAAGTCTCTGCGTTTGACGCCGTGGCTCTTGAGACCGAAATCTTAACCCGTAGAGGTTTTTCAGCCGAGGTCATGGCTACTCTTCATGCTGCAAGAAGTCCGGCTACTACTAGGATTTACCACAAAACTTGGGAAACCTTCTTTTCGTGGTGTTTGGGGTCCTCTCGGAACCCGAGAAAATTTTCCATTCCCAATCTGTTGGCTTTTCTGCAGCATGGGTTAGACAAGGGTTTGGCAGTCAGCACCCTGAAAGGTCAGGTTTCTGCTCTGTCCTTATTGTTTCGGAGAACCATTGCCTCGCATAGGGACGTGCTTTCCTTTTTCCGCGGTATAGCTCGTAAGTTTCTGCCGCGGAAGGCACCTGTGTCTCCTTGGCGGCTCAATCTTGTTTTGGAGGCTCTTCAGCATAAACCTTTTGAGCCTATGGATTCTGCTAGCCTTTCTTTACTTTGTTGGAAGGTGGCCTTCCTAGTAGCGGTCACCTCTTTGAGAAGAGTTTCTGAGTTAGCAGCTCTTTCTTGCTCGCCTCCTTTTCTGGAGTTTTTTCCGGATCGTATAGTGCTTCGCACACGGGGTGATTTTCTACCTAAAGTGGTGTCACAATTTCATGTTAACCAGGATATTGTGTTGCCTTCACTCTGTCCGGATCCGAAGAATGCGAAAGAGCGAGATTTACACACATTGGATTTAGTGCGGGCCTTGAAGTTTTATCTATCTATTACTCAAGGTTTTCGTAAGACGGACTCCCTGTTTGTGGTTCCAGCAGGTCGTCGGCGTGGTCAACGAGCTTCCAAGGATTCTATAGCTCGTTGGATCCGGTCAGCTATTTTGGAAGCTTACCGCCTTCGGGGTGAATCTTGCCCGATTAAGATTCGAGCCCATTCCACGAGAGCTGTGGCTTCATCGTGGGCTTTTCATCAAGGTGCCTCGGCAGTGCAGCTCTGCCGGGCTGCAACTTGGCGCTCTGTCCACACGTTTACAAAGTTTTATAAAGTGGACGTCAGTGCTTCCGCTGATGCAGCCCTCGGACGTAGGGTCCTGCAGGCAGCTGTAGTTTAAAGTTCTGGATGAACTTGTGTTTAGCGCTGGTTGCGCTTTTTTGTTAAGGTTGTTGGGTTTCTGCCTTTTGTTGGTTTTTTCCCACCCTTATTTTTGAACTGCTTTGGGACGTCCCATCAGTAATGAATTACTGTGGCTCTCTTCCTTCCATCTGCAGCTGAAACACGGATTTTGGTAAGAACTTACCTGTAAAATCCTTTTCAGCGAAGGAAGGAAGAGAGACACAGCACCCTCCCAAGGCAGAAGTGTGTTGATGTTTTCAGATGCAGCGCGACCCTTATCTGATTGCGATATCTGGGCTGAGGTCAGCGCGCTAAGGCTCTGTTCCAGCATCGCCAGCTCATCACAGTAGTCAGGTTCAGTGAGTAGCACCTGGAACTCTGTGGTTTTTGGCTTACTTTGCATGCATAACCTGTATTCTTGTGTTTTCTCTGAAGTTCCTTCAGAAGGGGTTATGTTGCTCCGCTGGTGATCTTGGTTCTTCCCTAAAGCTTTGGTACGACTGAAGGAGCTGAGTAGGAGGAGCCCGAGCTGGAGGAGCCAGCCAGTCAACACGCTTTTGATCTGAGGTGTCATCCTGATCTGGGGCTCCGCCTACCCATCAGTAATGAATTACTGTGTCTCTCTTCCTTCCTTCGCTGAAAAGGATTTTACAGGTAAGTTCTTACCAAAATCCGTGTTTTTTTCCTATTAGGCCCTGTGCACACGTTGCGGATTTTGCTGCGGATCCGCAGCTGATTTCGCTGCTGATCCGCAGCTGATTTCGCTGCTGATCCGCAGCTGATTTCGCTGCTGATCCGCAGCGGATATCGCTGCTTATCCGCAGCGGATTTCGCTGCTGATCCGCAGCGGATTTCGCTGCTGATCCGCAGCGGATATCGCTGCTGATCCGCAGCGGATATCGCTGCTGATCCGCAGCGGATTTCGCTGCTGATCCGCAGCGGATTTCGCTGCTGATCCGCAGCGGATTTCGCTGCTGATCCGCAGCGGATTTCGCTGCTGATCCGCAGCTGATTTCGCTGCTGATCCGCAGCTGATTTCGCTGCTGATCCGCAGCGGATTTCGCTGCTGATCCGCAGCGGATTTCGCTGCTGATCCGCAGCGGATTTCGCTGCTGATCCGCAGCTGATTTCGCTGATGATCCGCAGCGGATTTCGCTGCTGATCCGCAGCGGATTTCGCTGCTCATCCCCAGCTGATTTTGCTGCGGATCCGCAGCGGATTTGGCGCTGCGGATCCACAGCAGATCCAGAAACCATGTACAGTACAATGCAAATAAATGGTAAAAAAAAACACTGTGCACATGCTGCAGATTTTTCAGCGCAGATTTGCTGCGGTTTTAAATCCGCAGCATGTCAATTCTTTGTGCGGATTCCGCAGCGATTTTACACCTATTCCATTATAGGCGTAAAACCGCAGAGAAAAACCGCAGCAAATCCGCGCTAAATACGCAGGTAAAAGGCAGGTCGTTTTACCTGTGGATTTTAGAAAAATCCGCAAGTGAATCCGCAACGTGTGCACGGGGCCTTAGGGTCAGGCTGGGTTCATATTGCATTATGGCAGTCCGTTAGATGGACTGCGTTTCACCGCGGTATAACGCGGTGTAACGCAGTCCGTTAACGCTGCCATTCACCCCATTTGTGTGCGCATCGCAACGCATGCCATGAAGCGGCATGCGTTCGCGACGTGTCGTCATTCAGTGACGGAGCCTTGGACGCAGGCTGCAGCGTCTGGGCTCCATCACCACTAGCACAGATGAATCCTCGCTGATTCCTCTGCACTAGCGGGTATAGCATAACGCGATCGCGTTATGCTATACCGTTACCAGCCCGTCAACGCTACGTGTTGAACGGGCTGGTAAAACGCAATATGAACCCAGCCTTAGGGTTAGAACTAGGGTTAGGGTTAGAACTAGGGTAAGGGTTGGAATTAGGGTTAGGGTTGGAATTAGGGTTAAGGTTGGGATTAGGGTTAGGTTTGTGGTTAGGGTTAGAGTTAGGATAAGCGTTAGGGGTGTTTTGGGGTTAGGGTTGGGATTAGGGTTAGGCTTGTGGTTAGGTTTATGGTTAGAGTTGGGATTAGGGTTAGGGGTGTGTTGGGGTTAGGGTTGGGGTTAGGGGTGTGTTGGGGTTAGGGTTGGAGTTAGAATTGAGGGCTTTCCACTATTTAGGTACATCAGGGGGGTCTCCATACGCGACATGGCGCCACCATTGATTCCTGCAAATTTTGCGTTCAAAAAGTCAAACAGTGCTCCCTTTATTCCAAGCCCAGACGTATGCCCAAACAGTGGTTTACCCCCACATATGGGGTATCAGCGTACTCGGGAAAAATTGCACAACAACTTTGGGGGTCTAATTTCTCCTGTTACTGTTGGGAAAAAAAATTGGGGACTAAAAAAGTTATTTTCAGCTGCAGATGGAAGGAAGAGAGCCACAGTATTCATTACTGATGGGTAGGCGGAGCCCCAGATCAGGATGTCACCTCAGATCAAAAGAGTGCTGACTGGCTGGCCCCTCCAGCTCGGGCTCCTCCTACTCAGCTCCAGTCTAAGATTTGAGGTCCAGAGGATGGTCGCTGCTAATGCAGCTCCTCAGAAGATTTTATTATTTTATATTCGGACAGGAGACTTGGATCACTAGTTGGTCTAGAGGTCTCAGGGGTACCAGCGCTGCTGTACCCCAACCTCTCCCTTGGCGGATCTGTATTTACTCAAAGTCCCTGCAGAATCCTTGCCGGCCCTGGGGGATGAGGAGAGCTTTCCTGGCGGGGACGCAAACCACACGTGCGGTCACTGCGTTCCTCGCCCTGGGGGAAGCATGGGCACAGCGCCAGAAACCCCTGAGGGTCCCTGTGGCGCCTTGGCTGGTGAGTACTCCACACAAATTTTTTATTATAATTATGTGTGAGTGCTTTAGCGTCTGAGTAAGCAGCGCTATTACTTGTATGTCAGTATGCTTCAGCGCTGCTGTGACAGCGCTACTACATGTATGTCAGTATGCTGTGACAGCGCTGTTACAAGTAGATGTGGTGATTTTTTGTCCACAGGCAGATACCTGCAGGACAGAGAGGGAGCAGGAGCGGGGGAGTTCGCGCTCAATATTCGAGCTGGCAGGGGGCGTGGCCTAACGATTCCCGGTCTTCTGAGCAGGAAGACGCGCGCTCTGGCGTTTCTCCTGCGGCTCCCTCACTGTGGCGGCCATTACACAGGCTCCTGGGCTCCTCAGACCGCTCCTCTCCTCATAAGACACCACGGCCAGCTGGGTGAGTGCTGATTCCTCACCCCGCAGCGCAGCGATCGCTATCCTGCAGCTGCAGTCTCATTAGAGACATAAAAATTGGCTGGGGCTCACAAATATATATATTGTGGTGAGTTTGCAATATTAACCCCTCTGAGGGTTATTTCTACCAGCTAAATTTTTTGACTGAATACCGCTGGGGTAACCCTGCTTGGTGGAGCGTTAACCCTTCAGCGTTTAAAAAAAAAAAAAAAAAAAAAAAACCGCATAGTTTTTGCTGGTATTACCGCTTTGACCTGCTCATACAGGTGAGACATGTCTGAACAGAGTTCAGATGCCGCGGACCACGTCCCAGTGCCATTGCGGCAATCAGATACGCAGACCTCAACAGCGTCTAGCGCTGCGGTCGACAGCGGTGGAAAATTGGACGATATCGCTCGATCGATCAACAACTTGTCTGACCTTTTAGGTCAATATGTGTCTGCTAATTCCTCTCAGAGGAAGCGACGCAGGCCGTTACCGGCCTCTACACGGAGCGAGTCAGATGTATCTGATATTGGGCAGAGTTCCCCTTTAAATTCGGATGGAGAAATATCCGATTCAGATGCGGACGAGCCGCAGGGGCGTTCCTCTATGGCGAAGCGTACGGAGGCATTAATTGAAGCCATGAGAGATATATTACAGTTACCGGAGGAGGTAACTAGTCGTCCTGGTAAATCAGCACGCATGTTCCAGGAGTCCCGTGCTTCGCGTACAACATTGCCAGCTCTGGATGAGCTTAATAGTGTAATAGAGGAGGAACGTCTGTGTCCAGATAAGCGTTTTCATGGAACGCATTTCTTTGATACACTTTATCCTTGCTCTGCGGAGTTAAAGGCTAATTGGACTTCTGCTCCTGAAGTGGATGTGTCTTTATCTCAGCTTAGTAAATCCTCACTACTCCCTATTAAGGGAAAAGCGAGCTTACAGGAGCCTTTGGATAGAAAAGCAGAATTGGCGGCAAAAGCAAGCTATGAGGCTGCGGGTCATGGATTCCGAGCAGTGCTAGGATCCATGTGTGCTGCTAGAGCTTCTCTAGGCTGGTTGGCACGTCTGAAGACGGAGTTGCAAAATGAATCTCCGTTATCTGAGATACGGGAAACTTGTGAATGGTTAGAAACGGCAGCCTGTTATATATTTGATGCCGGTCTGGATACGGCATCTCTGCTGGCCAAAGCGCAAGCTTCAGCGGTCACAGTCAGAAGAGCTTTATGGCTCAGACAGTGGGCCGGGGACGCAGTTTCCAAACAAGGGTTGTTGGCCTTACCTTACAAGGGTGGCCATCTTTTTGGATCCGACCTCACAGAGCTGATTTCCAAGGCTAAGGCGAAGGAATCAGCATTACCACAGCGTAGGGCCATGGCCTCGGTGTCCAGTAAGCCTGGTGTCTATAGTGGTCGGCGGTCCTTTCGGGGCCGAGGACGATCTAGTCACTCCTCGTGGGGATCGGGTCGTCCTTCCTTCTCAGGAAAGAAATCCTCTCAGAAAACTCGTACTCCCTGGAAGCAGAGTTTCCGCCAGGACAAGCGGGAACTTGACAAGAAGCCCGCAAAGTCGGATTGACGCCAGGGGTCCACTCGAGGATTCTCGAGTGGGGGGTCGCCTGCTTCTTTTCAAGGAGACTTGGATGGCTCGCGTTCCAGATTCCTGGGTAACGCGGATAGTGTCGGCAGGCTATTTCATAGAGTTTGCTTCTCGACCCCCAAATGTTTTTTGTCAATCTCACGTTCCGTCGGAACCCGAGCTTGTTGTCGCTCTACAGCGAGAGGTCGAATCTCTGCTACAAAAGGGTGTAGTGATACCGGTTCCGTCAGAGGACCGAGGGAAAGGTTTTTATTCCAACCTTTTTATAGTTCCCAAAAAGGAGAACAAATTTCGCCCGATTCTGGATCTCAAGCGATTAAACCGGCATGTCCATGCCCGGAAATTTCGCATGGAGTCGCTTCGTTCCGTTGTGGCAGCTCTGTCACAGAACGATTTTCTGGTGTCAATCGACATTCGCGACGCCTATTTGCATATTCCCATCGGAAAGGCTCATCAGCGCTTTCTTCGATTTGCCATAGGTCAGAATCATTACCAGTTCGTGGCTCTGCCGTTCGGCTTAGCCTCAGCGCCAAGGGTCTTTACAAAAATTCTGGCGCCCCTCATGGCAATCCTTCGAAGACAGGGGATTACGATTCTCCCTTATCTGGACGATCTTTTGATCGTGGCTTCCTCGGAGGAGGAGGCGTTGACGGCTCGGGATTTGTCTCTTCAGTTTCTGAAGGACTTCGGTTGGCTGGTCAATTGGGAGAAGTCGTCCCTGGAACCATCGAGGACAATCCTCTTTTTGGGAATGCATCTCGACACGTTTCGGTCGGTAGTTTCCCTACCACCAGACAAACAGTCATGTCTTCTTCGACATGTACAGATTATGAAATCCTCAACGGCAATGTCCCTACGGAAGTGTATGCGTCTTCTGGGACTGATGGTGGCGTCCATGGAGGCAATTCCTTTTGCCCAGTTCCATTCCAGGACTCTCCAAAGGTTCATCTTGAGTCGGTGGAACCAGTCGCAATCGCTGGATTGCAGTGTCACCATTTCTCGCACGGTGCGGGATTCTCTAGAATGGTGGTTACGTCCAGGGGCATTCTCCCTGGGGAAGTCTTTCCTCCCTCCGAAGTGGTCAGTCATAACCACCGATGCCAGCCTGACGGGCTGTGGGGGTGTTTGGAACAATCTCTGGATTCAGGGGGTATGGTCATCGGAAGAGTCTGTTCTTCCGATCAACATCCTGGAATTGAGGGCGATTTTCCTTTGCCTCCAACATTGGACGGTCCCTTTGAGCGGTCTGCCAGTCCGAGTGCAGACAGACAATGCGACGGCTGTCGCGTATATCAATCACCAAGGTGGGACAAGGAGTTCCAGACTCATGGTAGAGGTGTCCCGAATTCTGATTTGGGCAGAGGCCAGTGTACCAGCCATTTCGGCGATTCACATTCCAGGGGTTCAGAATATTACAGCGGACTTTCTCAGTCGCAGAAGGATGGATCCCGGGGAATGGAGCCTCCACCCGGAAGTTTTTGCACTACTGTGCTCTCGCTGGGGAACCCCACAAGTGGATTTGATGGCATCCAGGTCCAATGCCAAGTTACCGACGTTCATGTCCAGGTACAAGGACCCGAAGGCTGTGGCGGTGGATGCTCTAGTGGCTCAGTGGGATCAGTTCGAGCTGATCTATGTATTCCCGCCGATATCCTTACTTCCTCTAGTACTGCGTCGGATCAGACTAGAGAGAATTCCAGCTATTTTGATAGCTCCAGACTGGCCAAGAAGGGTGTGGTTCTCGACAATAATGTCGCTGTTGGCGGCACCTCCTTTTCCACTCCCTCTTCAACCGGACTTGTTGACTCAGGGGCCCGTTTGTCATCCGGACTTGATGTCCCTGCGTTTGACGGCGTGGCTCTTGAGACCGAAATCTTGACCCGTAGAGGTTTCTCAGCCGAGGTCATTGCTACCCTTCGTGCTGCAAGAAGTCCGGCTACTACTAGGATTTACCACAAAATTTGGGAAACCTTCTTTTCGTGGTGTTTGGGGTCCTCTCGGAACCCAAGAAAATTTTCCATTCCCAACCTGTTGGCTTTTCTGCAGCATGGGCTAGACAAGGGTTTGGCAGTCAGCACCCTGAAAGGTCAGATTTCTGCTCTGTCCTTATTGTTCCGGAGAACCATTGCTTCAAATAGAGACGTGCTCTCCTTTTTCCGCGGTATAGCTCGTAAGTTCCCGCCGTGGAAGGCACCCGTGTCTCCTTGGCGGCTCAACCTTGTTTTGGAGGCTCTTCAGCATAAACCTTTTGAGCCTATGTTTTCTGCTAGCCTTTCTTTACTTTCTTGGAAGGTGGCTTTCCTTGTTGCAGTCACTTCCTTGAGGAGAGTTTCTGAGTTGGCAGCTCTTTCTTGTTCGCCTCCTTTTCTGGAGTTTTTTCCGGATCGTGTAGTGCTTCGCACTCGGGGTGATTTTTTGCCTAAAGTGGTGTCACAATTTCATGTCAACCAGGATATTGTGTTGCCTTCATTCTGCCCGGATCCGAAGAATGTGAAAGAGCGTGCTTTACACACATTGGATTTAGTGCGGGCCTTGAAGTTTTATCTATCTATTACTCAAGGTTTTCGTAAGACGGACTCCCTATTTGTGGTTCCAGTCGGTCGTCGGCGTGGTCAACGAGCTTCCAAGGATTCTATAGCTCGTTGGATTCGGTCAGCTATATTGGAAGCTTACCGTCTTCAGGGTGAATCTTGCCCGATTAAGATTCAAGCCCATTCCACGAGGGCTGTGGCTTCATCGTGGGCTTTTCACCAAGGTGCTTCGGCAGTGCAGCTCTGCCGGGCGGCGACTTGGCGCTCTGTCCACACGTTTACGAAGTTTTATAAAGTGGACGTCAGTGCTTCCGCTGATGCAGCCCTCGGACGTAGGGTCCTGCAGGCAGCTGTAGTTTAAAGTTCTGGATGAACTTGTGTTTAGCGCTGGTTGCGCTTTGTTGTTAAGGTTGTTGGGTTTCTGCCTCTTGTTGGTTTTTTCCCACCCTTATTTTTGAACTGCTTTGGGACGTCCCATCAGTAATGAATACTGTGGCTCTCTTCCTTCCATCTGCAGCTGAAACACGGATTTTGGTAAGAACTTACCTGTAAAATCCTTTTCAGCGAAGGAAGGAAGAGAGACACAGCACCCTCCCAAGGCAGAAGTGTGTTGATGTTTTCAGATGCAGCGCGACCCTTATCTGATAGCGATTATCTGGGCTGAGGTCAGCGCGCTAAGGCTCTGTTCCAGCATCGCCAGCTCATCGCAGTAGTCAGGTTCCGTGAGTAGTACCTGGAACTCTGTGGTTTTTGGCTTTCTTTGCATGCATAACCTGTATCCTTGTGTTTTTTCTCTGAAGTTCCTTCAGAAGGGGTTATGTTGCTCCGCTGGTGATCTTGGCTCTTTTCCTAAAAGCTTTGGTACGACTGGAGCTGAGTAGGAGGAGCCCGAGCTGGAGGGGCCAGCCAGTCAGCACTCTTTTGATCTGAGGTGACATCCTGATCTGGGGCTCCGCCTACCCATCAGTAATGAATACTGTGTCTCTCTTCCTTCCTTCGCTGAAAAGGATTTTACAGGTAAGTTCTTACCAAAATCCGTGTTTTGTGGAAAAAAAATGATTTTTTATTTTCACGGCTCTGCGTTATAAACTTCTGTGTAGCCCTTGGGGGTTCAAAGTGCTCACCACACATCTAGATAAGTTCCTTGCGGGGTCTAGTTTCCAAAATGGGGTCACTTGTGGGGAGTTTATACTGTTTAGGCACATCAGGGACTCTGCAAACGTAACATGACGCCCGCAGACCATTCCATCAAGTCGGCATTTCAAAACGTCACTACTTCCCTTCCGAGCCCCGAAGTGTGCCCATACAGTAGTTTTCTCCCACATATGGGATATTAGCGTACTCAGGACAAATTGGACAACAACTTTTGAGGTCTAATTTCTCCTGTTACCCTTGGGAAAATAAAAAAATTGGGGACTAAAAGATCATGTTTGTGGAAAAAATATGATTTTTTTATTTTCATGGCCCGGCGTTATAAACTTCTGTGTAGCCCTTGGGGGTTCAAAGTGCTCACTACACATCTAGATAAGCTCCTTGGGGGGGGTCTAGTTTCCAAAATGGGGTCACTTGTGGGGGGTTTCTACTGTTTAGGCACATCAGGGGCTCTGCAAACGCAACATGACGCCCACAGAACATTCCATCAAGTCTGCATTCCAAAATGGCGCTCCTTCCCTTCTGTGCTCTCCCATGCGCCAAAACAGTGGTTCCCCCCCACATATGGGGTACCAGTGTACTCAGGACAAACTGTACAACAACTTTTGTGGTTCAATTTCTCCTGTTAACTGTCATGATCCCAGTGCAGGTTTGGCCTGCACACCAGGGGTTAATGTCTTGATCCTAGTGCGGGCTCTGACCTGCACACCTGGGGTTTATTATTATGGCCTCTCTTTGGTTCGGGGAGAGCTTCTTATAGCCCTAGGAAGCTCCAATCCCCGTCAGTTATACTTTTGCCCTTGGCTGAGTGTGTTGACCCCTGATTGCCTGTGCCTTGTGCCTGTGTTCTAGTTTGTTTGTATGGTTCTGACCCGGTTCTGTTTCCCGTTGTGATTTTGCCTCTTGATTCTGTACTGTGTATATGCTTCTCTGATTTTCTGACTCCTGCCACGTCCCTGACTATTCTTGATTTGCCTGCTCCTTGTGTACTGCGTTGTCTCTCACGTTTACTGACCTCGGCTTGTCTTGGATTCCGTCTCCCTCTGGTGCCCCGTCCTCTACCTGGTGTCCGGTGACCCGCTTTCCATTCTCCAGGGTCCCAGTAGCTCCCTGCACTCATCCCCAGCTACAGGACGCTAAGCTCCGCCCCCTGGGGTCACATGACCGCAGGTCCTTGCAGTACACTCACCACTTGGTGTTCTGCTAACTCCAGCTCTGCTGTATTGCTATCGTCTTGCCCAGCACTCGGGTGCTGTGAGTACCGCTGTCACAGGCCGTCGGAGGCTCCAGGCTCCCACTGTCAGAGCTGCTGAAACCGCTGGTAAGTGCCCACCTAGCGTTTCTCTTGATATTATAACTGACCTTGAACTTTTTTTTTTTTTCTCTGCAGCATGGACCCAATGCATGCTTTATCTGAGCAGGTGAAACACTTGACTCAGTTGCTGCAGAAGCTAAATTTGGAGCACCAAACTCTGGCCCAATCCCAACGGAAGGTTGCGGATTCGGTTCAGGGGGCGCTATCCGCAGGGTTTCAGCAGGAGTGGGCTAGAGATGTCTTTTTAGTCTCACCTGAACCCCCGGTTAAGTTACCAGATACTTTTGCTGGTAACAAAAGTAATTTTAGAGTATTTAAGGAGGGCTGTAAACTTTTTTTCTCTTTGAGACCCCGCTCCTCTGGGGATGAGAAACAGAGGGTGGGGGTGGTTATGTCCCTGCTTAGGGGGGCCCGCAAGCCTGGGCATTTTCTCTTTCCTCTTCTGCCCCAGAGAGAATGAGTGTGCATGCATTTTTTGAGGCCTTAGGGCATATTTACGATGAGCCGGATAGAGTGCGTTTGGCTGAGGACAAAGTGATGAGTGTCTGTCGGGAAGCACTCGGCCGAGTGGTTCTGTTCTGAATTTAGACGTTGGGCAGCCGAGGTTTCGTGGAGTGATGCCGCCATTCGGGGGTTGTTCCGTAGAGGCCTGTGTGAACGTCTAAAGGATGCCCTGGCACTTCATCCTCCACCTGACTCCCTGGAGGATGCCATGACCCAAGCTGTTCGCATGGATCGCAGACTGCGGGCTAGAGGCATTATGCAGTTGGAAACATCATTATTCTCCAGTGGAGATGAGACCCGGACTCCTCCTGTGGCTATGGAGGTGAATGCTATCACCTGTGAGAAGGAAAGAAGACGCCGCCGTGAGAAGCAGTTGTGCTTCTATTGTGGGGAATCTTGACATTGGAAGAAGGACTGCCCCTCCTGTCCATCATCTTCCAAGGTGGCGGGAAACGACTAGGTCTGGGTAGTAGTCGAGGAGGCTACCCAGACCTTCAGGTACATTTTTCCTCACTTGCAAAAATTGTGCTTCAGGTGGAACTGGAACTTGGTGATGGTCCTGTTCAGACTACCGCCTTTATTGACTGTGGTTCTGCTGTTAATCTAATTGTCACCCGGATATTGACTCTTAATAAGATAGGGACAGTCAGGCTTCAGGATCCTGTTAAACTTGTGGCTATTGACTCATCCCCTCTTACCCGGGACGGTATCTATTTCAGGTCTGAACTTTTTCTCTGAAAGTGGGTCCCACTCATGTGGAAAAACTAAGTTGTCTTGTGTTAGATAATTTGCCTGCGGGACTGGTACTGGGGATGCCTTGGCTTCAACGCCATAATCCTACCATTGATTGGGTGACGGGGAGATCACTCAATGGGGATGCAGGGATAAATGTTGTAACCTGGGACCTCTTGTCAACTCTGTTAAATCTGTATCTGTGTCGTCTGTTGGTCTGGAGGGTATTCCGGAATACCTGAAGGATTTCGAAGACGTGTTTTCCGAAAGCGAGGCTGAGGCGCTGCCACCCCATAGACCCTATGATTGTGCCATTGATTTAGTACCTGGAGCCAAGTTGCCTAAGGCTCGGTTGTTCAATTTGTCCGGGCCAGAGCGCCAAGCCATGAAGGAGTACATAGCTGAGAGTCTCCGCAAAGGGCATATTAGGCCTTCTGTTTCACCCGTAGCAGCAGGATTCTTCTTCGTGAAGAAGAAAGATGGTGGTTTGCGGCCGTGCCTCGACTTTCGGGAACTTAACAAGATAACGGTTAGGAACACTTACCCACTTCCCCTCATTCCAGACTTATGTAACCAGTTATCAGGGGCCCAATGGTTCTCCAAATTAGATCTCCGGGGAGCCTACAACCTGATAAGGGTTCGGGAAGGGGACGAATGGAAAGGGGGTCACCGGACACCAGGTAGAGGACGGGGCACCAGAGGGAGACGGAATCCAAGACAAGCCGAGGTCAGTAAACGTGAGAGACAACGCAGTACACAAGGAGCAGGCAAATCAAGAATAGTCAGGGACGTGGCAGGAGTCAGAAAATCAGAGAATCATATACACAGTACAGAATCAAGAGGCAAAATCACAACGGGAAACAGAACCGGGTCAGAACCATACAAACAAACTAGAACACAGGCACAAGGCACAGGCAATCAGGGGTCAACACACTCAGCCAAGGGCAAAAGTATAACTGACGGGGATTGGAGCTTCCTAGGGCTATAAGAAGCTCTCCCCGAACCAAAGAGAGGCCATAATAATAAACCCCAGGTGTGCAGGTCAGAGCCCGCACTAGGATCAAGACATTAACCCCTGGTGTGCAGGCCAAACCTGCACTGGGATCATGACAGTACCCCCCTCTCAGCGGAAACATTGTCAAGATTGTTTGTGCTGCATGTGGTCCGTTTGCATGGGGTACCCCTGAATGTTGTGTCTGACAGAGGTGTGCAGTTTGTGGCAAAATTTTGGAGGGCATTCTGTAAGAAATTGGGCATCTCACTCTCCTTCTCGTCTGCATATCACCCGGAAAGTAATGGTCAGACGGAGCGTACCAATCAATCCCTGGAACAGACTCTCAGGTGTCTGACCTCCGCCAGACAGGAGGATTGGTGTGATGCGTTACCATTGGCAGAATTCGCCTTTAACAACCAAGTGAGTCAATCCACCAACATGTCCCCATTCCTGATTAATTATGGGTTTAATCCCCATTTTGGGGAGTTTTCACGGTTGGATTCCGGTTGTCCAGGGGCGGAGGGATCCGTTCTACGGTTAAAAAATATCTGGGCTGAAGTCCAGCGTAATATATCTCGGGCCCAGGGGAGGTATAAATATTTTGCGGACAAAAAGAGAGCCCCGGGACACATGTTTCAGGTGGGGGAGAAGGTTTGGCTTTCCACACGTAACATCAACTTGAAGGTACCATCAGCTAAATTGGGACCGAAGTTCATCGGTCCGTACGAGATTGTGGAGATAGTCAATCCTGTGGCATATAGGTTGCATCTCCCCCCGTCCTTAAAAATAACCAATGTGTTCCATAAATCTCTGTTGAAACCCGTGGGGTCTGTCAAGGAGGACTCTGAGTCTGTTGTTCCTCCAGTGTTAGTGGAGGGTCACTTGGAGTATGAGGTCGGACACATTGTGGACTCTCGGCGGATGCGCCACTCCTTACAGTACCTGGTCCACTGGAAGGGATATGGACCAGAGGATCGCTCATGGGTCTCTGCTCGCTCGGTACATGCAGATCGCCTGGTTCGGGCTTTCCATGCCAGGTACCCGGGCAAGCCTGGGGGTCCACAGGCCCCCCGTTGAGAGGGGGGTACTGTCATGATCCCAGTGCAGGTTTGGCCTGCACACCAGGGGTTAATGTCTTGATCCTAGTGCGGGCTCTGACCTGCACACCTGGGTTTATTATTATGGCCTCTCTTTGGTTCGGGGAGAGCTTCTTATAGCCCTAGGAAGCTCCAATCCCCGTCCGTTATACTTTTGCCCTTGGCTGAGTGTGTTGACCCCTGATTGCCTGTGCCTTGTGCCTGTGTTCTAGTTTGTTTGTATGGTTCTGACCCGGTTCTGTTTCCCGTTGTGATTTTGCCTCTTGATTCTGTACTGTGTATATGCTTCTCTGATTTTCTGACTCCTGCCACGTCCCTGACTATTCTTGATTTGCCTGCTCCTTGTGTACTGCGTTGTCTCTCACGTTTACTGACCTCGGCTTGTCTTGGATTCCGTCTCCCTCTGGTGCCCCGTCCTCTACCTGGTGTCCGGTGACCCCCTTTCCATTCTCCAGGGTCCCAGTAGCTCCCTGCACTCATCCCCAGCTACAGGACGCTAATCTCCGCCCCCTGGGGTCACATGACCGCAGGTCCTTGCAGTACACTCACTGGTGTTCTGCTAACTCCAGCTCTGCTGTATTGCTATCGTCTTGCCCAGCACTCGGGCGCTGTGAGTACCGCTGTCACAGGCCGTCGGAGGCTCCAGGCTCCCACTGTCAGAGCTGCTGAAACCGCTGGTAAGTGCCCACCTAGCGGTTTCTCTTGATATTACCCTTGTGAAAATAAAAAATTGCGGGTTAAAAAAATCAGTTTTTGAGGAAAAAAATGATTTTTTATTTTCACGGCTCTGCATTACAAACTTCTGTGAAGCACGTGGGGGTTCAAGGTGCTCACCACACATCTAGATAAGTTCCTTGAGGGGTCTAGTTTACAAAATGTGGTCACTTGTGGGGGAGCTCCAATGTTTAGGCACACAGGGACTCTCCAAATGCGACATGGCATCCGCTAAATATTCCAGCATATTTTCCATTCAAAAAGTCAAATGGCGTTCCTTCCCTTCTGAGCCCTGCCGTGCGCCAAAACAGTGGTTTATGACCACATATGAGGTATCGGTGTACTCAGGAGAAATTGCCCAACAAATTTTAGGATCCATTTTATCCTGTTGCCCATGTGAAAATGAAAAAACTGAGGCTAAAAGAAAATTTTTGTGAAAAAAAAAAAGTACTTTCTTTTTTTTACGGATCAATTTGTGAAGCACCTGGGGGATCAAAGTGCTCACTCTGCATCTAGATAAGTTCCTTGGGGGTCTAGTTTCCAAAATGGGGTCACTTGTGGGGGAGCTCCAATGTTTAGGCACACAGGGACTCTCCAAATGCGACATGGCAACCGCTAAATATTCCAGCATATTTTCCATTCAAAAAGTCAAATGGCGCTCCTTCCCTTCTGAGCCCTGCCGTGCGCCCAAACAGTGGTTTATGACCACATATGAGGTATCGGTGTACTCAGGAGAAATTGCCCAACAAATTTTAGGATCCATTTTATCCTGTTGCCCATGTGAAAATGAAAAAACTGAGGCTAAAAGAAAATTTTTGTGAAAAAAAAAGTACTTTCTTTTTTTTACGGATCAATTTGTGAAGCACCTGGGGGTTCAAAGTGCTCACTCTGCATCTAGATAAGTTCCTTGGGGGGTCTAGTTTCCAAAATGGGGTCACTTGTGGGGGAGCTCCAATGTTTAGGCACACAGGGACTCTCCAAATGCGACATGGCAACCGCTAAATATTCCAGCATATTTTCCATTCAAAAAGTCAAATGGCGCTCCTTCCCTTCTGAGCCCTGCCGTGCGCCCAAACAGTGGTTTATGACCACATATGAGGTATCTGTGTACTCAGGAGAAATTGCCCAACAAATTTTAGGGTCCATTTTATCCTGTTGCCCATGCAAAAATGAAAAAATTGATGCTAAAAGAAAAATTTTGTTGGAAAAATTAAAATGTCCATTTTTTCCTTCCATGTTGCTTTAGTTCCTGTGAAGCACCTGAAGGGTTAATAATCTTCTTGAATGTAGTTTTGAGTAGCTTGAGGGGTGCAGTTTTTATAATGGTGTCACTTTTGGGTATTTTCTGCCATATAGACCCCTCAAAGTGACTTCAAATGTGAGGTGGTCCCTAAAAAAAATGGTTTTGTAAATTTTGCTGTAAAAATGAGAAATCGCTGGTCAACTTTTAACCCTTATAACTTCCTAACAAAAAAAAATGTTGTTCCCAAAATTGTGCTGATGTAAAGTAGACATGTGGGAAATGTTATTTATTTAACTATTTTGTGTCACATAACTCTCTGGTTTAACAAAATAAAAATTCAAAATTTGAAAATTGCGAAATTTTCAAAATTTTGGCCAAAGTTCCATTTTTTTCCACAAATAAACGCAAAAATTATCGACCTAAATTTACCACTAACATGAAGCCCAATATGTCACGAAAAAACAATCTCAGAATCGCTATGATCCGTTGAAGCGTTCCTGAGTTATTACCTCATAAAGGGACACTGGTCAGAATTGCAAAAAATGGCCAGGTCATTTAGGTCAAAATAGGCTGGGTCATGAAGCGGTTAAAGATAATGAAGAAAAAAACATATTTGGTATAGCTATATGTACAGAAATCTGCTATGTCAAGATATAAAATTATTTAACTGATACAGTAAACGCTGTAAAGCAAAACAATAAAAGAGGAATAAAACACGAAAATTGTAGGCAATTCGCATCACAAAAAATGCAATAAAAGTCAACCAAAATGTCATTATCTATCTATCTATCTATCTATCTATCTATCTATCTATCTATCTATCTATATCTAAAGCTGAGTGTATGTGTGTGTATGTATCAAGCCACATCCACTCCACATACCACATAGCCCCACCCACTCCGCATAGCCACACTCACTCCACATGCCAAGCCCCGTCCACACGGCCCACGTTGTTAGCGCACACTGGCGGAGACACATTCACCTCGAAAGCCACCCTGCAAAACTCACCAGCTGCGAAGTCCCCGCCTCTGCGACCTACAATCAGGGCCGCCGCCTGAGTATCAGTGCGTGGCAGGCACAGGCCACAACTAGCTCTGTCGTGTCTAGAATAGAGTTGCTCCTGTGAAGCATGACGTCAAGGGAAAGGGAGGACACCACTGTTCTCATAACAGGAAGTTGCTGTGTGGTGCTGCAGAAGAAGTAGGCTGTGTATACGATACGCTTTATTGCAATTAGTGCAATTTCTCTCGGGATCAGGTGTTTCCAATTGTATATGGAAGAGGAGTGTGAGCTGCTGGAGGAGACGAATATAAAGGAGAAAAGCTGTGCTGCAGAAAAATGCTCTGTTATAAAGGAGGAGCGTGAGGTGCAGGAGGAGGCTGTGTAAAAAGGAGGTTCATGAGGTGCAGGAGGAATAAGGCCCTTTAGCTGCCGCTGTTAAAAGTCCTATCGGCAGTCGTTAAAGGGTTAATATTGTGTTTAAAAAAAAAATAATTTTGCTTCAACAAAATGGCGCCGGTTGTGTTCCGTGTACCAGTGCGGGAGCATTTCTATGTTCAACAGCGACAATTTCTTTTTCTTCTGCGCATTCCCACATGGTCCTTGGAACACAGTGGGCTGCACTTGTGCCGATTGAGAGCATTGCTTGCCGATAGATGCTATTGTGTATGCGCCAACACCGTTTTGTTAAAGCAAAATTTTTCTTTTTTGAAGATCACAATATTAAATGTGCAGGCATAGTATTTAAAATAGGAAGCAGGTCACTGAAGGTTCAGTGACCTGTTATTTAAGTCCAGAATAATCACGATGAGGTCAGAGCACCAAAAAAGATCCGCATACCGGCACGTCCCAGAGCACCAGTATGTCATTAACTTAAAAATTCAAACACAGACTAAAAAAAGAAACACAAGACGGATTTCTCCAACCCAGGTATAATTTTAAACGGTGTAACAGCGCCAACCTGACAATGCCTGTAGTTTACTTAGCAAAATCCTGATGACAGTTTCTCTTTAAACTTATTTATACAGCTACAACTAATGCCATACTAAATTAACGTATTTTTCTGACCATAAGACGCACTTTTTTTCCTCCAAATTTGGGAGGAAAGTGTGGGTGCGTCTTATGGTCGGAATGTAACATGTGGGGAGGGGGGCAGGGGGCAGCAGTGGAGTGAGATCGCAGGAGGCAGGAAAATATCCCCTCCGCTGCAGGAATCCAGCGCTGGGGAAACCACTGGTCCCGATACTTAAGTGCAGTGAATATTCATTAGCTGCTTCCCCACCCACCTATCAGCTGAGCAGTGAGCGGGAGCAGCAAATGACAGAGCCACATGGTTCCCCAGCGCCTGATTCCTGCAGCAGCTGGGGAGATGTGTGTTGGAAGGAGAAGGAGGCAGCAGGAGCAGAGTGCAGCAGGAGGCATTGCATACCTGACAGCCTGGGGGCTGTGCTGATGCCATGCTGAATGCTCCTGTGGAGGACCTGTGATGAGGTCATGAAGAGGGTGGGCTGCAGCATCACATGACCACACAAAGCCCTGCCTCTTCATGATGTCATCACAGGTCCTGCAGACACACTGTACAAGAAAGAATTAATTAAAAGGTTAGTAATGACAGCACATAAAAAAGCACTCTGCCATCCTGTGGTGGACTATAACTCCCAGCATGCCATAGGATCTGCAGGACATGCTGAGAGTTATAGTTCTCCAATGTGATCTTAAAGCAGCACTCCAGTGTTATTTTTCAGTGCTGGAGTGGTGCTTTAAATATAAGCCCTGTGCCCCCATTCATATACTCACCCTCCAACGTCTTCTTATAGTACTTTACAGACACCACACTGGCCCCACAGCACCATCTTCTACCCGTAGCTTCCAACATAATAACATACTATTATATAGAATAACACCACATATAATAGTATGTTATTTATGTTATTAAATATTTTACCACATTTTTTGCTTCAAATATATTTTTCCCTATTTTCCACCTCTAAAACCTGGGTGCGTCTTATAGTCCGGTGCGTCTTATAGTCCGAAAAATACGGTAGTCCTTCTTTAAAATTTCTAACTACCATATTTTTCGGACCATAAGACACACCAGACCATAAGATGCACCCGAATTTTCAGAAGGAAAATAGGGAAAAAAAATAATGTGTCAAATGGGGATCCGTCTTACAGTCCGAATTCAGCTTACCAGCGAAGGGATCAGCACAGGTACAGGAGTGGTCACAGGGGTCGCTCGGTGGTCCAAGCTGGTGCGGTGGTGGTGTTCTGTGTTGCAGGGGTGCTCTGTGGGGTGGCTGTGCTCTGTGGGGTGGCTGTGCTCTGTGAGATAGCTGTGCACTGTGGGGTGGTTGTGCTCTGTGGGGTGGTTGTACACTGTGGGGTGGTTTTGCACTGTGGGGTGGTTGTGCACTGTGGGATGGCTGTGCTCTGTGGGGTCGCTATATACTTACAAATCCTGTGGCGGCGGTCCGTGGCGGTGGTCCCAATGCAGCCTCCTGTGCTCTGTGGTGTGGTGGTGTCGGGGCTCTGTGATGTGACCGCAGAGGGGCTCTGTGCTGCGTGGGGGGCTCCGCCGGCATTTCGTTATGGCCCGAAAGCCCCCCGCAGCTCTGTTGCTGCGACACGGAGGCCTCCTGAAAGATGGCCGCCAGGGGCCTCCGGAAAGATGGCCGCTGGAGGCGGCACATGCTCAGATTCAGATCTCCGCAAAGAGATCTTGTCCCGAGATCTCGGGAAGAGATCTCGTTGCCGAGATTTGAATTTGAGTATGCGCCGCCTCCAGCGGCCATCTTTCCGGAGGCCCCTGGCGGCCATTTTTCAGGAGGCCACCGCGTTGCAGCAGTGGAGCTGCGGGGGGCTGTCGGGCCATGACGAAATGCCGGCGGAGCCCCCCACGCAGCACAGAGCCCTGCTGGCGTCACTTCGCAGAGCCCGACACCACCGCACCACAGAGCACAGGGAGGCTGCATCGGGACCGCCGCCGCCACCGGATTTGTAAGTATATTGCGACGCACCCACATTTTCCCCCAAAATTTTGGACGAAATGGATATTCAGTCTACCGAGGAAGAAAACGAGAGGATTGTGGTTTCATAGCAAAGCTCAAAATGCGGGTTGGATCATCACTCCAAGAGATAGAAATTGACAAGTCCTTACAATCCTCTGCTCTCAAAAATTTTCCAGGCCCACATCAACGTAGAATCTTGCCACTCTGTGAAATCAATTAAGTACATATTATTATTATAGCGCCATTTGTTCCATGGCGCTTTACATGTGAAAAGGGGTATACATAAAAAACAGTAAAGTAATCTTAAACAATACAAGTCACAACTGGTACAGGAGGAGAGAGGACCTTGCCAGCGAGGGCTCAAAAGGAAGGGTGAGGATACAGTAGGTGAGGGTAGAGTGTTATGAATGTGCTAGAGATGGTTTCTGAGCAGAGGCTCCCTCTGGTGGTTACAGACAGTACTGAACCTTTCAGTGAGGACTGGCAATCTGGGTTCACTGACTGGTCTGATATAAGGGAGGTTCCCTCCCATGATGGTTGCCGGTGATCAATTGTTCTTGTCTCAATTGTGTTTCCTGGTTCATTTGGAAGTTTGCTGGAGTCTTGCCTGCATCTCCTGCTTTCAGATAAGATATTTTTTGCTTTTCTTTTTTTGTGCTTGCTTTTTGCATTGTTTTCTGCACTTTTGTGGAGGTCAGCCAGGTCCCCTCCTGGGGCCTGAGCTCCTCACAGTTTTTCTGCAGCCACTGTTATTTGCTCATTTGCTTTTTACCTGTTTTTTCAGCGGCTGCGGCTTGGTTTTTGTTCCCACTGAGATCTGATTTAGCGGGTGGCGAGATCGTGTGATCTCAGTATTTTTATAATCAGAATTGTTGGATTTTTGTAGGGTTTTCTGGGTTGCAGAAATCTCTCCTGTCCTATCCTATTTAGTCAGCTTGTGGCCCCAGCTTTTGCTCAGTCTATTTTCTGCCTATGTTTGTATTTTCATCTTGTCTAACCGCCATTATATGTTTGGGGGCTTCCTATTTTCTTTGGGGATCTGCTCCGGGGCAGATAGCTTTCATCTTTCTGCCTTTAGGTGTAGTTATCTCTCAGGCTGTGACGAGGCGTCTAGGATCAACGTAGGAACGCTCCACGGCTACCTCTAGTTGTGTCGTTAGTTTAGGAATCTGCAACCCATCAGTTACCAACATCTCAGGTGTTCTGCTGCCCTGCTGTTGTTCCTGTCCTCCTCAGCTGCCGAAATATAACAGTAGAGCTGGTCGTGCAGTGGCTTGGTCGATCGGTGGTTACTGCAGGTTGTAGGCTTATCGGAAGGGTAGGTCTTCAGGTTCTTCTTGCGATATCGTCCTCCTGCTTGTTTCCTTGCTCCCGGCATCGCGCTTCTGTGCCGGGAGCAAGGAAGCAAGCAGGAGGGCAGCGTCACAAGAAGATGGGAGGTGCCGGACCTGGACCTGCGGCAACCATCGAACCGGACCGCCCCCACCCCCCGGTGAGTATATAAAAATAATTTTTCTTATCTTGCAGGTTGGACCGGGGGGCTTATCTACAGCGTTATAGAATGCTGTAGATAAGCCCTGAAAGGCGGTGGCCACTTCTTATAGCGGCAAAACAGGTGACAGGTGCACTTTAACCTCTTCCCGACCCATGACGCCACGTAGGCGTCATGAAAACCTGTGCCAATCCGACCCATGACGCCTATGTGGCGTCATGAAAGGATCGCGTCCCTGCGGGTCGGGTGACCGGGGTCACTGAAAGGTCACCCGACCCGCCGGCACAGGACCCTTTGTGCTTCACCACAGGGGGGTTGGCTTAACCCCCCGTGGCCACGATCGCTCTGATTGGCTGTTAAAAGTGAAACAGCCAATCAGAGCAATCTGTAATATTTCACCAATATAATTGGTGAAATATTACAATCCAGCCATGGCCGATGCTGCAATAGCATCTGCCATGGCTGGACACCGAGCCCTGACCCCCCCAGTCGGATTCACGGCGGCGATCGGCCGCCGCCACCGAAAGATGGCAGCGGTCGGTCACCGCCGTCACTAAAAGCACCCCTCGTCCTGGCCTCCGCTGCCCCCACCTTCCGATTCCCCCCCCTGACTTCCGACCCCCATACTCACCTCTCCCGGTCCACCGATGTCCCTGGATCCTTCCCGGCGGCTGCCCGGGATTCTTCATGGGCGCCGCCATCTTGGAAAATGGCGGGCGCATGCGCAGTGCGCCCGCCGGCCGGCGCATGCGCAGTGCGCCCTACATAGTCAAAAAATTTATTTTGATCACTGTGATAAACTGTCACAGTGATCAAAATAAAAAAAAGTAAGTGAACCCCCCCTGTCATAGGTAGGGACAAATAATAAAGAATTTTTTTTTTTTCCTATTAGGCCCTGTGCACACGTTGTGGATTTTGCTGCGGATCCGCAGCTGATTTCGCTGCTGATCCGCAGCTGATTTCGCTGCTGATCCGCAGCGGATTTCGCTGCTGATCCGCAGCTGATTTCGCTGCTGATCCGCAGCTGATTTCGCTGCTGATCCGCTGCTGATTTCGCTGCTGATTCGCTGCTGATTTCGCTGCGGATTAGCAGCGAAATCAGCAGCGAATCAGCAGCTAAATCAGCAGCAGATCAGCAGCGAAATCAGCTGCGGATCAGCAGCGAAATCAGCTGCGGATCAGCAGCGGATTTCGCTGCTGATCCGCAGCTGATTTCGCTGCTGATCCGCAGCTGATTTCGCTGCTGATCCGCAGCTGATTTCGCTGCTGATCCGCAGCTGATTTCGCTGCGGATCCGCAGCGGATATGGCGCTGCGGATTCACAGCAGATCCAGAAACCATGTACAGTACAATGCAAATAAATGGTAAAAAAAAAACGCTGTGCACATGCTGCAGATTTTTCAGCGCAGATTTGCTGCGGTTTTAAATCCGCAGCATGTCAATTCTTTGTGCGGATTCCGCAGCGATTTTACACCTATTCCATTATAGGCGTAAAACCGCAGAGAAAAACCGCAGCAAATCCGCGCTAAATACGCAGGTAAAAGGCAGGTCGTTTTACCTGCGGATTTTAGAAAAATCCGCAAGTGAATCCGCAACGTGTGCACGGGGCCTTAGGGTCAGGCTGGGTTCATATTGCATTATGGCAGTCCGTTAGATGGACTGCGTTTCACCGCGGTGTAACGCAGTCCGTTAACGCTGCCATTCACCCCATTTGTGTGCGCATCGCAACGCATGTCATGAAGCGGCATGCGTTCGCGACGTGTCGTCATTCAGTGACGGAGCCTTGGACGCAGGCTGCAGTGTCTGGGCTCCATCACCGCTAGCACAGATGAATCATCGCTGATTCCTCTGCACTAGCGGGTATAGCATAACGCGATCGCGTTATGCTATACCGTTACCAGCCCGTCAACGCTACGTGTTGAACGGGCTGGTAAAACGCAATATGAACCCAGCCTTAGGGTTAGAACTAGGGTTAGGGTTAGAACTAGGGTAAGGGTTGGAATTAGGGTTAGGGTTGGAATTAGGGTTAGGGTTGGAATTAGGGTTAGGGTTGGGATTAGGGTTAGGGTTGGGATAAGCGTTAGGGGTGTTTTGGGGTTAGGGTTGGGATTAGGGTTAGGCTTGTGGTTAGGTTTATGGTTAGAGTTGGGATTAGGGTTAGGGGTGTGTTGGGGTTAGGGTTATGGTTAGGGTTTGTATTAGGGTTAGGGGTGTGTAGGGGTTAGGGTTTGGGTTAGGGGTGTGTTGGGGTTAGGGTTGGAGTTAGAATTGAGGGGTTTCCACTATTTAGGTACATCAGGGGGTCTCCATACGCGACATGGCGCCAACATTGATTCCTGCAAATTTTGCGTTCAAAAAGTCAAACAGTGCTCCCTTTATTCCAAGCCCCGATGTGTGCCCAAACAGTGGTTTACCCCCACATATGGGGTATCAGCGTACTCGGGAAAAATTGCACAACAACTTTGGGGGTCTAATTTCTCCTGTTACTGTTGGGAAAAAAAAATTGGGGACTAAAAAAGTTATTTTTGTGGAAAAAAAATGATTTTTTATTTTCACGGCTCTGCGTTATAAACTTCTGTGAAGAACTTGGGGGTTCGAAGTGCTCACCACACATCTAGATAAGTTCCTTGCGGGGTCTAGTTTCCAAAATGGGGTCACTTGTGGGGAGTTTATACTGTTTAGGCACATCAGGGACTCTGCAAACGTAACATGACGCCCGCAGACCATTCCATCAAGTCGGCATTTCAAAACGTCACTACTTCCCTTCCGAGCCCCGAAGTGTGCCCATACAGTAGTTTTCTCCCACATATGGGATATCAGCGTACTCAGGACAAATTGGACAACAACTTTTGAGGTCTAATTTCTCCTGTTACCCTTGGGAAAATAAAAAAATTGGGGACTAAAAGATCATGTTTGTGGAAAAAATATGATTTTTTTATTTTCATGGCCCAGCGTTATAAACTTCTGTGTAGCCCTTGGGGGTTCAAAGTGCTCACTACACATCTAGATAAGCTCCTTGGGGGGTCTAGTTTCCAAAATGGTGTCACTTGTGGGGGGTTTCTACTGTTTAGGCACATCAGGGGCTCTGCAAACGCAACATGACGCCCACAGAACATTCCATCAAGTCTGCATTCCAAAATGGCGCTCCTTCTCTTCTGTGCTCTCCCATGCGCCAAAACAGTGGTTCCCCCCCACATATGGGGTACCAGTGTACTCAGGACAAACTGTACAACAACTTTTGTGGTCCAATTTCTCCTGTTACCCTTGTGAAAATAAAAAATTGCGGGTTAAAAAAATCAGTTTTTGAGGAAAAAAATGATTTTTTATTTTCACGGCTCTGCATTACAAACTTCTGTGAAGCACGTGGGGGTTCAAGGTGCTCACCACACATCTAGTTAAGTTCCTTGAGGGGTCTAGTTTACAAAATGTGGTCACTTGTGGGGGAGCTCCAATGTTTAGGCACACAGGGACTGGGTCATGAAGGGGTTAATTCTCCTTGAGGACCACTGCATGGAAATGTCTGGAAAAGCATTACACCTACTTGGCTTGCCTACTCCAACAAAAAATCAGTAAGCTAACCAAATGTGCAGGGAGATTTTCAGAGATACAAACTACAACATTGATGAACTCACAGCATTTATCTCACAATGAGCCACTGTTGGTACCAGACCAAAGAAACGCCTACAACCAAATTTTAACTTTCACTGCAACCAACCAAAGTGCGGTTGTCTTCATAGATGCTACAGGTGGAACAGGATAGACATTTTTAATCAACTTGCTCCTAGCAAAATTTCAGCAACAACTAAAGATTGATCTTGCAGTGGCATCTTCTGGAATTGCAGCTACAGTCATGGACAAAAGTTCTGAGAATGACACAAATATTAATTTTTACAAAGTCTACTGCTTCACTTTTTCTAATGGCAATTTGCATATACTCCAGAATGTTATGAAGAGTGATCAGCTTAACAGCAATTACTTGCAAAGTCAATATTTGGCTAGAAAATGAACTTTATTCCCCAAAACACATTTCAACATCATTGCAGCCCTGCCTTAAAAGGACCAGCTAACCTCTTTTCAGTGATTGCTCCATTAACACAGGTGTGGGTGTTGATGAGGACATGGCTGGAGATCAATCTGTCATGATTAAGTAAGAATGACACCACTGGACACTTTAAAAGGAGGCTGGTGCTTGGCATCATTGTTTCTCTTCTGTTAACCATGGTTATCTCTAAAGAAACACGTGCAGTCATCATTGCAATGCACAAAAATGGCCTAACAGGGAAGAGTATCGCAGATAGAAAGATTGCACCTCAGTCAACAATCTATCGCATCATCAAGAACTTCAAGGAGAGAGGTTCCATTGTTGCCAAAAAGGCTCCAGGGCGCCCAAGAAAGACCAGCAAGCGCCAGGACCGTCTCTTAAAACTGTTTCAACTGCGGAATCGGGCTACCAGCAGTGCAGAGCTTGCTCAGGAATGGCAGCAGGCAGGTGTGAGTGCATCTGCACGCACTGTGAGGCGGAGACTCTTGGAGCAAGGCCTGGTCTCAAGGAGGGCAGCAAAGAAGCCACTTCTCTCCAGAAAAAACATCATGGACAGACTGATATTCTGCAAAAGGTACAGGCAGTGGACTGCTGAGGACTGGGGTAAAATTATTTTCTCTGATGAATCCCCTTTTCGATTGTTTGGGACATCAGGAAAACGCCTCATTCGGAGAAGACAAGGTGAACGCTACTACCAGTCTTGTCTCATGCCAACTGTTAAGCATCCTGAAACCATTCATGTGTGGGGTTGCTTCTCAGCCAAGGGAATCGGCTCTCTCACAGTCTTGCCTAAAAACACAGCCATGAATAAAGAATGGTACCAGAATGTCCTCCAAGAGCAACTTCTCCCAACCCTCCAAGAGCAGTTTGGCGATCAACAATGCCTTTTCCAGCATGATGGAGCACCTTGCCATAAAGCAAAGGTGATAACTAAATGGCTCAGGGAACAAAACATAGAGATTTTGGGTCCATGGCCTGGAAACTCCCCAGATCTTAATCCCATTGAGAACTTGGGGTCAATCATCAAGAGACAGGTGGACAAACAAAAACCTAAAAATTCTGACAAAATGAAAGCATTGATTGTGCAAGAATGGACTGCTATCAGTCAGGATTTGGTCCAGAAGTTGATTGAGAGCATGCCAGGGAGAATTGCAGAGGTCCTGAAGAAGAAGGGTCAACACTGAAAATATTGACTTGCTGCATTAACTCATTCTAGCTGTCAATATAAGCTTTTGTTACTCATATGTTTGCAATTATATTTCTGTCTGTGATAAAAACATCTGTCAAACACACATAAAAACCAGAGGGCAGCAGATCATGTGAAAATATAATATTTGTGTCATTCTCAAACTTTTGGCCATGACTGTACACTTTTAACTGGTGGTAGGACGGTACATTCGACATTCAAGCTACCATTTAACCTGTTTCACCTTGACAGCCCAGTTAGCAACATTGCTAAAAAATCAGGACAAGCCAAACTGCTTCAAAAGTGCAGTGCCATTATTTGGGATAAATGCATGATGTCACACAAGAGGGCTCTGGAAGCAGTGGACAGACTGCTGCAAGACTTGCGTAGAAACAATTCTATCATGGGAGCTGTAGATGTTGTTTTGGCAGGCAACTTTCGACAAACACTACTCATTATACCAAGATCAACCCCTGCAGATGAACTCAATGCCTGCCTAAAAGCATCATACCTTTGGAGACAAGTGAAGAAAATGTCGTTGAACACAAACATGAGGGTCCACATGACAGCCGATGTTTCTGCTGGACTGTTCTCAAGCCAGCTGTTGACTATAGGAGCTGGCAAGGCACCACTAAACTCAGCCACTGGACAGTTGGATGTTTCCAAGCAACTTTTGCTACATTGTTACATCAATTGGGGAGCTAAAAGAAAAGGTTTTTTCAAACATTCAATGCAACTTCAGAAAGTCTGGCTGTGTGAAAGGGTTATTCTAGCTCCGAATAATTATAGTGTCAACAAGATCAATCTTATGTGCACGGCCTACAAGTCAGTGGATGCAGTAATAGGCCCTGATCAAGCAGTTTCTCCCCAATAGAATCCCTCAACTCATTGGAACCACAAGGACTTCTGCATAATCTCTTTCTAAAACCTGGAGCACTTATTCTGCTGTTGAGAAATTTAGATCCACAAAAGCTGTGTAATGGAACAAGACTCTTGATTAAGAACCTGTTTACACATGTAATTGAAGCAACTCATTTTGACAGGATGTGCCAAAGGAGAGGGCATTTTCATTCCAAGAATTCCACTCATTCCATCTGATTTGCCTTTTAATTTTAAACGCCTCCAGTTTCCAGTTCGACTGGCATTTGCAACGTCCATTAACAAGGCGCAGGGATAGTCCTTGAAAGTAGTAGGGATCAATTTGCAAGCTCCATGCTTTTCTCATGGTCAACTTTACTGGCCTGTTCAAGAGTTGGAACTGCCAAAAATCTGTTCATCTTTGCACCGGAAGGAAAAACCAAAAATGTTTATCAAAAGGCTCTTGAATGAGTTGAAAACAAAATACTATCAATACTTGGGTAATCATTTACCGTATATACTCAAGTATAAGCCGACCAGAGTATAAGCCGACCCCCCTAATTTTGCCACAAAAAGTTGGGAAAACTTATTGACTCGAGTATAAGTCTAGGGTGGGAAATGCAGCAGCTACTGGTAAATTTCAAAAATAAAAATAGATACCAATAAAAGTAAAATTAATTGAGACATCAGTAGGTTAAATGTTTTTGAATAGCCATATTGAATCAGGAACCCCACATAATGCTCCATACAGTTCATGATGGCCCCATAAGATGCTCCATACAAAATACGCCCCATATAGTGCTGCACAAAGGTTAATAATGGCCCCATAAGATGCTCCATAGAATAGGCCCCATATGCTGCTCCATAAAGGTTATGGCCCCATAAGATGCTCCATAGATTATGCCCCATATGATGCTCCATATATTATGCCCCACATGATGCTCCATATATTATGCCCCATTTGCTGCCCCATAAGATGCTCCGTATATTATACCCCATAAGATGCTCCGTATATTATGCCCCATATGATGCTCCGTATATTATGCCCCATATGCTGCCCCATAAGATGCTCCGTATATTATACCCCATAAGATGCTCTGTATATTATGCCCCATAAGATGCTCCGTAAATTATACCCCATAAGACGCTCTGTATATTATGCCCCATATGATGCTCCATATATTATGCCCCATGTGATGCCCCATAAGATGCTCCCTATATTATACCCCATAAGTTGCTCCGTATATTATGCCCCATATGATGCTCCATATATTATGCCCCATATGATGCTCCATATATTATGCCCCATATGCTGCCCCATAAGATGCTCCGTATATTATACCCCATAAGATGCTCTGTATATTATGCCCCATATGATGCTCCTTATATTATGCCCATATGCTACCCATAAGATGCTCTGTATATTATACCCCAGAAAATACTCTGTATATTATACCCCATAAGATGCTCCGTATATTATACCCCCTAAGATGCTCCGTATATTATGCCCCATATGATGCTCCGTATATTATGCCCCATATGATGCTCTGTATATTATGCCCCATATGCTGCTGCGAATAATAATAATAAAAAAAAAATACTCGCCTCTCGTTGCTGGGGGTCAGGTGCCGGTGTCCTGAGCAGGCGGGGGACACCGGCGCGCTATGGGGGACAGGTGCCGGTGTCACCGCTGGCTTGGGCCCCGGCACCTGCGATATTCACCTGTCCCCGTTCCACACCGCTGCGCGCCACTGTCTTCCCGGTCCTCTGTCAGTGACTGCTCAGGCAGAGGGTGCGGCGCACACTAACTACGTCATCGCGCCCTCTGACCTGAACGTCACAGCCAGAGGACACAGCGGCGCGCAGCGGTGGAATGGGGACAGGTGAATGTCTCTGCAGCCCCTGCTCTTCTCCCACGGTCTCCGGCAACTCTTACTTCCTTCAGCGGTCACGTGGTATCGCTCATTAAAGTCATGAATATGCGCATATTCATGACTTTAATGAGCGGTACCACGTGACCGCTGAACACAGGCGCCGGAGACCTTGGGAGAAGCAGGGGGGCTGCAGAGACCGTGCCAGGAGCGGGTAAGTATGATCTGACACTCCCGCTCCACCTCCCCTGGCGTATATGACTCGAGTATAAGCCGATAGGGGGACTTTCAGCCTTAAAAAAAAGGGCTGAAAATCTCGGCTTATAGTCGAGTATATACGGTAGTTAATTTGTGTTGTAAATCTGTAGTGTTGAATATATGATGTGAAAAGTTTTTATGTTACTATGCCCGGGCAACGCCGGGCTCTTCTGCTAGTGTAATAAAAAGGACAGTTTGCCATAGAGAAAACAAGCCCTCACACAGGTCAATTGTCAGAAAAATAAAAGTTATGGATCTTAGACAATGGTGAAATAAACCATTTTGTTTATTAAATTTATTTTTTAATTTAAACAAATTTCTAATTTTTTTCATGACTTAAATTATAAAAAATGTTACGGCATATAAATTTAGCATCACCATAATTGTACTGACCTGGAGATCATTTTTACTGCACAATAATTGCCAGATAAACAAAACCCCAAAAACATATGCAGTTTTTTCACCATTTCTTCCCAGTTGGATTTTTTTCCCAATCTTCAGTACATTGTAGGAGCAAGTGAAGTCTGAAATTTAAAACTAAAACTTGTCCAACAAAAGCCAAGCCCTTGCGTGGAGATATTGATGGAAAAAATTAAAATTGACTGCAGACAGAAGAGATTAAAGGCATTTTTGCCAAATTTTCAAAGAGAGTAGTAATAGTAATGTTACTAGTCCGAGCTCCCACTACTTCAGCACCACCATTGCTGTGACCTCTGTTGAGTTTGGAAGTGATAATGTCCTACCTATTATACAGTAACTTATCTTTACACCTAATCTGTGGCATGGTGCCTGTATGGAAGAGATAGGAAAACATAATCTGCCGAGACATATCCCTTTCAATCAGGATGTTTATCAATTGCCATTTACCTCTATGTTACGAAAACAAATGTCTGTCCAGATACTATTGCTCAAAAGGTTAAAAAAAAAAGTTCCAGCAATATACAGTACAGACCAAAAGTTTGGACACACATTCTCATTTAAAGATTTTTCTGTATTTTCATGACTATGAAAATTGTAGAATCACACTGAAGGCATCAAAACTATGAATGAACACATGTGGAATTATATATTACACTTTACAAAAAAGTGTGAAACAACTGAAAATATGTCTTATATTCTAGGTTCTTCAAAGTAGCCACCTTTTGCTTTGATTACTGCTTTGCACGCAGAACAGGTGAACGGATGGACTCTACATGCCTGGTTCCCACCGTGAAGCATGGAGGAGGAGGTGTGATGGTGTGGGGGTGCTTTGCTGGTGACACTGTTGGGGATTTATTCAAAATTGAAGCGGTGAGCGGTCCAGCTTACCCCAAACCATCTCGCTTGGGTTCAGGTCTGGTGACTGTGGAGGCCAGGTCATCTGGCGTAGCACCCCAACACTCTCCTTCTTGGTCAAATAGCCCTTACACAGCCTGGAGGTGTGTTTGGGGTCATTGTCCTGTTGAAAAATAAATGATGGTCCAACTAAACGCAAACCGGATGGAATAGCATGCTGCTGCAAGATGCTGTAGTAGCCATTCTGGTTCACTATGCCTTCAATTTTGAATAAATCCCCAACAGTGTCACCAGCAAAGCACCCCCACACCATCACACCTCCTCCTCCATGCTTCACTGTGGGAACCAGGCATGTAGAGTCCATCCGTTCACCTTTTCTGCGTGCAAAGCAGTAATCAAAGCAAAAGGTGGCTACTTTGAAGAACCTAGAATATAAGACATATTTTCAGTTGTTTCACACTTTTTTGTAAAGTGTAATGTATAATTCCACATGTGTTAATTCATAGTTTTGATGCCTTCAGTTTGATTCTACAATTTTCATAGCCATGAAAATACAGAAAAATCTGTGAATGAGAAGGTGTGTCCAAACTTTTGGTCTGTACTGTAGGTGCAGGTCTCCCTGGGCTCATATGACACTGTTATGTCACACAAGCCCTGCGGACAATCAGTGGCCACTATTGGTCTTCTGCGCTCTCTCTTCCCTTGGACGAATGTTGATCTAGTGGAAGAAAGAAGAGCGCTGCAGCACAATAATGGCTACTGATTGGCTACAGGTCTCACATGGCATAACAATGACTTGTAAAACCTGATAAATGCTTCCTGGATATCGCTGGAAGGTGCCGCTGCGGGAGGTGAGTGTCTTTTATTTTTATTTTACATGTGTGACTATTTCATTTAAAAATGTTGTCCAGGTAGTGGATCACCCCTTGAAAGGGAATCTGCCGTTTTATTTATGTATAACACATCACAATTGCAGCCAAGTATATTTTTCTCCAAAATTCTCTGGCATTTGAAGATCCTGGTGCCGCTACAAGTGATTGTCTAGTCTCTCCTACGTGTGTACAAGGGGGAGAGACCTGTCAGTCACCTGGAGCGGGGAGGGTGAGGGGTTATTGGACTAGGCTTGTTTCTGGCTACAGTCTCCAATCAGCTCCTCAAACTACGTACCTTGCTACAATCCTATGATAATCGCATGAATTGAGTGACAGATGCCCTTTTAATATCTTGGTAAAAGAAAGACAATCTTCTATTTACTGCTGATTTTTTTTCTCTATTCCTGGCCTGTAGAAATGCATTTAATGTAGATCTGTGAATTATGAATGATGTATTATTGGGCAGAATTGGAACCACGTCCTGCGTGATTATAACTTGTTCCTAATTTCATTTAAAGAGATTTTTTAGGAGTAACTGCAGAAATTTCTAATGTAAGAGACAGACATTCTTTGAAACCATTGACGTCTTCGTAATCCCAGTGTAATATGTGGTATAAGAGCCTGGTTCTGGCATACACTGGGTGTTTGATCAGTGGTATTTCAAGGCTGTGAGCGGTCATGAAAAGAGGTAGAAGGAAATCAAGCAGACTGTGAGCAAAGATTTGGATATTGGCTAACATTGGCCTATGTCTGCCCCAAAAAAGTGATGAATGTATCAAGTGACTAATTTTACCTTCAGACCTTTTAACCCTGTCCAGGCTCCCTTCTCCAGGATGATTGTTTGCAGTTCTGCATAATTCTGTTACTGATTGAAAACAATTCCACGTGAGCACACACAGCTGTTGTCAACTCTGTCACCACGTTCTCCATTAGCTCTCGCCTTGTGGTGTATGTCATTATTACAATACAGGGAAATGTGACATGTAATGAGCGCTGACATGCGTTCATGCGTTTCTGGGCTGGAAAAGTTTTCCTCCTTAAAAAAGAATGTCAGAAGTTAAGAAGTGCGGGTAAAGGTCTGCTGTCCACTAATGAAATCCATAAGAAACAGAAAAGTACTGTAAACTAAGGAATGTTGAAACTTTTGGAAAGCTAAAGGAGGGGTGCAAACATTAAAACATACATGCCTGGCTATTATTCCAAATGTTGCAGTATAGGCTCGTCAACCTTCTCCCTTGTTTGTTTGCAATATTGCTTATGGTAAATAAAGTCTTTACATTGGTAAACAAATAGGACAAGTAACTATAATGTAGGGGCACATATTTATTCCATAAGCCGTAGGAGCTGTGGTCTGCCTACATTAGAGTATTTACCTTCTGCATCTGTCTACCAAAAAATAAGAGCAAATGATCTGACCCATTGGGTAAATAATCATTCGAGCTTGCGACAACCATTTCCGAAATTCAAAAAGTGTTTACATTGAGGTTGTCAGTTCCCAACTTAGTTGTAAGGGTAAATGTACTTTTATTAGACTCATGAAAACAAAGATTAACATTGTGTTTTTGGCCTCGTCTTTCGCTGGTAAAGCTCTTGAAGTAGGCACTAAGCTTTTTCATGGGGCTCCATTATTTCAGCTGCAGATGGAAGGAAGAGAGCCACACTAGTCATTACTAGTGGGTAGGCGGAGCCCAGATAGGATTGACACCTCAGATTAAAAAGAGTGTTGACCGGCCCCTCCAGCTCGGGCTACTCCTGCTTCTCCAGTCTAAAATTTGAGGTCTCAGAGGATGGTCGCTGCTAAAGCAGCTCCTCAGAAGATTTATTATTTTTATCGGACAAGAGACTTGGATCACCAGAAGTAGTCTAGAGGTCTCAGGGGTCTCAGCGCTGCTGGACTCCCACCTCTCCCTTGGCGGATCTGTAATTACCCTGTATGGTGGTCCCTGTAGAATCATGCCGGCCCTGGGGGATGAGGATTGCTTCCCTGGCGGGGATGCAAACCGCGCATCTGGGGTCACTGCGCTCCCCGCCCTGGGGGGGAAGCGATGGGCATAGCGCCACAAACCCCTGGGGGTCCCTGTGGCGCTCGGCTGGTGAGTACTCCACATTTTTATTAATTTGTGTGAGTGATTCAGCGACTGCTGCGGCAGCCGCTGTTACAGTATGCCGGTGACAAGTGCTTTTTGTCCGCAGGTTAATGCCTGCAGGACATAGGAGAGAGGAGATTGCGCGCCTTTTTATTTGAATTTCGCGCCGCTCTGAGAGCGCGCTTTACTGCTGTCTCCATTTCCGGCTTCTCTCAGGAGCACATCGGAGGCACAGCGCGGCGGCCATTACTGAAGCAGGCTGAAAGCTTCCTCGGGCCTTTTTCTCTCCTCCCCTCCCGGCAATGCTACACCGTGACCAGCTGGGTGAGTCGCTTCTACCCGCCCGGGCAGAAGCTTAACCCCCTCACCCCCACAGTGCGGGCGCCTTTCTGAAGCACAAATGAGTGGCAGACAGCGTTGTCCTGCAGCTGTTATCGCATAAGGGGCTCGCACACTCTTTTCAATAATAATAAAGAGGTTGTTTGGAGTCTGCGACATTAATGCCACTATACGCATACTAATGCGATCGTTTGTTTGTTTTGATGTCGCTGGTGGCTGCCGGTCTGGGCGATCTCGTTGGCGGCGCATAGGCGGTTAGCGATCCCCTTTGCGAATTTGGCGGTCGTTGCGATATATAAGCGCAATTTTTTAGCGATCTCGTTGAACGTTTCTTGTTAGTGTGGCATAGCTGCCCTGCAGCTGCTGCCTTATAGGAGGCACTTGGAACGCACACCCTTTTCATTATCATGGGGAGTCTGCTACTTTAACCCCTTTTTAGGCGGTTAACTCTCAATGGGGACAGCTGGGGTAGCTCTCTTTAAGAGCTTTAACCCTTCAGCGTTCGTTTTTTCTTTAAGATACACACTTTCTAGTTACTGACAGGTTTAACCTGTCATATACTGTGCAAGATCAGAGACCGTCTCCCAGATCCGCTACAGGATCAGTCTCGCGTATCTGACACGCAGACCTCGACGGCGTCAAGCGCAGCGGTCGGAGGTTCCAGTGGTGTCAAAATGGAGGCCCTCGCTAGTTTCTATGATGGCCTGTCTGACTAGATCCTCTCATGGCAGGAAGCGACACAAGCCGGTGCTTTCCTTCCGCGTAACGAAAATGTCTGATTCGGACAAGGAGGATCGGCAACTCTGCCTCTCTTTTGAGGCTTTTATTGGAGGCGTTACAGTTACCGAAGGAGGTATCTGGACGTCCTGGTAAGTCGGCCCGTTTGTTTTCAGTATCAGCTTTACCATCACTAGATGAGCGTAATGGGCGGTGGAGAAGGAGCGCCTGTGTCCAGATAATTGAGACACTGTATCCGTGTTCTACGGAGTTGATTGATAATTGGATTCCTTCTCCTGAAGTGGATGTACCTTTATCCCAGCTTAGCAAAATTTTCCTGTTAAAGGGAAGGCGAGTCTGCAGGAACCGCTGGACAGAAAAACGTAGATAGCAGCAAAATCTATCTACGAGGCCGTGGGTCATGGATTCAGTACTAGGGTCCATGTGTGCTTGTAAAGCTCCTCTGAGCCGGTTGGACCGTCTATGGACGGCGTAGCAAGATGGATCCCCTCTATCGAGGTAGATAGGCTTTTCAAGTTGTTGGAGGATACTGCGTCACTGCTATCCAGGGCGCAATCCTCGGCAGTCACAGTCAGAAGAGCACTGTGGCTTAGACAGTGGACCGGGGACGCGGTTTCCAAGCAGGTTTTGCTATCTTTAGCTTACAAGGTGGTCAGCTATTTGGACCTGACCGCACGGAGCTGATTGCCAAGGCAAAGGCAAAAGAAATGGCTTTACCGCAGCGCAGAGCTGTGACTTCTGCGTCTGGCAGGACTAGTGCCGGTAATTGTCGGCGGTCCTTTCGGTCCAGGGGATGATTCGGTCAGCCCTCTGGGGGTTCGGGTCGTCTCTCTCTTTTAAAAAAAAAAAAAATCCCCTGGACTTCCGTTAAGACAAAAAGCTCGCTAAGACGGACTGATGTCAGGGTCTCACTCGAGCGCTCTCGAGTGGGGGGGTCGTTTACTCCAATTCAAACCGACTTGGGCTTCCCGCGTGTCGGACGCCTGGGTGACACAGGTTGTGTCGGCAGGCTACTTCATGAGATCTCGCGTTCCGTCAGAGCCCGAGCTTTTTGCCGCTCTACTGCGGGAGGTAGATTCCCTTCTGCAGAAAGGTGTGGTGGTGCCGGTTCCGCCGGACGGCCGGGGAAGAGGGTTATATTTTAACCTCTTTGTGGTCCCCAAAAAAGAGGACAAATTTCGGCCCATTCTGGATCTCAAAAGATTGAATCGGCATGTCCACGCCCGGAAATTCCGCATGGAGTCGCTTCGCTCCGTTGTGGCGGCCCTGTCGCAGAACGTCTTTTGGTGTCAATCGACATTCGCGACGCTTATTTGCACTTTCCAATCGGAAGGGCCCACCAACGCTTCCTTCGTTTTGCCATAGGTCAGGACCATTACCAGTTTGTGGCTCTTCCATTAGGGTTGGCCTCAGCGCGCAGAGTTTTTACAAAAAATTCTGGCGCCTCTCATGGCATTTCTTCGAAGACAGGGGGTTTCGATTCTTCCCTATCTGGACGACCTTTTGATTGTGGCGTCCTCAAAGAAGGAGGCGGTGACTGCTCGCAATCTATCCCTTCAGCTCATGGAGGACTTCGGGTGACTGGTCAATTGGGAGAAGTCGTCTCTGGAACCGTCGCAGTCAATCCTGTTTTTGGGGATGCATTTCGACACGGTACGGGCAGTGGTGTCCCTACCTCCAGACAAGCGGGCATGTCTCCTTTCGACATGTACAGATTATGAAGCTTCGACAGCAATGTCCCTTCGGAAGTGTATGCGCCTTCTGGGTTTGACGTCCATGGAGGCACTTCCGTTTGCCCAGTTTCATTCCAGGGCCCTCCAAAGGCTCATTCTGAGTCGTTGGGATCGATCGCAGGCTTCGCTGGTGCAGTGTCATCATCTCTCACAGGGTGTGAGAATCTCTAGTATGGTGGTTACGTCAAGGAGCGTTATCCCATGGGGAAGTCTTTCCTCCCCCGAGGTGGTCGGTCATAACCACCGATGCCAGCCTGATGGGCTTGGGGGGGTGTCTGGAACGATCTCTGGATTCAGGGAGTATGGTCATCGGAAGAGTCTGTTCTACCGATCAACATCCTGGAATTGAGGGCAATTTTCCTTTGCCTCCAACACTGGACGGTCCCTTTGAGCGGTCTGCCAGTCCGAGTGCAGACAGACAACGCGACGGCGGTCACGTATATCAACCACCAAGGCGGGACGAGGAGTTCCAGCCTCATGGTGGAGGTGTCTCGGATCCTGATTTGGGCCGAGACCAGAGTGCCAGTCATCTCTGCAATCCACATTCCTGGGGTTCAGAATATCACGGCGGACTTCCTCAGTCGCGAGAAGATGGATCCCGGAGAATGGAGTCTTCATCCGGAAATTTTTGCACTGCTGTGCTCCCGTTGGGGAACTCCCCAAGTGGATTTGAAGGCATCCTGGTTCAATGCCAAGTTACGACCTTCATGTCCAGGTACAAGGACTCGAAGGCTGTGGCGGTGGATGCTCTGGTGGCTCCGTGGGACCAATTCGAGCTAATCTATGTGTTTCCGCCGATATCTTTACTTCCTCTGGTGCTGCGTCGGTTCAGACTGGAGAGAATCCCGGCTATGTTGATAGCCCCAGATTGGCCAAGGAGGACGTGGTTCTCGACACTGGTGTCGCTTTTGGCGGCACCGCCATTCCCACTTCCTCTTAGCCCGGACCTGTTAACCAGGGACCCGTTCGTCATCCGGACTTGAAGTCTCTGCGTTTGACGGCATGGCTCTTGAGACCGAAATATTGACAAAGTCATTGCCACTCTGCGAGCTGCCAGAGGTCCGGCTACTATTAAGATTTATCACAAGACTTGGGAAGCCTTCTTTTCGTGGTGTTCGGGTTCTTCAAGGAACCCGAGGATTTTTTCCATTCCCAATTTGCTGGCCTTTCTGCAGTACGGGCTGGACAAGGGTTTGGCAGTTAGCACTCTGAAGGGTCAGGTTTCTGCTCTGTCCTTGCTGTTTCGGAAGGCTATCGCCTCGCGTAGGGACGTGCGTTCCTTTTTTCGCGGAGTAACCCGTCAGTTTCCGCCACGGAAGGCGCCTGTGCCTCCTTGGCGGCTCAACCTTGTCTTGGAGGCTCTTCAGCATGGGCTTTTTGAGCCTATGGACTCTGCTAGCCTTTCTTTACTTTCTTGGAAGGTTGCCTTCCTAGTGGCGGTCACCTCTTTGAGAAGGGTTTCTGAGTTGGCGGCTCTTTTCTGCTCGCCTCCCTTCCTGGAGTTTTACCCGGATCGAGTAGTGCTTCGCACACGGGGCGACTTTCTACCTAAGGTGTTGTCGCAATTTCATGTTAACCAGGATATTGTGTTGCCCTCGCTTTGTCAGGGCCCGAGGAATGCAAAGGAACGGGCTTTTGCACACATTGGATTTAGTGCGGGCCTTGAAGTTCTATTTGTCTGTTACCCAAGGTTTTCGGAAGTCAGACTCTCTGTTTGTGATTCCAGCAGGTCGTCGACGTGGTCAACGAGCTTCCAAGGACTCTATAGCTCGTTGGATTCGGTACCGACTTAAAGGCGACCTTTGCCCGATTAAGATTCGAGCTCACTCCACGAGGGCTGTGGCTTCATCGTGGGCCTTTCATCAAGGGGCCTCGGCAGCTCAGCTCTGCCGAGCGGCGACTTGGCGCTCCGTCCACACGTTTACAAAGTTTTATAGGGTGGACGTCAGTGCTTCCGCTGATGCGGCCTTAGGACGTAGGGTCCTGCAGGCGGCTGTAGTTTAAAGTTTTTAGTTAACTTGTATTTGGCGCCTGTTGCGCATTTATCAAGGTTGTTGGGATTCTGCCTCTTTTGGTTTTTTTCCCACCCTTAATTTTTGGACTGCTTTGGGACGTCCCACTAGTAATGACTAGTGTGGCTCTCTTCCTTCCATCTGCAGCTGATAGACGGATTTTGGTAAGAACTTACCTGTAAAATCCTTTTCAGCGAAGGAAGGAAGAGAGACACAGCTCCCTCCCATGGCAGAAGTGTGTTGTTGTTTTCAGATGCGGCGTGACCCTTCTCTGATAGCGATTATCTGGGCTGAGGTCGGCGCGCTAAGGCTCTGTTCCAGCATTGCCAGCTCATCGCAGTGGTCAGGTCCAGTGAGTAGTACCTGGAACTGTGTGGTTTCTTTCTGTTGCCTGCATAACCTGTATTCTTGTTTTTTCTCTGAAGTCCTTCAGAAGGGGTTATGTTGCTCCGCTGCTGATATTTGCTCTTCCTTAGCTTGTGTACGACTGGAGAAGCAGGAGTAGGAGGAGCCCGAGCTGGAGGGGCCGGTCAACACTCTTTTTAATCTGAGGTGTCAATCCTATCTGGGCTCCGCCTACCCACTAGTAATGACTAGTGTGTCTCTCTTCCTTCCTTCGCTGAAAAGGATTTTACAGGTAAGTTCTTACCAAAATCCGTCTTTTATCTTCACGAGTGGAATTGAGCAAACCTGTGAATGTATTCCTACCTGCTAGCATCTCTGGCACCTTTTCTGAACAGTAGCCCTAGCCTAATTGTAGCGGCGCATGACGTCGCAGGGGTCTAGTAATCATGGACTACTGATGTGGCGACTTGACCATGGTCCTGAAAATCTTTTTGCTCAACTCTACTGTCCAGTAAACATCTGTAAACCACAAATAAAAGGTATGTAATCGTATAGAAGACTATGCTACATAGGATTTCCAGTACAATGCAGTATTTTTTTTCTTTTTTTTTATCGTTTGAGCCTATGGGTGACAAATGGCACTGCATGATATCCATCATGGCCCTCCATTTATCATACATGACAAGAGTTTTTTTTTAGCGTATACTACTTCAAACATACATCAAAAAAGTGATGGGTGTACTTGGCCTTATACACTGAGCACAGAGCCTCATCTTGGCTCTGTGAAGTCCTAGACGCACCACATGCTTCTGTCAGTGGAGTATTGCCAACGGCTGCAGAGCATGCGGCTGCTATGGGGTACCCGGGAGTCTAGGGGACCCTGTGCCGGTACCAGGGCCGCTCCGCCTGGCATTGCCCTTTCAACTGTATTGGCATCGTGAATGCCGATACAGTTGAAAGCAATGTTGGAAGAGGGGGTCATCAGCTCTCTCCTACATCATTCTCCCTCTGTGTCTGAGCTCTGACTAATCAGTGCAGCAGGTGCGATGACATCACTACTTTGAGCCCTTTCTGCCGTGCAGTGACGAGCTTCAGAACGCTCTCTGCCGAGACCCAAGCAATGGGGGAATGTGGAGACTTGAGTATTTACTGATTTTATATTTTATTTTTATTAATGAGAACACTGTTCGGCCATTTTACTGTTTGGAGTGTTATGGGTGTGCATTATAATATATAGAAGGCAATGTCGGGTCCATTATACTGTATGGAGTACTATGTGGGGCCCATTATACTGTATAAAAGACAATGTTGGGCCCATTATATTGTATGGGGGCTTATGTGGGGCCTATTATATTGTATGAAAGGCAATGGGCGGCCCATTATAGTGTTTGGAGTACTATGTGGGGTCCATTATACTGTATGGAGGACTATGTGGGGCCCATTATAATGTATGAAAAGCAAAGTAGAGCCCATTATACTGTATAGCAGACCCATTATACTGTATGGAGTTCTATGTGGGGCTTTTTCTGTATGGTGGGGTATTTGGGGCACATTGTATTATATGAAAGGCAGTGTTGGGCCCATTATACTGTATAGATGACTATGCTGTGCCCATTATCCTCTGTGGAAGGCAATGTGAGGCCTATTATACTGTATAGAGAACTATATGGGGCCTATTATACTATATGGAATGCTTTGTGGGACCATTATACTATATGGAAGGCTATGTGGGGGACATGATACTATATGGAGGGCTATGTGGCAGCCTTTATACTGTTTGATGGATTATGTGGGGCCCATTGTACTCTTTGCAGGACTATGTGGGGGCCATTACACTGAATGCTAGTAATTATACAGTGTGATTATGTTCATACTGTGTGGAGGGCTGTGTAGAGGCTATTATACTGTTTGGAGTGCTAATTGGGGCCATTTTATACTGTGGAGGTTTGTATTGGGGTCATTATACTGTTTGGAAGCCTAGTGGGGGTGATTATATAGTGTGGAGCAGACCTGGGCAAAGTGCTGCCCACAGGTCACATCTTGCCCTCTGGCTCTCGCAGTCCGGCCCGTGGACTGAGACAACCGTGGGGCTGGAAAACAGAGGTCCACACCGTGCCTGCCCGCTCGCTGTCTCCATCTGCACTGACTGCCTCTGGCCACTTCTTCCACCAATTAGCATGTGAAACAGTTGACAAGATAACCTCATTTCATCTCGTCAGCTTTGTACTGCGGAGAGTCAGCGCACTGAAGACAGGAACATAAGCAGAGCGCCGGGGAACGGAACCGAGGTGAGTATGTGGTGGTCTTTTTTCTTTTTTTTCATATTATGGGATGTTTGGGTGGGCATGGGGATGCTATGGAGGCATCATGCTGCTCATGGGGATGCTATGGGGGTGACATGCTGCACATAGGAATGCTATGGTGGTGACATGCTGCACATAAGGAGGCTATGGGGGCCTCATGCAGTATATAGGGAGGCTATGGGGCCTCATGCAGTATATGGGGAGCCTGTGGGGGCCTCATGCAGTATATAGGGAGGCTGTGTGGGGCTCATCCTGTATATGTGAAGGCTATGTTGGGCTCATGCAGTATATAAAGGGAGGCTGTGTGGGTCACATGCAGTATATGGGGAGGCTGTATGGGCCTCATGCAGTATATGAGGAGGCTGTGTGGGGCCTCATGCAGTGTATATAGGGAGGCTGTGTGGGGTCATGCAGTGTGTATAGGGAGGCTGTGTGGGGCTCATGCAGTGTATATAGGGAGGATGTGTGGGGCTCATGCTGTATATAAGAAGGCTGTATGGGGCTCATGCTGTATATGGGTAGGCACTGGGGCTCATGCTGTATATAGGGAGGCTGTGTGGGGCTCATGCCGCGTATGGGGAGGCTGTGTAGGGCTCATGCTGCATATGGCGGAGGCTGTGTAGGGCTCATGCCGCATATGGAGGAGGCTATGTGGTGCTAATGCTGCATATGGGGGAGGCTGTGTGGGTCTCTTACATTATAATAAGGGGCTGTGGGGGGTGTTATGTTTCGGCAGCTGAGGAGAAACTGCAAAAAATAGCCAAAGTAGCAATACACCAGAGAGGCTGGAAACTATTGGATTGCAGTAACCTAAACTAACCGCCACACTAAAAGTAGCCGTGGAGCGTACCTACGGTGATCCTAGACGCCTCGTCCCAGCCGGAGAGATAGCAACACCTAAAGGCAGAAAGATGAATGCTATCTGCCCTGGAGCAGAATCCCCAAAGAAATAGGAAGCCCCCGAACATGTAATGGCGGTTAGACAAGAAGAAAACACGGACACAGACAGAAAATAGAATGAGCAAACGCTGGGACCCAATCTGTATAGATAGAAAAGTATAGGAAAGAATTCTGACTGCAACCCAAAAAAACCCTGACAAAAATACCAACACTTCTGATTAACAAAAAAACCTGAGATCATACCATCTCTACCACCTAAATCAGATCTCTTGTGTAACACACAGCAACACAGCAAATAAAAAGTGACAAAGGAACAAAGCAAAAATGGAAACACACAATGAGCACAATTGCAGCGCAAGACCCCAAGAGGGGACCAGACTGCAGTCCACTGCAAGCAGCAAACCAGCAGTGAAAATCTAACAGAGGAAAAAAAACAAAAAACACTTATCTGAATGAGAGCAGGAAAGCAAGATGTGCTCCAAGCAAGAGCAGGAGGAAGAATTGATTACCGGCAAGGCTGCTGGGAACTCAGGTCACTTATATCATACCATTCAGAGCCAGCTGAAGGCCATTCAGTAATTAGTTAATTACCCTCAGCAATCACTGGAGGGAGCCCCAGCTCAGAAGTCGCCTCCAAGGTATTCACAACAGTACCCCCCCCTTGAGGAGGGGGTCACTGAACCCTCACCTGCGCAACCAGGCCGATCAGGATGAGCTCGATGATAGGTACGGATAAGTCTCCCAGCATGGATGTCCAAAGCAAACACCCAAGAATTGTCCTCCTGACCATAACCTCTCCACTTAACCAAATACTGGAGTTTCCGTCTAGCAAAACGAGAATCCAATATTTTCTCAACCACATACTCCAAATTGCCCTCAACCAAAACAGGATCAGGAGGCGCAGCCATAGGAACCACTGGCTCGATAAACCTCTTCAATAAGGACTTGTGGAACACGTTATGGATCTTAAATGTCCCTGGAAGAAGCAAACGGAAGGAAACAGGATTAATAATTTCCATGATCTTATAAGGTCCAATGAACCTTGGCTTAAATTTTGGAGATGCAACCTTCATAGGGATATTTCTTGAGGACAACCAATCCAAGTCCCCCACTTTAAAACGAGGACCATCAGTCCTATGCCGGTTGGCAAACCGCTGGGCCTTCTCTTGAGAGAGAGAAAACCTCTCCACTACCGGGTCCCAAATCTGCTGCATACGCTGCACAATAGTCAACCCCCGGACAGACAGAAGCCTCCGCCTGTCCTGAAGAAAATCGAGGGTGAAACCCAGAATTGCAGAAAAATGGAGACATCAAAGTAGCAGAGCTAGCCCTATTATTAAGAGCAAACTCCGCCAAAGGCAAAAAAGAGACCGTCATCGTGATCAGCAGACACAAAATATCTCAAATAAGTTTCCAAGGTTTGGTTTGTTCGCTCGGTTTGTCCACTGGTCTGAGGGTGAAATGCAGAGGAGAAAGATAACTGAACACCAAGTTTAGAACAAAATGTTCTCCAAAATCTGGAAACAAAATGGACTCCTCTGTCAGACACCATATTCTCAGGAATGCCATGTAACCGAACCACGTGCTGAAAGAACAAAGGCACCAATTCGGAGGAGGAAGGCAACTTAGGTAATGGCACAAGATGTATCATCTTGGAAAACCTATCACAGATTACCCAGATAACGGTCATTCTCTGAGAGACAGGAAGGTCGGAAATAAAATCCATAGAAATATGGGTCCATGGCCTCTTGAGTACAGGTAATGGCATTAACAAACCACTAGAACGAGAGCAAGTCCCACAGGACTGCACAAAGTCCCTGACGTTACGAGACAAAGTAGGCCACCAAAAGGACCGACTCACCAAGTCTCTGGTACCAAAAATCCCTGGATGACCAGCCAACGCGGAACAATGAATCTCAGACATCACACACTTTTTCCACTGGTCTGGGACAAACAATTTCCCAACAGGGCAGCGCTCAGGTTTATCCTCCTGACACCCCTCCAGAGCCAGTTTCAAATTGGGCGAGATGGCAGAAAGAACTACACCCTCTTTCAAAATAACAGAAGGATCAGATAACTCAGGAGAATCTGCAAAGAAACTCCTCGAGAGGGCATCCGCCTTAACATTCTTAGTGCCCGGAAGAAAAGAAACCACAAAATTAAAACGTGTGAAAAACAAGGCCCACCTGGCCTGTCTAGGATTAAGTCGCTTGGCTGACTCGAGATAAACCAGGTTCTTATGGTCCGTGAGGACCACCACCTGATGTTTGGCTCCTTCCAGCCAATGTCTCCACTCTTCAAAGGCCCACTTCATGGCCAATAACTCCCGATTACCCACGTCATAATTACGTTTAGTTGGAGAAAATTTTCGAGAGAAAAAGGCACAAGGGTTACTCTTAGTGGTCTCTGAATCCCTTTGGGACAAAACGGCACCTGCCCCAATCTCAGAGGCATCAACCTCCACCTGAAATGGCAGAGAAACATCAGGCTGCCGTAGAACAGGAGTAGAAATTAATCTCTGCTCAGGAGGCCAATTCACCACATCGGAACCCTTTTTGGTCAAATCAGTCAATGGTTTAACAATACCGGAGAAATTACCAATAAATTTGCGATAAAAATTGGCAAAACCCAAAAATCTCTGAAGAGCCTTCAATGAAGTAGGTTGAACCCAATCACAGATGGCCTAAACCTTGACCGGGTCCATTTCAATAACAGACGGAGACAAAATGAATCCCAGTAAAAAGACCTTCTGTACGCCAAAAAGATACTTTGATCCCTTCACATACAGTGCATTCTCTCTCAAAATCTGGAACACAGTCCGAACATGTTTCACATGAGAGTCCCAGTCGTTGGAAAAAATATAAGATATCATCCAAATAAACAATCAGAAATTTATCCACAAAATTCCTGAAAATATCATTCATGATGGATTTGAAGACGGAAGGGGCATTAGTAAGCCCAAAAGGCATCACTAGGTACTCAAAATGCCCCTCTGGGGTATTAAACGCCGTCTTCCATTCATCCCCGTGCTTAATGCGAATAAGGTTATACGCCCCCCTGAGGTCAAGCTTGGTAAACCAACTAGCACTTTTCACTCTGGAAAATAGGTCAGAAATCAAAGGTAACGGATATTGATATTTAACAGTGATCTTATTCAGGAGGCGATAATCAATACATGGCCTCAATGAACCGTCCTTTTTGGCCACAAAGAAAAAAACGGCGCCCAAGGGTGAGGAGGATGGTCTGATATGACCCTTCTCCAATGACTCCTTGATATGAGATGGCATAGCATCGTGTTCAGGTACAGATAAATTAAAAAGGCGACCTTTAGGAAATTTACCACCAGGCACTAAATACAAAAATAGCCAAAGTAGCAATACACCAGAGAGGCTGGAAACTATTGGATTGCAGTAACCTAAACTAACCGCCACACTAAAAGTAGGCGTGGAGCGTACCTACGGTGATCCTAGACACCTCGTCACAGCCGGAGAGATAGCTACACCTAAAGGCAGAAAGATGAATGCTATCTGACCCGGAGCAGAATCCCCAAAGAAATAGGAAGCCCCCGAACATGTAATGGCGGTTAGACAAGAAGAAAACACGGACACAGACAGAAAATAGAATGAGCAAACGCTGGGGCCCAATCTGTGTAGATAGAGAAGTATAGGAAAGAATTCTGACTGCAACCCAAAAAAAACCCTGAGAAAAATACCAACACTTCTGATTAACAAAAAAATCTGAGATCACACGATCTCTACCACCTAAATCAGATCTCTGGTGTAACACACAGCAACACAGCAAATAAAAAGTGACAAAGGAACAAAGCAAAAATGCAAACACACAATGAGCACAATTGCAGCGCAAGACCCCAAAAGATTACCAGGCTGCAGTCCACTGTAAGCAAAAAAAACAGCAGTGAAAATCCAACAGAGGAAAAAACCATTCAGAGCCAGCTGAAGGCCATTCAGTAATTAGTTCATTACCCTCAGCAACCACCGGAGGGAGCCCCAGCTCAGAAGTCGACTCCAAGGTATTCACAACAGGGGTGGGCTCATACGATACACAGAAGGGGCTGTACTCAGGTTCAAACACTTTAGTGGGATGTCGGCATACTTAATTCTGCTCAGTATTAAGTGATACAATTAATATTAATTTAATTATCAATAATATAATAATTATAATATATCAATATTAATATTGAGTAGAATTAATTTCAGCCTATTGTTTCAGCCCTCCACAAGAGTCACGGTCTCTCGGGAAAATTAATTGCCCACCACTGGTGTGGAGGGTTGTGTTTTTGCCATCTTACTGTGTAGAGTGGTGTGAGGGCCATTATACTGTATGGAGGGCAATATGGGGGTTACAATTGGGGGATCATACGGTGTTTGGGCCACCATACTTGGCGGGGGGATAGAAGTGGGGTACAGTAGGGTTGTTCTATTGTGCATTTGGAGGAATTCACTGTGGGGGTATTGGAGAAAGCAAGCATGTGAAACGCGTTAGATATGTGCTATGCCTTTTCATGTTACTGACACACACGAACTCCCTACCAGCAACTATTTAGGATATGTGCAGACGTTGCAGAATTTTCTGCATAAAAACAGGACCTCTTGGCAGAAAACGCAGGTGCTTTTTTGATGCATTTTTCATGCTTTTTTTTTTTATGCGTTTTTGTATGCGTTTTTGTAAGCTAAATTAAGATGTTATTTAAAAAAAAAAAAAAGTTTGTGATGTTATTTCTTGTCCAACCTCCTGTTTTACATTTGTCCAACCCACATTGCATTACACACACAGACAGATAGATGATAGCTAGATAGATAGATAGGTAAAAAATAGACATATAATAGATAGATAAATTATAAATAGATGATAGATAATAGATAGGTAGATAATAGATAGATAGATAGATAGATAGATAGATAGATAGATAGATAGATAAAATGGTACATAAATACACACACACACAAAATCTTCACGCAATATCTTTAATTTAAAAAAAATGGAAAAAAAATGTTGAGCGCTCCCTCACAATTTTT
>JARQOD010000008.1:125814766-125884798 GCA_033576555.1 Oophaga sylvatica
CTTTCAACCTCTGAGACACACAAGGATGGCAACACCCTTGACCTGGTCTTTGTCCGCCTCTGTTCAATCTCCCACCTAAATAACTCACCGCTTCCACTCTCTGACCACAACATTCTCTCCTTCACGCTCACAAATCCTCCACCACCCCAGCGCACTCCTACCTACCACACATTCAGAAATCTACAAGCCATTAACCCTCAGACACTTTCAGACTCCCTACACTCATCGCTGTCCCCAATCTCTTCTTTTTCCTGTCCTGATCTGGCTGTTCATCACTACAATGACATTCTTAGAAGCACCCTTGACCAAGTAGCACCGCTCACCCTCAGAACCTCCAAACACACAGTAAAACAGCCCTGGCTCACATTGCAAACTCGACTGCTTCAGCGATGCTCTAGGAATGCTGAACGCCTCTGGAGAAAAACCCGCACACCAGAAGACTTCATCCACTTTAAATTCATGTTAAGAACTTATAATGCTGCCCTTCACCTCCCAAACAGACCTACTTCACCACCCTGATCTCCTCACTAGCCAACAACCCCAAGAAACTTTTTGACACTTTTCACTCCCTCCTCAGGCCAAAAGCACAAGCCCCTATCACAGACATTTGTGCTGACGACCTGGCCTCCCACTTTATAGAAAAAATAGATACTATCCGTCAGGAAATCTGCTCTCAACCACCAAGTGCTGTTACTCCCATCCCACCCTGCATTTCCCCTGGCTCACTTTCCACATTTGATCCCATCACAGAAGAAGAAGTCTCCAGACTCCTCTCTTCCTCTCGTCCGACTACATGCACTACCGACCCCATCCCCTCACATCTCCTCCAGTCTCTCCAGTTGTCACAACTCACCTAACTACAATCTTTAATCTCTCACTCTCCTCTGGCATTTTTCCATCCTCCTTCAAACACTCCATCATTACTCTGCTACTAAAGAAACCCACTCTCGACCCTTCCTGCACAAACAACTACAGACCGGTCTCCAATCTCCCCTTCATCTCTAAACTTTTGGAGGGCCTATTTTACTCCCGCCTTACTTGTTACCTCTCCACTCACTCCCTCCTAGACCCTTCACAGTCCGGCTTCCGTCCCCTACATTCGACTGAAACTGCACTCATCAAAGTGACCAATGACCTTCTGACAGCAAAACGTAACGGCGACCACTCTCTGCTCATTCTACTCGACCTTTCTGCAGCTTTCGACACTGTTGACCACTGTCTCCTACTGTCTAGGTTCCAGTCACTAGGTATTAAGGACACTGTTCTCTCCTGGTTCTCTTCCTATCTTTCTGACCGCTCCTTCAGTGTTTCGTTCTCTGGCTCCACATCATCTCCTCTTCCTCTCACTGTCGGTGTACCCCAGGGCTCAGTCCTTGGCCCCCTTCTCTTCTCTCTCTACACGGCCCCAATTGGACAGACCATCAGCAGATTTGGCTTTCAGTACCATCTTTATGCTAATGACACACAACTATACACGTCATCCCCCGACCTTACCCCCGCTGTTCTACAGAACGCCACCGACTGTCTGTCTGCAGTCTCCAATATTATGTCCGCTCTCTATCTGAAACTTAACCTCTCCAAGACTGAACTCCTTCTGCTCCCGCCGTCTACTAACCTCCCTAAATCTGACATTTCCCTCTCTGTGGGCGGCACCATAATAACACCCCGGCAGCAGGCTCGCTGTCTGGGTGTTATGTTTGACACCAATCTCTCCTTCACCTCCCATATACAATCTCTTGCCCGCTCTTGCCGTCTACACCTAAAGAACATCTCTAGAATCCGCCCTTTTCTCACCATGGAAACAACAAAAACCCTCACTGTAGCATTGATCCACTCCCGCCTGGACTACTGCAACGCTCTATTACTTGGCCTCCCATTACTCGACTATCCCCTCTCCAGTCCATCCTTAATGCAGCAGCCAGGGTCATCCATCTGGCTAATCGGTACTCGGACGCGTCCGCTCTTCGCCAGTCCTTACACTGGCTGCCCATTAATTATAGGATCCAATTCAAAGTACTTGTTCTCACCCACAAAGCTCTCCACAGTGCAGCACCCCCTACATCTCCTCCCTCATTTCTATCTATCGGCCTAACCGACTGCTGCGCTCTGCAAACGACTTTCGACTAACCCCTGCACTAATCCGTACCTCCCACTCCCGACTCCAAGACTTCTCCCGCGCTGCGCCAATCCTCTGGAATGCTCTACCCCAAGAAATTAGGACTATCCACAATTTGCATGGTTGCAGGCGCTCCCTCAAAACACATTTGTTCAGAGCGGCCTATCACATTCACTATTCAAAGTCATTCTATGTGTAAGTGTGTGTGTGTAGCCCATTCACTATCTCCATCCATCCCTCACTCCCTCAAGATGGCTGGACCATCATTGTAAATGCACCATTGTATGTACACACCTGTACTTTGTATCTCCCCCACCTCATTGTAGATTGTAAGCTCTCACGAGCAGGGGCGGCTTATTTTGCTTTAATTATTGTATTGTTAACATTGTTTCTTATGACTTATGTTTTGAAACTGTTAAACTGTAAAGCGCTGCGGAATATGTTGGCGCTATATAAATAAAGATTATTATTATTATCTGTTTATGTTTGATAAGATGAACTTTATGTATTTTATGACTGTCCGCATTTGCTTCTATGTAAAAAAAAAATATAAAAAATGAGGCAACAGAGAGCAGGCTTAAACCAAAACATGTTTACAGGGCAAAGGAAGAGGGGCTCGAAATGGAACAATGCAGGAATTTGACTTAATTTTACTATGTAAAGTCTGAGTCTATTAGTCTTAATTGGATTATACATTATTGGCTTGTATGTCTTTGAAAGGACATGCATACATGTTGAAAAAATGACTTTTGTGGTTTGGTATTTGGAATTTGTTACTCTGGTACAGATGGGCATTCTTGAATGTCAGGAGGTCGGGGTAAATTGAGCAATCTTAACCCGTTTTTTGTTAGTTCCTAGAGTTGCTTATTGTAGCAGAGCTCAATCACTTATCTTTTAGGTGCTGCATTGTGTATGTGCCATGAAGAGATTGAATGTGGACCCATGATACTATTGGGAATTCCGCCAAATGAACAACTCTGTTCCACTACTTCAGTACATTTCTCTTAAATGGAATGATGTCACCACATTTTGTGGGCAGAACAAAAATCATCCTATTACTATGCCAACTTACATCTGAGGCTACAAAACGTATAATGAGAAGTCATTAGCTTCTAATTTAGAGCGGTATTGTGCAGCTTTCTTTGTGTGTGCTATTGGCTTGTTGATTTAGAGTCCCATTGAAGTGAATAATACTAGAATAATGTTTACACAGTCTGTATAATCAAGACCCAAAGACATCTCTCTTAATAGAAATGGGAACCTTAAAGGAGAAATCCAATCTAAAGGAATTTATAGACTGTTGTAAGATACACTGTATGGAGAGAAGTACTGGATCTCATGCCTTAATCATTGAATTTTGGCTTATTTGCTTCAGTCCTATTGTCTCCCATGTATAACATCCAGCCCCCCCACCCTCCCGGAGTATACCATCCGGCCCCTCAACCCCCCCCACCCAACCCACCATGCCGTCTGCCTTTACTGACAGAATGGGTTGTGGAAAAGATCTCAGTGCATTCGTGCAATAGGAGTCGGAAGTCAGGGAAATTGAGGAGTCTGAGTCAGTGGTTTGGCTTAGCGACTCCACAGCCTTGCTGGAAAAGAGAAGGGATGGGGCCTGGCTATGCCCCGCATGTCAAATTCTGCAAAAGTGGCATCTTTTCTTATGGGGGTGCATGCGACTGAGAAGATGCGCCAAATTCTTTAAGTGGTGTGCACGTGAATTAAACACATCATATTACCACGAGCCTTTCATGAAAGCTGAGGTATGAAATGCCAGTCTTAGTGAAACGGCATCAATGTGTCTAGTTATTGGTGTAATATACCGATAAGAAAGGGAGACCTAAAAAGCCATAATAATAAGAAAAATGCAGTTTCTATATGGCTACGTGTCAGGAAAGGGGTAGCCTGTGCTGGGGAGATGTTTATCCAGCTCAATAATCTCCTTTCATCTGCTTGCAATTTTGCTAAGATATTTCCACAGAAATCCTAGAAGGTGAGTAATAGTATGAGGAGTCGTCTTCTGCAAAAAAAAAAAAAAAGAAAGAAGCTGGCATAGCCTTCATGGTGTGCTGGCCAGCTGTGCAAGAAGCGGTATGGCGATTAATACGTTGTACATGCGCTGGGTATCTTCTCAGATTAACATTTCATGACATACTGGGTCTGGGAGACCAGACCTCGAAGGTTGGTCATAGGCCATAGCTGGGAAGACTCACTGTGTTATAAGTCAATTCGATTTCTCTTTGCCTGACAGCAGTGACGCAAAGTGGGCCCGCTTCTTTTTAACATATTTATTAATGATCTTGTAGGGGGCATACAGAGTAGAATTTCAATAGTTGCAGATGACACAAAACTCAGCAGGGTAATCAATACAGAGAAGGACAATTTAATATTACAGGAAGATACTAGAAGCTTGGGCTGATAAATGGCAAATGAGCTTTAATGGGGATAAATGTAAGGTCATGCACTTGGGCAGAAGAAATAAGATGTATAATTATGTGCTTAATTGTAAAACACTGGGCAAAACTGTCACTGAAAAAGACCTGGGTGCATGGGTGGACGACAGACTCACATTTAGTGGCCAGTGTTGGGCAGCTGCTGCAAAGGCAAATAAAATAATGGGATGCATTAAAAGAGGAATAGATTTTCATGAGGAGAACATAATTTTACCTCTATACAAGTCACTGGAGCGACCACACTTAGAATACTGACATAGCTGAACTGGAGCTGGTGCAGAGAAGAGCGACCAAGGTTATAAGAGAACTGGGGGGTCTGCAATACCAAGATAGGTTTAATTACACTTGGGGTTATTTAGTTTGGAAAAATTAAGGCTTAGGGTGATCTTATTACAATGTATAACGACCCCCTTTCCTCCCACGTCACCAATGTGACGTAACTCCACAGGTACAGCTCTCCGGCGCCCCCTTTGTCCCTCAGGTCAGTAAGGGAACTGCACCTAGAGCAAATGGCCGCCGGGGAGGTTGTCCTGTTACCCACTGGGTATTCTAAGATTCGTGATCAGAGTAAAAGCATCAGCCCAAGATTAATTTTATGGTTTAATTTGCCTTAAGGGCGCACTAGATAATTACAGAAATATACAGTAAAGCTATACAACGTAATTACAATGGATTTGCAGTCAGAGAAACAATACAACGATAATGTACAAGGCTAAAAGGTATAAGCTATAGATCAATATTACGGTCATGGGGAGGCATCGAGCTCTGCGTTCCCCAGGTGAAAGTCTTCAGTTGCTGGACAGTCCCCAATGCATGTGCTGCAGCTCCATTCGGCAAGTCTGTCCCTTGTGCTTCTGTGTGTGGAATGGAATGAGCACAGGGGTACCTGGCTACAGCTCTCAACCCTGCTAGGCCCTTCCCCTTTTGCTTTGAAGCACGCATATTAACTGGCCTGCAATTCATATGGAGCAGGAAACAATGGCTTGAGCTTGAGCTATTTACCATACGACTGACCATCTTATTCAGACCCTGGCCTAAACCAATTAGCATGTAAAGGCCTATTGATTCATAGTGGACATCAAAGCTGGCCGTACTGAATATGCTAATAGGCCCTGTGTAGCTAAAAGTCTGTGGCTGTGTGAACTGACAAAATGGAGGCTGGTACAGGCCCTATACAAAATGGCGACAACCTTTTCCTTACACCTCCCTGCTTTTGAGGGCGCTAGGGGGTATCACATTCCTGTGTTCCCCCGTGCGCCCTACCGCACCCTCTCCTTGCCGGGACAACCCATCAGCGTTACCATGGTCACTGCCTCTTTTGTGGCGAATGGTGAAGTGGTACTGTTGGAGAGCGAGGCTCCAGCGTAGCAACCTCCCATTCGTCCCAGAGACCGTGTGTAACCAGCTGAGGGGGTTGTGGTCTATTTCCACGGTGAATTGGCGTCCGTACAAGTATGGCTGCAGGGCCCACACAATTGCCAGACATTCCTTCTCCATCGTGGAATAGGCCACTTCCCTCGGCAGGAGCTTCCTGCTCAGGTACAAAATGGGGTGTTCATGGCCCGTAGTGTCAACCTGGCTGAGCACAGCACCGAGGCCGAAGTCGCTGGCGTCGGTCTGCACTAAGAATGGCCGCGTGAAATCGGCTGCCTGTAGTACAGGAGAACTAGAAAGGGCGGTCTTGAGCGCCTGGAAAGCTGTCTCGCAGGCGACTGTCCAGTCGACTGCGACGGGCAGCCTTTTCTTGGTGAGGTCCGTCAGGGGCTTGGCCAGGGCACTATAGTGTGGAACAAACCTCCTATAGTACCCAGCAGTACCCAAAAAGAACATCACCTGCTTCTTGGTCCTGGGGGTGGGCCAGGATACGATGGCATCCACCTTCCCGGGCTCTGGCTTCAGAGCTCCCCCACCTACCCGGTGTCCCAGGTAGTGGACCTCACTCATACCCAGCTGGCATTCTTCCGGCTTAATGGTCAAGCCTGCTCGCTGGATCCGCCCGAGCACCTGCGCCAGGTGCTCTAGGTGATCCTCCCAGGTGAGACTGAAGATGGCAATGTCATCCAGGTACGCGGTCGCATACCCTTCCAGTCCCTCGAGCAGCGTGTTGACCATCCGCTGAAAAGTGGCAGGGGCATTCTTCATGCCGAAGGGCATCACCGTGGACTCGTACAGTCCGAATGGGGTGATAAAGGCAGAGCGTTCCCGTGCCCTAGGGGTCAGGGGAATCTGCCAATACCCCCTGCTCAGATCCATGATGGTCAGGTACTTGGCCCCGGCCAGCTGGTCGAGCAGGTCATCGATGCGCGGCATTGGGTACGCATCGGTGACCGTCACAGCGTTGAGCCCCCTGTAGTCCACGCAGAACCGCGTAGTTCGGTCCTTTTTTAGGGACGAGGACTACAGGCGAAGCCCACGCGCTGTTGGACGCTTGGATCACCCCCAGCCTCAGCATCTCGTCTATCTCTTGGCGCATCTGCTGCTGCACCTCAAGAGAGACCCGATATGCTGAACGCCGGATTGGGGGGTGGTTGCCAGTGTCCACGTCATGAACTGCTGCCTCAGTCCTTCTGGGCAGGCTGCTGAACAGCTCCCGAAAGGGGTGTAGGGTGGCCCCCAGCTGGGAACGTTGGTCCTCCGAGAGCTGGTGGCCAACCCCCACATCCTCGATGGATCCACCCGACTTGGCTTGGGTGAGCAGATCGAGGAGGGTTTCTGCCTCTCCTTCCTCTGGAAGGTTGCACACTGGGTGAGCATAAGCCTCCCGCTCATGATGGGCCTTCATCATGTTCACATGGAAGGCCTTCCTCCTTCCACGGGCGTGGTCCAGGGTGACCAGGTAGGTGACGGCGTTGAGCTGCTCGTGCACGAGGTATGGACCCTCCCAGGCCGCCTGAAGCTTGTTTTGTGGTACGGGGACCAGTACCCACACCTTTTGACCCACCTGGTAGGTCCGCTCACAAGCATTCTGGTCGTACCATCGCTTCTGGTCAGCCTGAGCTTGGGCCATATTGTCATGCACCAGCCGCGTCAAGGCCATCATTCGGTCCCGGAAGCGCACGACATACTCAATGACCGACACTCCAGGGGTGGCTAAATCCCCTTCCCATACTTCCTTCACCAGAGCAAGGGGCCCCCGTACACGTCGCCCGTACAGGAGCTCAAAGGGGGAGAACCCCGTTGAGGCCTGTGGAACCTCCCGGTAGGCAAACAGCAGGTGTGGGAGATACCGCTCCCAGTCTCTCCCATGGGAGTCGACCAACATCTTCAGCATCTGCTTTAAGGTGCGATTGAACCGCTCACACAAGCCATTGGTCTGTGGGTGATACGGGCTGGCCACCAGATGTTGCACCTGTACCTGCTTACAGAGAGACTCCATCAGCTGCGACATGAACTGGGTCCCTCGGTCGGTGAGCATTTCCTTGGGAAACCCCACTCTGGAGAAAATCTCCAGTAAGGCAGTGGCCACTTTGTCGGCCCGAATGGACGACAAAGCTACCGCCTCCTGGTACCGGGTGGCATAGTCCACTACCGTTAGTATGAAGCATTTCCCAGAGCGGCTGGGAGTGGACAGGTCCAGTGAGATCCACAGCCACCCTCGAGAAAGGCTCTTCGATGATGGGCAGAGTTACCAGTGGGGCTTTGGGGCGCGGCCTCGCCTTCCCCACCCTCTGACAGGTGTCACACGAACGGCAGTAGGCTATCACCTCGGTCCTCATTCCAGGCCAGTAGAAATGCTGAGCTAGCCTGGCCCTGGTTTTAGTGATCCCTAAGTGTCCGGCCATTGGAATCTCGTGTGCGATCCGCAACAATTCCGCCCTGAACGGATGGGGCACCACTAACTGTCGGTCCCTGGGCCACGCCTCCGGTGAACCCTGCTGGACCGTTACCCGATACAGCCGTCCCTGGTCCCAGACCACTCGCTCGCGGTCGGACTCCAGGGGAGGCTGTGCCGCCTGTTCCTTGAGAGTCTTCAGGCTAGGGTCAGCTTCCAACGCTGCCTGAAATCCCTGACTAGATGTGGCAAGAATTGATGAAACTGCCATGTCCTCTGTCAGTTCCCCGGGATCTGTCTCCTGGCTACTGTCTGACTCGGCAGCCACTTGGTCAGAGAGGGGGAAACCGTCGGACCTCCGCGAGGCTCCTTGGGCTTCAGCGCTCCCACTCCTGATAACAGCGGCCACGACCGCTGAGACCACGGGTAGCGCCTGCTTTCCCTCGTCCCCTGACCAAGTCGCCGGGTCAGGCAGACTTCCCTGACTTCCTGACATCCCGGATGTGGGGAACTCCTGACCTGGGGTCCTACCTGGTGGCTCCTCTCCCGGGACACCCCCTCCCCCCATGGCCTGTTCCTCTTCCTGCAGGTGCCCTAGACTCAGCAGGCTGGGTTCACTTAGGGGCCCTACACTGCCCATAGCAGCCCCTCCCCCCACCTCTGAGCTCTCCCGTGCAGCCTCCTCACCTGTCCTCACTGTGAGCCCTGTGTGTGTAGTGTCAGTGCATGGCTTACCATCAGGTTTCACTCCCTCCTCCACTGTTGGAGGCACATTCAATACATTAACATTAGCATTCACAGTAGAGTCATGACATTCTTGGGGAGCCGAACTTGGGGGTTCAGTGGCCACATACTGGGACACTAGCCTCCCCAAATCGGTCCCAAGCAACACATTTGCAGGAATATTTGGCGTTACTCCTACCTCCCGCATCCCCCTCCCGGCGCCCCAATCCAAATACACCTTGGCAATGGGCAGCGCCGGTTCAACGCCTCCAATTCCGGAGACGGAAAGGGTTTTCCCAGGTACCAAGTCTTGAGGGGACACCACCTCAGGGCGTACCAGTGTCCCGCAGTCCCATGACCGCTGAGCGGCCGATGGTGACGGGTTGGTAATTGTCTAGGGACCTCCCACCACCCCCTCCCACACACAAAACAGTGGACGGTTTCTGAGACAGGGATGGGGCCTTCTGGCGCTGGGGACATGCAGCCTTAAAGTGTCCTGGCTGATTGCAATTATGACAACGTCTGGGTTCTGTTCCTGGCCTGGAGAGGGCAGCCGAGGGGTACACCCCTTGCACTCTGGGGGCTGGATATGGGGCTGGGGCAGGATTGGGCTTACCCCCTCTCCAGGTGCTGCTGGCAGGCTTCTTTGGCTCCGGCGCCCTGTTGTTGGCATACTCGTCTGCCAGGGCGGCTTTAGCAGAAGCCCCCTTTGGTTTCCGGTCACGGAGGAACTGCTGGAGGTCCTCTGGGCAGTTCCACAAGAATTGCTCCACGACAAACAGCTCCTGGACCTCCTGGCGGGTAGTGAGCTCTAGACCCGAGGTCCAGTGCTCCGCAGCTCTCAGCAGGGCCCGCATGTGGTCGGTCCAGGTGTCCTTTGAACCCCGCTGCAGGCTCCTGAACTTCCTGCGGTACGACTCCGGGGTGAGGTTGTAGTGTTGGATCAGGGCCCGCTTGATGCTGTTGTAGTCCTTCTCCTCCCCGGCAGGTAAGTCCCCCAAAACTTCCAGGGACTTACCCCTCAAACGGGGGGTCAGGTATCTTGCCCACTGATCTAGGGCCAGATGATGTTGGAGGCATGTCCTCTCAAAAGCCAGCAGAAAGGAATCCAGGTCTCCATCCTTTTCAAGTAAGGGCAAGTCCTCCGCCCGGACCTTGGAAGTCCTTGTCTCCGGTGGGCCTGGTGCGACCAGCGGGGGCCTGTGCTGAGCCATCTCCAGTCGGTGCCGGCGCTCCGCAGCTTCACGGCGTTCTGTAGCCTGCAACACACGTTCTGTATGCTCCCGCTCCGCAGCTTCACGACGTTCTGCTTGCTCACGCTCTGCTGCTTTCTCCGCGGCTGCTTGCTCACGCTCTGCTGCTTTCTCTGCCGCCACCAGGAGTCTGTCATAGGCGGCGTCATTACCAGCCTCGAGCTGTGCCATAGCCGCTTGGAAGAGGGCCTCCGATCTGTACACACTGGGACAGGCAGGGGGTGGACAGTCCACTGCGGGACTGAGCACGGGGGTTGGGCTCCTTGGGGAGCCCTGGCTGAGCTCCCCCTCATCGGTATTGAACCCCTCATAGGCCACAGAATTGGCCTCCCCCTTTGCCCTACTCCTGGTGCCTTCCGCCATCTTGGGAACCTTTGGTTACTGACAGAGCTGCAACCCCGACCTTGAGCACAACTTGTTATATTTACACTCTGACCGTCTAGTGCTGGGCTGACCTTAAGACCCCAGCAGTGAAAGTACCGCTGGTAGTCTCTAGTGTCTGGGAGTAGGGATCCCACGCACACTATTACTCTGACCCCCTTTCCTCCCACGTCACCAATGTGACGTAACTCCACAGGTACAGCTCTCCGGCGCCCCCTTTGTCCCTCAGGTCAGTAAGGGAACTGCACCTAGAGCAAATGGCCGCCGGGGAGGTTGTCCTGTTACCCACTGGGTATTCTAAGATTCGTGATCAGAGTAAAAGCATCAGCCCAAGATTAATTTTATGGTTTAATTTGCCTTAAGGGCGCACTAGATAATTACAGAAATATACAGTAAAGCTATACAACGTAATTACAATGGATTTGCAGTCAGAGAAACAATACAACGATAATGTACAAGGCTAAAAGGTATAAGCTATAGATCAATATTACCGGGTTGTATGGTCATGGGGAGGCATCGAGCTCTGCGTTCCCCAGGTGAAAGTCTTCAGTTGCTGGACAGTCCCCAATGCATGTGCTGCAGCTCCATTTGGCAAGTCTGTCCCTTGTGCTTCTGTGTGTGGAATGGAATGAGCACAGGGGTACCTGGCTACAGCTCTCAACCCTGCTAGGCCCTTCCCCTTTTGCTTTGAAGCACGCATATTAACTGGCCTGCAATTCATATGGAGCAGGAAACAATGGCTTGAGCTTGAGCTATTTACCATACGACTGACCATCTTATTCAGACCCTGGCCTAAACCAATTAGCATGTAAATGCCTATTGATTCATAGTGGACATCAAAGCTGGCCGTACTGAATATGCTAATAGGCCCTGTGTAGCTAAAAGTCTGTGACTGTGTGAACTGACAAAATGGAGGCTGGTACAGGCCCTATACAAAATGGCGACAACCTTTTCCTTACAGGGGTGCATGCGACTGAGAAGATGCGCCAAATTCTTTAAGTGGTGTGCACGTGAATTAAACACATCATATTACCACGAGCCTTTCATGAAAGCTGAGGTATGAAATGCCAGTCTTAGTGAAACGGCATCAATGTGTCTAGTTATTGGTGTAATATACCGATAAGAAAGGGAGACCTAAAAGCCATAATAATAAGAAAAATGCAGTTTCTATATGGCTACGTGTCAGGAAAGGGGTAGCCTGTGCTGGGGAGATGTTTATCCAGCTCAATAATCTCCTTTCATCTGCTTGCAATTTTGCTAAGATATTTCCACAGAAATCCTAGAAGGTGAGTAATAGTATGAGGAGTCGTCTTCTGCAAAAAAAAAAGAAAGAAGCTGGCATAGCCTTCATGGTGTGCTGGCCAGCTGTGCAAGAAGCGGTATGGCGATTAATACGTTGTACATGCGCTGGGTATCTTCTCAGATTAACATTTCATGACATACTGGGTCTGGGAGACCAGACCTCGAAGGTTGGTCATAGGCCATAGCTGGGAAGACTCACTGTGTTATAAGTCAATTCGATTTCTCTTTGCCTGACAGCAGTGACGCAAAGTGGGCCCGCTTCTTTTTAACATATTTATTAATGATCTTGTAGGGGGCATACAGAGTAGAATTTCAATAGTTGCAGATGACACAAAACTCAGCAGGGTAATCAATACAGAGAAGGACAATTTAATATTACAGGAAGATACTAGAAGCTTGGGCTGATAAATGGCAAATGAGCTTTAATGGGGATAAATGTAAGGTCATGCACTTGGGCAGAAGAAATAAGATGTATAATTATGTGCTTAATTGTAAAACACTGGGCAAAACTGTCACTGAAAAAGACCTGGGTGCATGGGTGGACGACAGACTCACATTTAGTGGCCAGTGTTGGGCAGCTGCTGCAAAGGCAAATAAAATAATGGGATGCATTAAAAGAGGAATAGATTTTCATGAGGAGAACATAATTTTACCTCTATACAAGTCACTGGAGCGACCACACTTAGAATACTGACATAGCTGAACTGGAGCTGGTGCAGAGAAGAGCGACCAAGGTTATAAGAGAACTGGGGGGTCTGCAATACCAAGATAGGTTTAATTACACTTGGGGTTATTTAGTTTGGAAAAATTAAGGCTTAGGGTGATCTTATTACAATGTATTAAATATATGAGGGGACAGTACAAAGACCTTTCTAATGATCTTTTTACTCTTAGACCTGTGACGGGGACAAGGGGGCATCCTCTACGTCTGGAGGAAAGAAGGTTTAATCATAATCACAGACGCAGATTCTTTACTGTAAGAGCAGTGAGACTATGGAACTCTCTGCCGTATAATGTTGTAATGAGTGATTCCCTACTAAAATGTAAGAAGGTCCTGGATGCCTTTCTTGAAAAGTATAATGTTACAGGGTATATACACTAGATTCCTTGATAGGGCGTTGATCCAGGGAACAAGTCTGATTGCTGTATGTGGAGTCGGGAAGGAATTTTTTTCCCCAACGTGGAGCTTAGTATTTGCTGCATGGGGTTTTTTGCCTTCCTCTGGATCAACATGTTAGGCTATGGGTTGAACTAGATGGACTTAAGGGTATGCCACACTAAACGAGATCTCAAACGAGATCACTAAAACGTCACTATTTTGCGATCTCGTTAGCGACCTCGTTGTGTGTGGCATGTAGCAACGATGTGGCCCCTGCTGTGATGTCGCTGATCGTTCACTAGAGTTCTGGACTGTTTTTTGATCGTTGGCGTCCCGCTGGTGAGCCTGAATCGCTGTGTTTGGCACCTTTTGCGAACGACGATTGACCTCGTTTGTGACGCATATGACTGTTTTGCGTCACGGAGTTGATCGCAATATCTGTAAGTTCTCTTTTGCGTCACAGAGAGGATCGCAGAAGTTGCAAAGCAGGCTAGCAGGACGCAGAGAGCAGGAGCGATGCTGGAAATTCCTATGAATCAGAAGCGCTCAGTACATGCTAATGACATCCTAACGACCGCCAAAGTCATTAAAGAGATCGCTGACCGCTGATGTGTTGTTTATGAGATCTCCTGTTTGGCAGCTACTAGCGACCTAAAAGAGATCACACCAACGATTGCGTCGTTATCGTGATCGCTAACGAGATCGCTAAGTGTGGCAGTACCTTTAGTCTCCCTTCAACCTTAAATACTATGTTACATTAGATTGGTCTACAAAAAAAATCTGCTTTTTGTAGCTGTAATACTGCCATTCAGAATCTCAATTGGCGTTTCTTGTGATATTGGAAGGTGCTCCTGCTTAAAACTGAGTTTTAAGGTATGAATTCTGCTCATGTAGTCAGTGAACGTTTAAAAGCTTTTTTATTACCTACCCTAGGTGATAAAAAAAAAAAGGAAATAGATTTTCTTAAAAAAAAAAATCCTTAGTAAATAAAGGACCTTGAATCTCTGAATTGTCTTCTCTTCAGTTTTCGAGTTATGTTGGTTTATCAATTTATTTAGGATCGGGGTCTTAATTCTTGAGTGTGCAGAGGTTGCAGTCACACCCTAGCACTGAAGGTGGAAGCAGAAGATGCTGGTAGTCGGACCCCCTCTGATTATATGGTAATAGATTATACTAAGGATAGACTATTAATATTGCAGTTCCTCTTATATTATCGCATTGGGTACTGCAGATTACTAGCCGCTTGTCCAAAGGAGAACAAAGGGATCATTCTTCTCTCATCTGCTATTAGAGGGCTATCAAGGGGCTGCTACACACAGTCACTTGATTTCACATTAGATTGTCGGATGACTTTGAGCTTGCACTTTTTAGACGACGTGTTTTAAAGGGTTTCACCAATAGGTGACGGTATTGGTGCCTGCAGTAAGTCTTCACATTCTTTAGGTGTAGGTTAACCTGGCATGTCACTCTCCACAAGGAGAAAACGTACCCCTTAGATCTCAGTCTTAAGCCCCCGTCACACTAAGCGAGATCGCTAGCGAGATCGCTGAAGCGTCACCGATTTTGTGATGCAACAGCGACCTAGCCAGCGATCTCGCTTAGTGTTGACACTCAGCGACTACCAGCCCCCCAGCTGGGTATCGCTGATCGTCGTTGAATGTCCTGGACCATTTTTTCATTGTTGGTCTCCCGCTGGCCAGCACGCATCGCTGCGTGTGTCAGCGGGAGACCAACGATCAGGGAGCTGGTATCCAATGTATATATCGGGTAACTAAGGGCTGCGCGTCGCCTAGTTACCCAATATGTACCCTGGATACCGGCTCCCAGCTTCTGCTGTAGAGCGCTGAGAGCCGGTATCTAGGGTACATATCGGGTAACTAGGTGCCGCGCGGTGCTTAGTTACCCGATATGTACATTGGATACCGGGTCTCAGCGCTCTACAGCAGAAGCTGAGAGTCGGTATCTAGGGTACATATCGGGTAACTAGGTGCCTAGTTACCAGATGTGTACATTGGATACCAGCGTGCTCGCTGGTCCTGATTGCTGGTGAGTCTGCCCATGTGACAGCTCACCAGCGATCAGCTAACGATATCCCAGCGATCCCATCCACGTCGTATCGTTGGTGGGATCGCTGGGACATTGAAGAGTGTGACGGGACCCTTAGACTCTTATCTAGTCAAATCAGATCTCATACTTTGCATGTGCTAGGAGCAATACCCTGAAACACTGTGTCTGCAAATTGAGATTCTGATTTGGCTTTTATCCTAAGTCATATTGCAAAGCTCGTTAAAGGGTTGATATTGACTTGTAAGATCGCTACTTCCAATAGGTGGAACTAGAGTTCAAGTCCTCTCTGAAGAGACAATTTGCATATTTAGGTGTAGGTTATTAGTCTTCAATTCTGCAGACGATGTAAGTGCTTCAGGCGTTGGTAATAAGATATCATTCGGAAGAAGAGTGTACTATGATATTGGGGTTTATAGCTGTGCGTGAACCCAAATGGCAGGATGTTAACCTGTTGCTTTAGAAAACAAAGAAACTCATGCACATCCTGAGTCTAGCTTTATAGGCGACGTCCTTAAATGCCCCTTCCTCCAGTTTATTTTCTCCTGAATATGTATTCGACCTCCAAAACCACATGTGATCCAATTTCAAGCTGACAGGTTACTTCGATAATGTTCCCTGGCCGAAACCGTGCTGTAATTCCCGTCTTTGCTGTGTGCCGAAATCACTTATACAATGGAAAAGTCATAAAGTTTTGTTGCCAGTTCCAAGATATTTTCAGAGAGAATGGAAATTGCATTTCCTTTGATGTTCAATTTATTTAATAATTGAAAATAGAAAATCTCAAAAGAAAAATGAAGATGGACATTATATCCGATGAGAGAACCTCAAATTCATGTTTATTTTTTGCAGGTTTTTTTGTTTTTGTAAAGATTTACTATCTTATCTGACTTTTCTCGCTTTTATTATTCAATATTTTTTTTGGGTGCAGTTGGGATCCAACACCGGCTTTCAGAATTTGTCTATTGGATTCCTCAATCACTTTTGGTTTGAACCCAATGTTTAAAGGGACTCTGTAATCACATAACATTAATGACTAATTCTTAGGTGGTGTAGCCCTACACCCCAATACCCCCACCGTTCAGCTGTTAATAGTCATGAGCGAATGTGCTCTGATAAGGAGTTATCCGAACATGCTTGTGTGCTAACCTAGTGTCTTTGGTGTGTTCGAAAAATATGTTCGTATCCCCGCAGCTGCATGTCTCGCGGCTGTTCGACAGCCGCAGCTTATGCAAGGATTGCCTGTCAGGCAATCCCTGCATGTGTTGTGGCTGTCTAACAGCAGCGAGACATGCAGCCGCGGGACTCGAACATATTATTCGAGCACGCAGAAGTAATTTGATTAGCACCCGAGCATGCTTGCATAACACCTTATCTGAGCATGTTCGCTCACCACTAGATTATTAACTTTGGTAGATCAGATTCAAGGGAATAGTAGGTGATCTGCAGTACCCGGCAGTGACCACTACACATTCAGTGTAGCTTTTTTCTGTTTAGCTCCATTTAGTGTTTACGTCCCGCTGCTGCCGAACCCTTAATAGCTGATTTATAGGGGTGTCTGGTGTCATTCCCTCACCAATCTGATATTAATGAAATATCCTGAGGATAGATCATCAATCCCTTTATAATTTATGGGGGTATAAGTTTTCATATTGGTAATGTTGCATGATAATTCATTGCAAAACTATTAGCACCTGACTGAATATTTTTTAAAGGAACACTCCCATACAAAACTCCGATAGAGTACGGGGCATGACACAGAGGTTTAGAGTCATTCCCATCTGGCCCTGCACTAGGTATGTCAAAAGTATATCTGTGTTACCTTGACTTTAGCTCCAATTGACAAGGGTATGTTCACATGTGGCAGATATGTTGTGGATTACAACAGCAGCAGTTGTGTAGAGAGAGCTATGAAATTGAGATTTCGGCATCCACTGAAACAGTAAGATGAAAAATAACTTTTAATGAGTTATGATGAAAATAATGATCATGATTAAAAAGGTCCTGTGGTCTTATGCCGTACTGGCTCATTGCTTTTTCTTCCATGGACTTGCAGGAATCTTTGTATTGACTTCAAATTTGTACGGTGAGCAGTTTTCGCCATTTTTCTTTTTTTCATTTAGCCACAATTGTGGATGAGTCTTTATTATGCTGAGGATAAAATCCAAATAGAAAGGCAGAGCTGATATTATATTCTCAGTATGTCAATTTATAGCATATAGGAGAACAATTGTATACCTATACTTTAATATTTAATTTTTTCTAACACAGTTGTGGACAAATCTAAAATACTTGCAGTAAAGGAGTACAAAGACATTTTTCTTGTCCAGAATTTTATGAAGAGTCTGTGGTAGACTGTAACTTTTTTTCTTTAGTGAGAATATTTGATATTCTCCGCAGACTTAATATTGACTGTGCAGGATGTTTGGACTGTTTCTTGGGTCAGTTTTTATTAAATGGTTATTCTTTAGATGTATGTGTTTTTATTCTAAAGCTGTCACGCCTGAGCTCACCCTTGCGGTCCTACAACTGATGTGGGTGGACAGGAGGGAAAATAATCATGTTATAGAACGTTATTTCTCATAGCTATTCTGCTGATTGGTATGTACTGTACTTTCTCTATGTACTGTGAGACAGTGAAGGAATATGTGTTGAATGGGGTGTACATTTCACCTAGGTACTTTGTTGACTGGTATAGGGGAAATGTGTGGCTTTGTAAAACTAGTGGTGGAGAAAGGTCACTACACCTTCCATTCAGTGCACACTTGCAGCTCAAACCTGAATCCACTCAAGTGATAATTAGGAAGCCAGAAGTAGGTGTCTGGGAACACAGACAGAGAGCTCGCTTAAGGTACTGCCACACTAAACAATCCCGCTAGCGATAGCGATAAAGACGCATACTAATGCGATCGCTAGCGGGATTGTTTCTATATCGCTAAGTGCGGCTTAACTTAGCGATATAGTTAACGATGCTATCGCGGTTAGCGATCTTCTTAACGACTTTAGCGGTACAAAAGTACAGCTAAATCGCTAAGAAAAGGTGCCACACTAGCGATATATACTTACCTGCGGGGCGCCGACGATCTAAATAGGGTCCGGAACGATGTCAGCGACGAGCGAGATCACAGCAGGGGCCTCGTCGCTGACAGATGCTGCACACAACAACATCGCTAACGGGATCGCTAAATAGTGACGTTTTTTAGCGATCCCGTTAGCGATGTTGTTTAGTGTGGCATACCCTTTAGTCTGGACAGGAGTCCAGGCACAGGAGGAGACTCCGGGAAGGGAGCTCGCTCAGTCTGGGTGCTGGATGCGCCCCAGACACAAGAGGTGTCTCTGCGAAACTCCATGCTGGTAACTACTGAATATAAGGGAAGCTCTCTCAATCTGGATGCTGGAGGTGCTTCCAGATACAAGAGGAGCCTCTGGAAAAACCACGCTGGTAACTGCTGAATATAATGTCTTGTTTTGGGCCAGGCTGGTAGAGTCTGGTCCCTGATAGTGAGGGAATCTATCTGTGTGAAGTGAGTAGCCGGAGAGGCTCAGGATTTCTGTTTATGAGTTGTTTTTATCACATTCTGTTTGCTGTGGACTTTAATAAAGCTGGTTGCGGCCAGTTTACACCAGAACTGCTGTCTGAATGAACTGTTTCTATGCCACTCCGTCTACCAGGACGGCGATCCCAGAGCTATATCCCCTGAAAAGCTTACAGTACGTTAGAATTCAATTACCGGTATATATTTTATTTTTTCTCAAGGTCAGATCTAATACTGTAAGACACTCTGATGTCTTATTAATCTGACACACAGCTGTTCTACAGAGCTGTAATAGACGTCTAAGGGTCCAAAGTTTTATTCCCAGAAGTTAAATTTATGCAAATGTTCTGACTCTTTGTCCTTTTCCTGCTAGATTTTCTGTCTTTCTAAACAGTGAGCCAGGCTAAATTGAACAGTTGTGCCCATGACCCAAAGTATTTGCTATAACAGAAATGTATGCAAGGTGATAACTGGCTTAAATTTCGAATTGTGATGCACAGGCTGCCCATGATGTGCCAAATTCATTAAAAGGTGTAACTTAATAAATTTGGCACATTTTACTCATCTGCTCCTGGATCATGAAACTCCAGTTTGCAGTTTTGTTCTCAAGATTAATTTTCAGGAGTGCACCGCTCCCTTGCCTCTTGGCTTCCTGGTTGCTGGCGGGGGCATTGTACTCCTGTAGATTAACAGTTTGGACCAACGCATGATTGAACCGCTGCCCTGAAATATGTACTCTCACAGAATATTAGCAGAAACCACTTTTATCTCTGCGGCATCGGAGCCTCTGCATTTGTATGGGCCTCCTTTTTGTAAGGTATGACGGGAGATGAATGTGTGCTAGCGTGAATTGTAAAAAAAAAAAAAGTGGGCCCATGCAAATGCAGAGGGACCCTGGCAGAGCCGAAATCTCTGCTCACAGTCCTCCCCCAATGCATAAAGGATAGTGCACCAAAACTTTTAACATGAATTAAACAAGAATTTCTTCCCTACAGGTATCTATTAAATCAGTATATTATGGTCATACCTTTATTTTAACATGCTTAATCATAATGACAGGTTCCCTTTCAATAAACATGTTGCTTTGTATTTGATTAGGCAGATATGAAAGAGCCTTTATACCCATGGTATCAGTGTGGTTGGTACATCCAAAATACTGTCCAGTACTAGTGGATGCTTTAATTACATTCAAAGAAGGAAGTAAAGTAAAAGTGATTTGGATCTTTTTTGGTAGGCCTTGGCAGGTAGTTGGTAATAGACTGTTGATGAGCTCACAGCTTCCTGTCAGTGAAAAGATCTGGATGTGTTCCCATAGAGGTCTGCAGTGTTTCCTAGTAGATAATTCCAGACAGAAAGATCAATAAAGAGTTTGTCAAACAGTCGTTACATTTTCTTTAGTGGTTCTTTGCTTAAGTAGGAGGAATCCCTTGTGCTGTTTACTCAGGAGGCCTTTCCATAATGGAAATTCCAATGTAGGTTTCTTTTTATTTTTTTTAAGAAAAGGGGATTTCATTGCTAGACTTTCATCTGGTCATTAACAGCATTCAAGACCCAGTGTTATTGGTCGCTGACCAAACATAACACAATTATGTTGAATATGGACTGCACCAGTAGTGATGTTACCTTAGTAAGTTCTAATATTGTCCCTTGTATCAGAATAATCAGAAGAAAAACCTTTAGAAATAAAGAGCAAGCTAGAATTTTTGTTTATAATGAATACTTAAAAATAGATAATATCTAAACTCACTACATTTTAGAGACGCAGAAAAGCCCAACAGAAATGTAAAAAAAAAGAATTCAAATGAGTAAATTATAAAAATAATAAATAAAAAATGTATGTGTATGTACCTTTATACAGTGGTGTGAAAAAGTGTTTGCCCCATTCCTGATTTCCTATTCTTTTGCATGATTGTCACACTTAAATGTCACCTTTAAATGTTTCAGATCACCAAACCAATGTAAATATTAGACAAGTTTTTAAATGAAGGCCCTTATTATTATTAATGGAAAAAAAATCCAAACTTACAGAACCCTGTGTGAAAAAGTGATTGCCCCCCCTTTCTTAAAATATAAGCTAACTGGTTTATCTCATCTTTGGGAAGCGGAGTTAAAATTCCCTACTCACCTACACCTACTGATAAATTTTTCCATGATACCATGAATGAATATGATTTGTAATATTTTTATTACTGACTCTCAATGTTGCATTATTAAATTACTTTCTTGTAATTTTATTTTGTTGGTAACGTCCGCAAACTGGGTATAGTCAGGAGTCTGTCACATCAAGAAGAAGATTGGGAACTGCAAGTGTGAAATTTTTTTTTTTTTTTTTTTTTTGTAATTCCTTTTTTTTATTCCTATAAATCTAAAGTTCAATGACCAAACTTATTCTCTGTTTTTCAGGAGCTAGCCAGTTGCGGCTGGAACAAAAAGGAAAAACACAGTTTAGCGCCAAATGTTGTCGCCTTTACAAGACGCTTTAACCAGGTACAGAATGGGGGACATTGGAAGATTAATAATTGTTGTAATGATTGGCACCAATTTACTCAATGTTACATCCCTGCCCCAGCGAGCACCCAATTTATTTCACCAGTACAGAAATATAATTGTATGAAGGAGAATTCCAACAGTGACACTGTAATCTACCTGTGTGAATCTCGTTAATGAAGGAAGAATCACATTACAGGGCCGAACACTTACATTAGGGTGCATTTGGGGTAGTGAGAGCTCAACATCAAAGGGGTTGTCCCAGGAGCAAAGTAATCTTTAATCAGTAGATTTTGGAATAATAATAAGTGACACAATGGCTACGTTAAAGAAAAAAGAAAAGAAGTCCCTGTGCTGAGATAATCTTATAAATGTGCCTCTGCTATGTACTGTGTAATGGCCGTGTCTGACGATGCAGGAACATGGTCTGATCATACCACAGCTCTTGGTTAGGAGTGGAAGAAAAATAGAGTTCACAGGCCGGACAGCATCACATCACAGCTGCTGGTTTCTAGAAGGGAAAACATGTAAAACATGTTTTACCTCACAGAAAGAATCAGCTGTGATCCTGGTCTGTCCTGTCTGTATACGTTCTTTTTCTTCCACTTCTAACCAGGAGCTGTGGTATGATCAGACCCTGTTCCTGCATGGTCAGACACGGCCATTAAACAGTACACAGCAAGGGCACATTTATAAGATTATCTCAGCACAGGGACTTCTTTTTTAACACATTAGATTGTTAAGCTTATTTTTATTCTAAGATCAATTAATTAAAATGTACTGTTTTAGTGGGACTACCCCTTTAAGCCTTAAACAGATTATCCAAGTTGAAAAAAAAAATGTTTTAATATGTTTAATGTGAAAATGTATGAAACTTACTTAATATGTGTCAATTAAAAGGAATCTGTCACCCCATTTTTCGACCATCAGCTGTAGCCACCGCCATCAGGGGCTTATCTATAATAATTATTATTCTGTAATGCTGTAGATAAGCCCCTGATGTCACCTGAAAGAGAAGAAAACGAGTTAGATTATACTCACCCAGGGGCGGTCTGCTGTCCGGTCCGATGGGCGTCGCGGTCCTGTTCGGCGCCTCCCATCTTCTAGCGAAGCCCTCCTCTTCTTAGCTTTCCTGCCGGGAAAGGTCAGAGAGGTCTGGCGCCTGCACACTGCAGTGCTCTGCTCTGCCCTCAACAGGGCAAATCAGTGCACCTGCGCCAGAGCCGCGACGGGAAGCTAAGAAGAGGCCGGCTTCGCTAGAAATGGGAGGCGCCGGCTGGACCGCAACACCCATCGGACCGGACAGCGGACCGCCCCTGGGTGAGTATAATATAACTCGTTTTTCTTCTCTTTCAGGTGACATCGGGGGCTTATCTACAGCATTACAGAATGCTGTAGATAAGCCCCTGATGGCGGTGGCTACAGCTGATGGTCAAAAAATGGGGTGACAGATTCCCTTTAAGGAAGCTATCTAGATGTCAAAGTATTGTCTCCAGTTTTGCATCCTGGCAGCCTGGCTCCAGGTTTCAACACATGAAAAAGATCTTCCTTCGCCTTATGTCAGTCATTTGTGTGAAGGGGCTTAGCTGTCTGACTCAAGTTAATACCTAAGCCAGCCCCCTTCTCTATTTATGCATCACACATGTCAAAGAATGGGGATGGTTTAGCCATTGAAAAAAGAGTTAGGAGTTTAGCCTCTTTTATGCACCTCACAGACACACAGAGCGGAAGTGACAGGACAGTAGAGGTCCCAAAATAAGGGAGTGCCCAAATCTTTGTTCTTGGTCGTTCTTCATTTCAGTGAATGAAAGATAAAGAAAGCAAATGACCTCAAAAAGGTTTTTCACACACGTAAAAGTTATCCTCTATCCATGAGATAGAGCATAAATTACTGATTGCTGGGGGGGTCTGACCTCTGAAACTTCCAGTAAGGTCTAGCTATGGGGCCGGCTATTTGCAGCAGTCCCATAGACAAATGAATGGAGTGGATATGTGCATGCTCGACCATCACTCCGTACGACAAGGCATGGCAGAGCCCTGTCCTCAGGATCACTGGGGGCCCAACCTGTCAGACCCCCAGTGATCAGTATTTATCTCCTTTAATTTTAGATTGTAGGAAAAACCTCTTTAAAGGTTTTGTCCACCCCTTGTGAAATCTTCGGCAAGCGGTAAAGTATGCCAAATTCTAGTGGAGTGCAATGTGCACACTGTTTAGAATCCGGCTCTGCTTACCGATTCCAGCGATTGTCACATGACCCCCAAGTATGCGATTTTTGTACTTGTGGTAATGTGCGACTAGAGTCTCCGCTGCGTCTCTTTATAAAGAGAACATTGCGAGTCGGGACTGAGAGTCAGCATGTGACCACAATTATGCAAATCGAATAGGTGTGGTCTCATGATGACAAGTGGCATTGAATCCGAGTGGCGTAGGATTTGGCAAGCTACATCTCTTATTATAGATGTCACCGGAGGTGGACAACCCCTTTTAATAATAGTTTGTAGCAAGACTTGGGTCCTCCAAAACCTTAGTGGCAAGAACAGTTTTCCTAGTGTACACCATCCTATGTGTTGTGCCTAGCGCTGACAGCGGGTCATCGGACACCTACAATGTACAAAGTACAGGCCTTTCCTTACTAAAGAGACCATTTTAGTTGCTATGTGATATGGCTAAATACAGAAGTAACTTACACATTTTCCATTTTAAGTATGGAAATAGGAAAGCAGTTTTCACTTCACATTACTGGAAGGTCGTGCTAGGAATATGTCGCACATCTTAAATGGAGATCTGTTTATCATCTATAAAATCATCCCCACTTCATGCCTTATGGAAACTCCATTACCAAAGACGATATGTCTGCATATTCTTTGATCGCTCTTCACATGGCATGAGGTAATTTATTTCCAAAATAGCTGTGGATGTTATATTGGGCAGTAGCTACGAGACGCCCCAAACCTTTTTTAATACTACATTGTATTCTTATAGACCCGATGGCTTGAATTACTCAAGGTTGCCGGCTAATTTCCTACAGTCTCGTTGTTCCTATTTCATAAATGTGAAGCGATTCTTAGAACTTTCTAATGTTTAGACTTGATAACTGTTTGCTACTCTTTGCGAAGTAATAAACAGCATTCTTACCTTCAAATAGTTGTTGCATCTCATCCCCTTACCATATGTCTTGTTAGGGCTTCCCACGCTGAGCACCATAAGTCTGAATGGAGAGCTACAAAGGCCTGTTATCCATTTATCAGGCCATCCTTCTTTTCAGCTGCAGATGAAGGAAGGGAGACACACTAGACATTACTAGTGGGTAGGCGGAGCCCAGATGAGATAGACACCTCAGATTAAAAAGAGTGTTGACCGGCCCCTCCAGCTCGGGCTCCTCCTACTCAGCTCTCCAGTTTTCAATTTGAGGTCGTTTGTGTGATCATTTTTAATGTCACTAGTAGCTGCCAATCTGGGCGATCTCATTGACAGCGCATAGGCGGTTAGCGATCCCCTTAATGACTTTGGCGGTCATTGCGATTTACAAAACAGCGCAATTTTTTAGCGATCTTGTTTGAACTTTCTTGTTAGTGTGGCATAGCTGTCCTGTATCTGCTGCCTTATAGAGGCACTTGGGGCTCGCACACCCCTTTCATTATCAAGGTGTGGGGAGTCTGCGACTTTAACCCCTTCTTAGGCGGTTAACTCTTAATGAGGGACAGCTGGGGTAGCTCTCTCATGAGCTTTAACCCTCCAGCGTTCGTTTTTTATTTAAGAAACGCATTTTAACCTGCCGTATACTCTGCAAGGTCAGAGACCACTGCTACAGGATCAGTCTCGCGTATCTGACACGCAGACTTCGACGGCGTCAAGCGCAGCGGTCGGAGGTTCCAGTGGTGTCAAAATGGAGGCCCTCGCTAGTTTCTATGGATGGCCTGTCTGTCTTTCTAGGTTATTGAGTGTCATAGATGCTCTCATGGCAGGAAGCGACACAAGCCGGTGCCTTCCTTCCCGCGTAACGAAAATGTCCGATTCGGACAAGGAGGATCGGCGGGGACACTCTGCCTCTCTTTTGGGCCGTTAAGAGGTTTTTATTGGAGGCGTTACAGTTACCGGGGGAGGTATCTGGACGTCCTAGTAAGTCGGCCCGGATGTTTTCAATCACGATCAAGCTCCATCACTGGATGAGCTTAATGGGGCAGTGGAGAAGGAGCGCCTGTGTCCAGAAGATTGAGACTCCGTATCAGTGTTCTACGGAGTTGATGATAATTGGATCCTTCTCCTGAAGTGGATGTCTGTTATGTTACGGTAGCTGAGGAGTGCAGGTAAAATAGGAAATACACCAGAGCAGTTGGAATCTATGAGATTGCAGTACCCTGACTAACCACCGCAACTAGAGGCAGCCGTGGAGCGTTCCTACGATGGTCCTAGACGCCTCGTCACAGCCTGAGAAACTAACTACACCTAAAGATAGAAATAGGAAAGCTATCTGCCCCGGAGCAGAACCCCAAAGATAATAGAAAGCCCCCAAACATGTAATGGCGGTTAGACAAGAGGAAATACTGACACAGAAAGAAAATAGTATGAGCAAACGCTGGGGCCCAAACTATCTAAATAGAAAAGGACAGGAAGGGTACTTACTGCAATCCAGAAAACCCTGAAAAACACCAACTCTACTAATTTCAAAATCACCTGAGATCACACGACCTCTACCACCTAAATTAGTTCTCTGGTGTAACAAAAACAGCAGCCACTGAAAAAACTGCAAAAAGCAAAAGTACAAAACACAGTGGCTGGACTAAACTGAGAGGGCAAAAGCCCCCGGAGGGGACCCAGAAGGCCCCCACAGAAGTGCAGGACAAAATGCAAAAATATAGCAAAAACACAAAATAAGAAATTGTCTTATCTGATAGCAGGAGATGCAGACACGACACAGCAGGCTACAAGGGAAACTGGAAAGAAGGATTCAGACCAGAACAATTGATCACCGGCAACCCTGATGGGAAAATGATTCCCTTAAATAAGACCAATCAGTAACACCTGATTCCCAATCCTCACTAGTACCGCTTGTAACCACCAGAGGGAGCCTCTGCTCAGAACTCATCTCAAACCCATTCACAACAGTACCCCCCCTTGAGGAGGGGTCACCGAACCCTCATTTGAGCAACCAGGTCGGTCAGGATGAGTTCTATGATACGCACGGATAAGTCTCCTAGCATGGATGTCCGAAGCAAACACCCAAGAATTATCTTCCTGACCATAACCTCTCCATTTAACCAAATACTGGAGTCTTCGTCTAGAAAAACGAGAATCCAATATTTTCTCAACCACATACTCCAGATTGCCCTCAACCAAAACAGGGTCAGGAGGCACAGCAGCAGGAACCACTGGCTCAACAAACCTCTTCAACAAGGACTTGTGGAACACGTTATGGATCTTAAATGTCCCTGGAAGAAGCAAACGAAAAGAAACAGGATTAATAATCTCCATGATCTTATAAGGTCCAATGAACCTAGGCTTAAATTTAGGAGATGCTACTCTCATAGGAATATTCTTTGAGGACAACCAGACCAAGTCCCCCACTTTAAACCGAGGACCATCAGTCCTATGCCGGTTAGCAAACCGCTGGGCCTTCTCCTGAGAGAGGGACAACCTCTCCACTACCTGGTCCCAAATCTGCTGCATACGCTCAACAACAGAGTCAACACCTGGACAGACAGAAGCCTCCGTCTGTCCTGAAGAAAATCGAGGGTGAAACCCAGAATTACAGAAAAACGGAGACATCAAAGTGGCAGAGCTAGCCCTATTATTAAGAGCAAACTCAGCCAAAGGCAAAAAAGAGACCCAGTCATCCTGATCAGCAGACACAAAGCATCTTAGATAAGTCTCCAATGATTCCTTGATATAAGACCGCATAGCGTCATGTTCAGGTACAGACAAGTTAAAAAGGCGACCCTTAGGGAATTTACTACCTGGCACTAATTCAATAGCGCAGTCATAGCTCCTATGGGGAGGTAAGGATGCAGATTTACTTTCGCTAAACACATCAGAAAAATCAAACAAAAAGTCAGGAACATCCTCAGCCTGGGGGGAGGCAGAAAAAACAGGAGTGTTGGTATTAACACATTGGCAGCCCCAACTGGTTACAGACACAGATTTCCAATCCAAAACAGGATTATGAGACTGTAACCAAGGGAAACCCAGCACTATAATGTCATGCAGATTATATAGAACCAAAAATTTGCAGCACTCCTGGTGATCAGGTTCAACCCTCATTATCACCTGAGTAGAAAACTGGGGTTTATTCTCAGCCAAAGGGGTAGAATCGATCCCAGTAGGGGAATAGACTTCTGTAGGGGTATCAAGGGAAATCCACAACGTTTAGCAAAATCATAATCCATCAGGTTAATAGCTGCTCCAGAATCAACGAAAGCCTGAGCAGAAAATGAGGACAGAGAGCATATCAGAGTGACAGTTAATAAAAACTTAGTCTGAACACTACCCAAGACAACTGAGCGTGCAAAACGTCTTCCCCGCTTAGGGCAGACTGAAATAGCATGAGAGGCATCACCACAGTAGAAACATAACCCATTGCGCTTTCGAAACTCATGACGCTGTGCCCCAGACACCACTCCATCACACTGCATGGGCTCACCAGCTGGCTCACAAGGCAACACCACTCCACGCATACTTCTCCGCTCACGCAAACGTCTGTCAATTTGAATCGCTAATGACATAGAATCATTGAGACCAGAGGGGACAGGGAATCCCACCATAACATCCTTTACATTATCCGACAGACCCTTCCGGAAAAGGGCCGCCAAAGCGTCGTCATTCCATTTGGTCAGGACTGCCCACCTGCGGAATCTCTGACAGTATAACTCAGCGTCATCAAGCCCCTGATTTAATGCCAACAAGGCTTTTTCAGCTTGATCAGTGACATTAGGCTCATCGTACAATAACCCCAAAGCCTGAAAAAATGCATCAACATCACTCAAAACAGGATCCCCAGGTGTGAGGGAAAAAGCCCAATCCTGAGGATCGCCGCGCAGGAGAGAGATGACAATTTGAACCTGCTGCGCTGCGTTCCCTGAGGACTTAGATTTTAAGGCAAGAAACAATTTACAATTATTTTTGAAATTCTGAAACTTAGCTCGATCCCCTGAAAACAAATCTGGCATGGGAATCCTAGGTTCCACAACAGGCAACCTAGCAAGATAGGTAGCAATACTCCGAACCTCAGTGGCAAGCTGATCCACACGGCCAGACAACTGTGCAAACTCCATTGGGAGAAAAGATCCTCCCCAGCACCCAGAGATACAGAGGGAAAAAAAAAAAAAAAATGCAACAAACAGAAAAATATCTCTGACAACTTTTCTTCCTTCAAAATATTTTTTCCCTTCTGTGAGTACCATACAATTTTTATGGCCGGTGATACTGTTTTGTTACGGTAGCTGAGGAGTGCAGGTAAAATAGGAAATACACCAGAGCAGTTGGAATCTATGAGATTGCAGTACCCTGACTAACCACCGCAATAGAGGCAGCCGTGGAGCGTTCCTACGATGGTCCTAGACGCCTCGTCACAGCCTGAGAAACTAACTACACTTAAAGATAGAAATAGGAAAGCTATCTGCCCCGGAGCAGAACCCCAAAGATAATAGAAAGCCCCCAAACATGTAATGGCGGTTAGACAAGAGGAAATACTGACACAGAAAGAAAATAGTATGAGCAAATGCTGGGGCCCAAACTATCTAAATAGAAAAGGACAGGAAGGGTACTTACTGCAATCCCAGAAAACCCTGAAAAACACCAACTCTACTAATTTCAAAATCACCTGAGATCACACGACCTCTACCACCTAAATTAGTTCTCTGGTGTAACAAAAACAGCAGCCACTGAAAAAACTGCAAAAAGCAAAAGTACAAAACACAGTGGCTGGACTAAACTGAGAGGGCAAAAGCCCCGGAGGGGACCCAGAAGGCCCCCACAGAAGTGCAGGACAAAATGCAAAAATATAGCAAAAACACAAAATAATAAATTGTCTTATCTGATAGCAGGAGATGCAGACACGACACAGCAGGCTACAAGGGAAACTGGAAAGAAGGATTCAGACCAGAACAATTGATCACCGGCAACCCTGATGGGAAAATGATTCCCTTAAATAAGACCAATCAGTAACACCTGATTCCCAATCCTCACTAGTACCGCTTGTAACCACCAGAGGGAGCCTCTGCTCAGAACTCATCTCAAACCCATTCACAACAGATGTCCCTTTACCCCAGCTTAGCAAAATCCTCCTATTAAGGGGAAGGCGAGTCTGCAGGTCCCGCTGGACAGAAAAACGTAGAGGGCAGAAAAATCCATCTGCAAAGTCGCGGATCATCAGTATTAAGGATCCATGTGTACCTGTAAAGTTTCCCTGAGACCGTCTACGGACGGCGTGGCAAGGTGGATCTCCTCTATCGAGGTAGATGGGCTTTTCCAGTTGTTGGGGGATACTGCGTCACTGCTATCCAGGGCGCAATCCTCGGCTGTCACAGTCAGAAGAGCACTGTGGCTTAGACAGTGGACTGGGGACGCAGTTTCCAAACAGGGTTTGCTACCTTGCAAGGTGGTCAGCTATTTGGACCTGACCCCACGGAGCTGATTGCCATGGTAAAGGCAAAAGAAACAGCTTTACCGCAGCGCAGAGCTGTGACTTCTGCGTCTGGCAGGACTAGTGCCGGTAGTTGTCGGCGGTCCTTTCGGTCCAGGGGATGATTCAGTTAGCCCTCTGGGGTTCGGGTCGTCCCCCTCTTTTTAAAAAAAAAAAAAAAAAAAGGGGAATTTTCAGAAATTCCGCATACCCTGGAAACAGAACTTCCGTTAAGACAAGCGGGAAGCTGGCAAAAAGCCCGCTAAGGCGGACTGACGCCTGGGTCTCACTCGAGCGCTCTCGAGTGGGGGGTCGTCTACTCCTATTCAAACCGACTTGGGCTTCCCGCATGTCGGACGCCTGGGTGACACGGGTTGTGTTGGCAGGCTACTTCATAGAGTCTCTTTCTCGACCCCCAGACAGTTTTTTTGTCAACCTCGCGTTCCGCCAGAGCCCGAGCTTTTTGCAGCTCTGCTGCGGGAGGGTAGATTCCCTTCTGCAGAAAGGTGTGGTGGTGCCGGTTCCGCCGGAGGGCCGGGGAAGAGGGTTTTATTCTAACCTCTTTGTGGTCCGCAAAAAAGAGGACAAATTTCGGCCCATTCTGGATCTCAAAGGATTGATTCGGCATGTCCACGCCAGGAAATTCCGCATGGAGTCGCTTCGCTCCGTTTTGGCGGCCCTGCCGCAGAACGCTTTTTTGGTGTCAATCGACATTCGCGACGCTTATTTGCACTTCCCAATCGGAAGGGCCCACCAACGCTTCCTTCGTTTTGCCATAGGTCAGGACCATTACCAGTTTGTGGCTCTGCCATTCGGGTTGGCCTCAGCACCCAGAGTTTTTACAAAAATTCTGGCGCCTCTCATGGCGATTCTTCCCTACCTAGACGACCTTCTGATTGTGGCGTCTTCGAAGGAGGAGGCGGTAACTGCTCGCAATCTATCCCTTCAGCTCCTGGAGGACTTCGGGTGGCTGGTCAATTGGGAGAAGTCATCTCTAGAACCGTCGCAGTCAATCCTGTTTTTGGGGATGCATTTCGACACGGTGCGAGCAGTGGTGTCCCTGCCTCCAGACAAGCACAAGCAAGCATGTCTCCTTCGACATGCACGGGTTATGAAGTTTTCGACAGCAATGTCCCTGCGAAGCTGTATGCGTCTTCTGGGGTTGATGGTGGCGTCCATGGAAGCACTTCCGTTTGCCCGGTTTCATTCCAGGGCCCTCCAAAGGTTCATTCGCAGGTTTCACTGGATTGCAGTGTCATCATCCCCCACAGCGTACGAGAGTCTCTAGGATGGTGGATACGTCCGAAAGAGTTATCCCTGGGAAAGTCCTTCCTCCCTCCGAAGTGGTCGGTCATAACCACCGATGCCAGCCTGACGGGCTGGGGGGGGGGTGTCGGGAACGATCTTTGGACTCAGGGAGTATGGTCGTCGGAAGAGTCTGTCTTGCCGATCAACATCCTGGAATTGAGGGCGATTTTTTCTTTGCCTCCAACACTGGACGGTCCCATTAAGCGGTCTGCCAGTCCGAGTGCAGACGGACAATGCGACGGCGGTCGCATATATCAACCACCAAGGCGGGACGAGGAGTTCCAAGCTCATGGTGGAGGTATCTCGTATCCTAGTATGGGCAGAGACCAGAGTGCCAGCTATCTCTGCAATCCACATTCCGGGAGTTCAGAATATCACGGCGGACTTTCTCAGTCGCGAGAAGATGGATCTCGGAGAATGGAGTCTTCATCCGGAAATTTTTGCACTGCTGTGCTCCTGTTGGGGAACTCCCCAAGTGGATCTGATGGCATCCAGGTTCAATGCCAAGTTACCGACTTTCATGTCCAGGTACAAGGATCCGAAGGCTGTGGCGGTGGATGCTCTAGTGGCTCCGTGGGACCAATTCAAGCTAATCTATGTGTTCCACCGATTTCCTTACTCCCCCTGGTGTTGCGTCGGATCAGACTAGAGAGAATCCTGGCTATGTTGATAGCCCCAGATTGGCCAAGGAGGACGTGGCTCTCGACACTGGTGTCGCTCCTGGCAGCGCCACCATTTCCACTTCCTTTCCGCTCGGACCTGTTAACCCCAGGGCCCGTTCGTCATCCGGACCTGATGTCTCTACGTTTGACGGCGTGGCTCTTGAGACGGAAATATTGATCCGTCAAGGTTTTTCAGCCGAAGTCATTGCCACTTTGCGAGCTGCCAGAGGTACGGCTACTACTAGGATTTACCACAAGACTTGGGAAGCCTTCTTTTCGTGGTGTTCGGGTTCTTCAAGGAACCTGAGGATTTTTTCCATTCCCAATTTGTTGGCTTTCCTGCAATTCGGGTTGGACAAGGGGTTGGCAGTGAGCACCCTGAGGGGTCAGGTTTCTGCTCTGTCCTTGCTGTTTCGAAAGGCTATCGCCTCACGTAGGGACGTACGTTCCTTTTTTCGCGGAGTAACCCGCCAGTTTCCGCCGCGGAAGGCGCCTGTGTCTCCTTGGCGCCTCAATCTTGTTTTGGAGGCTCTTCAACACGGGCCTTTTGAGCCTATGGACTCTGTTAGTCTTTCTTTGCTCTCTTGGAGGGTTGCCTTCCTAGTGGCGGTCACCTCTTTGAGAAGGATTTCTGAGTTGGCGGCTCTTTCTTACTTGCCTCCTTTTCTGGAGTTTCACCCGGATCGTGTAGTGCTTCACACACGGGGCGACTTTCTACCTAAGGTGGTGTCGCAATTTCATCTTAACCAGGATATTGTGTTGCCCTCTCTTTGTTCGGGGCCGAGTAATGCGAAGGAACGGGCCTTGCACACATTGGATTTGGTGCGGGCTTTGAAGTTCTATTTGTCTGTTACCCAAAGTTTTCGGAAGTCGGACTCCCTGTTTGTGATTCCAGCAGGTCGTCGACGTGGTCAACGAGCTTCCAAGGATTCTATAGCTCGTTGGGTCCGGTCGGCCATTTTGGAGGCTTACCGACTTAAAGGCGAACCTTGCCCGATTAACCCCTTCCCGACCCATGACGCCACGTAGGCGTCATGAAAGTCAGTGCCAATCCGACCCATGACGCCTATGTGGCGTCATGAAAGGATCGCGTCCCTGCGGGCCGGGTGACCGGGGTCACTCAAAGGTCACCCGACCCGCCGGCACAGGACCCTTTGTGCTTCACCACAGGGGGGTTGGCTTAACCCCCCCGTGGCCACGATCGCTCTGATTGGCTGTTAAAAGTGAAACAGCCAATCAGAGCAATCTGTAATATTTCACCAATATAATTGGTGAAATATTACAATCCAGCCATGGCCGATGCTGCAATAGCATCTGCCATGGCTGGACACCGAGCCCTGACCCCCCCACACGGATTCACGGCGGCGATCGGCCGCCGCCACCGAAAGATGGCAGCGTGTTATGTTTCGGTAGCTGAGGAGTGCAGGTAAAAAAGGCAATACACCAGAGCAGTTGGAATCTATGAGATTGCAGTACCCTGACTAACCACCACAACTAGAGGCAGCCGTGGAGCGTTCCTACTTTGGTCCTAGACGCCTCGTCACAGCCTGAGAAACTAACTACACCTAAAGATAGAAATAGGAAAGCTATCTGCCCCGGAGCAGAACCCCAAAGATAATAGAAAGCCCCCAAACAATTAATGGCGGTTAGACAAAATGAAATACAGACACAGAAAGAAAATAGTATGAGCAAACGCTGGGCCCAAACTAACTAAATAGAAAAGGATAGGAAGGGTACTTACTGCAATCCCAGAAAACCCTGAAAAGCACCAACTCTACTAATTTCAAAAACACCTGAGATCACACGACCTCTACCACCTAAATTAGTTCTCTGGTGTAACAAAATCAAAACAGCAGCCACTGAAAAAACTGGAAAAAGCAAAAGTACAAACATCAGTGGCTGAACTAAACTGAGAGGGCAAAAGCCCCCGGAGGGGACCCTGAAGGCCCCCACTGAAGTACAGGACAAAATGCAAAAATATAGCACAAAAACAAAAAGAAGAAAATGTCTTATCTGTTAGCAGGAGATGCAGACACGACACAGCAGGCTACAAGGGAAACAGGAATGAAGGATTCAGACCAGAACAATAGATCACCGGCAACCCTGATGGGAAGGTGACTCCCTTATATAAGACCAGTCAGTAACACCTGATTCCCAGTCCTCACAATCTTCACTGGACAGACCAGCACCGCTTGTAACCACCAGAGGAAGCCTCTGCTCAGAACTCATCTCAAACCCATTCACAACAGTACCCCCCCCTTGAGGAGGGGTCACCGAACCCTCATTTGAGCAACCAGGTCGGTCAGGATGAGTTCTATGATACGCACGGATAAGTCTCCTAGCATGGATGTCCGAAGCAAACACCCAAGAATTGTCTTCCTGACCATAACCTCTCCATTTAACCAAATACTGGAGTTTCCGTCTAGAAAAACGAGAATCTAATATTTTCTCAACCACATACTCCAGATTGCCCTCAACCAAAACAGGGTCAGGAGGCACAGCAGCAGGAACCACTGGCTCAACAAACCTCTTCAACAAGGACTTGTGGAACACGTTATGGATCTTAAATGTCCCTGGAAGAAGCAAACGAAAAGAAACAGGATTAATAATCTCCATGATCTTATAAGGTCCAATGAACCTAGGCTTAAATTAAGGAGATGCTACTCTCATAGGAATATTCTTTGAGGACAACCAGACCAAGTCCCCCACTTTAAACCGAGGACCATCAGCCCTATGCCGGTTAGCAAACCGCTGGGCCTTCTCCTGAGAAAGGGACAACCTCTCCACTACCTGGTCCCAAATCTGTTGCATACGCTCCACAACAGAGTCAACACCTGGACAGACAGAAGCCTCCGTCTGTCCTGAAGAAAATCGAGGGTGAAACCCAGAATTACAGAAAAACGGAGACATCAAAGTGGCAGAGCTAGCCCTATTATTAAGAGCAAACTCAGCCAAAGGCAAAAAAGAGACCCAGTCATCCTGATCAGCAGACACAAAGCATCTTAGATAAGTCTCCAATGTCTGGTTCTCTCAGTTTGACCATTGGTCTGAGGATGAAATGCCGAGGAGAAAGACAATTGAACACCCAGTTTAGAACAAAAAGTCCTCCAAAATCTGGAAACAAACTGGACTCCTCTGTCAGACACAATGTTCTCAGGAATGCCGTGTAAACGAACCACGTGCTGAAGGAGGAAGGCAACTTAGGTAATGGCACAAGATGTATCATTTTGGAAAACCTATCACAAATTACCCAGATGGTGGTCATTCTCTGAGAAACAGGAAGGTCGGAAATGAAATCCATAGAGATATGGGTCCATGGTCTCTTGGGCACAGGCAATGGCATCAACAAACCACTAGAGCGAGAGCAAGGCTTGGAGTGAGAGCAAGTCCCGCAGGACTGCACAAATTCCCTGACATCACGAGACAAGGTAGGCCACCAAAGGACCGACTAACCAAGTCTCTTGTACCAAAAATTCCGGGATGCCCAGCCAATGCGGAACAATGAATCTCAGACATCACACTCTTTTTCCACTGGTCCGGGACAAACAATTTTCCAACAGGGCAGCACTCGGGCCTATCCTCCTGACACCCCTCCAGAGCAAGTCTCAAATTGGGCGAGATGGCGGAAAGAACTACACCCTCTTTCAAAATAACAGAAGGATCAGATAACTCAGGAGAGTCCGCAAGGAAACTCCTCGAGAGGGCATCCTCCTTAACATTCTTAGTGCCAGGAAGAAAGGAAACCACAAAATTAAAACGTGTGAAAAACAAGGCCCACCTGGCCTGTCTAGGATTGAGTCGCTTGGCAGATTCCAGATAGACCAGATTCTTATGGTCCGTAAGGACCACCACCTGATGTTTGGCTCCCTCCAGCCAATGTCTCCACTCTTCAAAAGCCCACTTCATGGCCAATAACTCCCGATTACCCACGTCATAATTACGTTCAGTAGGAGAAAATTTTCGAGAGAAAAAGGCACAAGGGTTACTTTTAGAGGTCTCTGGATCTTTTTGGGACAAAACGGCACCTGCCCCAATTTCAGAGGCATCAACCTCCACCTGAAATGGCAGAGAAACATCAGGCTGCCGTAGAACAGGAGCAGAAGTGAATCTCTGCTTAAGTTCCTGAAATGCAGAGACTGCCTCAGGAGGCCAATTCACCACATCAGAACCCTTTCTGGTCAAATCAGTTAATGGTTTAACAATAACCGAGAAATTACCAATAAATTTACGATAAAAATTGGCAAAACCCAAAAATCTCTGAAGAGCCTTTAATGAAGTAGGTTGGACCCAATCACAGATGGCCTGAACCTTGACCGGGTCCATTTCAATAACAGATGGGGACAAAATGAATCCCAGAAATGAGATCCTCTGTAAGCCAAAAAGACACTTTGATCCCTTCACATACAAAGCATTCTCTCTCAAAATCTGGAATACAGTTCGAACATGTTTCACATGAGAGTCCCAGTCATTAGAAAAAATCAAGATATCATCCAAATAAACAATCAGAAATTTGTCCACAAAATCCCTGAAAATGTCATTCATGAAGGACTGGAAGACGGAAGGAGCATTAGTGAGCCCAAAGGGCATCACTAGGTACTCAAAATGCCCTTCAGGAGTATTGAATGCCGTCTTCCATTCATCCCCGTGCTTAATGCGAATAAGGTTATACGCCCCCCTGAGGTCAAGCTTGGTAAACCAAGTAGCGTTTCTCACCCTGGAAAACAGGTCAGAAATCAAGGGTAACGGGTATTGATATTTCACAGTAATATTGTTCAAGAGACGATAATCAATACACGGCCTTAATGAACCATCCTTTTTGGCCACAAAGAAAAAACCGGCACCTAAGGGTGAAGAGGATGGTCTGATATGACCCTTCTCCAATGATTCCTTGATATAAGACCGCATAGCGTCATGTTCAGGTACAGACAAGTTAAAAAGGCGACCTTTAGGGAATTTACTACCCGGCACTAATTCAATAGCGCAGTCATAGCTCCTATGGGGAGGCAAGGATGCAGATTTACTTTCGCTAAACACATCAGAAAAATCAATCAAAAAGTCAGAAACATCCTGAGCCTGGGGGGAGGCAGAAAAAACAGGAGTGTTGGTATTAACACATTGGCAGCCCCAACTGGTTACAGACACAGATTTCCAATCCAAAACAGGATTATGAGACTGTAACCAAGGGAAACCCAGCACGATAATGTCATGCAGATTATACAGAACCAAAAATTTGCAGCACTCCTGGTGATCAGGTTCAACCCTCATTATCACCTGAGTAGAGAACTGAGGTTTATTTTCAGCCAAAGGGGTAGAATCGATCCCCAGTAGGGGAATAGACTTCTGTAGGGGTATCAAGGGAAACCCACAACGTTTAGCAAAATCATAATCCATCAGGTTAATAGCTGCTCCAGAATCAACGAAAGCCTGAGCAGAAAATGAGGACAGAGAGCATATCAGAGTGACAGTTAATAAAAACTTAGTCTGAACACTACCCAAGACAACTGAGCGTGCAAAACGTCTTCCCTGCTTAGGGCAGACTGAAATAGCATGAGAGGCATCACCACAGTAGAAACATAACCCATTGCGCTTTCGAAACTCATGACACTGTGCCCCAGACACCACTCTATCACACTGCATGGGTTCAGAAGCTGGTTCACAAGGCAACACCATTCCACGCATACTTCTCCGCTCACGCAAACGTCTGTCAATTTGAATCGCTAATGACATAGAATCATTGAGACCAGAGGGGACAGGGAATCCCACCATAACATCCTTTACATTATCTGACAGACCCTTCCGGAAAAGGGCTGCCAAAGCGTCGTCATTCCATTTGGTCAGGACTGCCCACCTACGGAATTTCTGACAGTATAACTCAGCGTCATAAAGCCCCTGATTTAATGCCAACAAGGCTTTTTCAGCTTGATCAGTGACATTAGGCTCATCGTACAATAACCCCAAAGCCTGAAAAAATGCATCAACATCACTCAAAACAGGATCCCCAGGTGTCAGGGAAAAAGCCCAATCCTGAGGATCGCCGCGCAGGAGAGAGATGATAATTTGAACCTGCTGTGCTGCGTTCCCTGAGGACTTAGATTTTAAGGCAAAAAACAATTTACAATTATTTTTGAAATTCTGAAACTTAGCTCGATCCCCCAAAAACAAATCTGGCATGGGAATCCTAGGCTCCACAACAGGCAACCCAGCAAGATAGATAGCAATACTCCGAACCTCAGTGGCAAGCTGATCCACACGGCCAGACAACCGTGCAAACTCCATTGAGAGAAAAGATCCTCCCCAGCACCCAGAGATACAGAGGGGAAAAAAAAAAAAAAAAATGCAACAATCAGAAAAATATCTCTGACAACTCTGACAACCTTTTTTCTTTCACAATATTTTTTCCCTTCTGTGAGTACCATACAATTTTCAATTTTTGGGCCGGTGATACTGTTATGTTTCGGTAGCTGAGGAGTGCAGGTAAAAAAGGCAATACACCAGAGCAGTTGGAATCTATGAGATTGCAGTACCCTGACTAACCACCACAACTAGAGGCAGCCGTGGAGCGTTCCTACGTTGGTCCTAGACGCCTCGTCACAGCCTGAGAAACTAACTACACCTAAAGATAGAAATAGGAAAGCTATCTGCCACGGAGCAGAACCCCAAAGATAATAGAAAGCCCCCAAACATGTAATGGCGGTTAGACAAGATGAAATACAGACACAGAAAGAAAATAGTATGAGCAAACGCTGGGGCCCAAACTAACTAAATAGAAAAGGATAGGAAGGGTACTTACTGCAATCCCAAAAAACCCTGAAAAGCACCAACTCTACTAATTTCAAAAACACCTGAGATCACACGACCTCTACCACCTAAATTAGTTCTCTGGTGTAACAAAATCAAAACAGCAGCCACTGAAAAAACTGGAAAAAGCAAAAGTACAAACATCAGTGGCTGAACTAAACTGAGAGTGCAAAAGCCCCTGGAGGGGACCCTGAAGGCCCCCACAGAAGTACAGGACAAAATGCAAAAATATAGCACAAAAACAAAAAGAAGAAAATGTCTTATCTGTTAGCAGGAGATGCAGACACGACACAGCAGGCTACAAGGGAAACAGGAATGAAGGATTCAGACCAGAACAATAGATCACCGGCAACCCTGATGGGAAGGTGACTCCCTTATATAAGACCAGTCAGTAACACCTGATTCCCAGTCCTCACAATCTTCACTGGACAGACCAGCACCGCTTGTAACCACCAGAGGAAGCCTCTGCTCAGAACTCATCTCAAACCCATTCACAACAGCAGCGGTCGGTCACCGCCGTCACTAAAAGCTCCCCTCGTCCTGGCCTCCGCTGCCCCCACCTTCCGATCCCCCCCCCCCCTCACTTCCGACCCCCATACTCACCTCTCCCGGTCCACCGATGTCCCTGGATCCTTCCCGGCGGCTGCCCGGGATTCTTCATGGGAGCCGCCATCTTGGAAAATGGCGGGCGCATGCGCAGTGCGCCCGCCGGCCGGCGCATGCGCAGTGCGCCCTGCATAGTCAAAAAATTTATTTTGATCACTGTGATAAACTGTCACAGTGATCAAAATAAAAAAAAGTAAGTGAACCCCCCCTGTCATAGGTAGGGACAAATAATAAAGAATTTTTTTTTTTTCCACGTTGTGGATTTTGCTGCGGATCCGCTGCTGATTTCGCTGCTGATCCGCAGCTGATTTCGCTGCTGATCCGCAGCGGATTTCGCTGCTGATCCGCAGCTGATTTCGCTGCTGATCCGCAGCTGATTTCGCTGCTGATCCGCTGCTGATTCGCTGCTCATTTCGCTGCGGATCAGCAGCGAATCAGCAGCAAAATCTGCTGCGGATCAGCAGCGAAATCAGCTGCGGATCAGCAGCGGATTTCGCTGCTGATCCGCAGCGGATTTCGCTGCTGATCCGCAGCTGATTTCGCTGCTGATCCGCAGCTGATTTCACTGCTGATCCGCAGCTGATTTCGCTGCTGATCCGCTGCTGATTCGCTGCTGATTTCGCTGCGAATCAGCAGCGAAATCAGCTGCGGATCAGCAGCGAAATCAGCTGCGGATCAGCAGCTGATTTCGCTGCTGATCCGCAGCTGATTTCGCTACTGATCCGCAGCTGATTTCGCTGCTGATCCGCAGCTGATTTCGCTGCTGATCCGCAGCTGATTTCGCTGCTGATCCGCAGCGGATTTCGCTACTGATCCGCAGCTGATTTCGCTGCTGATCCGCAGCTGATTTAGCTGCTGATCCGCAGCTGATTTCGCTGCGGATCCGCAGCGGATTTGGCGCTGCGGATTCACAGCAGATCCAGAAACCATGTACAGTACAATGCAAATAAATGGTAAAAAAAAACCGCTGTGCACATGCTGCAGATTTTTCAGCGCAGATTTGCTGCGGTTTTAAATCCGCAGCATGTCAATTCTTTGTGTGTATTCCGCAGCGATTTTACACCTATTCCATTATAGGCGTAAAACCGCAGAGAGAAACCGCAGCAAATCCGCGCTAAATACGCAGGTAAAAGGCAGGTCGTTTTACCTGCGGATTTTTAGAAAAATCCGCAAGTGAATCCGCAACGTGTGCACGGGGCCTTAGGGTCAGGCTGGGTTCATATTGCATTATGGCAGTCCGTTAGATGGACTGCGTTTCACCGCGGTGTAACGCAGTCCGTTAACGCTGCCATTCACCCCATTTGTGTGCGCATCGCAACGCATGCCATGAAGCGGCATGCGTTCGCGACGTGTCATCATTCAGTGACGGAGCCTTGGACGCAGGCTGCAGCGTCTGGGCTCCATCACCGCTAGCACAGATGAATCATCGCTGATTCCTCTGCACTAGCGGGTATAGCATAACGCGATCGCGTTATGCTATACCGTTACCAGCCTGTCAACGCTACGTGTTGAACGGGCTGGTAAAACGCAATATGAACCCAGCCTTAGGGTTAGAACTAGGGTTAGGGTTAGAACTAGGGTAAGGGTTGGAATTAGGGTTAGGGTTGGAATTAGGGTTAGGGTTGGAATTAGGGTTAGGGTTGGGATTAGGGTTAGGGTTGGGATAAGCGTTAGGGGTGTTTTGGGGTTAGGGTTGGGATTAGGGTTAAGGGTATGCCACACTAAACAACATCGCTAACGGGATCGCTAAAAAACGTCACTATTTAGCGATCCCGTTAGCGATGTTGTTGTGTGCGGCAGCTGCCAGCGGCGAGCTTCCTGCTGTGATCTCGCTCGTCGCTGGAATCGTTCCGGACCCTATTTTATCGCCGGCGCTCCCGCTGGGTAAGTATAATCGCTAAGTGTAGCACCTTTTCTTAGCGATTTAGCGGTACTTTTGTACCGCCAAAGTCGTTAAGGAGATCGCTAACCGCGATAGCGTCCTTAACGACATCGCTAAGTTAGGTAGCTACTAGCGATATAGAAACAATCCCGCTAGCGATCTCATTAGTATGCGACGCTAACGAGATCGCTAGCGGGATTGTGTAGTGTGGCAGTACCTTTAGGCTTGTGGTTAGGTTTATGGTTAGAGTTGGGATTAGGGTTAGGGGTGTGTTGGGGTTAGGGTTATGGTTAGGGTTTGTATTAGGGTTAGGGGTGTGTAGGGGTTAGGGTTGGGGTTAGAGGTGTGTTGGGGTTAGGGTTGGAGTTAGAATTGAGGGGTTTCCACTATTTAGGTACATCAGGGGGTCTCCATACGCGACATGGCGCCACCATTGATTCCTGCAAATTTTGCGTTCAAAAAGTCAAACAGTGCTCCCTTTATTCCAAGCCCCAACGTGTGCCCAAACAGTGGTTTACCCCCACATATGGGGTATCAGCGTACTCGGGAAAAATTGCACAACAACTTTGGGGGTCTAATTTCTCCTGTTACTGTTGGGAAAAAAAAATTGGGGACTAAAAAAGTTATTTTTGTGGAAAAAAAATGATTTTTTATTTTCACGGCTCTGCGTTATAAACTTCTGTGAAGAACTTGGGGGTTCAAAGTGCTCACCACACATCTAGATAAGTTCCTTGCGGGGTCTAGTTTCCAAAATGGGGTCACTTGTGGGGAGTTTATACTGTTTAGGCACATCAGGGACTCTGCAAACGTAACATGACGCCCGCAGACCATTCCATCAAGTCGGCATTTCAAAACGTCACTACTTCCCTTCCGAGCCCCGAAGTGTGCCCATACAGTAGTTTTCTCCCACATATGGGATATCAGCGTACTGAGGACAAATTGGACAACAACTTTTGAGGTCTAATTTCTCCTGTTACCCTTGGGAAATAAAAATAATTGGGGACTAAAAGATCATGTTTGTGGAAAAAATATGATTTTTTTATTTTCATGGCCCAGCGTTATAAACTTCTGTGTAGCCTTGGGGGTTCAAAGTGCTCACTACACATCTAGATAAGCTCCTTGGGGGGTCTAGTTTCCAAAATGGGGTCACTTGTGGGGGTTTCTACTGTTTAGGCACATCAGGGGCTCTGCAAACGCAACATGACGCCCACAGAACATTCCATCAAGTCTGCATTCCAAAATGGCGCTCCTTCCCTTCTGTGCTCTCCCATGCGCCAAAACAGTGGTTCCCCCCCCACATATGGGGTACCAGTGTACTCAGGACAAACTGTACAACAACTTTTGTGGTCCAGTTTCTCCTGTTACCCTTGTGAAAATAAAAAATTGCGGGTTAAAAAAATCAGTTTTTGAGGAAAAAAATGATTTTTTATTTTCACGGCTCTGCATTACAAACTTCTGTGAAGCACGTGGGGGTTCAAAGTGCTCACCACACATCTAGTTAAGTTCCTTGAGGGGTCTAGTTTACAAAATGTGGTCACTTGTGGGGGTTTCTACTGTTTAGGCACATCAGGGGCTCTGCCCGCCCGCAGACCATTCCATCAAGTCGACATTTCAAAGCGTCACTACATCCCTTCCAAGCCCTGACGTGTGCCCAAACAGTGGTTCTCCCCCCACATTGAGGTACTAGCGTACTTAGGACAAATAGACAACAACTTTTGGGTCCAATTTCTCCTGTAACCATTGTGAAAATAAAAAATATGGGGCTAAATAATCATTTTTTGAGAAAAAAAATAATTTTTTATTTTCACGGCTCTGCGTTATAAACTTTGTGAAGCACTGGGGTTCAAAGTGCTCACTGTGCATCTGCATAATTCTTAGGTCTAGTTTCCAAAATGGGGTCATTTGTGGGGGGCTCCAAAGTTTAGGCATCAGGGGCTCTCCAAACATGACATGGTGTCCGCTAACGACTGGAGCTAATTTCCATTCAAAAAGTCAAATGGCGCTCCTTCCCTTCTGAGCCCTGCCGTGCACCCAAACAGTGGTTTATGACCACATATGAGGTATCTGTGTACTCAGGAGAAATTGCCCAACAAATTTTAGGATCCAATTTATACTGTTGCCCATGTGAAAATGAAAAAACTGAGGCTAAAAACATTTTTGTGAAAAACTGCTTTCTTTTTTTTACGGATCAATTTGTGAAGCACTTGGGGGTTCAAAGTGCTCACTCTGCATCTAGATAAGTTCCTTGGGGGGTCTAGTTTCCAAAATGGGGTCACTTGTGGGGAGCTCCAATGTTTAGGCACACAGGGACTCTCCAAATGCGACATGGCATCCGCTAAATATTCCAGCATATTTTCCATTCAAAAAGTCAAATGGCGATCCTTCCCTTCTGAGCCCTGCCGTGCGCCCAAACAGTGGTTTATGACCACATATGAGGTATCTTGTACTCAGGAGAAATTGCCCAACAAATTTTAGGATCCATTTTATACTGTTGCCCATGTGAAAATGAAAAAACTGAGGCTAAAGAAAATTTTTGTGAAAAAAAAGTACTTTCTTTTTTTTACGGCTCAATTTGTGAAGCACCTGGGGGTTCAAAGTGCTCACTCTGCATCTAGATAAGTTCCTTGGGGGTCTAGTTTCCAAAATGGGGTCACTTGTGGGGGAGCTCCAATGTTTAGGCACACAGGGACTCTCCAAATGCGACATGGCAACCGCTAAATATTCCAGCATATTTTCCATTCAAAAAGTCAAATGGCGCTCCTTCCCTTCTGAGCCCTGCCGTGCGCCCAAACAGTGGTTTATGACCACATATGAGGTATCGTGGTATCTGTGTACTCAGGAGAAATTGCCCAACAAATTTTAGGATCCATTTTATCCTGTTGCCCATGTGAAAATGAAAAAACTGAGGCTAAAAGAAAATTTTTGTGAAAAAAAAAAGTACTTTCTTTTTTTTACGGATCAATTTGTGAAGCACCTGGGGTTCAAAGTGCTCACTCTGCATCTAGATAAGTTCCTTGGGGGGGTCTAGTTTCCAAAATGGGGTCACTTGTGGGGGAGCTCCAATGTTTAGGCACACAGGGACTCTCCAAATGCGACATGGCAACCGCTAAATATTCCAGCATATTTTCTATTCAAAAAGTCAAATGGCGCTCCTTCCCTTCTGAGCCCTGCCGTGCGCCCAAACAGTGGTTTATGACCACATATGAGGTATCTGTGTACTCAGGAGAAATTGCCCAACAAATTTTAGGGTCCATTTTATCCTGTTGCCCATGCAAAAATGAAAAAATTGATGCTAAAAGAAAAATTTTGTTGGAAAAATTAAAATGTCCATTTTTTCCTTCCACGTTGCTTTACTTCCTGTGAAGCACCTGAAGGGTTAATAATCTTCTTGAATGTAGTTTTGAGTAGCTTGAGGGTGCAGTTTTTATAATGGTGTCACTTTTGGGTATTTTCTGCCATATAGACCCCTCAAAGTGACTTCAAATGTGAGGTGGTCCCTAAAAAAAATGGTTTTGTAAATTTTGCTGTAAAAATGAGAAATCGCTGGTCAACTTCTTTTAACCCTTATAACTTCCTAACGAAAAAAATGTTCCCAAAATTGTGCTGATGTAAAGTAGACATGTGGGAAATGTTATTTATTAATTATTTTGTGTCACATAACTCTCTGGTTTAACAGAATAAAAATTCAAAATTTGAAAATTGCGAAATTTTCAAAATTTTGGCCAAAGTTCCATTTTTTTCACAAATAAACGCAAAAATTATCGACCTAAATTTACCACTAACATGAAGCTCAATATGTCACGAAAAAACAATCTCAGAATCGCTAGGATCCGTTGAAGCGTTCCTGAGTTATTACCTCATAAAGGGACACTGGTCAGAATTGCAAAAAATGGCCAGGTCATTTAGGTCAAAATAGGCTGGGTCATGAAGGGGTTAAGGTTCGAGCTCATTCCACGAGAGCTGTGGGCTCATCGTGGGCTTTCCATCAAGGGGCCTCGGCAGCTCAGCTTTGCTGGGCGACAACCTGGCGCTTCGTCCACACCTTTACAAGATTTTATAAGGTGGACGTTAGTGCTTCCGCTGATGCAGCCTTAGGACGTAGGGTCCTGCAGGCGGCTGTAGTTTAAAGTTCTAGTTAACTTGTATTTGGCGCCTGTTGCGCATTTATCAAGGTTGTTGGGATTCTGCCTCTTTTGGTTTTTTCCCACCCTTAATTTTTGGACTGCTTTGGGACGTCCCACTAGTAATGTCTAGTGTGTCTCCCTTCCTTCATCTGCAGCTGAAAGACGGATTTTGGTAAGAACTTACCTGTAAAATCCTTTTCAGCGAAGAAGGAAGGGAGACACACATCCCTCCCATGGCAGAAGTGTGTTGTTGTTTTCAGATGCGGCGTGACCCTTCTCTGATAGCTATTATCTGGGCTGAGGTCAACGCGCTAAGGCTCTGTTCCAGCATCGCCAGCTCATCGCAGTGGTCAGGTCCAGTGAGTAGTACCTGGAACTGTGTGGTTTTTGCCTACATGCATGCATAACCTGTATTTTTGTGTTTTCTTCTCTGAAGTCCTTCAGAAGGGGTTATGTTGCTCCGCTGGTGATATTGCTCTTCCTTAAGTTTGGTACAACTGGAGAGCTGAGTAGGAGGAGCCCGAGCTGGAGGGGCCGGTCAACACTCTTTTTAATCGCAGGTGTCTATCTCATCTGGGCTCCGCCTACCCACTAGTAATGTCTAGTGTGTCTCCCTTCCTTCTTCGCTGAAAAGGATTTTACAGGTAAGTTCTTACCAAAATCCGTCTTTCTTCCCTCCAGCGTAGTACATAAACACCAGAGGGAAACTGATTTCATAGTTTTCTTTAGGATTATTCTTAATTATTCAGCACATCTGTTGCACCAAATTGGTCTTAGATCTGAATGAGAAAATACAACGTGCATCGTTTTCTGAGCTGGACAAATAGCTCAGCTTCTTCATGAGTTGTTTCTAGCTCCGGCATAAACCAACCAAACACAACAGATTAATGGAAACCCGACCTAACAGATCGTCTGTGAACTACATGGATGACTATTCATTTGAATGCTGGCATGAAATGCCAACTAATAAGCAGCATCCTTTCAACTTTTTGATGAAGCAACCCCATTACATTTAATCCATCAGCAGTGAAGGCCAAAAAGGAGTGTTCTATGGGAATAGTCTCTTTTTTTTTTTTTTTTTTCCTTCAGGGTAATAAGCGTTGTACTTTAGGATTTCAGTCTCCAAAAACCACTGACCACACACACTCACACACGTTTGCATCAGTAACTTTTACTATTCCTAATTATCTGCTGATGAAAATTAGGCAATATTTACCGTACTTTTTTTTAATGTCCTAAATTCTTAGTTGCAAATGCTGAGTCCAATCAAGAAATTTGGCAGCAGGGTGGATGGATTAACTTAATTAGGTCACTTTCACATGGATATAATCTCTCTCTTCCTGCCGTTTCCACCAAATTGAAAAAACTATTTGGATGCATCACACATCACCGACCCTCTTAATTTTTTTCTATCTGATCATGTAAAATCAAACTGCAGGACACTCTGAGGGAATTTTTTTTAACGGTGTAATTGTTTGGTTTTGTGCCTTGCTGAGCTTTTCAGATAGTAGAAGTTGTCTCAGCACCAAGGTACAGTAGGCGGTAAAATTACATTTCCATAAGGGCTGCTAGTTCCCAACCAGTGTGGCTACAACTACGGGTTTTCTAAGCCCTGCCATCTTTCTCTGAAAACACAAAAACATCAGATTTTTTTGGATGCAAAAACCAACCCCAGTGTTCATTATGTGCTGAATCAGATTTTCATCCGTATTTGGTACATTTTTTTTTTACCATGCTTGAGTAGTGGTTTCCCATGCATCTCTCATCACCTAGTTAGTGAAAAAAAAAATTATATTCTATGGGCCTAGATAGCGATTATTTTTTTTTTTGCAGATCAATGGTCCATTTTAAAAAAAAAATTAAAAAACAACAACTGGAGACGACTTTGATCTGATTAGCGGACCAAACTGCAAAAAACAGACAGCACTCAGCTGCAACTCGAGTGCCATTGGATCACAGCAGGCCATGTCTTACTTATGTTTTTTTTATTATGTGGACGCTGGCATGTGAGGCTTTAGTTGCCCATCTAGTTGTATACTCAACATGTTTCCTCATAGATGTAGAGCCTGGCAATGATGGTACTACAGGAGGTGTAGAGGTGTAAGTGATGCAGCGGTAGCCCAACAGGAGGATGGTAATGGTGAACAGCTTTCAGTCTTGAGAAGTAGAACTGACCAATGAATGGCTACCTGGAAATTGGCGCTAAAATTAATCTTGCAATTGGGTTTTATTGAAAATGTTGCACTGTTTTGCTTAAACAGAAATTTTTGTTTCCCTTCGTATTCAACTTTGATGTGGTTATAAATCAGTGAAGAGTAACCTGGTAAAAGACAGATAAGAGTTACGAACTCCCAATCTGGCCATCATAGCGAGCTGACTAACGGATTCTCAGTTAATTCATTCTGCAACCAGCAATAGACGGTGCAACACAGAGGCTGCAGAATGTGGTGCAGTATCTTTAATTAGAGCCAATGATAAAAACAAAACAGAAAGCCCAATTACCTGCATTAAAGAAAAAAAAGTTTGGAGATGGAAAATTAAGGAACAAAAACATGGAAGCCATCATCAATCAGGTTGGCTGAAAATCATGAACAGCTGTCAGCTATCTAAAGTGTGTGTGCACTTGTAGGCTCTGTGTACATCAGCATGGCTGTGAACAGTACCTAAAATCCATCACCTTAGGATAACCTGCTTGTTGATGGTTTCCAGGTTGCTACTTCTTGTTGGTAGTTGCACAGTAAAAAAAAAAAGTAAAAAGTGAAGATAATAAAAGCTGATGGCAGTGAATAGATTAGTTGCCTCTGTAGTTGTTGCACATCTGCACCTCCACAGAATATGCTGGGAGTTGTAGTAGACAGCCGTGAAATATGATTTTACAAGCGTATTTAATATTTTTCACTGGAACAAAAAAATCAAACATTATTCAGTTTGTGACATGTAAATCCTGGAAATTAGATCTTGGAAAGCAGCCGCCCGCACAATACAAAGGTCAGCGGCCGATCATTGTTATACAATGTAAGAAAGACCCAAAGCAGGCCTCCCCGGCCACAAAATAATTGACGTAGGCGGCAGAGACTGTACACGTTAATCCGTGGTTGGCTGCTTATCATGTCTTACCTCATTTCTACATATCCTGGAAGAAATGGAAGTCTCACTATTAATGAGAAACGACGTCTGCTTTATGTACAGTGGACAGGGGGCTGGAAAAAAAACAAGATGAAATGCTAATAAATTTTATAATGTTTTGAAACAAATTTGTTTCCATTATTTTTCTTCATTTCTTTGTAATGTCTCTGTCAGCAATTACTTAGGGTAAAGTTACACATTGGTTCAAGTGCAGGTTTATGGAAAACAAAGCAGAACTGCCATTTTTCAGATTTTTTTTTTTTGTAAGGGGTTGTCCAATAAACAACATTTTAAGGTTGGTAAATGTTTGATCTTTGGAAATCTACCCGTGAAAATTAATCCCATGTAAATGGAGAAGTACTGAACAGGTGCGACTATAGCAGAGATGGTCTCACATTCTCACTGCCACTTCATTCACACAGGGGAATTTGGGACCCCATTGTGACCGGACCAGCTGACCCCCCAACAGCAAGTATAGCATACAATTCACATGCACTGCTTTGCCCCAATCTTTTTCTTGTTTCATTTCAGGTCAGCTTCTGGGTTGTCCGAGAAATCCTAACAACGCAGACTCTAAAAATTAGAGCTGAAATACTGAGCCATTTTATCAAGATAGCCAAGGTGAGGGTTTATATGGTATCCTATGTTTTTATTTGCTTTTCTCGCCACATGGTGACCAGGTTTTGTTTAATCACATATAACTAAGCAAAGACAACTATTTGGTGAATTGAGGAGAGACTCAAAAAATCATCAGACTTTAATGGGTTAATAAGCAATGGCCTTACGTTAGGTTCATTTGTTCTGCATTATGGCTTATACACTGCAGACACAACATCTGTGTTTTGGTATTTCGTTTTATTTGAATTCTTCAAGGTAATTTCCATTAATCCACTATGGAAACATGTCATATGAAAATGTATGTATAAGTCAAGTAAAACGTAAGCACATGTTAGTAGATATACAAAATGCCATCAATCTGAATATAATGATAGGGGAATCTATAATTCATGTACAAGACATTTGCTTTAATGCCGTACCTGATGGTCGGGATTACCCAATCTAGTTCATGACCCGTCTTAATAACATTCGATTCAGTTGACTTTTAGGGTCTAAAAACAAGGAAATAAAATGTTTCCAGTAGAAATTGTGTATGAAAACCTTGATTAGTAAAATATTACAGACATTTCTTAGTCACTTTTCAATCTTAACTTCTTAATAATTTGACAAATGACAGGCGTCTGTCTATGGGGTGGCACTTGTCTTTAAGAAGCCACCCCAGCCAATAGCACAGCTCTTGCTTGAATATGCCATTATGCAATTATTAACGGGGGGTTGACCTTCATTTTAAGAAAGTACCTTCATCAAGAAATGTCGTAAAATAATAAAAATTTGATTGCTTTCTTTTAGAAGTGTTGTTAAAACAGCAGAGATTGCAGGCCGCCCCCTCATTGCCTTAAGAACCCACATTCAGTAAAAATCTATCATTCATTGCAAAAATATGAGCTATAAATCTCACAAGACCCCGTCCAAACAGCCGGCGCTGTATTCCAGCCTTAGATTGGCCACATGAATAATTGCGAATCAAAGCTCATTACAGAATTTATGCTGATCGGTAGCAGTTTCACGAGTCCACTGACATGAATATAAACACAGAAGCTGCAAAAAGTAAATTGTTCTGACAGGGACTTATTTGTTTCTATAAATCATCGCTTTTATGACTATTCAGTCTCGCTTTGGTATACTGACAAATATATGTTAATCTTCTTTCCATTTTAACATATTTTTTTCCCCTAAAGAAGGCCTTTTTCATGTATGGAAACTAGCGTGAGGAAAGAAGGGGTTGTCTCACCATCATACAGTAAATGTGTAAAATTGTGAAGTGCTTGGAAAAACCAGCAGCTTTGTAATTTAGTTCTCAAGAACAGAGGGATTTTTTATTTTATAGCTTACTGCTCCGTGCCTAGGTTAGTGGCCACCTCTGCAGTCTATCAGCGGTGGCCAGTCCCCTCGGCAGTCTCTTTTCTTTACAAGCTCTGTACCAGCCGATAGCTAGATCTGGCCAGTCTCTGTGCTCCTCTGATGCTGTAGGGGAAAATCTTGATGTCGCATCCTAAAGAGCACAGTGCACAAGCTATGCAACCATGCCATCAAACTGAGCTGTCAATCTTCAGGAACACACCACTCCTCAGCAGGCTCGGAGACAGAGGAGCGCTGTTTACATGAACAATAAGATGATAAAACTCCAGTTATACTCCCAATGTGTTAGAACCCTCTTGTTAGGTCTTTTCAGTTTGCTGGTCACATGACCTTTTTTCCCTATTTAGTCTGGCTCCGCCCTTCTGGCTTTGCTGGACTTCATTGTACAGGTCCTTCTCAAAAAATTAGCATATAGTGCTAAATTTCATTATTTTCCAGAATGTAATGATTACAATTAAACTTTCATATATTTTAGATTCATTACACACCAACTGAAATTTGTCAGGTCTTTTATTGTTTTAATACTGATGATTTTGGCATACAACTCCTGAGTGATAACCCAAAAAACCTGTCTCAAAAAATTAACATATTTCAACCGTCCAATAAAATAAAAGTGTTTTTTAAAAACAAACAAAAAAAACATCAAATAATAAAGTTCAGTTATGCACTCAATACTTGGTCGGGAATCCTTTTGCAGAAATGACTGCTTCAATGCGGCGTGGCATGGAGGCAATCAGCCTGTGACACTGCTGAGGTGTTATGGAGGCCCAGGATGCTTCGATAGCGGCCTTAAGCTCATCCAGAGTGTTGGGTCTTGCGTCTCTCAACTTTCTCTTAACAATATCCCACAGATTCTCTATGGGGTTCAGGTCAGGAGAGTTGGCAGGCCAATTGAGCACAGTAATACCATGGTCAGTAAACCATTTACCAGTGGTTTTGACACTGTGAGCAGGTGCCAGGTCGTGCTGAAAAATGAAATCTTCATCTCCATAAAGCATTTCAGCCGATGGAAGCATGAAGTGCTCCAAAATCTCCTGATAGCTAGCTGCATTGACCCTGCCCTTGATGAAACACAGTGGACCAACACCAGCAGCTGACATGGCACCCCACACCATCACTGACTGTGGGTACTTGATACTGGACTTCAGGCATTTTGGCATTTCCTTCTCCCCAGTCTTCCTCCAGACTCTGGCACCTTGATTTCCGAATGACATGCAAAATTTGCTTTCATCAGAAAAAAGTACTTGGGACCACTTAGCAACAGTCCAGTGCTGCTTCTCTGTAGCCCAGGTCAGGCGCTTCTGCCGCTGTTTATGGTTCAAAATTGGCTTTACCTGGGGAATGCGGCACCTGTAGCCCATTTCCTGCACACGCCTGTGCACGATGGCTCTGGATGTTTCTACACCAGACTCAGTCCACTGCTTCCTCAGGTCCCCCAAGGTCTGGAATCGGTCCTTTTCCACAATCTTCCTCAGGGTCCGGTCACCTCTTCTCGTTGTACAGCGTTTTCTGCCACATTGTTTCCTTCCAACAGACTTCCCATTGAGGTGCCTTGATACAGCACTCTGGGAACAGCCTATTTGTTGAGAAATTTCTTTCTGGGTCTTACCCTCTTGCTTGAGGGTGTCAATGATGGCCTTCTTGACATCAGTCAGGTCGCTAGTCTTACCCATGATGGGGGTTTTGAGTAATGAACCAGGCAGGGAGTTTTTTAAAAGCCTCAGGAATCTTTTGCATGTGTTTAGAGTTAATTAGTTGATTCAGAAGATTAGGGTAATAGGTCGTTTAGAGAACCTTTTCTTGATATGCTAATTTTTTGAGACAGGTTTTTTGGGTTATCAGGAGTTGTATGCCAAAATCATCAGTATTAAAACAATAAAAGACCTGACAAATTTCAGTTGGTGTGTAATGAATCTAAAATATATGAAAGTTTAATTGTAATCATTACATTATGGAAAATAATGAAATTTAGTACTATATGCTAATTTTTTGAGAAGGACCTGTATTATCTACTCTTAAGCTAGCCGGGTGCTTAGGTGCCTTACTCAGTCAGTTTTGCTTGATCTTAGGATCTCTAAGTAATTTGTTTTCTGTTTTATTTTCCCTGCTACAATTTCTGTTAGGAGGTGTCCACCTTTTCTCCCAGTCCCTAGATCTTGTAGGGATTCCTCCCTCGCAACTATAGGTCTTCGTTCAGACTAGCTGACGACTTTAGCGGGTCTGGTCGCAGGATCAGGTTCCCCGTTACATCGTAGGGATCCAGCTTAGTTCTATTGTAGGGACAGAATTCCCATCTTTCCTTAGTGCTTGTAGCAGATCATAACACAATGACTCGCATATATGTAATATATGTAATAGGTTAGCAAGAAGCAAAGGACAGATAGAAGGTAGTATAACCATGAAAAACAGCTCTTCATTGAGCTGTATTCACAAATCAGTGGGACTAATCTTAAAGTTTTTTTAATACATTGCACATTATAAAATATCTGTGCAAAGTTGGGCAGGCCCTTTAAGTATTAAAGGGGGATTTCATTATTCAAAAATGATGTTATTTGGCTAAAAGTCACCCATATCCTGAGAAAGAAGGGTCCACAGCCACAGTTTGATTAGGGCTTTGCTGAAGGGGATACGGTGCTAAATTGGCCCCCAATAACATTAATTCACTGGATCATCTGGATTTCAGAGGTCAGACCACCACAGGTAGTAAAGTCATGGCATATTATAGCAATTTGCCATCAATTTATAAGCTGTAAAGAGCCCTTTAGTACAGAAAATACCAATCTTCTACCATCTTGTAGTTCCCTTCTAGTGTAATAGAAGTAGGAAATTGTATTATTGTGTCCTGTCCGATTGGAATCCCAGATTTTGATCCAGAATTCCTTATGATTTTTCAGAACTACCCTAATTTTTGTAATTAAGGAAAAAATATTTTGATATTGCTTAAATATAGTGCAATAATTGATTATATTTCATGATTCTTGTGTTTTTTTTCCCTCCTAGAAACTTTTGGATCTGAATAACCTTCACTCTCTGATGTCAGTAGTGTCAGCCCTGCAGAGTGCACCCATCTTCAGGCTGACGAAGACCTGGGCTGTAAGTGACTCCCATACCCGCTGTATCATTTCTCTTCTGTTACTCTGTGTCTGGTGTGATTCCTCAGCTGTAAAGAATCTGTCAGATCTCACTTCCTTAGGTCTCACTCTAATGAAGCTCCGCCTTTGAGCGTGAAATGAATACATGGCAAATATTGACTTAGCATAAAAGCTCTACCTCCGAGTTCCCCGAATAAATGCGTGATCGGTGTTCACATGGCTCATTCATTTACAGTCGTGGAGCCTTATTCTAGTGAATTGATTTCTAGGATTGTTGGAAGAGGCAAGAGTGGAGCGTTGCTGCAGGCTGCAAGCTGGGATGAGGGGGTGTTCCAATGTGCGCAGCTGCGGGTGTTCGGTGGTTCGGGGGCTCTGCCGACATTTTGTGAAAGCCCAGAGCCCCTGCATTTACATGGTTTAATGTGCGGTGGACTCCGGGAAAATGGCTGCCGGGGCATGCGCAGATGGAGATCTCGGCACCAAGATCTCGGGAGATGAGATCTCCGATAACCTCATTAATAAAACGGTACATAGTTGAAGACACACAGTCACCAGCCTATGTTGGAGCATTTACATAATTAACCTACATAGGCAGTAACAAAACAGCAGCTGTCAGAAATCTGCGTGAAACGCAATATCTGTTTATTTTTTAAAAATTTTTTTTTAAAAAAAATTGCTTGGGCTCCCGCATAATTTTCATATCTAGCAGAGGGAAAGCCGACGGCTGAGGTCTGATGTTAATATTCTGGGTAGGAGCCAATAGCCGTAAAGGTTCCCAGGCTATTAATATCTGCTCACAGCTGTTTGCTTAGCCTTTACTGGCTAGTTTACAGGGAAACCCCAGAAATAAATTGACATGGGATCTTCCTATAAAGTCAAACCAGCAAAGGCTATGCAGACAGCTGCGGGCTGATATTAATAGCCTGAGAAGGGGCTATGGATATTGGCACCCCCAGGCTAAAAACATCAGCTCTTAGCCGCCCCAGAAATGGCGCATCTTATAGATGCGACAATTCTGGCACTTAGCCTCACTCTTCCCACTTGCCCTGTAGCCGTGGCAAATGGGGTTCATATTTGTGGGGTTGATGTCACCTTTTGTATTGTCAGGTGACATCAAGCCCACAGGTTAGTAATGGAGAGGCGTCTATAAGACACTTATCCATTACTAACCCCATAGTGATATTGTATAAAACACAGACACCCAGAATAAAGTCCTTTATTTGAAATAATCACACATACTCCTTTATCAAAACTGAATTTACCATACTTACTGAACACCTAATCCTCTATGCCCTCGTCTCCTGCAAACATTCCAAATATAATAAACCAACATATAATACGCTCAGTTAGGGCGGTTAGGACCCACAACGAGGTTTGCTGTGACGTGGCAGTGGGCTTCATACAGTCTGATCAGAATTTTAAACTAAGAACCAACATATAATACTATCCTATCCGACGTAGTCCACTTAATACCGAATGTCCCATGGCGATCTCACGTTTAGAACAGTCACATCGGGAGATGTGACTGCTCTACCTGGCCTCCGGCGATACACTGACAGGAGGTAATCGCTCCCGCAGCGCATCACTGTGCTGCCGTGAGAGTTCACCGGAGTTCATCAGCTCCGGTGCTCTCACTTACTGCACTATCGCTGTGTGAGAACTTTCCCACGCTACAGTGGTGCCGTAAGGGAGATCACCGAAGCTGATCAGCTGATGAACACCGGTGAACGCTCTCACTGCAGCTCAGTGATACACTGCTGGAGCGAATACCTACTGTCAGTGTATCGGCAGAGGCCGGGTGAGATCGCCGTGGGATACTTGGTATTAAATGGACTACGGCGGAAAGGTGAGTATATGTTGGTTTATTATTTTTGATTGTTTGCAGGAAACACGGGCATCGGTGATTAGGCGTTCGGTGAGTATGTATTTTGTATGTGAATAGGTATGTAATTATGTAAACGTTTTGATTTTTTTTTTTACAATTGAACACATGCGCCGAATGGTGAGACTATTCTCCCATTCTCGGCTCTTGCTGTCTCTGTTATATGTGACGTAGCCGGATTGGAGTAGTAGTCCCATCAGACGACACCTAAGGACAACCACTATGGGCTGTTCATCGCATGGGTACACACACACAGACAAACACAGACACACACACATATTCTCTGCCCCCACACTCTTCCTTCTTCTGACATCATATCCTTTGACAATTCGCAACTTTTTTGGCCCCAAATCTGCAGCAAATAACCAAACCTTTTCACACCTGCGTTTTTGCTGTAGATTTGACTGACTCAATTGAAGTCAATGAGTCAAAAACGCTGCAGAAACGCAAAAAGAATTAACAGAAGTTGCAGAAAACAAAACTTTGCAAATACGGACTAAAAAATATTTAGACTTGAGAGTCCTCAGTGGTTGATACCTTTTAATGGCTAACTGAAAAGATGGTAACAAATTGCAAGCTTTCGAGACTACTTAGGTCTCTTCATCAGCCGAAGACTAATACAAAATCTGAAGAATAACATATTTATATATACGGACTGAAATTTACTGATCATGTGCACAACAGTTCACGATTGTCATTGAATTGCCTTGCATAAGGATTCCATTGCGTTTTTGAACCATTTACGCACATAAAAAAGCCGCGAAAACACATCAAAAACTCATCATGTGCACATAGCCTAAGCAGCTTAATGAAGAGAGTGTAAAATCATCACTATTTCTGCGGTCACTGGTGATGGACTACCACTTTATCAGCAAGCATGCATTGATAATATCAAAGTGGCACAGGCTGTATCCGTCTTTTGTTTTCTTTTAATAAGAGAGGAATATTTATTTTAATGGGGCACGCCAGGCAAAAACTGATACACTATTTTATACTAAGTGCAACATATCGGTTTTGGCTGGTGTGATTTTTTTTTTTTTTTTTTACAGCTTATATCACATCTGAACCTTATGTCAGACCCAGACATCTGGAGTATTACCAAATATATATCTCCGATGAAAGGCAAATCCACTGCATGTCATGGTATAGACAAAACATTGGTACTTTTTTATTGACCTTCTGTCAACTGTGTTTTCTTATACAGTTGTGAAAAGATATATACCAAATACCAAAGCATAACGGAGGCCAAAATATCACTTCTCTGTTGAGTGAATGAGGGCCTATGTTTGGGATTTGCTTCTAGCACATAATAATCTCCTCCAAATAATGGTTTAATCAGCTTTATGCCACTTTTGTGCTGTAAATACTCCACAATTTTTGGTGTTCTGCATAGATGTGCAGAAATCTGCAACTTTTAGCTCTGAATTAACTTTCAGTTCAATATTTGTCGTAGATTTCTATTTCCATCGTTAGAGTTTCCCAAGATATAGCTAATTTTTAAGACTTCCTCATGGAGAGTCCAGCTTTGTGAAATTTCTATAAGTGAACATATGACTTCACATGTTTTTTTTTCTTTTTTTTTACCCCTCGCTGTTGGGGTTGTTGTATTTATAACCTTTGTTCTCAAGATTGGTGGGGAGCCTGGCTGTCGCTTACAAAGGGATTGCATATCCTAGCATTATGCCATCGCTTTCTACTATGGGAAGCTCCTTTAATAAAAAGACGTTTGCATTAACTGCGGAGAATGTTTCCAAGTATAATAAAAGCTGTGAAGAGTTGAATTCATTTCTATACATGATCTGCATTGTAGGCTTCGCCGGGTGGGAATGACATGCAGTCCACTTTCTCCATGCTGATAGGATATTAAACTCATAAAATGAAGATCTAGCAGCAACTACGAGAATAGTACATGTTTTTGTTTAGTCTGAAAGTTTTATTCGTTTTTTTATGAAAATATATCCCAAAAACATATGTTCAGAACCCGAGCATGGTTAGTGATATGTAAGAATCCTGACTATTCACTGGCTTCATATTTAGTGAATAGAAAACTTGGCACTCAACTTATAGTATTAAGTATATCCAATTTTATTGCATTCAAGGTACATGTGGGTACAAGGTGGAGAGACGTTTCGGTCCAGTATGGACCTTCATCAATCCGACTGCTTATAGGTGAGTATTTATTTCAATATGAATAATGCAGGCTATGTGCCTTAGAGGAGAGGGTCATATAGGAAGATTCGTTCATGCGGCAAAAAAATAAGGAAAGGACCTGTAGGTCCAAGGTGCATGGTTTTGTGTTCTAATAGGATTATCACGTTTTGTGCAGTATATGAGGGTAGCGCCGCTCTCTCCCACACCGACGCGGTATCCGCCGCTTGTCAGCTGACAAGCGGCGGATACCGCGTCGGTGTGGGAGAGAGCGGCGCTACCCTCATATACTGCACAAAACGTGATAATCCTATTAGAACACAAAACCATGCACCTTGGACCTACAGGTCCTTTCCTTATTTTTTTGCCGCATGAACGAATCTTCCTATATGACCCTCTCCTCTAAGGCACATAGCCTGCATTATTCATATTGAAATAAATACTCACCTATAAGCAGTCGGATTGATGAAGGTCCATACTGGACCGAAACGTCTCTCCACCTTGTACCCACGTGTACCTTGACTGCAATAAAATTGGATATACTTAATACTATAAGTTGAGTGCCAAGTTTTTTATTCACTATATCTGGTTGGGAACCTACTTGTGCACCACCACAGTAGTGCTACGTTATATTCTTTCTGGCTTCATATTTAAGCACTGAGACCCCAAAAATCATGATTCCTCTCCTTGTATATGCTCTGGGCCATGTCTGTCATGTGAAACGCTTTGTGGTAAGATTGCTGCGATTGCAAAACACAAAAACCTAAAAAAATGAGCTCTTCATGGAAACTCTCCATTATGTTTCTGAAAAAGCAGGAGTTGAGAATTTTATAGGCAGACATTACAGTAACAAAAATAAACAGATATTCAATGCTTCAAACATTTCAACCATGGTGTGTTACTTAAAGGGGCTGTCCAGGACTTCTTAGGATAGGTAAGCAATGTCAGATGAGTAGGGGACTGACAGCCGGAACCTACAGCGCTGGAAGTACACAGTGTTTGGTGCCCAGACACCACAGTTTCACCCCCTGTGTAGTGGCCCTCTCTGTTATTGCAGCTCATCTGTCATTGAAGTGAATGGGATCTGAACAGCATTTCCCCAGAATAGCCATACTCATCAAGATACTGTTAGATATCAGCTAGACATTGTCTGGGGATATTTCTCTGTGATAATGAGAATTAAAAGATCCACCTGTTAGTTTATTCATTCATTTCCAGGAGGAACAATTGAGGAATGGCACAATGCAAGGTTCTGTTTTTAGAAACATAAGCTAACCATTTTTTTCCTAATCGTAGCTTTTAAGTGCTACTGTTGTATTTCTCCTTCAGTATTAATTAGAGGATCTATGACTATGACCAGATTAAAATGCTATTGCTTTGTCTGGTCGTTGAACATTGGGATATATGCATTTTGCAATGGCTCAGGTGACATCTGTTGGTGCTTATAATAATACAGTGGGTTTGGAAAGTATTCAGACCCCTTTAAATTTTTCGCTCTTTGTTTCATTGCAGCCATTTGATAAATGCAAAAAAGTTCATTTTTTTCTCATTTAATGTACACTCTGCACCCAGGGTGGATTTGATTTAAATCAAACTGATTTAAATCACGATTTAAATCACTAGTCAGTAAGGCTTGATTTAAATCAGTGATTTAAATCAAAGTTTCTACCTAAACTAGTTCTTGCTACTTTAACATGCAAGTAGATGAAGATTTTTAGAATCACTTTTTATCTTACTTTTTTCTCCACAGTTTAATGGGTTAATCATTCATATTTGGACACCACTGTTCTGTTGTACTTAGGAAGGAGAAAAATAATCCTGACCTTAATAACAATTTAAATAGATTTATTCAACTGAAACAATAACAACATTACAGCATAAGTTGTTTGCTTAAACAAATATCCATGTTTGTTAACTAATTTGGCTAAACAAAATATATATATATTTTAAGAAACTTAGACTGTCAGCCCAGCCGACATATGAAAAACTTAAATACTACTGTCCCTGCTGTCCTCTGTAGCTCACTCGTCGTCATCTTCATCATCATCTTCTTCTTGATTCTGTATTCATATAGGTTTGTAGAACAATAGGATTAAGGTCTTTTTCTCAACTCTGTTCATGTTGTAACATTTTTGCCGTGAAGAAGAGGCTGGGACCTCTGCGGAGTCAAATTCAGTTTTGAGAACTGCGTAAGTAAAGCGAGCGTCTGTGATAATATAGGAGAGAAACTGCCCACTAATCCTACAGAAACCTCTGGAAGAGCATGGCATTGTGAATGTTACACATATACAGCCTTTATTCTACTGAGTTAAACAACTCAGCTTTATCTCATGATGGAAGAACCTTTGGATGGTAAAATATTTTCCTCAAAAACAGTTTATTGAAAAAAATCCGATTTAAATTAAAAAAATCCGATTTAAATCAAAAAAATCCGATTTTTTTGATTTTTTTTTAAAAAATCATTGATTTTTATCCACCCTGTCTGCACCCCATCTTTCCTGAAAAAAATAGAAATGTAGAAATTTTTGAAAATGTATTAAAAAAGAAAAACTGAAATATCACATGGTCATAAGTATTCAGACCCTTTGCTCAGTATTGAATAAGAAGCACCCTTTTGAGCCATGAGTCTTCTTGTGAATGATGCAACAAGTTTTTCACACTTGGATTTGGGGATCCTCTGCCATTCTTCCTTCCAGATCCTCTCCAGTTCCGTCAGGTTGGATGGTGAACGTTGGTGGACAGCCATTTTCAGGTCTCTCCAGAGATGCTCAGTTGGGTTTAGGTCAGGGCTCTGGCTGGGCCAGTCAAGAATGGCCACAGAGTTGTTTCCATGTTTCACTGTTGGGATTGTATTGGGCAGGTGATGAGCAGTGCCTGGTTTTCTCCACACGTACCGCTTAGAATTATCACCAAAAAGTTCTATGTTCGTCTCATCAGACCAGAGAATCTTATTTCAGCTGCAGATGGAAGGGAGGGAGCCACAGGATTCATTACTGATGGGTAGGCGGAGCCCAGATCAGGATGTCACCTCAGATCAGAAGCGTGCTGACTGGCTGGCCCCTCCAGCTCGGGCTCCTCCTACTCAGCTCCAGTCTAAGATTTGAGGTCCCAGAGGATGGTCGCTGCTAATGCAGCTCCTCAGAAGATTTTATTATTTTATATTCGGACAGGAGACTTGGATCACCAGTTGGTCTAGAGGTCTCAGGGGTACCAGCGCTGCTGTACCCCAACCTCTCCCTTGGCGGATCTGTATCACAATTATGGTCCCTGCAGAATCTTGCCGGCCCTGGGGGATGAGGAGAGCTTCCCTGGCGGGACGCAAACCACACGTGCGGTCACTGCGTTCCTCGCCCTGGGGGGAAGCATGGGCACAGCGCCAGAAACCCCTGAGGGTCCCTGTGGCGCTTTGGCTGGTGAGTACTCCACACAAATTTTTTATTATAATTATGTGTGAGTGCTTTAGCGTCTGAGTAAGCAGCGCTATTACTTGTATGTCAGTATGCTTCAGCGCTGCTGTGACAGCGCTGTTACATAGTAGATGTGGTGATTTTTTGTCCGCAGGCAGATAGCTGCAGGACAGAGAGGGAGCAGGAGCGGGGGAGTTCGCGCTCATTATTTGAGCTAGCAGGGGGCGTGGCCTAACGATTCCCGGTCTTCTGAGCAGGAAGACGCGCGCTCTGGCGTTTCTCCTGCGACTCCCCACTGTGGCGGCCATTACACAGGCTCCTGGGCTCCTCAGACCGCTCCTCTCCTCATAAGACACCACGGCCAGCTGGGTGAGTGCTGATTCCTCACCCCGCAGCGCAGCGATCGCTATCCTGCAGCTGCAGTCTCATTAGAGACATAAAATTGGCTGGGGCTCACACTTCATATATTATTGTGGTGAGTTTGCAATATTAACCCCTCTGAGGGTTATTTCTACCAGCAATTTTTTTGACTGAATACCGCTGGGGTAACCCTGCCTGGTGGAGCGTTAACCCTTCAGCGTTTAAAAAAAAAAAAAACCGCATAGTTTTTGCTGGTATTACCGCTTTGACCTGCTCATACAGGTGAGACATGTCTGAACAGAGTTCAGATGCCGCGGACCACGTCCCAGTGCCATTGCGGCAATCAGATACGCAGACCTCAACAGCGTCTAGCGCTGCGGTCGACAGCGGTGAAAAATTGGACGATATCGCTCGATCGATCAACAACTTGTCTGACCTTTTAGGTCAATATGTGTCTGCTAATTCCTCTCAGAGGAAGCGACGCAGGCCGTTACCGGCCTCTACACGGAGCGAGTCAGATATATCTGATATTGGGCAGAGTTCCCCTTTAAATTCGGATGGAGAAATATCCGATTCAGATGCGGACGAGCCGCAGGGGCGTTCCTCTATGGCGAAGCGTACGGAGGCATTAATTGAAGCCATGAGAGATATATTACAGTTACCGGAGGTGGTAGCTAGTCGTCCTGGTAAATCAGCACGCATGTTCCAGGAGTCCCGTGCTTTGCGTACAACATTGCCAGCTCTGGATGAGCTTAATAGTGTAATAGAGGAGGAACGTCTGTGTCCAGATAAGCGTTTTCATGGAACGCATTTCTTTGATACACTTTATCCTTGCTCTGCGGAGTTAAAGGCTAATTGGACTTCTGCTCCTGAAGTGGATGTGCCTTTATCTCAGCTTAGTAAATCCTCACTACTCCCTATTAAGGGGAAAGCGAGTTTACAGGAGCCTTTGGATAGAAAAACGAAATTGGCGGCAAAAGCAAGCTATGAGGCTGCGGGTCATGGATTCCGAGCAGTGCTAGGATCCATGTGTGCTGCTAGAGCTTCTCTAGGCTGGTTGGCACGTTTGAAGACGGAGTTGCAAAATGAATCTCCGTTATCTGAGATACGGGAAACCTGTGAATGGTTAGAAACGGCAGCCTGTTATATCTTTGATGCCGGTCTGGATACGGCATCTCTGCTGGCCAAAGCGCAAGCTTCAGCGGTCACAGTCAGAAGAGCTTTATGGCTCAGACAGTGGGCCGGGGACGCAGTTTCCAAACAAGGGTTGTTGGCCTTACCTTACAAGGGTGGCCATCTTTTGGATCCGACCTCACAGAGCTGATTTCCAAGGCTAAGGCGAAGGAATCAGCATTACCACAGCGTAGGGCCATGGCTTCGGTGTCCAGTAAGCCTGGTGTCTATAGTGGTCGGCGGTCCTTTCGGGGCCGAGGACGATCTAGTCACTCCTCGTGGGGATCGGGTCGTCCTTCCTTCTCAGGAAAGAAATCCTCTCAGAAAACTCGTACTCCCTGGAAGCAGAGTTTCCGCCAGGACAAGCAGGAACTTGACAAGAAGCCCGCCAAGTCGGATTGACGCCAGGGGTCCACTCGAGGATTCTCGAGTGGGGGGTCGCCTGCTTCTTTTCAAGGCGACTTTGATGGCTCGCGTTCCAGATTCCTGGGTAACGCGGATAGTGTCGGCAGGCTATTTCATAGAGTTTGCTTCTCGACCCCCAAATGTTTTTTGTCAGTCTCGCGTTCCGTCGGAACCCGAGCTTGTTGTCGCTCTACAGCGAGAGGTCGAATTTCTGCTACAAAAGGGTGTAGTGATACCGGTTCCGTCAGAGGACCGAGGGAAAGGTTTTTATTCCAACCTTTTTGTAGTTCCCAAAAAGGAGAACAAATTTCGCCCGATTCTGGATCTCAAGCGATTAAACCGGCATGTCCATGCCCGGAAATTTCGCATGGAGTCGCTTCGCTCCGTTGTGGCAGCTCTGTCACAGAACGATTTTCTGGTGTCAATCGACATTCGCGACGCCTATTTGCATATTCCCATCGGAAAGGCTCATCAGCGCTTTCTTCGATTTGCCATAGGTCAGAATCATTACCAGTTCGTGGCTCTGCCGTTCGGCTTAGCCTCAGCGCCAAGAGTCTTTACAAAAATTCTGGCGCCCCTCATGGCAATCCTTCGAAGACAGGGGATTACGATTCTCCCTTATCTGGACGATCTTTTGATCGTGGCTTCCTCGGAGGAGGAGGCGTTGACGGCTCGGGATTTGTCTCTTCAGTTTCTGAAGGACTTCGGTTGGCTGGTCAATTGGGAGAAGTCGTCCCTGGAACCATCGAGGACAATCCTCTTTTTGGGAATGCATCTCGACACGTTTCGGTCGGTAGTTTCCCTACCACCAGACAAACAGTCATGTCTTCTTCGACATGTACAGATTATGAAATCCTCAACGGCAATGTCCCTACGGAAGTGTATGCGTCTTCTGGGACTGATGGTGGCGTCCATGGAGGCGATTCCTTTTGCCCAGTTCCATTCCAGGACCCTCCAAAAGTTTATTTTGAGTCGATGGAATCGGTCGCAATCGCTGGATTGCAGTGTCACCATTTCTCGCACGGTGCGGGATTCTCTAGGATGGTGGCTACGTCCAGGGGTTTTTGCCCTGGGGAAGTCCTTCCTCCCTCCAAAGTGGTCAGTCATAACCACCGATGCCAGCCTGACGGGCTGGGGGGGTGTTTGGAACAGTCTCTGGATTCAGGGGGTATGGTCACCGGAAGAGTCTGTTCTTCCGATCAACATCCTGGAATTGAGGGCGATTTTCCTTTGCCTCCAGCATTGGACGGTCCCTTTGAGCGGTCTGCCAGTTCGAGTGCAGACAGACAATGCGACGGCTGTCGCGTATATCAATCACCAAGGCGGGACAAGGAGTTCCAGGCTCTTGGTGGAGGTGTCTCGAATTCTGATTTGGGCCGAGGCCAGTGTGCCAGCCATTTCGGCGATTCACATTCCAGGGGTTCAGAATCTTACAGCGGACTTTCTCAGTCGCAGGAAGATGGATCCTGGGGAATGGAGCCTTCACCCGGAAGTTTTTGCACTACTGTGCTCCCGTTGGGGAACTCCCCAAGTGGATTTGATGGCATCCAGGTTTAATGCCAAGTTACCAACGTTCATGTCCAGGTACAAGGACCCGAAGGCTGTGGCGGTGGATGCTTTAGTAGCTCAGTGGGATCAGTTCGAGCTGATCTATGTATTCCCGCCGATATCTTTACTTCCTCTAGTACTGCGTCGGATCAGATTAGAGAGAATTTCAGCTATTTTGATAGCTCCGGATTGGCCAAGAAGGATGTGGTTCTCGACAATAATGTCGCTGTTGGCGGCACCTCCTTTTCCGCTTCCTCTTCAACCGGACTTGTTGACTCAGGGGCCCATTTGTCATCCGGACTTGCAGTCCCTGCGTTTGATGGCGTGGCTCTTGAGACCGAAATCTTAACCCATAGAGGTTTTTCAGCCGAGGTTATTGCTACCCTTCGTGCTGCGAGAAGTCCGGCTACTGCTAGGACTTACCACAAAACCTGGGAAAACTTCTTTTCGTGGTGTTTGGGATCCTCTCGGAATCCGAGAAAGTTTTCCATCCCCAATCTGTTGGCTTTTCTGCAGCATGGGCTGGACAAAGGTTTGGCAGTCAGCACCCTGAAAGGTCAGATTTCTGCTCTGTCTTTATTGTTTCGGAGAACCATTGCTTCAAATAGGGACGTGATTTCCTTTTTCCGCGGTATAGCTCGTAAGTTTCCGCCGCGGAAGGCTTCCGTGTCTCCTTGGCGGCTCAACCTTGTTTTGGAGGCTCTTCAGCATAAACCTTTTGAGCCTATGGGTTCGGCTAGCCTTTCTTTACTTTCCTGGAAGGTGGCTTTCCTTGTAGCGGTCACTTCTTTGAGGAGAGTTTCTGAGTTGGCAGCTCTTTCTTGTTCGCCTCCTTTTCTGGAGTTTTTTCCGGATCGTGTAGTGCTTCGCACACGGGGTGATTTTTTACCTAAAGTGGTATCACAATTTCATGTTAACCAGGATATTGTGTTGCCTTCTTTCTGCCCGGATCCGAAGAATGCGAAAGAGCGAGATTTGCACACATTGGATTTAGTGCGGGCCTTGAAGTTTTACCTATCTATTACTCAAGGTTTTCGTAAGACGGACTCTCTATTTGTGGTTCCAGCTGGTCGCCGGCGTGGTCAGCGAGCTTCCAAGGATTCTATAGCTCGTTGGATTCGGTCAGCTATTCTGGAAGCTTACAGTCTTCAGGGTGCATCTTGTCCGATTAAGATTCGAGCCCATTCCACGAGAGCTGTGGCTTCATCGTGGGCTTTTCATCAAGGCGCCTCGGCAGTGCAGCTCTGCCGGGCGGCAACTTGGCGTTCTGTCCACACGTTTACAAAGTTTTATAAAGTGGACGTCAGTGCTTCTGCTGATGCAGCCCTCGGACGTAGGGTCCTGCAGGCAGCTGTAGTTTGAAGTTCTTGTGGAACTTGTGTTTTAGCGCTGGTTGCGCTTTCTTGTTAAGGTTGTTGGGTTTCTGCCTTTTGTTGGTTTTTTCCCACCCTTATTTTTTGAACGGCTTTGGGACGTCCCATCAGTAATGAATCCTGTGGCTCCCTCCCTTCCATCTGCAGCTGAAACACGGATTTTGGTAAGAACTTACCTGTAAAATCCTTTTCAGCGAAGGAAGGGAGGGAGACACAGATCCCGCCCAAGGCAGAAGTGTGTTGATGTTTTCAGATGCAGCGCGACTCTTATCTGATAGCGATTATCTGGACTGAGGTCAGCGCGTTAAGGCTCTTTTCAGCATCGCCAGCTCATCGCAGTAGTCAGGTTCAGTGATTAGTACCTGGAACTCTGTGGTTTTTGGCTTACTTTGTGTACATAACCTGTATCCTTGTGTTTTTCTCTGAAGTTCCTTCAGACAGGGTTATGTTGCTCCGCTGGTGATCTTGGTTCTTCCCTAAAGCTTTGGTACGACTGGAGCTGAGTAGGAGGAGCCCGAGCTGGAGGGGCCAGCCAGTCAGCACGCTTTTGATCTGAGGTGACATCCTGATCTGGGGCTCCGCCTACCCATCAGTAATGAATCCTGTGTCTCCCTCCCTTCCTTCGCTGAAAAGGATTTTACAGGTAAGTTCTTACCAAAATCCGTGTTTCACATAGTATAGGAGCCCTTCATGTGTTTTTTAGCAAACTCTATGCGGGCTTTCATATGTCTGGCACTGACGAGAGGCTTTCGTCGGGCCACTCTGCCATAAAAGCCCGACTGGTGGAAGGCTGCAGTGATAGTTGACTTTGTGGAGCTTTCTCCCATCTCCCTACTGCATCTGTGGAGCTCAGCCACAGTGATCTTGGGGTTCTTCTTTACCTCTCTCACCAAGGCTCTTCTCCCACGATTGCTCAGTTTGGCTGGACGGCCAGGTCTAGGAAGACTTCTGGTGGTCCCAAACTTCTTCCATTTAAGGATTATGGAGGCCACTGTGCTCTTAGGAACCTTGAGTACTGCAGAAATTCTTTTGTAACCTTGTCCAGATCTGTGCCTTGCCACAATTCTGTCTCTGAGCTCCTTTGTTAGTTCCTTTGACCTCATGATTCTCATTTGGTCTGACATGCACTGTGAGCTGTGAGGTCTTATATAGACAGGTGTGCGCCTTTACAAATCAAGTCCTATCAGTTTAATTAAACACAGCTGGACTCCAATGAAGGAATAGAACCATCTCAAGGAGGATCACAAGGAAATGGACAGCATGTGACGTAAATTTGAGTGTCTGAGTAAAGGGTCTGAATACTTATGACCATGTGATAATTCAGATTTTCTTTTTTAATAAATTTGCAAAAATTTCTACATTTCTGGTTTTTATCAGTCAAGATGGGGTGCAAGAGTGTACATTAACGAGGAAAAAAATGAACTTTTTTTTTGCATTTTCCAAATGGCTACAATGAAACAGAGTGAAAAATTTAAAGGCGTCTGAATACTTTCCGAACCCTCTGTACATAGCCATAGGTTTCGTCGGGTCCTCAAATTCTAAAGATTCAGCTCCGAACGTGTGTTCCTGGCCCAAATATGAATAATTAAAAAATAAATAAATAAACAAGATAAAAATATGGAAATATGGAAGAGTTTTGTGTATACACAGTGAAGGCTGGTACTATCCTCAAAAATATGGATATAGTACAATCACTTAGCCAAAAGGCACAAATGTCCCATACATTCGTAGGCAGCTGAATGCTATGTCACGTCCTCTAGTATTTTGTAAAAGGGATAAAGTTTATGCCTCTTCATCATCTGTGGGTTTTCCTTATCAACCTTTCACGGGCGATATCATTCCTGTCTTTATATAGTTACAGGCTATACTCTAGGCTTGGGTCCTGGATAATGTCAATCTTTATTGCTGTGGTTTTTTTTTTAATACAGAGATGCCTCTGAAGTCCAGATAATACGCACGCTGGATTCAGGAAAATGCTTAATGTTTGATTAAGGATTGCTGATTGTTTCCCTGTGTTACCTTATAACATTTCATAATAAGCTGATTACGATGAATATTAATTCCTTTTTTTGTGTTCTCTTCAAAATGTAAGAAAATTTGAACATCTAAACTCCATTATATATTACATCACCTATACACAATGATCAGTCTTGGCACCAGAGGTGGGGCCCCCAGTGTCCATAGATTTATTACTATGGATGAGTGGAATAGGGAATGTTCGGGTTCGTCGGGTATGGTCGAACTGTAGTCCAAAGTTCGGTTTGGGCATCAGAACTTGATTCCAAACCCAATAGAAGTCAATGGGGAACTGAACTGCGGTGCTGTAAAATGGTCGTAGTAAGGGCTAAGGTGCTGAAGAAGAAAGCAAAATGGGGGTAAGAGAAGGACAATTGCCCAGCGATCAAATGCGGATGGAAAAATGACTTAAAATAACATCGAATGAAAAAAAAATAATAATGATCATGAACCAGTAGGTAGCGGTCCAAGTAGAAGTGGACGTATCGGTGTAGATGGAAGAGGCAGAGGAGGAGGAGGTAGCCAACACTGTTTTTGTGTTTTGTTTTTTTTCAATAGAACAAACAAATACAACGAACAAACTGCGGTGCAGTATAACAATAATTTTTATGAATATGCCCACATTGGCTGTAGACAGGCGGATGGGGCTGTCTGTGATCACACCCCCTACCGGAATATAAAGGACAAGCTCAGGCCATGTGTCCACTTTGGAGACCCAGAAGTTAAATGGGGCAGACCCATCACTCAGTACGTGGAGTCGTGAGGGCACGTACTCTTCCACCATATGGTTGAAACTTGGCCTTCTGCTAATATGGACTGTGTCAGATGGTGCAAGATGTTGCGACGTGCTGAGAAAGCTTTTCCACATTTCAACCATACTAACACTCCCTTCCGAGGTGGTGCCCCAGCTTCGTTGGTGATTTATTTCTCTGCCTTGTGCTTCCACTGAACCAACTCTGTTAGGAGGGAACGCAGTCAGTAGTGCGTCTACCAGCTTGCGCTTTTGTTCCCACATTCTTCGATCCCGCTCTAGTGAAGGGAGTAAGAATGGTGGTTTGTCTTTGTAGAGGGTATCCAGCAGAATGGTCACACGGTAATCAGCAGTGTTAACAATCCGGACAACTCGGCGGTCTTGCACAGACACAGCAGCATGTATTGGCTCATGTGTTCTAGGCTGTCCAGAGGCAACTACAATTTGTCCTTGGTGGGAGTTATATTGTCAGGGTCCTCTATTATAATAATAATAATAATAAAAATAATAATCTTTATTTATATACAGTACAGACCAAAAGTTTGGACACACCTTCTCATTCAAAGATTCTTCTGTATTTTCATGACTATGAAAATTGTAGAATCACTCTGATGGCATCAAAACTATGAATTAACACATGTGGAATTATACATTACACTTTACAAAAAAAGTGTGAAACAACTGAAAATATGTCTTATATTCTAGAATCTTCAAAGTAGCCACCTTTTGCTTTGATTACTGCTTTGCACGCAGAAAAGGTGAACGGATGGACTCTACATGCCTGGTTCCCACCGTGAAGCATGGAGGAGGTGGTGTGAAGGTGTGGGGGTGCTTTGCTGGTGACACTGCTGGAGATTATTCAAAATTGAAGCCGTGAGCGGTCCAGCTCGCCCCAAACCATCTCGATTGGTTTCAGGTCTGGTGACTGTGGAGGCCAGGTCATCTGGCATAGCACCCCAACACTCTCCTTCTTGGTCAAATAGCCCTTACACAGCCTGGAGGTGTGTTTGGGGTCATTGCCCTGTTGAAAAATAAATGATGGTCCAACTAAACGCAAACAGGATGGAATAGTATGCTGCTGCAAGATGCTGTGGTAGCCATGCTGGTTCAGTATGCCTTCAATTTGAACAAATCCCAACATGTCCACCAGCAAAGCACCCCCATACATCCACACCACCTCCTTTAGCTTCAACGGTGGGAACCAGGCATTAGAGTCCATCCTTCACCTTTTCTGCGTGCAAAGCAAATAATCAAAGTAAAAGTGGCTACTTGAAGAACCTAGAAAAATAAGACATATTTCAGTTGTTTCACACTTTTTTTTTAAAGTGTAATGTATAATTCCACATGTGTTAATTCAAGTTTTTGATGCCTTCATTTTGAATTCTACAATTTTCACAGTCATGAAAATACAGAAAAATCATTGAATGAGAAGGTGTGTCCAAACTTTTGGTCTGTACTGTAGCTCCAACATATTCCGCAGCGCTTTACAGTTTTTAAAAGTTTTTAAAACATAAGTCATAAGTAACAACGTTTTAAAAATACAATAAATTTAAAACAAAATAAGCTGCTCGTGAGAGCACAATCTACAAT
>JARQOD010000008.1:125884898-126069798 GCA_033576555.1 Oophaga sylvatica
AAATATGAATAATTAAAAAAATAAATAAATAAACAAGATAAAAATATGGAAATATGGAAGAGTTTTGTGTATACACAGTGAAGGCTGGTACTATCCTCAAAAATATGGATATAGTACAATCACTTAGCCAAAAGGCACAAATGTCCCATACATTCGTAGGCAGCTGAATGCTATGTCACGTCCTCTAGTATTTTGTAAAAGGGATAAAGTTTATGCCTCTTCATCATCTGTGGGTTTTCCTTATCAACCTTTCACGGGCGATATCATTCCTGTCTTTATATAGTTACAGGCTATACTCTAGGCTTGGGTCCTGGATAATGTCAATCTTTATTGCTGTGGTTTTTTTTTAATACAGAGATGCCTCTGAAGTCCAGATAATACGCACGCTGGATTCAGGAAAATGCTTAATGTTTGATTAAGGATTGCTGATTGTTTCCCTGTGTTACCTTATAACATTTCATAATAAGCTGATTACGATGAATATTAATTCCTTTTTTTGTGTTCTCTTCAAAATGTAAGAAAATTTGAACATCTAAACTCCATTATATATTACATCACCTATACACAATGATCAGTCTTGGCACCAGAGGTGGGGCCCCCAGTGTCCATAGATTTATTACTATGGATGAGTGGAATAGGGAATGTTCGGGTTCGTCGGGTATGGTCGAACTGTAGTCCAAAGTTCGGTTTGGGCATCAGAACTTGATTCCAAACCCAATAGAAGTCAATGGGGAACTGAACTGCGGTGCTGTAAAATGGTCGTAGTAAGGGCTAAGGTGCTGAAGAAGAAAGCAAAATGGGGGTAAGAGAAGGACAATTGCCCAGCGATCAAATGCGGATGGAAAAATGACTTAAAATAACATCGAATGAAAAAAAAATAATAATGATCATGAACCAGTAGGTAGCGGTCCAAGTAGAAGTGGACGTATCGGTGTAGATGGAAGAGGCAGAGGAGGAGGAGGTAGCCAACACTGTTTTTGTGTTTTTGTTTTTTTTCAATAGAACAAACAAATACAACGAACAAACTGCGGTGCAGTATAACAATAATTTTTATGAATATGCCCACATTGGCTGTAGACAGGCGGATGGGGCTGTCTGTGATCACACCCCCTACCGGAATATAAAGGACAAGCTCAGGCCATGTGTCCACTTTGGAGACCCAGAAGTTAAATGGGGCAGACCCATCACTCAGTACGTGGAGTCGTGAGGGCACGTACTCTTCCACCATATGGTTGAAACTTGGCCTTCTGCTAATATGGACTGTGTCAGATGGTGCAAGATGTTGCGACGTGCTGAGAAAGCTTTTCCACATTTCAACCATACTAACACTCCCTTCCGAGGTGGTGCCCCAGCTTCGTTGGTGATTTATTTCTCTGCCTTGTGCTTCCACTGAACCAACTCTGTTAGGAGGGAACGCAGTCAGTAGTGCGTCTACCAGCTTGCGCTTTTGTTCCCACATTCTTCGATCCCGCTCTAGTGAAGGGAGTAAGAATGGTGGTTTGTCTTTGTAGAGGGTATCCAGCAGAATGGTCACACGGTAATCAGCAGTGTTAACAATCGGACAACTCGGCGGTCTTGCACAGACACAGCAGCATGTATTGGCTCATGTGTTCTAGGCTGTCCAGAGGCAACTACAATTTGTCCTTGGTGGGAGTTATATTGTCAGGGTCCTCTATTATAATAATAATAATAATAAAAATAATAATCTTTATTTATATACAGTACAGACCAAAAGTTTGGACACACCTTCTCATTCAAAGATTCTTCTGTATTTTCATGACTATGAAAATTGTAGAATCACTCTGATGGCATCAAAACTATGAATTAACACATGTGGAATTATACATTACACTTTACAAAAAAGTGTGAAACAACTGAAAATATGTCTTATATTCTAGAATCTTCAAAGTAGCCACCTTTTGCTTTGATTACTGCTTTGCACGCAGAAAAGGTGAACGGATGGACTCTACATGCCTGGTTCCCACCGTGAAGCATGGAGGAGGTGGTGTGAAGGTGTGGGGGTGCTTTGCTGGTGACACTGCTGGAGATTATTCAAAATTGAAGCCGTGAGCGGTCCAGCTCGCCCCAAACCATCTCGATTGGTTTCAGGTCTGGTGACTGTGGAGGCCAGGTCATCTGGCATAGCACCCCAACACTCTCCTTCTTGGTCAAATAGCCCTTACACAGCTGGAGGTGTGTTTGGGGTCATTGCCCTGTTGAAAAATAAATGATGGTCCAACTAAACGCAAACAGGATGGAATAGTATGCTGCTGCAAGATGCTGTGGTAGCCATGCTGGTTCAGTATGCCTTCAATTTTGAACAAATCCCCAACAGTGTCACCAGCAAAGCACCCCCATACCATCACACCACCTCCTTCATGCTTCACGGTGGGAACCAGGCATGTAGAGTCCATCCGTTCACCTTTTCTGCGTGCAAAGCAGTAATCAAAGTAAAAGGTGGCTACTTTGAAGAACCTAGAATATAAGACATATTTTCAGTTGTTTCACACTTTTTTGTAAAGTGTAATGTATAATTCCACATGTGTTAATTCATAGTTTTGATGCCTTCAGTGTGATTCTACAATTTTCACAGTCATGAAAATACAGAAAAATCATTGAATGAGAAGGTGTGTCCAAACTTTTGGTCTGTACTGTAGCTCCAACATATTCCGCAGCGCTTTACAGTTTAACAGTTTCAAAACATAAGTCATAAGTAACAACGTTAACAATACAATAATTAAAGCAAAATAAGCTGCTCGTGAGAGCTTACAATCTACAATGAGGTGGGGGAGATACAAAGTACAGGTGTGTATATACAATGGTGCATTTACAATGATGGTCCAGCCATCTTCAGGGAGTGAGGGATGGATGGAGATAGTGAATGGGCTACACATACACACTTAAACATAGAACGACTTTAATTAGTGAATGTGATAGGCCACTCTGAACAAATGTGTTTTGAGGGAGCGCCTGAAACCATGCAAATTGTGGATAGTACTAATTTCTTGGGGTAGAGCATTCCAGAGGATTTGCGCAGCGCGGGAGAAGTCTTGGAGTTGGCAGTGGGAGGTACGGATTAGTGCAGAGGTTAGTCGAAAGTCGTTTGCAGAGCGCAGCAGTCGGTTAGGCCGATAGATAGAAATGAGGGAGGAGATATAGGGAGGTGCTGCACTGTGGAGAGCTTTGTGGGTGAGAACCAGTACTTTGAATTGGATCCTATAATGAATGGGCAGCCAGTGTAAGGACTGGCGAAGAGCGGACGCGTCCGAGTACGGATTAGCCAGATGGATGACCCTAGCTGCTGCATTAAGGATGGACTGGAGAGGGGATAGTCGAGTAATGGGGAGGCCAAGTAGAGCGTTGCAGTAGTCCAGGCGGGAGTGGATCAATGCTACAGTGAGGGTTTTTGTTGTTTCCATGGTGAGAAAAGGGCGGATTCTAGAGATGTTCTTTAGGTGTAGACGGCAAGAGCGGGCAAGAGATTGTATATGGGAGGTGAAGGAGAGATTGGTGTCAAACATAACACCCAGACAGCGAGCCTGCTGCCGGGGTGTTATTATGGTGCTGCCCACAGAGAGGGAAATGTCAGATTTAGGGAGGTTAGTAGATGGCGGGAGCAGAAGGAGTTCAGTTTTGGAGAGGTTAAGTTTCAGATAGAGAGCGGACATGATGTTGGAGACTACGGACAGTCAGTCGGTGGCGTTCTGTAGAACAGCGGGGGTAAGGTCGGGGGATGACGTGTATAGTTGTGTGTCATCAGCATAAAGATGGTACTGAAAGCCAAATCTGCTGATGGTCTGTCCAATTGGGGCCGTGTAGAGAGAGAGAAGAGAAGGGGGCCAAGGACTGAGCCCTGGGGTACACCGACAGTGAGAGAAAGAGGAGATGATGTGGAGCCAGAGAACGAAACACTGAAGGAGCGGTCAGAAAGATAGGAAGAGAGCCAGGAGAGAGCAGTGTCCTTAATACCTAGTGACTGGAGCCTAGACAGTAGGAGACAGTGGTCAACAGTGTCGAAAGCTGCAGAAAGGTCGAGAAGAATGAGAGAGAGTGGTCGCCGTTACGTTTTGCTGTCAGAAGGTCATTGGTCACTTTGATGAGTGCAGTTTCAGTCGAATGTAGGGTCGGAAGCCGGACTGTGAAGGGTCTAGGAAGGAGTGAGTGGAGAGGTAACGGGTAAGGCGGGAGTAGACTAGGCGCTCCAAAAGTTTAGAGATGAAGGGGAGATTGGAGACAGGTCTGTAGTTGTTTGTGCAGGAAGGGTCGAGAGCGGGTTTCTTTAGTAGCGGAGTAATGATGGAGTGTTTGAAGGAGGATGGGAAAATGCCAGAGGAGAGTGAGAGATTAAAGATTGTAGTTAGGTGAGTTGTGACAACTGGAGAGAGAGACCGGAGGAGATGTGAGGGGATGGGGTCGGTAGTGCATGTAGTCGGACGAGAGGAAGAGAGGAGTCTGGAGACTTCTTCTTCTGTGATGGGATCAAATGTGGAAAGTGAGCCAGGGGAAATGCAGGGTGGGATGGGAGTCTATTATGATTTGGTAGCTGAGGAGTGCAGGCAAAAACGGCAATACACCAGAGAGGTTGGAATCTACTGGATTGCAGTACCCTGACTAACCACCACAACTAAAGGCAGCCGTGGAGTGTTCCTACGTTGATCCTAGACACCTCGTCACAGCCTGAGAGGTTAACTACACCTAAAGATAGCTTTCCTTTTTATCTGCCCCGGAGCAGATCCCAAAGAACATAGGAAGCCCCCAAACATGTAATGGTGGTTAGACAAGAGGAAATACAGACACAGACAGAAAATAGTATGAGCAAACGTTGGGGCCCAATCTTCCTAGACAGAAAAGGATAGAAAGGACACTTACATAGTAACATAGTTATTAAGGTTGAAGGAAGACTTTAAGTCCATCTAGTTCAACCCATATCCTATCCTAACCTGCCCTAACATGTTGATCCAGAGGAAGGCAAAAAAAACCCAAGTGGCAAACAGTAAGCTTCACATTGGGGAAGAAAATTCCTTCCCGACTCCACATAAGGCAATCAGACTTACTGCAATCCAAAAAACCCTAAAAAAATACCAACTCTACTAATTGCAAAAACACCTGAGATCATACGACCTCTACCACCTAAATTAGTTCTCTGGTGTAACAAAACTAAGCCGCAGCCACTGAAAAAACTGGAAAAGGCAAATGAACAAATAACAGTGGCTCCAGAAGAACTGAGAGGAGACCAAGCCCCTCGGGGGGGGGGGGGGGAGACCTGGCTAACCTCACAGAAATGCAGAGAAATATGCAAATGCTAAGCACAAAAACAAAAATATCTTATCTGAGAGCAGGAGAAGAGGCAAGACTCAGCAAGCTTCCAAGTGAACCAGGAACCACAGTTGAGACAAGAACAATTGATCACCGGCAACCATGATGGGAGGGAACCTCCCTTATATAAGACCAGTCTGCAACTCCTGATTGCCAATCCTCATTGAATGGTTCAGTACTGTTTGTAACCACCAGAGGGAGCTTCTGCTCAGAATTCATTTCTAACACATTCACAACAGGAGTCACAGCACTTGGTGGTTGAGAGCAGATTTCCTGACGGATAGTATCTATTTTTTCTATAAAGTGGGAGGCCAGGTCGTCAGCACAAATGTCTGTCATAGGGGCTTGTGCTTTTGGCCTGAGGAGGGAGTGAAAAGTGTCAAAAAGTTTCTTGGGGTTGTTGGCTAGTGAGGAGATCAGGGTGGTGAAGTAGGTCTGTTTGGCGAGGTGAAGGGCAGCATTATAAGTTCTTAACATGAATTTAAAGTGGATGAAGTCTTCTAGTGTGCGGGTTTTTCTCCAGAGGCGTTCAGCACTCCTAGAGCATCGCTGAAGAAGTCGAGTTTGCTATGTGAGCCAGGGCTGTTTTACTGTGTGTTTGGAGGTTCTGAGGGTGAGAGGTGCTACTTGGTCAAGGGTGCTTCTAAGAATGTAATTGTAGTGATGAACAGCCAGATCAGGACAGGAAAAAGAGGAGATTGGGGACAGTGATGAGTGTAGGGAGTCTGAAAGTGTCTGAGGGTTAATGGCTTGTAGATTTCTGAATGTGTGGTAGGTAGGAGTGCGCTGGGGTGGTGGAGGATTTGTGAGCGTGAAGGAGAGAATGTTGTGGTCAGAGAGTGGAAGCGGTGAGTTATTTAGGTGGGAGATTGAACAGAGGCGGACAAAGACCAGGTCAAGGGTGTTGCCATCCTTGTGTGTCTCAGAGGTTGAAAGTTGTGAGAGGCCTAGAGAAGTGGTTAGTGATAGAAGCTGAGATGCAGATGTGGAAGTAGGCCTGTTAATGGGGATGTTGAAGTCTCCAAGGATAAGGGTTGGTAGTTCTGAGGACATGAAGTGCGGCAGCCAGGCTGAGAAGTGGTCAAGTAACTGGGTGGGTGAGCCTGGGGGCCGATATATGACTGCTAATCTGAGGGAGAGGGGATGGAAGAGCCTGATGGTGTGGACCTCAAAAGAAGGGAATGAGTGATGGAATTGGGGGGATGACCTTGAAAGTGCATTGTGGGGACAGGAGTATGCCAACTCCACCACCATGTCTGTTTGTGGGTCTCGTGGAATGGGAGAACTGTAAACCACCATAGGAAATGGCAGCAGGGGAGACAGTGTCAGAATCCTGAATCCAGGTTTCAGTGAGGGCCAACATCCCCCAGCCACGCTCCAGTGATGTCTGTTAGCTGCTTTGAGTGACACCCTGCTGTAAACACGGTTCTTCCTCATCTTCCAAAATTGCCTCCCGTCTGGATAGTTGTGTACCTAGCCGATGTTCGTTCATGAACCCACCCTCTGAGCCATGTGTGGCCGACTGGCCTGATAACTTTGTTAATGGTCCCTGTTCCTCCTCCTCCTTCCTCCTGTGTCGCCACCTCATCCATCATCGCCTGCAGTAGAGATAAGCGACTTTACCTCCAGGAGGGTCGAGTCGGGTTTCGGACCACCCGACTTTCACAAAAGTCGAGTCGAACGAAATCGGCCGACTATTGGAAAAAGTCGAAAGTCCGACTGAAACACGAAACCCAATGCAAGTCAATGGGGAAGCAAAGTCGGCAGGGAGTGGAGGACAGTAAACACACCTACAGTGCCCATTTCAATGCCAACGACATCAATCCTTATTACTTAAGCTTGTCAACCTTAATTTACTTTATAATAATAGTTACGCATTGAAAACGGGGTTATTTGGCTAAAGTTGTGGGGGGGGGGGGCAGGGCTGGCTCCAGGTTTTCGTGGGCCCCGGGCCAAAGAGTCTCAGTGGGCCCATTTAACACATACCACAATTCATGATGCTCCGATACGGCAGAGAAATATAGGTATAGTACAATGCCAAATACTTCACTTATTACATTACATGACTGACATCTATTTTAAATTCTACAATAGCTCAAAAACCGGACAGTATATTCCTCCATACAGTATTATGGCCACCACATAGTGCGCCATGCAGAATAATGAGCCCCATATATTGCTCCATACATAATTGGTCACATATAATGTTCCATACAGTATATGATGAGCTCCACATAATGCTACAGTATATGATGGTCCCCATGTAATGTGCCATACAGTATAGGACGGTCCCCATAGAGTATAATGAGCCCCACATATTGCTCCATACAGTATAATGAGTCGCATATAAAGCTCCATACAGTGTATGATGGGCCCCATATATTGCTCCATACAGAATGGGCTCCAGGAGGAGGAGGCTCGAACGCCTACAGCCAACTGGTGCCTATACCGTGGGCTAGGCAGCACTGTCCCACCGCCGCTGTCCTCTGTGGACCCCGCATCCACCACATTAAACCAGTCCGCAGTGATGGACACATAACGGCCCTGGCCATACCTACTTGCCCATGCATCTGTTGTGAGGTGCACCTTTCTACTCACTGATTGTTTGAGTGCATGGACAATGCGGTCTTTCACATGCAGGTGGAGGGCAGGGATGGCTTTTCTAGAAAAAAAAGTGCAGACTGGGTAGGTCATAGTGTGGGACTTTAGGCCATGAGCTCTCGGAACGCTGCGCTTTCAACCAAACGGAAGGGCATCATCTCTAATGAGATCAGTTTGGCAATGTAAGCGTTCAAAGCCAGTGTACGCGGATGAGAGGATGAGTACTTTCTTGTCCTACTCAGAGTGTCTGCGAGGGTGAGCTGGACTTGAGAGCTGCATATGGGGGAACTAGCGGTGGACATGGCGGACTGAGAGGGGGTTGGTAATGGTGGTGGTGGTGATGGCCTAGATTCAGTCTTTCGTTGCAGAAACATTGTGATTCCCTGACTGCTTTGGCCTTGCGACGACACCTCAACATTTCTTGCTGGTGGTGTGCTTACCGGTGGGCTTACAGTGGGGGAAGCGATGTGGCGTTGTTGGCTACCTTCAGTCGGAGCAGGTGCACATGTGCTACCTCAGGTTTTGTAGTCCGTCCACGCTTGAAAGTGCATGGTGTTTAAATGTCTAAGCATGCAACTGGTATTAAAATTTTTGAGATTTTTCCCTCGGCTAAAGGTTCTTCCGCACTTCTTACAGATAACCTTTGCCTCATCAATAGAATTTTGGTCAAAAAAGTACTACACTGCACTCTTCCTACTATGGGATAAATTTTCAGGGCTTGCACGCTGTGCTAATTTGACCGTCTGGCCAAGCTGTCCTGCAACTCTTTTTGTTTTTTTAACATGTTTTTGGACAGCTACGGGCCTGCCAGATAACCCCAGCTGCGATGTCGATGCCTGCTGCGGATCCTCCTCCTCTTCTGAGCTATTGGCAGCGGCGCCTCCTCCAATGGATGCCAATCCGGGTCAACAACTGGGTCATCCATCACCTCCTCTTCAATTTCATCTGCACCTTCCTCTGTGTCACCGTGTAAGGTGGTATAGTATGTGGGAAGGGGCACCTGATTTTCATCAGGGTCAGATTCTGGCTCAGTAGACTGCGAGGGCAATGTAGTGTTCTGGGTGAATTTACCAGCAGAATCATATAGCAGTGGCTGTGCATCAGTGCACTCCATTTATGATTCATCTTGGACTGGGGAATTCAGGATTTGACTTGATAACCCAGGCATGGTATGTGAAAAGAGCTCCATGGAGTAAACTGAAGTGTGGCCTGCTGCATCCTTCACTTTTAGTGGGGTGAAGGACACAAGGAAAGGTGTTGTTCCTGACCAGGAGCCTGCACTGACGACTCAGTGCTTGCATTTTTTGAAACTTCAGAAGAGGAGGCGATAGAGCTGGAGGCTGTTTCGGCAATGTAAGCTAAAACCTGTTCCTGATGCTCCAGCTTTAAAAACCGTTTACCTACTCCCAGAAAAGGGAGCCTTCCAGGCCTTCTGGAGCCAGACGATGACGCAGGCTCAACACCTCCTGCCTTAGGTGCTATTGTGCTTTTGGCACTACCAGCAGATGCACCACCACCATCATCAGTACCAGCTGACCCCCCCCCCGCCACGTCCGCGGCCTCTTCCACCATACCTCCTCATGTTTGGGAAAATGTACCAAAAATACAAGCAGATATATGGTACTGTATCAGAAGCGTACAGCTGTATACGGTGAAGGGGAAAATTTAAATTTCCATATATATTTCCGGAGTCACACACAGACGCTCACAGGCTCAGTGTGGATTAGACAGAATATAAAAAGCAGAAAAAGGGTACTGTATCTGAAGATACCAGGTGTACAGTCATGGCCTAAAGTTTTGAGAATGACACAAATATTATGTTTTCACATGATCTCCTTCCCTCTGGTTTTTATGTGTGTTTGACAGATGTTTTTATCACAGACAGAAATATAATTGCAAACATATGAGTAACAAAAGCTTATATTGACAGAATGAGTTAATGCAGCAAGTCAATATTTGCAGTGTTGACCCTTCTTCAGGACCTCTGCAATTCTCCCTGGCATGCTCTCAATCAACTTCTGGACCAAATCCTGACTGATAGCAGTCCATTCTTGCACAATCAATGCTTTCATTTTGTCAGAATTTTAGGTTTTTGTTTGTCCACCCGTCTCTTGATGATTGACCACAAGTTCTCAATGAGATTAAGATCTGGGGAGTTTCCAGGCCATGGACCCAAAATCTCTGTTTTGTTCCCTGAGCCATTTAGTTATCACATTTGCTTTATGGCAAGGTGCTCCATCATGCTGGAAAAGGCATTGTTGATCGCCAAACTGCTCTTGGAGGGTTGGGAGAAGTTGCTCTTGGAGGACATTCTGGTACCATTCTTTATTCATGGCTGTGTTTTTAGGCAAGACTGTGAGAGAGCCGATACCCTTGGCTGAGAAGCAACCCCACACATGAATGGTTTCAGGATGCTTAACAGTTGACATGAGACAAGACTGGTGGTAGCGCTCACCTTGTCTTCTCCGAATGAGGCGTTTTCCTGATGTCCCAAACAATCGAAAAGAGGATTCATCAGAGAAAATAACTTTACCCCAGTCTCAGCAGTCCACTGCCTGTACCTTTTGCAGAATATCAGTCTGTCCATGATGTTTTTTCTGGAGAGAAGTGGCTTCTTTGCTGCCCTCCTTGAGACCAGGTCTTGCTCCAAGAGTCTCCGCCTCACAGTGCGTGCAGATGCACTCACACCTGCCTGCTGCCATTCCTGAGCAAGCTCTGCACTGCTGGTAGCCCAATCCCGCAGCTGAAACACTTTTAAGAGACGGTCCTGGCGCTTGCTGGTCTTTCTTGGGCGCCCTGGAGCCTTTTTGGCAACAATGGAACCTCTCTCCTTGAAGTTCTTGATGATGCGATAGATTGTTGACTGAGGTGCAATCTTTCTAGCTGCGATACTCTTCCCTGTTAGGCCATTTTTGTGCATTGCAATGATGACTGCACGTGTTTCTTTAGAGATAACCATGGTTAACAGAAGAGAAACAATGATGCCAAGCACCAGCCTCCTTTTAAAGTGTCCAGTGGTGTCATTCTTACTTAATCAATTACAGATTGATCTCCAGCCTTGTCCTCATCAACACCCACACCTGTGTTAATGGAGCAATCACTGAAAAGAGGTTAGCTGGTCCTTTTAAGGCAGGGCTGCAATGATGTTGAAATGTGTTTTGGGGGATAAAGTTAATTTTCTAGCCAAATATTGACTTTGCAAGTAATTGCTGTTAAGCTGATCACTCTTTATAACATTCTGGAGTATATGCAAATTGCCATTAGAAAAAGTGAAGCAGTAGACTTTGTAAAAATTAATATTTGTGTCATTCTCAAAACTTTTGTCCATGACTTTATATAGTATAGGGGAGAATTGTAAATCTCCGTATATGTTTGCGGAGTCACACACAGACGCTCTCAGGCTCAGTATGGATTAGACCAGAATATAAAAAACAGAAAAAGGGTACAGCTGTATACAGCTGTATACTGTGGTGGGGTAATTTTAAATTTCCGTATATATTTCCAGAGTCACAGACAGACGCTCTCAGCTGTATACTGTGGTGGGGTAATTTTAAATTTCCCTATATATTTCCAGAGTCACAGACAGACTCTCTCAGGCTCAGTATGGATTAGACCAGAATATAAAAGGCAGAAAAAGGGTACTGTATCTGAAGATACCAGGTGTATATATTATAGGGGAAAATTGTAAATCTCCGTATATATTTGCGGAGTCGCACACAGACTCTCTCAGGCTCAGTATGGATTAGACCAGAATATAAAAAGCAGAAAAAGGGTACTGTATCTGAAGATACCAGGTGTATATAGTATAGGGGAAAATTGTAAATCTCTGTATATATTTGCGGAGTCACACACAGACGCTCTCAGGCTCAGTATGGATTAGACCAGAATATAAAAAGCAGAAAAAGGGTACTGTATCAGAAGTGTACAGCTGTTTACAGTGTTGGGGTAATTTTAAATCTCTGTATATATTGCCGGAGTCACAAACAGACGCTCACAGGCTCAGTATGGATTTGACCAGAATACAAAAAGCAGAAAAAGGGTACTGTATCTGAAGCGTACAGCTGTATACAGTGTTGGGGTAATTTTAAATCTCCGTATATATTTCCGGAGTAACACACAGATGCTCACTCAGTATGGATTAGACTAGAATATAAAAAGCAGAAAAAGGGTACTGTATCAGAAGTGTACAGCTGTTTACAGTGTTGGGGTAATTTTAAATCTCTGTATATATTGCCGGAGTCACAAACAGACGCTCACAGGCTCAGTATGGATTTGACCAGAATACAAAAAGCAGAAAAAGGGTACTGTATCTGAAGCGTACAGCTGTATACAGTGTAGGGGAAATTGTAAATTCCCGTATATACTTCCGGAGTCACACACAGATAGTCAGCATGTATTTATCCGTGATTTCATATAATGAAATCCAATCCAGCTCCATGTGAAGTAAAAAAATCCTTTATTGAAACGCTTATCAGCTAAAAATGCTTGCTTGCATAGTAGGTGCTGCGGTACATGTTGCAATTACATGTTTCGGTCCAAAAGATGAGCTTTGTCAAATTGCTAGGCAACGGGGACGTCTCTGCATAATCCTTTGCTCCTGAGAAGGACTCCATCAACAGGGAGGTGAGCTGTGCATTTTTTTGGGGCGCAAGCCTCATTTTTTGTATCATTTGTCCGTGATACCAGCCTGTACATGGTAGTGTGTGAGGAGCGTATAGCTCTATACGGTGTGGGGAAAAAATGAACGCTCTGTGTTGTGAATGTTCTAGAAATGAATTCTGAGAAGAAGCTCCCTCTGGTGGTTACAAACAGTATTGAACCATTCAATGAGGATTGGCAATCAGGAATCACAGACTGGTCTTATATAAGGGAGGTTCCCTCCCATCATGGTTGCTGGTGATCAATTGTTCTTGTCTCAACTTTGTTTCCTGGTTTTCTTGGAAGCTTGCTGAGTCTTGCCTCTTCTCCTGCTCTCAGATAAGATATTTTCTGTTTTTGTTCTTACCATTTGAATTTTTCTCTGCATTCCTGTGAAGTTAGCCAGGTCCCCTCCCCGGGGGGCTTGGGCTCCTCTCGGTTCCTCTGGAGCCACTGTTATTTGTTCATTTGCCTTTTCCAGTTTTTTCAGTGGCTGCGGCTTAGTTTTGTTACACCAGAGAACTAATTTAGGTGGTAGAGGTCGTGTGATCTCAGGTGTTTTTGCAATTAGTAGCGTTGGTTTCTTTTAGGGTTTTTTTTGGATTGCAGTAAGTATCCTTCCTATCCTTTTTCGGTCTAGGCAGATTAGGCCCCAACGTTTGCTCATACTATTTTCTGTCTGTGTCTGTATTTCCTCTTGTCTAACCACCATTACATGTTTGGGGGCTTCCTATGTTCTTTGGGGATCTGCTCCGGGGCAGATAGCTTTCCTCTTTCTATGTTTAGGTGTAGTTAATCTCTCAGGCTGTGACGAGGCGTCTAGGACCAACGTAGGAACGCTCCACGGCTGCCTTTAGTTGTGGTGGTTAGTCAGGGTACTGCAATCCAGTAGATTCCAACCTCTCTGGTGTATTGCCGTTTTTGCCTGCTCTCCTCAGCTACCAAAGCATAACAGTATCACCGGCCCAACTAAAAATTGTATTGTACTCACAGAAGGGAAAATAGTGTGGAAAGAAAAAAGGTTGTCAGAGTTGTCAGAGATTTTTTTTTTCTGTTTGTTGCATTTTTTTTCCCTCTTTTTCTCTGGGTGCTGAGGAGGATTTTTTTTTCTCTCTCAATGTAGTTTGCACAGTTGTCTGGCCGTGTGGATCAGCTTGCCACTGAGGTTCGGAGTATTGCTACCTATCTTGCTAGGTTGCCAGTTGTGGAACCCAGGATCCCCATGCCAGATTTGTTTTTGGGGGATCGAGCTAAATTTCTGAATTTCAAAAATAACTGTAAGTTGTTTTTTGCCTTAAAACCTAAGTCCTCAGGGAACGCAGCACAGCAGGTTCAAATTGTCATCTCTCTCCTGCGCGGCGATCCTCAGGATTGGGCTTTTTCCCTGACACCTGGGGATCCTGTTTTGAGTAATGTTGATGCATTTTTTCTGGCTCTGGGGTTATTGTACGATGAACCTAATGTCACTGATCAAGCTGAAAAAAACTTGTTGGCATTAAATCAGGGGCTTGAGGACGCTGAGTTGTACTGTCAGAAATTACGAAAGTGGGCAGTCCTGACCAAATGGAATGACGATGCTTTGGCAGCCCTTTTTCGGAAGGGTCTGTCAGAGAGTGTAAAAGACGTTATGGTGGGATTCCCTGCTCCCACTGGTCTCAATGATTCTATGTCATTATCGATTCAAATTGACAGACGTTTGCGTGAGCGTAGAAGTATGCGTGGAATGGTGTTGCCTTGTGAACCAGCTTCTGAACCCATGCAGCGTGATAGAGTGGCTTCTGGGGCACAGTGTCATGAGTTTCGAAAATGCAATGGGTTATGTTTCTACTGTGGTGATACCTCTCATGCTATTTCAGTCTGCCCTAAGCGGGGAAGACGTTTTGCACGCTCAGTTGTCTTGGGTAGTGTTCAGACTAAATTTCTGTTGACTGTTACCCTGATTTGCTCCCTGTCCACATTTTCTGCTCAGACTTTTTTTGATTTAGGAGCAGCTATTAACCTGATGGATTTTGATTTTGCTAAACGTTGTGGGTTTCCCTTGATACCCCTACGGAAGTCTATTCCCCTACTGGGGATTGATTCTACCCCTTTGGCTGAGAATAAACCCCCGTTCTCTACTCAGGTGATAATGAGGGTTGAACCTGATCATCAGGAGAGTTGCAAATTTTTGGTGCTGTATAATCTGCATGACATTATTGTACTAGGTTTCCCTTGGTTAGGCCTCTTTCACACATCCGTTGTGCGCCTGACAGCCCCCGACATTTTGCCGCAGCGCCGCATCCGGCATCCAGTATGAAAACCGGATGCGCCGCATCCTTTTTTTGCAGGATCCGACTTGAACTTTTGAACCCACAAAAAGAGGGTTTCTGATGCCCGGAGACACTGGAAAATGTAGCAGTAGTAGTAGTAGTCCTCGATTTCCAGAATCCGGATCAGACTTTTGCCGGATTGCACAAAAGTCTGATCCGGTTCCATTGAATTCTATTGTTTGCGGCTGCCTGATGCGCCGCTTCAGGCACATCAGGCAGCTCCGGCAAAAAATAAAAACGTTACATGCTGCGTTGTGTCCGGCCGCCGGAATGTACATTTCCGCCGGATCCGGACAAAAACGCATACAACGCACTGACATGCAGCGCCATCCGGCGCTAATGAAAGTCAATGCAAAAAAAAAACGCATCCGGCATCACATTTCGCCGGATGCGGTTGGACAAAAAAATGCCGGAGGGCGCCGTCAGGCGCACAACGGATGTGTGAAAGAGGCCTTACAGTCTCATAATCCTGTTTTGGATTGGAAATCTGTGTCGGTAACTAGTTGGGGCTGCCAATGTGTTAATGCCAACACTCCTGTTTTTTCTGCCTCTCCCCAGGCTCAAGATGTGCCTGACTTTTTGACTGATTTTTCTGATGTGTTTAGTGAAAGTAAATCTGCATCCTTGCCCCCCCATAGGAGCTATGACTGCGCTATTGAATTAGTGCCTGGTAGTAAATTCCCTAAAGGTCGCCTTTTTAACTTGTCTGTACCTGAACATGACGCTATGCGGTCTTATATCAAGGAGTCATTGGAGAAGGGTCATATCAGACCATCCTCTTCACCCTTGGGTGCCGGTTTTTTCTTTGTGGCCAAAAAGGATGGTTCATTAAGGCCGTGTATTGATTATTGTCTCTTGAACAAGATCACTGTGAAATATCAATATCCGTTACCCTTGATTTCTGACCTGTTTTCCAGGGTGAAAAAGTGCTACTTGGTTTACCAAGCTTGACCTCAGGGGGGCGTATAACCTTATTCGCATTAAGCACGGGGATGAATGGAAGACGGCGTTTAATACCCAGAGGGGCATTTTGAGTACCTAGTGATGCCCTTTGGGCTCACTAATGCTCCTTCCGTCTTCCAGTCCTTCATGAATGACATTTTCAGGGATTTTGTGGATAAATTTCTGATTGTTTATTTGGATGATATCTTGATTTTTTCCAATGACTGGGACTCTCATGTGAAACATGTTCGGACTGTGTTCCAGATTTTGAGAGAGAATGCTCTGTATGTGAAGGGATCAAAGTGTCTTTTTGGCGTACAGAGGATCTCATTTCTGGGATTCATTTTGTCTCCATCTGTTATTGAAATGGACCCGGTCAAGGTTCATGCCATCTGTGATTGGGTCCAACCTACTTCATTAAAGGCTCTTCAGAGATTCTTGGGTTTTGCCAATTTTTATCGTAAATTTATTGGTAATTTCTCTGTTATTGTTAAACCATTGACTGATTTGACCAAAAAGGGTTCTGATGTGGTGAATTGGCCTCCTGAGGCAGTCTCTGCGTTTCAGGAACTTAAGCAGAGATTCACTTCTGCTCCTGTTCTACGGCAGCCTGATGTTTCTCTGCCATTTCAGGTGGAGGTTGATGCCTCTGAAATTGGGGCAGGTGCCGTTTTGTCCCAAAGAGATCCTGAGACCTCTAAAAGTAACCCTTGTGCTTTTTTCTCTCGAAAATTTCTCCAACTGAACGTAATTATGACGTGGGTAATCGGGAGTTATTGGCCATGAAGTGGGCTTTTGAAGAGTGGAGACATTGGCTGGAGGGAGCCAAACATCAGGTGGTGGTCCTCACGGAGCATAAGAATCTGGTTTATCTGGAATCAGCCAAGCGACTTAATCCTAGACAGGCCAGGTGGGCCTTGTTTTTCACACGTTTTAATTTTGTGGTTTCCTTTCTTCCTGGCACTAAGAATGTTAAGGCGGATGCCCTCTCGAGGAGTTTCCTTGCGGACTCTCCTGAGTTATCTGATCCTGCTGTTATTTTGAAAGAGGGTGTAGTTCTTTCCGCCATCTCGCCCAATTTGAGACTGGCTCTGGAAGGGTGTCAGGAGGATAAACCCGAGCGCTGCCCTATTGGGAAATTGTTTGTCCCAGACTAGTGGAAGAAGAGTGTGATGTCTGAGATTCATTGTTCCGCGTTGGCCGGTCATCCCGGAGTTTTTGGTACCAGAGACTTGGTGAGTCGGTCCTTTTGGTGGCCTTCTTTGTCTCGTGACGTCAGGGAGTTTGTGCAGTCCTGTGGGACTTGCTCTCGCTCCAAGCCTTGCTCTCGCTCTAGTGGTTTGTTGATGCCATTGCCTGTGCCCAAGAGACCATGGACCCATATCTCTATGGATTTTATTTCCGACCTCCCTGTTTCTCAGAGAATGACCGTTATCTGGGTGATTTGTGATAGGTTTTCCAAGATGATACATCTTGTGCCATTACCTAAGTTGCCTTCCTCCTCCGAATTGGTGCCTTTGTTCCTTCAGCACGTGGTTCGGTTACACGGCATTCCTGAGAACATTGTCTCTGACAGAGGAGTCCAGTTTGTTTCCAGATTTTGGAGGACTTTTTGTTCTAAACTTGGTGTTCAATTGTCTTTCTCCTCTGCTTTTCATCCTCAGACCAATGGACAAACTGAGAGAACAAACCAGACATTGGAGACTAATCTGAGATGCTTTGTGTCTGCTGATCAAGATGACTGGGTCTCTTTTTTGCCTTTGGCTGAGTTTGCTCTTAATAATAGGGCAAGCTCTGCCACTTTGATGTCTCCATTTTTCTGCAATTTTGGGTTTCACTCTCGATTTTCTTCAGGACAGACGGAGGCTTCTGTCTGTCCGGGTGTTGACTCTGTTGTGGAGCGTATGCAGCAGATTTGGGACCAGGTAGTGGAGAGGTTGTCCCTCTCTCAGGAGAAGGCCAGCGGTTTGCCAACCGGCATAGGACTGATGGTCCTCGGTTTAAAGTGGGGGACTTGGTCTGGTTGTCCTCAAGAAATATCCCTATGAGAGTGGCATCTCCTAAGTTTAAGCCTAGGTTCATTGGACCTTATAAGATCATGGAGATTCTTAATCCTGTTTCCTTCCGTTTGCTTCTTCCAGGGTCATTTAAGATCCATAACGTGTTCCACAAGTCCTTATTGAAGAGGTTTGTCGAGCCAGTGGTTCCTATGGCTGCGCCTCCTGACCCTGCTTTGGTTGAGGGCAATCTGGAGTATGTGGTTGAGAAAATATTGGATTCTCGTTTTTCTAGACGGAAACTCCAGTATTTGTTTAAGTGGAGAGGTTATGGTCAGGAGGACAATTCTTGGGTGTTTGCTTCGGACATCCATGCTAGGAGACTGATCCGTGCGTATCACAGAGCTCATCCTGACCGACCTGGTAGCACAAATGAGGGTTTGGTGACCCCTCCTCAAGGGGGGGGGTACTGTTGTGAATGTTCTAGAAATGAATTCTGAGCAGAAGCTCCCTCTGGTGGTTACAAACAGTACTGAACCATTCAATGAGGATTGGCAATCAGTTATCACAGACTGGTCTTATATAAGGGAGGTTCCCTCTCATCATGGTTGCCGGTGATCAATTGTTCTTATCTCAACTTTGTTTTCTGGTTTTCTTGGAAGCTTGCTAAGTCTTGCCTCTTCTCCTGCTCTCAGATAAGATATTTTCTGTTTTTTGCTTTTGTGCTTACCATTTGCATTTTTCTCTGCATTCCTGTGAAGTTAGCCAGGTCCCCCTCCCTGGGGGGCTTGGGCTCCTCTCGGTTCCTCTGGAGCCACTGTTATTTGTTCATTTGCCTTTTCCAGTTTTTTCAGTGGCTGCGGCTTAGTTTTGTTACACCAGAGAACTAATTTAGGTGGTAGAGGTCGTGTGATCTCAGGTGTTTTTGCAATTAGTAGCGTTGGTTTCTTTTAGGGTTTTTTTTGGATTGCAGTAAGTATCCTTCCTATCCTTTTTCTGTCTAGGCAGATTGGGCCCCAACGTTTGCTCTTACTATTTTCTGTCTGTGTCTGTATTTCCTCTTGTCTAACCGCCATTACATGTTTGGGGGCTTCCTATGTTCTTTGGGGATCTGCTCCGGTGCAGATAGCTTTCCTCTTTCTATCTTTAGGTGTAGTTAACCTCTCAGGCTGTGACGAGGCGTCTTGGACCAACGTAGGAACGCTCCACGGCTGCCTTTAGTTGTGGTGGTTAGTCAGGGTACTGCAATCCAGTAGATTCCAACCTCTCTGGTGTATTGCCGTTTTTGCCTGCTCTCCTCAGCTACCTAAACATAACAGCTCCGTAACTGTGCAGAAAAAAAGAATAAAAGTATTAGTGCTGTGTAAAAAGCATTATGCACAGCAGTGTACACACAGGAATACTGCTAGCAGGCAGCCTACTAACCAGCGCTGCTGCACACAAGAAAATACTCCCCTGTCATTGTCAGGCAGCCTAATAACCAGCACTGCTGCACACAAGAAAATCCTCCCCTGTCACTGCACACTAACTGTACAGCACAATTGCTTTCAGCACAAGCACAGAAGAACTTTTCTTTCCTGCCCTAACTCCCTACTGATAAACAGCGTCTGCAACCTCTCCCTACTGTTAAGATCAGCAGAAGTAAAATGGCGGTCGGCGGTCAGGGCTTTTATAGCCACTATGACGCCCCCCAAAGCAAGCCAATCACTGCAATGCCCTTCTCTAAGATGGTGGTGGACGCTGCCCATGTCATCTCGTTGCCCACAGTGTACGTCCTTGCTCATTGGCTGAAAAAAAGGCTTCTGCAAGCATTATGGGAAAACCGACTTTGGCACTCGGGTCGACGACCGCATGGCCGACTTCACGCTATGGTCTGGTTTCGGTCTGCGAAACTCGACTTTAGCGAAAGTCGGCGACTTCTGAATCTGACCGACCTGTTTTGCTCAACTCTAGCCTGCATCATTTTTTTCAAGGAGGCAGAGAAGTGGGATAGTAATGCTGACAGCGCTGGACATGTTGAAGGAGTACTCGAAGCAGCGCAAAGCGGCATACAAGTCCCGCATGGAAGCCCACTCATTGATAGTGAAGTGGTGTTTTTCCTCAGAGCGACTCACCCTTGCGTGCTCCATCTGAAACTCCACTATTGCCTGCTGCTGATGTCTAAGGTGAAGTTCCACCTGGTTGGTATGTTGCATATGAGGCAGTGAGTAGAAAGGCAGAAGTGACACTGTTCGATCTCCGTCCACAACTACTGTGCGGTGTGGGATCTTTCCCCCAAACAAATGAGTTTCAGAATGGCCTGCTGTCGTTTCCACTTGACTGTATTGAAGTTGGTGGTGCAGGGCTTACAATGACTGGATGAGGAGGCGGTGGAGGAAGTGGATTAGGAGGAGGCAACATGACCATAGAAATGTCCAGCAATCCTCTGTGGTGGTAGGACATGTGCCAGAATGCCTTCCACCTCAGGACCAGCCGCCACTACATTTCTCCAGTGGGCAATTAGTGAGATATAACATCCCTGGCCGTGGTTACTGGTCCATGTATCGGTGGTTATGTGGACCTTCCCATTGATGACGTTACTCAGTGCACACCGTATTTTGTCATACTATGGGAGAGCCACCGATATCCGTTTTTTAAAACTGTATGTCTCCACAAGCCGCAATTAGCAGCATTTCAATGGCCAGGAATTTTTAAAATGGCGTCATTCAGGGCCATTGCTTGTGTGTGGTGGGGTACTTTCTCTTTTTCTCTAGTGTTTTGGGGATAGACAGCTGAATGCTTCCGTGGGACGGTGTGGAGATGCTCAGTGACACTGCTGGTGGTGGTGTTGCTGTCACATCTTCTTTTTACGGTGAACATTTATGCCTCACTTCAGGCTCTGACTAAACAGCGTGCAAACCACCCGCCTCTTGTCGTCAGTATATTGCCTGAAGAAGTGCCACTCAAGGGAGTCCTTAGAGTTGGCTTTGGTGTTCTCATTTCTTCCGCATTGTAGACAGTAGCAGCCGACGTACTGGCTAGGGGCCTTCCGCTGTGATTTTGTACCCTGCTCCCTTTTTTGCTGTGTAGCTTGGGCAGCGTTACTGTCTCCTCTTGCTCCAAGCAGCACACGTCACTCGGATGGCCTTCACTCCATGTTTAGTTGAGGACCTCATCATCCCCCTGCATAGGCTTCCACCCAATCCTGACCCCTATCCTCTTTTCCGATCTGCACACTGCAGAAAGACGCAGCAGTTGGCATCTGTGTTTCATCATCATCAGGGATGTGCTGTGGTGGTCCGCTGACCATGTGCACTAACCCTACCAAGTACTCATCCTCCAGCTGAGCAAGTGGTTGGGCATCAGTGCACTCAGTCTCAACCACTTGTGGTGCAGGGCCTGGTGATTGGGCCATGGAACACCAGCCAGCAGAGTCATCAAAAAGCAGAAGAGATTTCTGCATGATTTGGGGCTTATACTGCTTGGGTAATTTGTAAGGGGTGAGGTGGAAGATAGATGCCCATGGGCTGCAGGTGCCAACTCTGCGCTTTCTGCACGGGCCCACATGGAACATAATGGAAAGGAACTGGAGCAGCAGCTCTTTTTGTTCATGCATACATAGAAGCTGTGCCTGTCACAACATTTATCAAGTGAGCGTAACCAGTACTCTTCTACTCTCCTTCATAGGGTATCACGCTCTGTTTCCCACTTCTAGATTTACACAAACAGGCTTTTTGGCAGAGTACTCCCACAGAGTTGGGTACAGAGTACACGCAGAGACTTTGTGGCACAGACCTACCACAGAGGCTGGTGCAGAGTACACATATAGGTTTTTTGGCCAAGTACTTCCACAGTCACGTCCATGTCCCCTATTTGAGGCTCACCTAATTTTTTCCACCCCAAAAGAGTGCAAAGTGGGAAGAAAAAGCGGCTCTTCGGCACATTACTCCCACAGAGCCGGGTGCAGAGTACACACACAGAATCTAACACTGTTCTTACACTAATCAGAGCAGAATGGCAGCGACACCTCATTTATACAGACCGGGACCCTGGTCTGCAGTTTTACAGGCTGGGTCACACGGTTCGCCGGCAAATCACAGCCATGCTGATACTTTGCATGTCTGTGATTGCTCCGGAAGTGCACACAGTCTAAAAGCTTGATGATTGGCTGCCCTGCATCCTTTCAACAAACTTTATTAGGCACCAAATTCGATCATAAAAACAGACTTCTGGAAAATAGTCCATGTTCGAAGTTTGGTTCCGGTCACCAGGTATCTGATATGAGCCCCAAAATTAACAGTTTGCATTCATTCATCCCTATTTATCACTTACCCTATGGACATGTAGTTAATGTTTTAGTGGGTCAGCTAAACCCAGTCGACCTTACCATGCACAAGGTAAAGTCGAATAGGATCGGTGTGACATTTCCTCAATTGCTCCTGAGCTAAAGTGAGTTGGGCTAAAGTTTTAGGGTTAGGCTAAAATGACTTGGGCTTAAGATTTAGGGTTAGGCTAAAGTGAGTTGAGCTAAAGGTTTAGGGTTAGGGTTGGGATTAGGGTTAGGGGTTTGTTGGGGTTAGGTTTGTGGTTAGGGTTATGGTTAGAGTTGGGAGTAGGGTTTAGGGTGTGTTGGGGTTAGGGTTAAGGTTGTGGTTAGGGTTATGGATAGTGTTAAGGGTGTGTTGGGGTTAGGGTTGGAGTTAGAATTGGGGGGTTTCCACTGTTTTGGTGCATCAGGGGGTCTCCAAATGAGACATGCCGCCTCCATTGATTCCAGACAATTTTGTGTTCAAAACGTCAAACCGTGCTCCCTCTCTTCTGAGCTCTGCCGTGCGCACAAACAGTGGTTTAGCCCTACATATGGGGCATCAGCGTACTCAGGAAAAAAATTGCACAATAACTTTTGGGGTCCAATTTCTCCTGGTACCCTTGTGAAAGTAAAAATTTGGGGATGAAAAGATAATTTTTGTGGAAAAAAAAAAGGATTTTTTATTTTCACGGCTCTGCGTTATAAACTTCTGTGAAGCACTTGGGGTTCAAAAGGATCACCACCATCTAGATAAGCTCCTTGGGGGTCTAGTTTCCAAAATACGGTCACTTTTGAGGGGTTTCTACTGTTTCTGCACATCATGGGCTCTGCAAGCGCAACATGACTCCCACAGACCATTCCATCAAAGTCTGCATTTCAAAACGACACTACTTGCCTTCCGAGCCCTGACGTGTGCCCAAACAGTGGTTTCCCCCCACTTATGGGGTACCAGCGTATTCAGGACAAACTGTACAACAACTTTTCAGGTCCAGTTTCTCCTGTTACCCTTGTGAAAGTAAAAATTTGGGGGTGAAAATATAATTTTTGTGGAAAATAATATAATTTTTTATTTTCACGGCTCTGAGTTATAAACTTCTGTGAAGCACTTGGGTTCAAAGTGCTCACCACACATCTAGATAAGTTCCTTAAGGGGTCTAGTTTCCAAAATGGTGTCACTTGTGGGGGGTTTCCACTATTTAGGCACATCAGGGGCTCTCCAAACGAGACATGGCGTCCAATCTCAATTCCAGCCAATTCTGCATTGAAAAAGTCAAACGGCGCTCATTCCCTTCCAAGCTCTGCCTTGAAGCCAAACAGTGGTTTACCCCCACATATGGGGTATCGGCCTACTCAGGACAATTTGCACAACAACTTTGGTTGTCTAATTTCTCCTGTTACTTTTGTGAAAATAAAAATTTTGGGGCGTAAATATAATTTTTGTGGAAAAAATTATTTTTTATTTTCACGGCTCTACGTTATAAACTTCTGTGAAGCACTTGGGGGTTCAAAGTGCTCACCACACATCTAGATAAGTTCCTTAAGGGGTCTAGTTTCCAAAATGGTGTCACTTGTGGGGGGTTTCCACTGTTTAGGCACGTAAGGGGGTCTCCAAACGCAGCATGGCGTCCGATCTCAATTCCAGCCAATTCTGCATTGAAAAAGTCAAACAGCTGTACTTCCCTTCCAAGCTCTGCTGTCGGCCCAAACAGTGGTTTACCACCACATATGGGGTATCGGCGCATTCAGGAAAAATTTCACAACAAATTTTTTTATTAATTTTCTCTTTTTACGCTTGTGAAAGTAAAAAAAAATGGTTGTGAAGTAAAATGTTTGTAAAAAAAAAGTTAACTGTTAATTTTTTCCTTCCTCATTGCTTCATTTCCTGTGAGGCACGTAAAGGGTTAATACACTTCTTGAATGTGGTTTTGAGCACCTTGAGAGGTGCAGTTTTTAGAATGGTGTCACTTTTGGGAATTTTCTGTCATGTACACCCCTCAAAGTGACTTTAAATGTGATGTGGTCCCTAAAAAAACGGTTTTGTCAATTTTGTTGTAAAAATGAGAAATCGCTGGTCAACTTTTAACCCCCTATAACTTTGTGACAAAAATAAATGTTGTTTTCATATTGTGCTGATGTAAAGTAAACATGTGGGAAATGTTATTTATTAAGTATTTTGTGTGACATATCATTCTGTTTTAAGGGCATAAAAATTAAAAGTTTGAAAATTGTTAATTTTAAAAATTTTCGCCATATTTCCTTTTTTTTTTTTTCAGAAATAAATGCACGTCATATCGAAGTAATTTTACCACTAACATAAAGTACAATATGTCACGAAAAAAAACAGTCTCAGAATCAGCGGGATCCGTTAAAGCGTTCCAGAGTTATAGCCTCATAAAGTGACAGTGGTCAGAATTGAAAAAATTGGCCTGGTCATTTGCAAATTGGCTCTGTCACTAAGGGGTTAAGTGGTGATACTTCCTAGGAACAACAATGATTTTAAGTCTCACCTAAACAATACAATCGGCTGATGAATGAGCATTTTTACACAGGCCAATAATGCGAAGCAACCTCTTGCAAATGCTCATTCATTGGCCCATGTAAAGGAACCTTAAATAATAAATGTACAGGTGATTTTAATTTATTTCAGGAGGCATGTTCTTAATAGGTTCTGTTCTGTTTTATTCAGTGAGCTTGATATAAACCTGCAGATTTGTCAGAGTTACTTTCTGTTGCAGTTTCTGTTGCCTTAGGTATAGCACAGATCTGCTCTTGTAACACAAGAGTGAAAACAATTGTATCATCACTGCAGCAGGAATATACCACTCATACAAAAGTACTTGTCAACGCACAAAGGGAATGAAGAACAGCAGGAATCTAGTTAGTGTCACCTGAAGAAATACCTTGCTAAAAGTCTGAGCACTTCCAAGTACCCTGCCTTCAGAGCTGTGCTCTGCTTTGAACCTCACAGCTTGTTTGAAGATAACATCAGTTTGCTAACTTTCTCCTATGGACGGTAACCAAAGCTGCAGAGCTGTGATGTCTAGTGTTCAAGTACTGACCATTCATAGAGAGTGGTAGAGATCCCTCACTGTGCCTCATCTATGTCAAGAATGTCTGGGCACAAACTCTGCCCTCTCATGTTACCAGCGTTTGTGCCAAGGCACTTGAATGAATATTAGGCAGGATAATGTAATAAATAAATAATCAGCAGTGAAACATGATCTCTTTGTGAGGTTTCTGTGCAGGTACATCGTGAAGTCTCAGGATTGTGAGTGCTGATTTTAGTTATACATCCTACACTTCAATGTAAAGGTGATGAGCACCCTGTGGTATAGTCTCTTAATTGCCCATGATATCACATACAAAGGGGAAATTAAATATTTGATACACTGACGATTTTGCAAGTTTTCCCCCCCACAAAGATAGAGAGGTCTGTAATTTTTATCATAGGCACACTTCATCTGCGACAGATGGACTCTAAAAGTAAAAGCCAGAAAAACGTATTGTATCATTTTTAAATAATTAAATTGCATTTTATTGCATAAAATAAGTATTTGATGACCTTTCAACCAGCAAGAATTCTGGCTCTCACAGACCTATTAGTTTTTCTTTAAGAAGCCCTCCTACTCTGCACTCATTATCTATATTAATTGCACCTGTGTATAAAAGACACCTTTCCACACAATCAATTACACTTCAACTTCTCCACCATGGCCAGGACCAAAGGACTGTCTTAGGACACCAGGGAAAAATTTTAAAACTGCACAGGGCTGGGACAGGCTACAGGAGGCAAGCAGCTTGGTGAGAAGGCAACAACTGTTGGCACAATTATTACAAAATGGAAGAAACACAATATAACTGTCAATCTTCTTTGGTCTGGGGCTTCATGCAAGATCTCGCCTTGTAGGGTAATGTTTCTGTGAAAGGTCAGGAATTAGCCCAGAACTTTACAAAAGGACCTGGTCAATGTCCTGAAGAGAGCTGGGACTACAGTCTCAAATATTGTGACCTGAACTCCCTTCATCCTTGCCGGTAATCAATTGTTCTTCCTCGTCTTGCTTGGAGCTCAGCTTGCATTCCTGCTCTCATTCAGATAAGTGATTTGCTGTTTTTTTTCCTCTTGTTGGATTTTCCTTGCTTGTTCTCTGCTTAGCAGTGGACTTCAGCCTGGTCCCCTTTTGGGGCCTGGTGCTGCAGTTGTGCTCAGTTTGTGTTTGCACTTTTGCTCTGTTCCTGTGTCTCTTTTTATTTGCTGAATTGCTGTCTGTTACACCAGAGATCTGATTTAGGTGGTAGAGATCGTGTGATCTCAGGTTTTTTGTTTATCAGAAGTGTTGGTATTTTTGTCAGGGTTTTTTTAGGGTTGCAGTCAGAATTCTTTCCTATACTTTTCTATCTAGACAGATTGGGCCCCAGCGTTTGCTCATTCTATTTTCTGTCTGTGTTCGTATTTTCTTCTGGTCTAACCGCGATTACATGTTTGGGGACTTCCTATTTCTTTGGGGATTCTGCTACGGGGAAGATAGCATTCATCTTTCTGCCTTTAGGTGTAGCTAACTCTCCGACTGCGACGAGGCGTCTAGGATCACCGTAGGTATGCTCCACGGCTACTTCTAGTGTTGCGGTTAGTTTAGGGTCCTGCAATCCAATGATTTCCAGCCTCTCTGGTGTATTGCTTCTTTGGCTATTTTTGCAATTTCTCCTCGGCTACCGAAACGTAACAGTTGCCCAGTGACAGCACCAAAACCTGAAAGATATGGAGAAGATCTGTATGGAGAAGTGGACCAAAGTCCCTGCTGCAGTGTGTACAACCTTGGTCAAGTACTACAAGAAACATCTGACCTCTGTAATTGCAAACAAAGGTTTCTGTACCAAATATTAAAGTGATTCTGTCACCCCATTTTTCGACTATGAGATGAGGCCACCGCCATCAGGGGCTTATGTACAGCATTCTGTAATGCTGTAGATAAGCCCCGATGTTACCTTAAAGAGAGGAAAAACGAGTTAGATTATACTCACCCAGGGGTAGTGCGGCATCCGATTCGGTCCGGAGGGAGTCACAGTCCGGTCCGGCGCCTCCCATCTTCTAGCGAAGACGTCCTCTTCTTTGCTTCCCGTCGCAGCGCAGGCGCACTGCTCTGCCCTGTTGAGGGCAGAGCAGAGTACTGCAGTGCGCAGGCGCTGGGAAAGGTCAGAGAGGTCTGGCGCCTGCGCACTGCAGTACTTTACTCTGCCCTCAAACAGGGCAGAGCTGTTGTGAACGTGTTGGAGACGACTTCGGAGCTGAGGCTCCCTCTGGTGGTTGTTGAGGGTATTGAACCTATGTTGAACAGCAAAAGTCCACCACCTGCATTTGATGAATTGTTATCAGGTGGGACAGACTGGCCTGATATAAGTGAGCTGACCTCCCATGATACTCGCCGGTGATCAATTGTTTCTTCCTTGTCTAGGTTGGAATTCAGCTTGCTTTGCTGCTGTCTCCTGCTATCATTCAGATAAGTTACTTTCTGTTTTTTTTTTCTGTGGTCTGATTTTCCTTGTTTTTTGCTGCCTTGCTTTTGAGTTCAGCCGTGTCCCCTTTGGGGGCTTGTGCTGGTCTCTGTTCTCTTTTTGTATTTGTTCATTTGCTCTGTTCCTGTGATTTTTTTACTGCTGGGTAGTTGTGTGTTCACACCAGAGATCTGATATAGGTGGTCGAGACCGTGTGGTCTCAGCATTTTTGGAATCAGAAGTGTTGGAGTTTTTCCTAGGGTTTTGTTGGGTTGCAGACAGTATTCTCTCCTGTGCTATCCTATCTAGACAGTTTGGACCCCAGCGTTTGCTCAATCTATTTTCTGTCTGTGTTCGTGTTTTCGTCTTGTCTAACCCCCATTATATGTTTGGGTGCTTCCTATTTCTTTGGGGCTCTACTCTGGTGCAGTTAGCTTACCTCTTTCCATCTTCAGGGGTAACTAATCTCTCCGGCTGTGACGAGGCGTCTAGGGCACCGTAGGAACGTCCCACGGCTGCTTCTAGTTGTGCGGTTAGTTTAGGGGTCTGCAACCTATTAGATCCCAACCTCTCTGGTGTTTGGCTGCCTTTGCGGTTTTTGCTCCTGCCCTCCTCAGCTATCAAAACATAACACAGAGCAGTGCGCCTGCGCCGTTGCCGCGACGGGAAGCAAAGAAGAGGACATCTTTGCTAGAAGATGGGAGGCACCGGACCGTACCGCGACTCCCTCCGGACCAAATCGGATGCGTGAGTATAATCTAACTCGTTTTTCTTCTCTTTCAGGTAACATCGTGGGCTTATCTACAGCATTACTGAATGCTGTAGATAAGCCCCTGATGGCGGTGGCCTCATCTCATAGTCGAAAAATGGGGTGACAGAATCCCTTTAAGTTCTGTATTTCTATTGTATCAAATATTTATGTCAGGACTTGAACCCAGTATTTCTTGTGCACCATTCGGCAGCTCTTCCCTCTGAGCTATTCAGCTCGTTGGACAGTTCATTGCTATACCAGATACTAGTACCTGTGTGGTTACTGATTGGCTCCACCCTGAGTGAACACCCTACTTAAATCCGGCATTGCATTTCCTTCATTGCAAGATTATTGAGCTGCTCTGTGTACCGATCCCTGGCTATTTCCTGACTACGTAACTTGCTGATCCTTCAACTGCATTACTTCTCCGTGTTCCGTCCCCTGGCTAATTTCTGACTACACTATCTGCCGCTGCTGTCTCTAGTTGTTGCAATACCACTACTCCAACCTAGGTCAGTCCATAACAACTTATTTCAATGCAATGTAATTATGTAAAAATCATACAATGTGATTTTCAGGATTTTTTTTAGATTCTGTCTCTCACAGTTGAATTGTACCTACGATAAAAATTACAGATCTCTGTATTATTTGTAGGTGGGAAAACTTGCAAAATTGGCAGTGTTTCAAATACTTAGTTTCCCCACTGTATGCAGTGCAAGGACTTGAGATTTTTTTTACAGTGTTGCATGATATTGGGTCCTGGCTTGTTTGTTCCATAACACTGCCTGCCCTATCCACAGGTTGTGTGTGATATTGCAGTGCAGCACCATGTACTTCAATCAATCTAAGCTGCAAAAGCCTGTTCAACCAGAGCACACATGGTACTATATTTGAAAGAAAGTAATTATGTTTTCTGAATCCTATACAACCTTAATAAAAGTTGGCCCTCCAAAGTGGCTCCAAAAAACACTACTAAATACCGTGTCTTCTGTGTGACACTGTGTCACTTCTCATGGACAAGCTGTGAGTCGAGGAAGTCAAGGAGTCAAAAGTCAAGAGTCAGAAGGTTACATCATAAACAGAGGGAAAAGACAGAGGCGTAGTCAGGTAACGGTCCGAGGTCAGAATACCAGGAAGATAGCGGATCACTAGGCAAACAGATGGTCAGATCGAGGTCCAAGGTCTAACAGCAATAGATCTACAAGCAAAGCACAAGGCACAGAGAAACAAACCACACTAATCTGAAGCTACGACTAACAGCTATCTGGGACTGCCAGCCAAGTTAAGTAGCTGAGTAATCATTAGGAACAGGGAATGCCCGGTGGAAACTCCTCACCTCCCAGTCTGAGATTGAATGGCCGAGCTGTCAATCAAAACACAGACTGCTCAGTATGCCCCTGCAACAGACTGGATGACTGAGATGTCAATCACTGTGTTCAAGACACACTGGGGGTGCAATTGTAGCATTCTGAGTGTGGAGTATACACGTGCAATGACGACCTGTGCCTAGAGCAGCCTTATGACTCTGGATGAGTAGTGTCCAGCCTGTGACTCTCCAACTGTTTCACAACTACTCTTCCCACCAGGGACCCCTTTTAACATGATTCAGTGAAGCATTTGAGAGGCTACATGTACAGTAATATGTACTTTTTTTTGCAGTATGCAACTGTTTCTTCTCCTTTGGAGGGACACCTTTGACATGTAAAAAAATTAATTAATAAACTCATGCTAAGTTTCAGCCTGCAATAATCTCTGAATGTATCCATGGAGCTGCAGCCTTCACTTGCTTTTATGTATCAAGGCAATTCTAAGGCTATGTGCACACGTTCAGGATTTTTCAAGTTTTTTCCTCGATTTTCCACGGCAAAAACGCATGCATGAAGCATCCTCTTATTTAGAATGAATTCCATAATTTTTGTACACATGGTGCGTTTTCTGCGAAAAAAACGCATCGCGGAAAAAAAAGCAGCATGTTCATTAATTTTGCGGATAATTTGCAGATTTCCCACTATATTATTGACCCTGGGATGTTCAGGAAAAAAACGCGTAAAAAGACGCACAAAAACACGAAAAAAACGCATCCGGATTTCTTGGGAAAAAGTCCGGTTTTCCTCAGGAAATTTTTGCAAACATTCCGCAACGTGTGCACATAGCCTAATACTGTACCTTTTTTCTTCATGTACTTCCTTTCTGCAGCCTGATTATCTGTCCTCCCTATGAATGTGCATGCTTTTTTACCTTTCCATACTGTGGACATCTTTGTACAACCCCCTCCCTGCTGCTATTTCTAAGTCTGGGAGGAGGGAACAGAGAGCACTGTCAAGGGCAGGAGCTCCAATGGATTTGTAACATTTCTGCAAATCTCTCTACTAAATAAAGGACTTACACTCATTGTTCATAAGCAAAATGGTAGAACAATTTTTTTTAAATTAAAACGATTTAGAAAGCTTCAACTTTAAATTCAAAAGGAAAAAAAGCAGAATGTGCTATGGTGTACATTTCCTTTAAATAACAGCTGAATCTTAAATGGTCTTATACAGTATATGCATATCAGCCTAACCATATGTCCCGTAGGTCAGGGTTCCCCAACTCCAGTCCTCAAGGCCCACCAACAGGTCATGTTTTCAGGATTTCCTTAGTATTGCACAGGTGATGCAATAATCACCTGTGCAATACTAAGGAAATCCTGAAAACATGACCCCTTAGTGGGCCTTGAGGACTGGAGTTGGGGAACCCTGCCGTAGGTGACTCGCATGCCTTCTCTGCACCATCCTGCTCACTTTGCGCAACGCTTTGCTACTCTCAGGCCATCATGCTGAAATGCCTCTTCCAGCATTACCAGCACTGCTGCATTATCCTGTTGCTTGAGAATCTCCACCTGCTATAGGAGGCACAGCCAGATTCTGCAGGAATTTAACCCCTGTGTGTCCTGCAGATTTTAACTTCCCTGTCCTATGCCGTGCCAGCTGGGGATATATTAGGTTGCTCCGTCCCAAATGGTGCCTGAAATTAGGCTCCTAGTGGCAGTCCGTCCCTAGTGATCAAAGTGCATGTTTGTATTGACTCTCCTGTTATCGGACCTGTCTTGTTTACCCGTTCTGTCTGACCTTTCCGTTCATGACCTTGGCTTCGTTTCTGAACCTATGCTGCCTGCCGCGACCTCTGTTCTTTTTTACCACATCTCTGCATACGTTCTTGGTGCCTTGTATCCCTGCCTTAACATGTTAGTCAGCTGCTGCAGGTCCGGACACTGCCCTGGCATGGCACCTGGTGGCTACCCTAACGGCCAAGCCTAACCTCACCATCAGAGGCTCTAGTGAAGACTAGGTAGTCATTTAGTTACGCCCCTCCATGGTAAACATGGCCAGTGGCACAGTGGGTCCGCACCCACTATCGTCACATTACATTGTTTTTTGCGAAGTGCTGGTAGAAAGTAGTGCTACATACAAAATCATGAAAGGTGGCACAGTATCACACAAAATCATATTTGAGATTCAGTTTTACACTCTTGGGGCTGATAAGAAAAAAAAACCTTTTAGCTGCTAAAAAGTCATGTTGTATCTGAAACACATTGTCAAGGTCACATTATCATTGGTTTTAGATATCTGTATCCCTGTAACTACAGTCCTGGGTTTACTGACCCTGTACTGAACATCCTGTGTTGTGAGTGGGCTTCGGATGAGTTCTGAGCAGAGGCTCCCTCTGGTGGTTACAAGCGGTGCTGGTCTGTCTAGTGAAGATTGTGAGGATTGGGAATCAGGTGTTACTGACTGGTCTTATATAAGGGAGTCACCTTCCCATCAGGGTTGCCGGTGATCAATTGTTCTGGTCTCTATCCTTGATTCCTGTTTCCCTTGTAGCCTGCTGTGTCGTGTGTTGTGAATGGGTTTGAGATGAGTTCTGAGCAGAGGCTCCCTCTGGTGGTTACAAGCAGTGCTAGTCTGTCCAGTGAAGATTGTGAGGACTGGGAATCAGGTGTTACTGACTGGTCTTATATAAGGGAGTCACCTTCCCATCAGGGTTGCCGGTGATCAATTGTTCTGGTCTGAATCCTTTATTCCAGTTTCCCTTGTAGCCTGCTGTGTCGTGTCTGCATCTCCTGCTAACAGATAAGACTTTTTCTTCTTTTGTGTTTCTGCTATATTTTTGCATTTTGTCCTGCACTTCTGTGGGGGCCTTCAGGGTCCCCTCCGGGGGCTTCTGCCCTCTCAGTTTTGTTCAGCCACTGTTGTTTGTACTTTTGCTTTTTCCAGTTTTTTCAGTGGCTGCTGTTTTGATTTTGTTACACCAGAAAACTAATTTAGGTGGAAGAGGTCGTGTGATCTCAGGTGTTTTTGAAATTAGTAGAGTTGGTGCCTTTCAGGGTTTTCTGGGATTGCAGTAAGTTCCCTTCTTATCCTTTTCTGTTTAGTTAGTTTGGGCCCCAGCGTTTGCTCATACTATTTTCTTTCTGTGTCAGTATTTCATCTTGTCTAACCGCCATTATATGTTTGGGGGCTTTCTATTATCTTTGGGGTTCTGCTCCGGGGCAGATAGCTTTCCTATTTCTATCTTTAGGTGTAGTTAGTTTCTCAGGCTGTGACGAGGCGTCTAGGACCAACATAGGAACGCTCCACGGCTGCCTCTAGTTGTGGTGGTTAGTCAGGGTACTGCAATCTCATAGATTCCAACTGCTCTGGTGTATTGCCTTTTTTACCTGCACTCCTCAGCTACCAAATCATAACAGTATCACCGGCCATAACTGAAAATTGTGTGGTACTCACAGAAGGGAAAAATATTGTGAAAGAAAAAAAAAAGGTTGTCAGAGTTGTCAGAGATATTTTTCTGTTTGTTGCATTTTTTTTTTTCCCTCTGTATCTCTGGGTGCTGGGGAGGATCTTTTCTCTCAATGGAGTTTGCACAGTTGTCTGGCCGTGTGGATCAGCTTGCCACTGAGGTTCAGAGTATTGCTACCTATCTTGCTAGGTTGCCTGTTGTGGAACCTAGGATTCCCATGCCAGATTTGTTTTTAGGGGATCGAGCGAAGTTTCAGAATTTCAAAAATAATTGTAAATTGTTTTTTGCCTTAAAATCTAAGTCCTCAGGGAACGCAGCGCAGCAGGTTCAAATTGTCATCTCTCTCCTGCGCGGCGATCCTCAGGATTGGGCTTTTTCCCTGACACCTGGGGATCCTGTTTTGAGTGATGTTGATGCATTTTTTCAGGCTTTGGGGTTATTGTATGATGAGCCTAATGTCACTGATCAAGCTGAAAAAGCCTTGTTGGCATTAAATCAGGGGCTTGATGACGCTGAGTTATACTGTCAGAGATTCCGTAGGTGGGCAGTCCTGACCAAATGGAATGACGACGCTTTGGCAGCCCTTTTCCGGAAGGGTCTGTCAGATAATGTAAAGGATGTTATGGTGGGATTCCCTGTCCCCTCTGGTCTCAAGGATTCTATGTCATTAGCGATTCAAATTGACAGACGTTTGCGTGAGCGGAGAAGTATGCGTGGAATGGTGTTGCCTTGTGAGCCAGCTTCTGAGCCCATGCAGTGTGATGGAGTGGTGTCTGGGGCACAGCGTCATGGGTTTCGAAGGCGCAATGGGTTATGTTTCTACTGTGGTGATGCCTCTCATGCTATTTCAGTCTGCCCTAAGCGGGGAAGACGTTTTGCACGCTCAGTTGTCTTGGGTAGTGTTCAGACTAAGTTTTTATTAACTGTCACTCTGATATGCTCTCTGTCCTCATTTTCTGCTCAGGCTTTCGTTGATTCTGGAGCAGCTATTAACCTGATGGATTATGATTTTGCTAAACGTTGTGGGTTTCCCTTGGTACCCCTGCAGAAGTCTATTCCCCTACTGGGGATCGATTCTACCCCTTTGGCTGAGAATAAACCCCAGTTTTCTACTCAGGTGATAATGAGGGTTGAACCTGATCACCAGGAGTGCTGCAAATTTTTGGTTCTGTATAATCTGCATGACATTATCGTGCTGGGTTTCCCTTGGGTTACAGTCTCATAATCCTGTTTTGGATTGGAAATCTGTGTCTGTAACCAGTTGGGGCTGCCAATGTGTTAATACCAACACTCCTGTTTTTTCTGCCTCCCCCCAGGCTCAGGATGTTCCTGACTTTTTGATTGATTTTTCTGATGTGTTTAGCTAAAGTAAATCTGCATCCTTGCCTCCCCATAGGAGCTATGACTGCGCTATTGAATTAGTGCCGGGTAATAAATTCCCTAAGGGTCGCCTTTTTAACTTGTCTGTACCTGAACATGACGCTATGCGGTCTTATATCAAGGAATCATTGGAGAAGGGTCATATCAGACCATCCTCTTCACCCTTAGGTACCGGTTTTTTCTTTGTGGCCAAAAAGGATGGTTCATTGAGGCCGTGTATTGATTATCGTCTCTTGAACAATATTACTGTGAAATATCAATACCCGTTACCCTTGATTTCTGACCTGTTTTCCAGGGTGAAAAACGCTACTTGGTTTACCAAGCTTGACCTCAGGGGGGCGTATAACCTTATTCGCATTAAGCACGGGGATGAAGGGAAGACGGCATTCAATACCCCTGAAGGGCATTTTGAGTACCTGGTGATGCCCTTTGGGCTCACTAATGCTCCTTCCGTCTTCCAGTCCTTCATGAATGACATTTTCAGGGATTTTGTGGACAAATTTCTGATTGTTTATTTGGATGATATCTTGATTTTTTCTAATGACTGGGACTCTCATGTGAAACATGTTCGAACTGTATTCCAGATTTTGAGAGAGAATGCTCTGTATGTGAAGGGATCAAAGTGTCTTTTTGGCGTACAGAGGATCTCATTTCTGGGATTCATTTTGTCCCCATCTGTTATTGAAATGGACCCGGTCAAGGTTCTGGCCATCTGTGATTGGGTCCAACCTACTTCATTAAAGGCTCTTCAGAGATTTTTGGGTTTTGCCAATTTTTATCGTAAATTTATTGGTAATTTCTCGGTTATTGTTAAACCATTAACTGATTTGACCAGAAAGGGTTCTGATGTGGTGAATTGGCCTCCTGAGGCAGTCTCTGCATTTCAGGAACTTAAGCAGAGATTCACTTCTGCTCCTGTTCTACGGCAGCCTGATGTTTCTCTTCCATTTCAGGTGGAGGTTGATGCCTCTGAAATTGGGGCAGGTGCCGTTTTGTCCCAAAAAGATCCAGAGACCTCTAAAAGTAACCCTTGTGCCTTTTTCTCTCGAAAATTTTCTCCTACTGAACGTAATTATGACGTGGGTAATCGGGAGTTATTGGCCATGAAGTGGGCTTTTGAAGAGTGGAGACATTGGCTGGAGGGAGCCAAACATGAGGTGGTGGTCCTTACGGACCATAAGAATCTGGTCTATCTGGAATCTGCCAAGCGACTCAATCCTAGACAGGCCAGGTGGGCCTTGTTTTTCACACGTTTTAATTTTGTTGTTTCCTTTCTTCCTGGCACTAAGAATGTTAAGGCGGATGCCCTCTCGAGGAGCTTCCTTGCGGACTCTCCTGAGTTATCTGATCCTTCTGTTATTTTGAAAGAGGGTGTAGTTCTTTCCGCCATCTTGCCCAATTTGAGACTTGCTCTGGAGGGGTGTCAGGAGGATAGGCCCGAGCGCTGCCCGGTTGGAAAATTGTTTGTCCCGGATCAGTGGAAAAAGAGTGTGATGTCTGAGATTCATTGTTCCGCATTAGCTGGGCATCCCGGAATTTTTGGTACCAGAGACTTGGTTAGTCGGTCCTTTTGGTGGCCTACCTTGTCTCGTGATGTCAGGGAATTTGTGCAGTCCTGCGGGACTTGCTCTCGCTCCAAGCCTTGCTCTCGCTCTAGTGGTTTGTTGATGCCATTACCTGTGCCCAAGAGACCATGGACCCATATCTCTATGGATTTCATTTCCGACCTTCCTGTTTCTCAGAGAATGACCACCATCTGGGTAATTTGTGATAGGTTTTCCAAAATGATACATCTTGTGCCATTACCTAAGTTGCCTTCCTCCTCTGAATTGGTGCCGTTGTTCCTTCAGCACGTGGTTCGTTTACACGGCATTCCTGAGAACATTGTGTCTGACAGAGGAGTCCAGTTTGTTTCCAGATTTTGGAGGACTTTTTGTTCTAAACTGGGTGTTCAATTGTCTTTCTCCTCGGCATTTCATCCTCAGACCAATGGTCAAACTGAGAGAACAAACCAGACATTGGAGACTTATCTAAGATGCTTTGTGTCTGCTGATCAGGATGACTGGGTCTCTTTTTTGCCTTTGGCTGAGTTTGCTCTTAATAATAGGGCTAGCTCTGCCACTTTGATGTCTCAGTTTTTCTGTAATTCTGGGTTTCACCCTCGATTTTCTTCAGGACAGACGGAGGCTTCTGTCTGTCCAGGTGTTGACTCTGTTGTGGAGCGTATGCAACAGATTTGGGACCAGGTAGTAGAGAGGTTGTCCCTCTCTCAGGACAAGGCCCAGCGGTTTGCTAACCGGCATAGGACTGATGGTCCTCGGTTTAAAGTGGGGGACTTGGTCTGGTTGTCCTCAAAAAATATTCCTATGAGAGTAGCATCTCCTAAATTTAAGCCTAGGTTCATTGGACCTTATAAGATCATGGAGATTATTAATCCTGTTTCTTTTCGTTTGCTTCTTCCAGGGACATTTAAGATCCATAACGTGTTCCACAAGTCCTTGTTGAAGAGGTTTGTTGAGCCAGTGGTTCCTGCTGCTGTGCCTCCTGACCCTGTTTTGGTTGAGGGCAATCTGGAGTATGTGGTTGAGAAAATATTAGATTCTCGTTTTTCTAGACGGAAACTCCAGTATTTGGTTAAGTGGAGAGGTTATGGTCAGGAAGACAATTCTTGGGTGTTTGCTTCGGACATCCATGCTAGGAGACTCATCCGTGCGTACCATAGAACTCATCCTGACCGACCTGGTTGCTCAAATGAGGGTTCGGTGACCCCTCCTCAAGGGGGGGGTACTGTTGTGAGTGGGCTTGGGATGAGTTCTGAGCAGAGGCTCCCTCTGGTGGTTACAAGCGGTGCTGGTCTGTCCAGTGAAGATTGTGAAGATTGTGAGGATTGGGAATCAGGTGTTACTGACTGGTCTTATATAAGGGAGTCACCTTCCCATCAGGGTTGCCGGTGATCAATTGTTCTGGTCTCTATCCTTGATTCCTGTTTCCCTTGTAGCCTGCTGTGTCGTGTCTGCATCTCCTGCTAAGATAAGACATTTTCTTCTTTTTGCTTTTGTGCTTGATTTTTGCATTTTGTCCTGCACTTCTGTGGGGGCCTTCAGGGTCCCCTCCGGGGGCTTTTGCCCTCTCAGTTTAGTTCAGCCACTGATGTTTGTACTTTTGCTTTTTCCAGTTTTTTCAGTGGCTGCTGTTTTGATTTTGTTACACCAGAGAACTAATTTAGGTGGAAGAGGTCGTGTGATCTCAGGTGTTTTTGAAATTAGTAGAGTTGGTGCTTTTCAGGGTTTTCTGGGATTGCAGTAAGTACCCTTCCTATCCTTTTCTATTTAGATAGTTTGGGCCCCAGCGTTTGCTCATACTATTTTCTTTCTGTGTCAGTATTTCCTCTTGTCTAACCGCCATTACATGTTTGGGGGCTTTCTATTATCTTTGGGGTTCTGCTCCGGGGCAGATAGCTTTCCTATATCTATCTTTAGGTGTAGTTAGTTTCTCAGGCTGTGATGAGGCGTCTAGGACCAACGTAGGAACGCTCCACGGCTGCCTCTAGTTGTTGTGGTTAGTCAGGGTACTGCAATCTCATAGATTCCAACTGCTCTGGTGTATTGCCTTTTTTGCCTGCACTCCTCAGCTACCGAAACATAACAATCCTGTGCTCAGGTATATATTTTGTTTATACTCTCCATATTAGGCTGGGTTCACATTGCGCTAGGTGAGTCCGTCTAACAGACACGTTTTTAAGTACCCAAAACGCAATGTAACGGACATTGTAACGCATCCATAGACTTTCATTAGTATGACGCATAGTAACGCATGTCAAAATTGGCATGCGTTAGCAACATTCAGTTTTTTGTGACGCACCTTCCAACGCGGCCTGCAGCGTTTTCGGGTCCGTTCAAGCTAACACAGGGATAACTGAAACGTTAATTCTGCCATAGAAGTCTATTGCTAACGCATCCAGACGCAAATCTAGCAAAATGTACAAATGATACCATACGTTGGATTGCGTTAATGAGGCTTTTCCAGGTGTTCATGTGACAGGAAATAGGATTTCAGCCATTTTGCAGCATACTTTTGCAGACAAACGCCAGCTTCACAATGTGTGTATCATGTGATCAACCTGAGTCAATGTAAGTACAATTCTATATATATTCAATATGTCTATATACCTCCTTTGAGTGTGTACTGGTGACTGTGTAATGCATGGCCCATGTATTTGTACTAAATGTATGTTTTTGTTTGTACACAGATGTCGGATAGTGAGGGAACGAGCAGCAGCGGCGTGTCAGCTGTGTTCTCATCACAATTGGCAGGCTTGCGGTTTAAAAACTCACAATGTGGTGTGGCACTCGAGTGTATGTAATATAATCAGGTGTAATGTTTTTAATCCGGTGTAATGTTTTTTTGCAAATAGGAATCTTCTGATCACGAACCTGCCAGGCCCCCCAAAAAAACTTTCCAAAGTATCCAAAAAGGTACAATGCACCATTTTTTTTAAAGTAATATAAATTGATACCTGAATTGTAAAATTTTTATTTTGTCCTACATTGTAGGTTGCTGAAAAAGGCAAAAAAAAAAAAACGACTCGCCGTGTGTCATCGCCTCACCATGAAGTGGTAAATATCACGCACATTATAAATTTCAAACCAAACCAATTTTTTTTTTTTTTATAACCAAAACATTAAGCATATAAAAACATTAGTCAACAAACAACACTATATCTGAACGTTTAAAAGTACATACATGTCATAACATTAAAAAGAATAAGGCCAAGCAACAAAAAAAAATTATTAAACATTGCAATATAATTTTTAAAAAGCTATAACTGTTAAAAATGTTAAAATTTTGTATTTACATAGCCCAAGCAGCGCTCCAAAAAAAAAAAAAGCCAATTCAGGTTGACGAGGAGCCTCTGGACATGGAAAACGAGGCACTTATAACACTTGTGGAAGCGAATCCGTCAATATGGGATCAAAGTGACAGCTCCCACAATGATATAATTAAAAACTGAAAGTTGTGGGAGAAGATTATATGCCAGTTTGACCCTCGATATATGGAGAAGTCCGCCTCCTCAAAAAAAAAAAAATTGGTAATTAACACTCAACTTAAATTTGTAAAATATAAAGATTTTAATAGATCTAACATTATTTCTTTGCTTTTATTGTAGCTGATGCAGTCCATACCCGGTGGAGATCCATCAGAGATCGATTTGTATGGGACTTCCGCAACAGCCAAAACACCCCAAGTGGGTCTGGTGGCAAACGAGTCACCCCGTATGTCCATTATGACCAATTGATGTTTCTACAGAAAACGTCCCAGCGCTCGTAAGTACACTTTTTCGGATGTTAAAATGGGATAGAGCAACAAGTCTTTATTAAAATCTCTAAAATAATATTTTCCTTTTTTTGGATTGAACGATATGCTGTACCGCTGCGCCTCGAGAGGCTGAGGCATCGGAGCCATGTAGACAGGAACCAAGTCAACAGACGGGCACTGAAGATGTCAGTCCTTAGTGAGCCACGATCAATGGACAGTGGTACTGTGACTCCTGTTGTCAGTGCCCGTCTGCAAACACAGCGCTGACGCAAGATAACAGAAGCCAATTAAGAAGTCGCTGCCATAATTGTTGATGGACTGCAACGCCTAGCTGATCTGTGTCGCAGTGAACACAGAGATATAAGGTGGGAAATTACGGAATTGCAATCACGAGAATCAGTATATGCAGCCAATGAGTGGAAGCTCCTGTTTCAGTCGTATGTGCCTGTAGCCCAAAAGATACCGTCGCACAGAAATTTACAGTTTAGGCAACGATTTCATGATCTATTCGAGGAATTTTTGGCCCCTCATGAACCCACTTCCTTGAGACAAAGAACCATGGACATGCCGTCATACCAAGCACAATCTAGAGCCCATGGTGAACTGGGCATGGAAATACAAAGGCAATGTAGCAGTCCAGGGTACAGTTGGGCAGACAACACGCCGGCGCAATATCACAGTCTGTAATAACTATCAGCATTTCAACTGTGTGTGTAAAAATTTGGTTTACCAACTTAATGTTTTTTTGTTATTTGTTGGTCATCCCTATGGGATCGTATATGCAAAAAATGTATGTCAGCATTCAGAGAGGAAGACCAATGTCTTCAAAACTTTTAATTAAATTTGATATTATTCAACATTTCATAATATTGTATGTATTCTATTTTAAAAATGTATTTAACGTTATATACAGTTCAAACTAACCTACAACTTAAGCAAAAAATTGAAACACATAGAACATAAACCAATTTAATAAACAGTCAATATTCACACATGCATCTCTTGCCATGAAACAAGACCTTCTTGCATGAAATAATTTGCAAATCGATCACGAATCCTCATTATCTCAGCTGTAGAACGAACAGAAGTGGAATCTATGCTCATGAGGTTCGAATCACAGTTATCGGGGTCAACCAGTATGGGTTCATGTCTGCACACAAAATTGTGAAGGCAGATACATGCCTTCACTACACGGTCCACATTTTCAGGTTGTAGTTGCATGCAAGTTAGTAATATACGCCATTTTGCGGTCAAAATACAAAAGGTACATTCCACATAATGTCTTGCCCGGCTCAAGCGATAATTAAAAATGCGTCTCGTGTTGTTTAGAGTACGGCTTTACGAGATTTCGTCTGAGTTGGAACGCCTCATCTCCAACTAAAACATAGGGCAAACTTGGGCCTTCGGTCCCCGGAAGTGGTCGTGCTGAGGGAATGTTGAAGCTGTTGTTGTACAAACATTTCACCATGTTGGACTCTTTGAACACTCTGGAATCATTCGTCCGTCCATATGCACCGATATCCACAGCTATAAACCTGTATCTAGTATCCGCAATAGTCATTAATACAATTGAAAAGTATTTTCTGTAGTTATAGTACAGGGATCCACTATGCGCGGGTTTCGGAATCCGAATGTGTTTCCCGTCCACGGCACCAATGCAATTGGGAAAATTAGCCACATCCTCAAATTTTTGGGAAATTGATAGCCACATTTCTGTTGTCGGGGTTGGTAGCTCAAGTGGTTGCAAGTTGTTCCAAATGGCATCACATGTTTCTCGAACTAGCTGGCAAATGGTCAATTTTCCAAGACGAAATTGAAAATGCAGTAACGCAAAAGTTTCACCAGTAGCCAGATATCTATCGACAAAGCAAAAAAAAAACATTTAGCCCTATGGACATATTGTACATATTTTTAAAGACAACACAAAAAAGGCAAGTTTACATTGACTAGGACAATTGGCAACTTGTACAAAATTAAAAGACATGCAACATGATAAATTACATCCAGTCTTTGTCAATAGAACAATGTTAACAAAAGGATATTTACCTCAAAGTCACGACTAAACGTTGCTCCGCACAAATACTTTCACGGAAAGTGCTGCGCTGATGATGTATGTCATCCTTCACATGTGAGAGCAGAATATCAAAGGTTTCGATGGACATCCGCAGATAACATTGAAATTTAAAGGGATGATCCCGAATCTGAACATACAGGGTGTGAAAGGCACCATATGTATTCCTTAAAAAATTCACTTCATGGATCCAATATCTCCTTTGAGAAATACGCCTTCTCTGCTGACGTCGCAGATACTTCAAGCGAAATCTAACAAGCTCAGACACAAACAACTTGCTAGCAGCAGAAGTTCACTCGATGTTTTCAAAATGGAGACTGGGTGTAGACTCCCACAACACGCAGACAAAAGGCAAAAAAAAAAAAATGTAACAACTTTATTGACAGTGCCTCAAAGCAGACAAACGGATGCTTCAAGAACGGACATCAAAATGACATTAACGCAGTCACATGCGTTAACGCCAGCTTTAACGTGAAGCCAAATTTACACAAAATTTGGGTCATTTCAGCACATCCGTTTAACGGATCCGTTTAACGGATTGTACTAAACGCAATGTGAACCTAGCCTTACACCTTCTTGTCTTGCTAGGCTCAGCAAACCATTTTCACTTATACCTTCCCTCCACAATGTGTGTAAAGTCTCTTATCAAAGAGAAGAAAACTTTTAGCTTAGAGAAGTCACATTTTAGGAGAGCCTTTTAAGGTTTTTTAGTAATTGGGAAAATCAGTTTGCTCATTTTTCTTAATTTGTTTATTTTTTTTATTTGTTTCATGGTACTATTTGTACATTGTGGACCAGGTTTATGGAGCTGCGGGAATTGTTAAAAGCCGAGCATGTCCTCACACCATTCCAATGGTTGTGCTTCTAATGTGGATTCCTGGGTTTCTACGTACACCAGTCATGTTGGGATAATTTTGGTTCATAGCCTATTGACATGGATATGACTGTACATTATCCGCTGTGGCCTTTGTAGTGATGACTGCCAGATACTGTGTATTAAGGACTATTTTACTCTTTACTGGATGTTCTGCACTGCGGAGGTCATATACGAAGGGCACTAATAATGTTCCTCCAGTGAAAAATAAGATAATCCTCTCTATTGCCTTAGATTCCCTTGTGCAATGCTTATTTTGGAGCCTTTCTTTTGAATGCTCAGCTTTCTCAATACACTAACAGGAATTTGCTTTCATTTTTTTGCCCTTATACAGATATAAGATCACTGTTGCTGGTCACAGTTAAATTACATTTGATACTGCCTCGATTTCCCTGTTAGTATTCTCAGATACTGAAGGATCACATGTTTTTAAGGAGACAACCTATTGACAAGGAATATGGTACCACCCAGTTGTCTATTTATTTACAGTATACACACAGAATAAGACATAAATGCCTGATAGATGCTAACCCTACCATTGGGAGTGGGACCCATATATTTATGGAGATCTTGGGTTCCCCATCACAGCATGTAGATGAAAAATTAATAGTAAATGTGAGTTTAGGATACTGGTGAGCCCACATGCGACCACCTTTTTATTCGTCCCCAGGTAAAGGTTCACAGGGTTACTGATCTCTACATCCAAGAGGTGGAAACACCATAATATTGGAACTAGTGTTAACCGTCCCAATTTTAGCAGAAGAAAATATACATCATGCATAGTGTGGATATTAAAACCATGACTTCAGAGTGAAATATCCTTCTATTTATGAATGCTTCCCATCATTAATTAGATTAAGGTAGAACCTTAAAATAAATGGTGTGGAAATTGTTGAGTAGCTTAATTGTTTTTTTTTTTTGACGGGACACTGCATGGAAACAATTCAGAACTGACACATCGATTGATGAAATACATGAGCCTTGGAACATGGATTACCCTTCCATCTGCACACGATCCATCTCAGAAAGCATAGACAGTGTGCTTCCTTCGTGCCTGACAAAATAGCTGGATGTGGCTATTACAGAAACACATTTAATCAATTCAATACATGGAATTTAGGATTGGTGCAGGGTCAACTTTCGAAATGTATCTGGAAAAAGATACAAACAAATTTCATTTTGCTGGGTTTTAGCAAGTAGAATAAGCATATTTACTAATTTGTATTCTGGCTTTTTAGAATCAGTTAGCCTCAGACATTGGAGTTTAGAAAAGTAAAATATTCATCATGTAGACCAGGGTTCCGCAACTCCAGTCCTCAAGGCCCAGCAACAGGTCATGTTTTCAGGATTTCCTTAGTATTGCACAGGTGATAATTGCATCACCTGTACAATACAAGGGAAAACCTGAAAACATGACCTGTTGGTGGGCCTTGAGGACTGGAGTTGGGGAACCCTGATGTAGACGGACAATGGAAAGGAGTGGCTTGCTTTTTTTTTTTCAGCCACCTTTCGGTTAAATGGACCCCTCAGAAATAAACTGACTAATGTTGGTATTCTAACAATTAGCTGTAATCTGTGGGTTAACACAGCAGTTGGTTACATTTCCCAGCAGCACCCCCGTAGGAGAAAGATGGCATTACAAGATGCATAATAAAAATGTCAAGTCCTCCAGAATGAAAGAAGCTCCTTATACCTGCTCTTTGCTGCTTGGCGAAGTAGATTCCTAAATTATCTAAGTCTGAGTTTGGTAAGATATATTTTGTGCTTGGTTCGCATGAGCAATAATTTGCTGTAAGGTTTCATGATAGTCATTGCCTGTGCAATTTTCACAAGAAAAAAATGCGTAACCAATAACCACATTAAACTAGTGGTATAGCGTGCTCATTTTTTTTCTACTGCATGTCATAATACTACTGGTGTGAGAGGGCACCTCAATCATGTGTTATAGCTGCATGTGTGAAATGATGGTCTGCCCCCAATTGGAAGCTAATAATATTAATTGGCTGCTAATCCCCTTGTGAAATGATTTTTTTCCCATTTTCCTTTATTTCTTCAGCTTTTCTGCTCTAGTCATTTTTTTTCCACATATAAATGGTAAAATGTGTTTCTATTTTAATTGTACAGGTATCATTTTATACATTTTGGTATATTGGACACAATGTGATATTTTCTGTAGTAAGATTAACGGGTGCTCGTGGAATAATTGGTGTTGTCAGTTCATGCTTCGCTATAAAGGAACAATTACTAGTGATTGGAGACAGTTTTTTTTGTTGACTTTGGAGAATATAAAACATAAGACTAAGAATAAAAATTTACGATTGTTTTCATTATGTTCATTAATTAGAGGATTTTTTCTCCAGTGATCACGAGAACGGGACTCCAAAACCATGAAAATGGGCATATGCAGAGCCCCATCTTCAATAAAGCAGAGGTCCGCATGCTCAGCCTTCATTCCATTCATTCTCTGAAGGCTCAGTATAACTTTCTGCTGTGTCATTTAGTCCCATTGACAATGAATACACTGGATGTTCAGCATGCACTTCTCCACTCCAATCAAGATTGGACTCTCTAGTCTCTCAGTGGTCATACCACCCCAACAATCATCCGCTATGATTTTTGGGAAAATGCCTTTTAAAGGAACCTTTGCAAAATCTGGAAAGCCACACTCAAGTGCTGTTATAATTTCTTCTTGTAAATCTTGTTGTGAGTTGCTATAAGGAGCATGCACTTATTGATGTCTTTGTCTGTGCCAGTGAAGCTTGTTATCCGTTTTCACTGCAAATTCATAGGAAGGCAATGAACAAGTGTATGCTAATGTCTTTAATTCATCATTCATGGGACCCAACAGATGCAAGACCAAGGGCAACATCTGCTGGCGTTTTCATGGGTTTCCACATAGAATCGAAAAACATAGTTGGCATAAACCCCAATGGAGACAAGGACTGATAAGTGATGGCCATCTCTGAACCGAGCTGCAGAGTATGTTGGTGCTGTATAAATAAATATGAATGCATAGCTTGTATGGAACGGTAATATGTCCTTGTACATGCTTTGCCTATTACAGTATCTAATCTACTGAGACTGTTCATACTCTACAGTGTTTGGTTTGCATTTCCCTTTTTTATTTTTTGTTTTTCATTAGTCATTACATGCATTGTCCAAAACACAAAGTATTTACCTTTCTGTATTACTTGTGCTTGTCTCAGCTAAGTGGAACTAGGGTCTAAATCTTACAGCAGAGCTGCTTTCTGCCTGCAGGAATCTTCTTTTTGCTTAGTGCTATATATCATAACTTTATTGCTGAGCTGTATACTTTATGAACTTTATGAGCACAGAACAGATTATAAACGCTGGAAGTACCAGAAGCCAATAAAATCATTTATTTTTTGTGTGATGCAGATCCTAAGTTCTGTAATGGGTCATATAGAGCCAGATGTTTATTAACACTAAAAAGGTCATGCCATAAAATCTGCCTGCCAGCCCGGTATTACAGAACTGTAGTTTTTTGTTTCATACCATTAGCAATTTACGGTTTTAGTGATGAAATGTTTGGTCTGATCGAAAATTGCAATACTGGCAATTATGCCTTCATTACAAACTTGCAACTTTTTTGGCCCATCTTAGGCAAACACTGAGGTTGTGATTAGAGATAAGCGAACCATTCAAGTTTTGATTTGGAAAACGGACTGATGTTCGCCGAACGGTTTATCGAACGTATCCGAACCCCATTGAATTCAGTGGTAGGCAAAATGAAACGCATAGACAACACTTTCATGGGGGCCAAAACAGCTCCAATTAGGGGCAGACACCAAGAAATGTGGTAACAATTGACTAAGAGTACAAAATAGTATAATTACACAGCATGAATGCATGGGACAGGGCCTGGACCAGCATTTATAGCTGAAACATTGATCAGTAACAGGTAGATGAGTGACAGGTGTAGGGCTGCTGCTCTGAGAGGCCTGCCAAATTCAGGCAAGACAAATGAAGGAGACCCAACTTGGCATCCAAACATTTCCCAAAATTAGGGGCAAACACCAGGAAAAGTGGCATCAATTGACCTACAGTACAAATTTCATAATGGCGCAGCAGTCAGGCATGGGCCATGCATGAGACAAGGGTCTAGCCCAGCATTTACAGTTTTGAAATTAAGAGGTGGGTGAAGGACTGGTGTAGGCCTGTTGTGCTGGGAGCCCTGCCACATTCAGGCAACACACATGTAGTAGACCCAACTTGGAGTCAAAACATTTCCAAAAATTAAGGACAGACACCATGAAAAGTGGCATCAATTGACCCACAGTAGAAATTTGATAATGGCACAGCAGCAGTCAGCCATGTGCCATGCATTAGGTATCAGGGTCTGGGTCAGCATTTATAGTTTTTAATTTAACTTTAAATTAAGACGAGGTGGGTGATGCACCGTTGTAAGCTTCTTTGCTGGGAGCCCTGATTCCTTATGCAACATATCAAACTTCTTTTCTGATCAGCCACACTCAGATGGCACAAATATCAGCTTCTTCGACTACTATTGTAACATAGGACGTTGACTGAAAATAAGTGTAGGCCTGCTGGTCTTGAAACCTTACTGCTACAGGCAACGCACCTGAAGGAGTGAATGAGATGGTGGAAAGATGATAAATTCGGTTTTCATGTTAAGGTTTAGAAATCTAGCAGAGGAGAAAGATGAAATAGTGGACAGACATTGTAGGGTTCTGGTTAGTAGGAAGGTTATATGAGGTCCAGAGAGGTAGATCTGTGTGTCATCAGCATAGAGGTGATACTGAAAGCCATGAGACTCCATGAGCTGTCCCAGACTGAAGTTGTAGATGGAGAAGAGCAAGGGTCCTAGAATTGGACCTTGGAGGACACAGACAGATAGGGGGCGATATGAGGAGGTGGTGTGTGAGTGGGAGCCACTGAATGTCCTGTCTGATATGTATGAAGAGATCCAAGATAGGGCCAAGTCTGTGGTGCCAAGAGATTAGAGAGTCTGTAGTAAGAGGGAATGGTCCACTGTGTCGAAGGCAGATGACAGGTCCAGGAGGAGGACAAAGCAGTGTCGCTTGGATTTGGTGGTTACTAGGTCGTTCTTGACTTTAGTCAGGGCAGTTTCAGTGGAATGGTACGGTCAGAAGCCAGATTGTAAGCAGTCAAAGAGGGAGCAGGAGAGCTGTTCCAGGAGTTTTGAGGCATAGGGGAGAAGTGATGTGGGACGATACCTAGACACAAAGGATGGGTCAAGGGAGGGCTTTTTGATAATGGGTGTTCGTGGTACCTTTGAAGTGTGAGGGGAAGACAACAGTTGGTGACATGTTGAAAAGGTGAGTTAGGGTTGTGATAAACACTGTGGTCTGTGGTAAAGTTTGGGATGTGGTGAGACATGATTTGGAGAGTAAAGATGAAAGTTGACCTTCCATGATGGTAGATAAGTTGATTTTGGAGGAGAGCTGAGTATTTATGCTGAGGGGCTTTGGGGACTTTAGGCAAAAGTTTTGCCTAATGTTGGTAATCTTCTGCTTGAAAAATGAGGCAAAGTCTTCAGCTGAGATGAGTGGAGAAGGAGGGGAGCCTATTGACGGAGGATAGAATTGAAAGTATTGAATAGCTGTTTAGGGTTGTGAGATGGATGATATGTGAGATGAGAAGTAGGTTTGTTTCGCTGCAGAGAGTAATTGTGCAGCATTTTGACAACTTATGTTACTGGCTGGGGTACTCGACTCCCTTTATTTGGCAGCCACATAGCGGTACAACTTGTAGATGAGGGCCAGAAAGAGTATGTGCTCCAGTGTATGGCAAGCTCTGCATCTCGTGGCCTCTCCTCTTCCTCCACTTTAACATCACAAACAGTACAATCCTCAGAAGTGACACTCCAAATAATCTTGTTTCCCCCCCTTCACAACTCTCCAACCACCCAACTGACTGTGGGGAACGTATGGGTGAGTCTGCAGAGCTGTTTGCATGGGCATCAGAGGTCTGCTCCAAAGATTCACAGACTCAAGAGGAGGAAAGCATTTGCACCAATGGTCGAAAAAATTTTCTGTTGGATCCAGGGCCGGACAAAGAAGGGTTCGAGCAGAATCTGGACGCTCGTCACCAGAAGTTAACCCCCGAGAATGGAGGTGATCCTGATGAGAGTCAGATACCTGAGGCGCATGCAAACTGTACTGTGCTGTCAGGCAGGAAAAGGAGGAGGGTGATTCTCAGGGCGAGGAATGGGAGAACAGAGAGGATGACAATAAGGTTGTAGATGCCACTTGATCTGAACCCAGAGGCATGGAGCTGAGTAGCTCATCAGAGGAAGACAAGTAGATACATTGCGACTTCCCACACAGGCATTGAGTGATGCAACCACGACAAGCACTGCATCCTCAGGAACAAATCTGGCTGTGGCAAGCAGTGGTTGTGGGTCTGCAGCCTAGCCCTTTTTTTGAGACTGCAAAGAATGACCCATCTCACGTTATTTGTCAACTTTGTAATAAAAAACGACTGAGTAGAGTAAAAAAAAATCCAATAAGTTGACTATTGTCATGGTTTACTGGGTTCTTGGATCAGGTAGTCACGGGGTTAACTTGGTTGGCCTCTTTCTGGGTCCTGGTGTCATGTGTGCATCGCCACGAAGATCGTCGCGGTTGCACATTCTGACTTCTCACAGCTGAGTTGCTGTTTCTTTGTGTTTGGCAGTGAGGGAGTTAATTCTGTCTGTGCTCGGTTCTGGGACTGGGTTCAGTTTCTCCCGGCTGCAATTGATTATTTGTTGATTGGTTTCCTTTAAATCCATGGTTGTCTGTTTTGGGAGTTGCCAGTGAAATTCTTCATGCAGACCACAGATAGGATTGAATCTGTATAGACTTAAGTTAAAGAGCTCCTTAGTTGTTTTAAGCTCAACTTGCTTAGAGTTTTATATCCCAGACCATTTATGTTCCTTCTGTGTTTGAGTGTGTATGCGAGTCTGTGTTTTCTCCAGTCTGTCCTATATGTCTAATCTGTGTATTTAGCAGAGATCAGCCCATATCCCTTTGGTGGTAGTCAGGGTCCTTCTTAGGACTGATTACAGGGTTCAGGGACTGATAGGAGACTAGGTTAGGCTGGAGACTTGGACCTCTGAACCATTATCAGTACCTCCAAGGTGAGGGATTAGTTAGGACCCCAGTTTTAGGGTCAGGTTAGACCCCGGTCCTCCTCTTTCCTGTGACAGCGTATCAAGTCCTCAAGATTAACCCTGAGTTCAACGGATATCGTGTCAGGTAAATCTATTCTATATTTACATGGTGATGTTGCTAAACTATATGTTGTATAGAGTGTTGTTTCTGTAAGAATAGTTTACTGACATCGTACACATATCATTAGACAGCGTGACATTTTCACTGGCCAATAAAATTATCCCCAGTTGCCATGGATCCAGTAGCCCAGCTGGCTCTGCAGTTGCAGGGATTATCCATGGAGCTGACGGACATTAAGTCCAAAGTTTTGTCTCCCCTGGAGCAAACCAGATTTGAACCTAAAGTAGCTCTCCCGGACAGGTTCACTGGTGGGCGAGACAAATTTTTCACATTCCGGGAAGCATGTAAATTGTATTTTCGGCTTCGGCCTCGATCATCAGGGAGTGAAGAGCAGAGAGTGGGAATTGTTATCTCGCTCCTACAAGGGGACCCTCAATCCTGGGCATTCTCCCTTCCTCCGGGATCCCCGGCTCTACAGTCTGTAGATCGATTTTTTACTGCCCTGGGTTTGGTATATGATGACCCAGATCGGGTCTCTCTTGCTGAGACAAAATTACGTAAGATACAGCAGGGAGATCGTCCGGCGGAGGAATTTGCTTCTGAGTTCCGTAGATGGGCCACAGATACTCAGTGGAATGACCCAGCTCTTAGGAGTCAGTTTTGTCATGGGCTTTCTGACAAATTAAAGGACGTTTTGGCTCAGTATGATTCTCCTCCATCACTGGAGGCTGCTATGGCCCTAGCTATCCGTACTGATAGACGGCTTCGGGAGAGGGGTGAGGTAACTCCGCCCCCGGTAGTTGCTCCACCTACTACAAAAGTCCCTTATGTTGAGGTTCCCCTTGTCTGTTCAGAGGAGCCTATGCAGTTGGGAGGGACATCATTTCGTAGGAGGGGATTGGTGGTACGCAGCAGGACTAGAAGGTGTTTCTTCTGCGGGAAAGAGGGACATTTTGTTGGGGGATGTCCATCCCGTGCCTTGTTGAGCAAAAAGTTGCCGGAAAACTGTAAAACCCAGGTTGTGTGGTGGACGACAACCTGGGAGTATGTATTTCGTCCGCTAGTTCTTCTCAGTTCCTTGTACCAGTGGAGATGGTGGTTGGTACGAGAGTGGAGAGATTTTCTGTTCTTCTTGATAGTGGGTCCGGGGCTAATCTGGTTGACGCTCAGTTTGCTCAGGCTCAAGGTATGCCTCTGAGTGTATTGGCCAAACCGATCCCTATATTCTCCATTGACGCCAGGCCTCTCGGCCAAGGTAGCTTTGTTCATGAGGTCCATAACATTGATATTCGGGTAGGGGCGATACATAGGGAACAATTATCTTGTTATGTGTTGGAGGGTCTACCTACTCCCATTGTGTTGGGACTTCCTTGGTTGGTTAAACATAACCCTGTGATTAATTGGCAGTCCAGAGAGATAAGCCAATGGGGTGAGTTTTGCAAAAGTAACTGCATGAACACAGTCATCAGTGCGGTTGTGCCTAGTACATTGCCTCCTTTTTTGGAGGACTTTGGGGATGTGTTCTCTGAGGAGGGGTGTCAGGAGTTGCCTCCTCATCGCGTGTATGACTGCTCTATTAATTTACTTCCTGATGCTAAGTTACCTAAAGCTAGGTTATATAACCTTTCTGGTCCTGAGAGGCAGGCTATGAAAGACTATATTTCGGAAAGTCTGGCCAAAGGGCATATTAGACCTTCATCTTCCCCAGTGGCCGCGGGGTTCTTCTTTGTGAAGAAAAAAGATGGAGGCCTACGCCCTTGCTTGGATTTCCGCGAACTTAATCGGATTACTGTTCGAGATCCGTATCCTCTCCCTCTTATTCCTGATCTCTTCAATCAAATTGTGGGCGCCAAATGGTTCTCTAAATTGGATCTCAGGGGGGCGTATAATTTGATTAGGATAAAAGAGGGGGATGAGTGGAAAACGGCGTTTAACACGCCGGAGGGACATTATGAGAACCTTGTCATGCCTTTTGGTCTGACTACTGCACCAGCAGTATTCCAACATTTTGTTAATGACATTTTTCGTCACCTTGTGGGGCTGTTTGTGGTCGTATATTTGGATGACATTTTAATTTACTCGCCAGATCTTGTGTCTCACCAGGAGCATGTGAGACAGGTGTTGCAGATCTTGCGAGACAATAAACTATACGCCAAACTGGAAAAGTGTGTATTTGCTGTACAGGAACTTCAGTTTTTGGGTTTCTTGGTGTCAGCCTCCGGTTTCCGTATGGACCCTGAAAAAGTGAGAGCAGTGCTTGAATGGGATCAGCCAGAGGATCTTAAGGCTCTGCAGCGTTTTCTGGGGTTTGCTAACTACTACCGGAAATTTATTTGTAATTTCTCATCTGTTGTCAAACCTCTCACTGACATGACAAGAAAAGGGACGGATTTTTCTAAATGGTCGGACAAAGCTTGCCAAGCTTTTTCCTCTTTGAAAAAATGTTTTGCTTCGGCACCCGTTCTCATCCAACCAGATGCATCACAGCCGTTCAATGTGGAGGTGGACGCGTCTGACGTAGGGGTGGGTGCAATATTGTCCCAGGGTCCGTCCCCTGGTAAATGGCATCCGTGCGCTTTCTTTTCTAAGAAGTTGTCGTCCGCCGAAAGGAATTATGATATCGGCAATAGGGAACTTTTGGCCATTAAATTGGCTTTTGAAGAATGGCGTCACTTTTTGGAGGGGGCAGTCCACCCGGTCACCGTCATTACTGATCACAAAAAACTGCTGTATTTGGAATCTGCTAAGCGTCTGAATTCCAGACAAGCCCGATGGTCGTTGTTTTTTACCAGGTTTAATTTTGTCGTCACATATCGCCCTGGGTCTAAGAATGTTAAGGCTGATGCCTTGTCTCGCAGTTTCCCAGGGGCCGGGAAAACGGATGACCCGATTCCTATCCTTCAGGAGGGGGTGGTAGTGTCGGCTGTATGTTCTGAGCTTGAGGAGGAGGTATTAGAGGCTCAGGGGACGCCCCTGCAGGACCTTCAGGGAGACTGTTTGTCCCAAATCAGTTGAGACAAAAGGTTATTGAGGCACATCATAATTCTGCTTTAGCAGGACATCCAGGGAGTAAGGCTACTTTAGATCTCCTTTCTCGCCGGTTTTGGTGGCCTAACGTTAATAAAGATGTTATAACTTTTGTCGCGTCCTGTGGGGTTTGTGCTCGCTCTAAGACCCCGCATACCCGTCCGTCTGGGACCCTCTTACCCTTGAAACTTCCGGAGCGTCCATGGACTCATTTGTCTATGGACTTCATTACGGATCTTCCTCCGTCGTCAGGGAAAACTGTCATACTGGTGGTTGTTGACAGGTTCAGTAAGATGGCACATTTCATTGCTCTTCCTGCCCTCCCTAATGCTAAAACTCTGGCGCAGGTGTTCATTGGGGAGATTGTGAGACTTCATGGGTTGCCTTCTGATGTGGTGTCAGATAGGGGGTCTCAGTTTGTGTCTAAATTTTGGAGGGCATTTTGTTTACGTCGGGGGATGCAATTGTCATTTTCCTCGGCTTTTCATCCGCAGACCAATGGTCAGACAGAGCGTCTGAATCAAAGCCTTGAGACTTATCTTCGGTGTTTTGTCTCAGAGAACCAGGAGGACTGGTCTTCTTTCTTGCCTCTGGCAGAGTTCGCTCTTAACAACAGGCGGAGCGAGTCCACTGGTAAATCCCCGTTTTTTGGGGCATATGGTTTTCATCCCCAGTTTTGTACTTTCAATGGGGGGGGCCCTTCTGGGGTTCCTGAGGAGGAGCGTTTCTCGTCGTCACTTGCTTCAGTGTGGAGAGGTGTATTGAATAATCTGAGTGCTATGGGGAACCGTTATAAACGTATGGCTGATAGGAGGAGAGTTTCTGGTCCAGATCTGAATGTGAACGATCTGGTATGGTTGTCTACCAGGAATATAAAACTTAAAGTTCCCTCCTGGAAACTGGGTCCCAGATTCATCGGGCCGTACAGGATCAGTTCCATAATTAATCCTGTGGCATTTCGTCTGGACCTCCCTCCTACGTTTAAAATCCACAATGTGTTCCACAAGTCATTACTTAAGAGGTACGTGGCACCAGTCATACCATCACCTCTACCTCCTCCTCCAGTGGTGGTCAATGGTAACTTGGAGTTTCAAGTGTCAAAGATCATTGACTCACGTCTGAATCGCCGGTCCCTTCAGTACTTGGTGCATTGGAAGGGGTATGGTCCAGAGGAGAGGACGTGGGTTCCTGCGTCTGACATTAACGCAGATCGTTTGGTTCGGACCTTCCACAGAACTCACCCGGGCAGACCTGGCCCTGAGGGTCCGGAGGCCTCTCGTAGAATGGGGGGTACTGTCATGTGTGCATCGCCACGAAGATCGTCGCGGTTGCACATTCTGACTTCTCACAGCTGAGTTGCTGTTTCTTTGTGTTTGGCAGTGAGGGAGTTAATTCTGTCTGTGCTCGGTTCTGGGACTGGGTTCAGTTTCTCCCGGCTGCAATTGATTATTTGTTGATTGGTTTCCTTTAAATCCATGGTTGTCTGTTTTGGGAGTTGCCAGTGAAATTCTTCATGCAGACCACAGATAGGATTGAATCTGTATAGACTTAAGTTAAAGAGCTCCTTAGTTGTTTTAAGCTCAACTTGCTTAGAGTTTTATATCCCAGACCATTTATGTTCCTTCTGTGTTTGAGTGTGTATGCGAGTCTGTGTTTTCTCCAGTCTGTCCTATATGTCTAATCTGTGTATTTAGCAGAGATCAGCCCATATCCCTTTGGTGGTAGTCAGGGTCCTTCTTAGGACTGATTACAGGGTTCAGGGACTGATAGGAGACTAGGTTAGGCTGGAGACTTGGACCTCTGAACCATTATCAGTACCTCCAAGGTGAGGGATTAGTTAGGACCCCAGTTTAGGGTCAGGTTAGACCCCCGGTCCTCCTCTTTCCTGTGACAGCGTATCAAGTCCTCAAGATTAACCCTGAGTTCAACGGATATCGTGTCAGGTAAATCTATTCTATATTTACATGCTGATGTTGCTAAACTATATGTTGTATAGAGTGTTGTTTCTGTAAGAATAGTTTACTGACATCGTACACATATCATTAGACAGCGTGACACCTGGGAGGCTTTTTATAGCCTCACTGTGAAGCCAGTCTTTGTCGTTTATACTCTGACCTTTGGCTGAGTGTGTCTGACCTTGTGCTTGTGCCGGTGCGTTGTGCCTGTGCTACGTTTTGTCTGTCTGGTTCTGATTTGGCTGTGTCCCTGTTACGAGTTTTGCTTGTCCCTTTTGTACTGCGTTGCTCCGTCTGTGTATGATCCCTTGGCTGTGTTCTGGTTATTCTCTGCCTGCTCCTTTTGTACTTTGTCGCCCTCTATGTGTATGACCTGGCTATCCTGACCATCCATTCTGTCTATGCCCCTTGGTAACTTTATTTCGTAGTTACCCTTCTAGGAGTTTTCCTTTACCTCTTAGCTCTCTGGAGCTTAGGCCACGCCCCTAGGCAGTCAGGTGATTGCAGGTCCTCCAGCCTGAAGCATTCTCTATCTGCTTCTGCTGCTTCTGAGAGACGTGTAGCTGGCTCCGCCCATTGGCAGTCACATGCTGCGGAAGGTCTTGTTCCTCAGAAACACACATCTTCCCTGCTGCGGCTCTGCTACAGGTATCCTTGGGCACAATTTATTCACTCAGGACACACGCACTGGCTCAGTGAGCAAGTGCAGTGCGGTGTCCCTAACAACTATTACATGCATGAACCAGCACATGCGCCATCAACATGTCTTAGTCTTGGAATCTCACTGCCCTAAAATGCGGACTAGCGGGCTTCGTCAACCATATCCACCCCATTAACCACATTTGCTGCGTCTTTCTCCTCCATCAGCGTGGCAACTGTTCTCGCACAGGTCTCTGTCCGCAGAACCTCAATGTGTTTACAAGCTTTACAAGTAATAGTCATAAATTACAAAGTTAACGCTAATCCTATAATTAAAGCAAAAATAATGACAACCCTGCTCATAAGAGGTTACAATCTACAATGAGGTCAGTGTGTCACAAAGTACAGGTGATTATTTACAATGATGGTCCAGCCATCTTGAGAAAATGGGGTTTAGATAAATGCTGCCTGAGGTTGTTACCAGACAATATTTGTAGTGCTTTTGAGTACTGTGGAGTTTGATGGCAAATTATGTTCAGAGAAGTAGAGAATGGGCTATATTTAAAAATGACTTTGATTATGGAATGTGATAGGCCGACCTAAACAGATGTGTTTTTGGTGAGCACCTAAAACTGTAAGTTGGGGATAGTCCTAATTTCTTGGGGAAGAGGTGAGTTATCTATGTAGGAGATTAAACAGAGATGGACAAAGATCAGATCAAGGGTGTTACCATCTTTGTGTGTCTCAGAGGTTGAAAGTTGTGAGAGAACAAAAGAAGGGTTAGAGATAGAAGCTGCGGGACAGTTGGGGAGGCGGCGCTGTTTATGGGTTGTATAATTCTTTCTGGATAAAGGTTGGCAATTCTGAGGACATGAAGTGCGTCTGCCAGGCAGAAAAGTGGTCAAGGAAATCGGTTGGTGAGCCTGGAGGATGGTGTATGACCGCTACTCTGAAAGAGAGGGGATGGAAGAGCCTTATGGTGTAGACTTTAAAATAAGAATGGCATCTAATCTGCCTGTATTTATTTACTTAAAAAAGGATTTGTGGTGGCAGTGAGTAGTGTGGGGTTATCGTGGAGTTAGCAGTGATCGTACAGCGGTATATACACATATTCCATGCGTTGTAATCTGGATGTGTATATGCCTTACTCTCACTGTTTTCAATTTTTGGGAACAGCCTGTGGTCTCCTCGATTGATCGTGACCCAATTGTGTATTTGTCTGGAAGATAGGGGCCAGCTGAGAGCTGTCCGCTCCAAAAATCAGAGCAGCTGGTTCTGTGTGACTCACGGCCTGTGATCTCTGTGATAATGGGATGAAATCCTTGAGAAATTGGTTGGCCAATCCAATCTGTTGGCCATGGAAATGCAGCTTCTCTGCCTGGTGGATATAGACTGTTTCCGAAAGCTGTTGGCCGTCGCAGTTCCATAGTACCAGTTGCCCAGTCGCCATTACTTCTCTAAGAAATACGGTATGTGCCTGCACTACACCAGCATGTCGCAGACCACATCACCCATTCCTTGAAAAAATCTATTATCGGGTGCATTTTGACACCTGGAAGACCAAGCGTGGCCAGGGGTGTTAAGTCTCGCTGACTGGGCACAGGGTCACTCTGGTCGCTGTGGGGGCAGGTGGGGAAGGGGCTGTTTTATAAGTCTGGGAATCCTCAAGGCTTGCAGAGTGCTTGGGGATGGAGAACTAAACCACTACACACCATAAGATTGAGAACTAAACTGTTAGATAACAGGGGTGGAAGAACTAAACTACTAAACACCTAAGGCTGGACAACTAAACCACTACGCACCAGGGGATGGAGAACTAAAGCACTACACACCAAGGGATGGTGAACTAAAACATTAGACACCAAGGTGTCATTAGACAGCAAATCTTGGAATCGCCAAGGCTTGCGGGACAAACCTCTGTATCTAACACTTCCTCCACTGCTTCTGCCTCCACCACCTCCTGTAGGGTCTCCATCTGTGCCCTCAACCTCTCCCTTAATGAGACACACTTTCCAACAGTGCAGAAAGAATCACCCCTACCTCAGTACTGTGCAGCCAGGGAAAACCGCAATCAGGCAGTGTTTAAATTAATATGCATTAGAGATGGCAGTTGGAGATGGCATTCATAGCTCAAGCATTATGGACAGGTATCCAGGCCAAATTTGAGCTATGACTGTCTCCACTGAACCTGGAGGCAGAGAAGGCCGTGGTGCAAACCTGGTAGTGGACCTACGCCGAAGCAACCTCGCACACGTGCCTTGCATGTCTCACGTTCTCAACTTGATGGTACAGCAATTTCTAAGCCACTATCCCAGCCTGGATGCACTGCTGCAGAAAGCACTGTTGCTGTGTGCTCATTTCTGGCGTCCACACTTCGTGTCATTGACTTGCATCGCTACAGCAGTCTTTTGGGCTACCGTGTAACCGGTTGATATGCGCTGTGCTGACACAGTGGAATTCCACTCTGCACATGTTGGAGCGACTGTGGTAACAGCGACGATCCCTAGTAAAGTATGACATTTTGCATAGTCTGTCCCAACGCACTACGAACGTGTAGCAAATCACGCTTGCGGAGTGGTCACAGATGAAGGCCGTCTGGACCCTTCTGCACAGTTTCAAAATGGCTACTAAGATGGTTAGCTCTGACTTTGCCATCATCAGCATCACAATATCTACATGCTGGAGCACACTTTGAATAGTCTGTGGGAGAAAGTGGTGGTCCCAGAAGAAGAGGAGGAAGCAGAGGAGGAATTGGAAATAATGACAATATCTCTAAGTTGTGGAATGTCATCACACATGCGGGTGACATGGGAGGGTGGATTACAGCGATCGAGGGGGCTCATAGTACCAGACAAACTGTTAGTAAAGGTGCAGGAGTTGAGTAACAAATGGAGGAGGACGAGGTGATGGGCGCACAACAGTCAGGAGATGAAGAGGATAATGATCCACTCTCTGTTGTCTGTGGTTGGCAGGAGGGGACGGAGGAAGCAAGCTTGACTGTTATCCAACACATCATGTACTTGGACCTCATGGAAGCACCCAACACTTGAGTGTCTTCTTGCCTCACTATCTACAACATGATTGTTGGCTGTATTGTTAGGATTAGAAATAGTGCTACCTACTGGGTTGCCACTCTGTTAGACCCACGGTTGAAAGGGACGCGCACATGGTGGCATATCGAAACACGCTTGTAGACAATCTTAAGTGTTTTTTCCTAAGACAGCAGTGATTCACACAGTGTACATCGCAGTTATAGACTTCCAATCCAGAGATCGTCAAGTCATCAGTGCAAAAACATTAGCAGCAGTGCAAGTGGCACAGGCAGCATGATGACTTAGTGGTTAGCACTGCGGCCTTGCAGCACTGGGGTCCTGGGTTCAAACCCCACCAAGAACAACGTCTTAGTTTGTATGTTCTCTCCGTGTTTGCGTTGGTTTCCTCCAGGTAGTTTGGTATCCTTCCACACTCCAAAGACATACTGATAGGAAATTTAGATTGTGAGCCCCAATGGGGACATTGCCGAAAATGTCTGTGAAGCACTGTGTAATTAATGGTGCTATGTAAGTGAATAAAGTAAATAATAAAAAATGCAATTTCTGTGAGTTGTTAAACGTTTTTTAGACCAGCACATGCACCAGCAGAACATAGTATTAGTCTGACACGTAGTGAACGACTGGAGAAGATGGTGCAGGAGTATCTCAAGCTCAATATCCATGCCATCAGGAGGAGTTTGGACCCTTGTGCGTTATGGTCTTCAAAAGTGGAAGAGTGGCCTGAGCTCGCCTTTCACGCCTTGGAGGTTTTGTCATGCACGACAGCCAGTGTTCTCTCAGAACTTGTCTTCAGCGCTGCTGGTGGTGTCCTGATGGGTAAATGTATCCGGCTGTCCCCTGAAAGTGTGGACCACCTAACTTTCATCAAGATGAACAAATCCTGAATCTCCAATGACTTTTGCATCCCAGTCACAGGCTGGGCTGACTAGACAATGACGTTTTTAGTGTGCTGCATTGATCTCGCGTTATCGCAGTCACACCTTTGTCATGGCTTTTGTGTCTACTGTTGCTACTGCTGCTGATGTTGGTAATAATTTTACGGAATGTGGAGACTCCAAGTTGGGTCTCCATCTGTTTGGCTGCCTGTATTGGAAGAGGTGTCAGAGCCCAATTATACTATTATTACTCTGGGAAAATTGATAATGTCTGTAAAGTGCTGTGGAATTAATAGCGCTATTTAAGTGAGTAAAATAAATTTATACCACTTTAGTGTTGTCTGCCCCTACTTTTTGGAAATGTTTGGACTCCCAGTTGGGTCTCCTCCATGTGCCTTACCTGAATATTGCAGGGCTCTCAGATCACCAGGCCTACACCTGTCACTCATCCACCTGTTACTGATCAATGTTTAAGCTAGAAATGTTGTTCCAAGCCCTGTCCCATGCTAAAATGTGGCATGCTGGCTTTAGCACAAAGGATGTATTTATTGAAATGTAGCCTGCTTTCTGGAGCACGCTATCAGTACAAACAATTCAGATTCAGAAATGTGGACTCCTGGCTGGAGGAAAAACTAGTAGCACTAAATATTTTTATACTGAAATGTGGCCTTGTTTCAGGACCATGGTATTAGCACAAAGAATTTATGTTTTCAAATGTGGACTCCTGCCCAGCCCAAAATATTACCAGCCCAAAATGTTTTCCTGCAGAAATGTGATTTTGTTTCAGGACCACTTTATTAGTACAAAGAATTTATATTTTGAAATTTGGACTACTACCTTTGCCAAAATATTGCTAGCGCAAAATATTTTTCTACAGAAATGTGGCATGCTTTCTGGAACACGCTATTAGAACAAGCAATGTAGATACCCAAATGTGGACTCCTGGCTCAAGCACAATTTTAGGAGCACAAAAGAGTTATATGCTGAAATATGCCCTGGTGTCTCTAGACCACACAATGAGCAAAAATTATTGATCGGCTGTAAGGTCGATTTCACAGCCGCACAGGATGCTATGTATCTGGATCCTAGCTGACTGACAATCAACCACCTACATAACTTTCTGACTATCCAGTAGCAGCAGCAGGAGCGGCCTCTCTGCGCTGTCACACTGACAAAATGGCACCAAAACAACATGTCCACTCTTTATATGGAGAGGGACATGTGACTTCAGCAGCCAATGACACAATCACTTGTATCTGGACATGGATGATTTCTGCTCCCTGATTGGCTGCTGGAATCTCATCACATAAAGTTAAGAGAAAAAAAAACAGTCCACCTATCCTCTAACCTCTCACCACCCCTCCCCTCATCAAACACGTCTCCCCGCTCATCATTCAGCAACACTATCCTAGACAATGTCATAACAAAAGCATTAGTAGAAAAGCAATCATGTAACAAACTTTAGCCTAATTTTGCTGAATTTTAGTAAAAATGCTTGGGTGTTCGAACACAAATCCGAATGTGCTTTGTTCGTGCTAGATTTGAGATTGGCGAACGTTTTTCCGAACAAGTTCGCTCATCTCTAGTTGTGATATTATAAAATTTGACCCTTGCAGTTGTATCAACGTAACTCCATCCTTAAAATGTAAAATTAGGATATGATCAAGATGTTCAACTTAGTTTAGTAGTGCAGGCAATTTTATTTATGTTTTTTTTTTTTTTCTAGTCTATTTATCATCGACTATTCTTGCTAGGTTTAATGCCAGTCCAAAAGCAGAGATGGTCTCGTCCTCCTGTCTGTGTGTCATTCTAAAAGCAGAGGGATTTGTGTATTGGCAGTAGTTATGTACCACTCTAAAAACAGGAATAATAAGTCGCTGCACTATGCAAATCTAATCAGAGTAATGTCCCCGTGGGCACTTTTATGCCATCTGTTTAGCACGGTGGCTCAGTGGTTAGCACTGCAGTCTTTCAGTGCTGTGACCCTGGGTTCAAATCTCACCAAGGACAACGTCTGCAAAGAGTTTGTATGTTCTCCCCATGTTTGTGTGGGTTTCCTTCCACACTCCAAATACATACTGATAGGGAATCTACATTGTGAGCCACAATGAGGACAGCAATGATTTTTCTGTAAAGCGCTGTTTAATTAGTGGCGCTATATACAGTACAGACCAAAAGTTTGGAAACCTTCTCATTTAAAGATTTTTCTGTATTTTAATGACTATGAAAATTGTACATTCACACTGAAGGCATCAAAACTATGAATTAACATGTGGAATTATATACTTAACAAAAAAGTGTGTAACAGCTGAAATTATGTCTTACATTCTAGGTTCTTCAAAGTAGCCACCTTTTGCTTTGATGACTGCTTTGCACACTCTTGGCATTCTCTTGATGAGCTTCAAGAGGTAGTCACCGGGAATGGTTTTCACTTCACAGGTGTGCCCTGTCAGGTTTAATAATGGGATTTCTGGCCTTATAAATGGGGTTGGGACCATCAGTTGTGTTGTGCAGAAGTCTGATGGATACACAGCTGATAGTCCTACTGAATAGACTGTTAGAATTTGTATTATGGCAAGAAAAAAGCAGCTAAGTAAAGAAAAAAGAGTGGCCATCATTACTTTAAGAAATGAAGGTCAGTCAGTCCGAAAAATTGGGAAAACTTTGAAAGTGTCCCCAAGTGCAGTTGCAAAAACCATCAAGCGCTACAAAGAAACGTTTATCCGAGTCACCAGCCTCAGATATCGCAGGTTTACAGCAGCTCAGATTAGAGACCAGGTCAATGCCACACAGAGTTCTAGCAGCAGACACATCTCTATAACAACTGTTAAGAGGAGACTTTGTGCAGCAGGCCTTCTTGGTAAAATAGCTGCTAGGAAACCACTGCTAAGGACAGGCAACAAGCAGAAGAGACTTGTTTGGGCTAAAGAACACAAGGAATGGACATTAGACCAGTGGAAATCTGTGCTTTGGTCTGATGAGTCCAAATTTCAGATCTTTGGTTCCAACCACCGTGTCTTTGTGCGACGCAGAAAAGGTGAATGGATGGACTCTACATGCCTGGTTCCCACCGTGAAGCATGGAGGAGGTGGTGTGATGGTGTGGGGGTGCTTTGCTGGTGACACTGTTAGGGATTTATTCAAAATTGAAGGCATACTGAACCAGCATGGCTACCACAGCATCTTGCAGCAGCATGCTGTTCCATCCGGTTTGCGTTTAGTTGGACCATAATTTATTTTTCAACAGGACAATGACCACAAACACACCTCCAAGCCGTGTAAGGGCAATTTGACCAAGAAGGAGAGTGATGGGGTGCTATGCCAGATGACCTGGCCTCCACAGTCACCAGATCTGAACCCAATCGAGATGGTTTGGGGTGAGCTGGACCGCAGAGTAAAGGCAAAAGGGCCAACAAGTGCTAAGCATCTCTGGGAACTCCTTCGATGTGAATACTTTTCCGTCCAATTATGAATCATAATTGGACAGAAAAGTATTCACATCGATTTTTCTGGCTAACACGGTACCACAATATAATTTATTATTGTACACCATGGGAACTCCTTCAATATTGTTGGAAGACCATTTCCGGTGACTACCTCTTGAAGCTCATCAAGAGAATGCCAAGAGTGTTATGATTTGGTAGCTGAGGAGAGCAGGCAAAAAAGGAAATACACCAGAGCAGTTGGAAACTATGAGATTGCAGTACCCTGACTAACCACCACAACTAGAGGCAGCCGTGGAGCGTTCCTACGTTGGTCCTAGACGCCTCGTCACAGCCTGAGAAACTAACTACACCTAAAGATAGAAAGAGGAAAGCTATCTGCCCCGGAGCAGATCCCCAAAGAACATAGAAAGCCCCCAAACATGTAATGGCGGTTAGACAAGAAGAAATACTGACACAGACAGAAAATAGTATGAGCAAACGTTGGGGCCCAAACTTACTAAATAGAAAAGGATAGGAAGGGCACTTACTGCAATCCCAAAAAACCCTGAAAAGCACCAACTCTACTAATTTCAAAAACACCTGAGATCACACGACCTCTACCACCTAAATTAGTTCTCTGCTGTAACCAAAAACAAAATAGCAGCCACTGAAAAAACTGGAAAAAGCAAATGTACAAACATCAGTGGCTGAACTGAACTGAGAGGGCAAAAGCCCCAGAAGGGACCCTGAAGGCCCCCACAGAAGTGCTGGACAAAATGCAAAAATCAAGCACAAAAACAAAAAGAAGAAAATGTCTTATCTGTTAGCAGGAGATTCAGACACGACACAGCAGGCTACCAAGGAAACAGGAATCAAGGATTGAGACCAGAACAATTGATCACCGGCAACCCTGATGGGAAGGCGACTCCCTTATATAAGACCAGTCAGTAACACCTGATTCCCAATCCTCACAATCTTCACTGGACAGTCCAGTACCGTTTGTAACCACCAGAGGGAGCTTCTGCTCAGAACTCATTTCCAGCCTATTCACAACAGTACCCCCCCTTGAGGAGGGGTCACCGAACCCTCATTTGAGCAACCAGGTCGGTCAGGATGAGTTCTATGATAAGCACGGATGAGTCTCCTAGCATGGATGTCCGAAGCAAACACCCAAGAATTGTCTTCCTGACCATAACCTCTCCATTTAACCAAATACTGGAGTTTCCGTCTAGAAAAACGAGAATTCAATATTTTCTCAACCACATACTCCAGATTGCCCTCAACCAAAACAGGGTCAGGAGGCACAGTAGTAGGAACCACTGGCTCAACAAACCTCTTCAACAAGGACTTGTGAAACACGTTATGGATCTTAAATGTCCCTGGAAGAAGCAAACGAAAAGAAACAGGATTAAGAATCTCCATGATCTTATAAGGTCCAATGAACCTAGGCTTAAATTTAGGAGATGCCACTCTCATAGGAATATTTCTTGAGGACAACCAGACCAAGTCCCCCACTTTAAACCGAGGACCATCAGTCCTATGCCGGTTGGCAAACCGCTGGGCCCTCTCCTGAGAGAGGGACAACCTCTCCACTACCTGGTCCTAAATCTGTTGCATACGCTCCACAACAGAGTCAACACCTGGACAGACAGAAGCCTCCGTCTGTCCTGAAGAAAATCGAGGGTGAAACGCAGAATTACAGAAAAACGGAGACATCAAAGTGGCAGAGCTAGCCCTATTATTAAGAGCAAACTCAGCCAAAGGCAAAAAAGAGACCCAGTCATCCTGATCAGCAGACACAAAGCATCTTAGATAAGTCTCCAATGTCTGGTTTGTTCTCTCAGTTTGACCATTGGTCTGAGGATGAAACGCCGAGGAGAAAGACAATTGAACACCAATTTTAGAACAAAAGGTCCTCCAAAATCTGGAAACAAACTGGACTCATCTGTCAGACACAATGTTCTCAGGAATGCCTTGTAAACGAACCACGTGCTGAAGGAACAAAGGCACCAATTCAGAGGAGGAAGGCAACTTAGGTAATGGCACAAGATGTATCATCTTGGAAAACCTATCGCAAATCACCCAGATGACGGTCATTCTCTGAGAAACAGGGAGGTCGGAAATGAAATCCATAGAGATATGGGTCCATGGTCTCTTGGGCACAGGTAATGGCATCAACAAACCACTAGAACGAGAGCAAGGCTTGGAGCGAGAGCAAGTCCCGCAGGACTGCACAAACTCCCTGACATCACGAGACAAGGTAGACCACCAAAAGGACCGACTAACCAAGTCTCTGGTACCAAAAATTCCGGGATGACCGGCCAACGCGGAACAATGAATCTCAGACATCACACTCTTTTTCCACTGGTCCGGGACAAACAATTTCCCAACAGGGCAGCGCTCGGACTTATCCTCCTGACACCCCTCCAGAGCCAGTCTCAAATTGGGCGAGATGGCGGAAAGAACTACACCCTCTTTCAAAATAACAGAAGGATCAGATAACTCAGGAGAGTCCGCCAGGAAACTCCTCGAGAGGGCATCCGCCTTAACATTTTTAGTGCCAGGAAGAAATGAAACCACAAAATTAAAACGTGTGAAAAACAAGGCCCACCTGGCCTGTCTAGGATTAAGTCGCTTGGCAGATTCCAGATAAACTAGATTCTTATGGTCCGTAAGGACCACCACCTGATGTTTGGCTCCCTCCAGCCAATGTCTCCACTCTTCAAAAGCCCACTTCATGGCTAATAACTCCCGATTACCCACGTCATAATTACGTTCAGTGGGAGAAAATTTTCGAGAGAAAAAGGCACAGGGTTACTTTTAGAGGTCTCTGGATCTCTTTGGGACAAAACGGCACCTGCCCCAATTTCAGAGGCATCCACCTCCACCTGAAATGGTAGAGAAACATCAGGCTGCCGTAGAACAGGAGCAGAAGTGAATCTCTGCTTAAGTTCCTGAAATGCAGAGACTGCCTCAGGAGGCCAATTCACCACATCAGAACCCTTCTTTGTCAAATCAGTTAATGGTTTAACAATAACAGAGAAATTACCAATAAATTTACGATAAAAATTGGCAAAACCCAAGAATCTTTGAAGAGCCTTTAATGAAGTAGGTTGGACCCAATCACAGATGGCCTGAACTTTGACCTGGTCCATTTCAATAACAGATGGGGACAGAATGAATCCCAGAAATGAGATCCTCTGAACGCCAAAAAGACACTTTGATCCCTTCACATACAGAGCATTCTCTCTCAAAATCTGGAACACAGTCCGAACATGTTTTACATGAGAGTCCCAGTCATTGGAAAAAATCAAGATATCATCCAAATAAACAATCAGAAATTTATCCACAAAATCCCTGAAAATGTCATTCATGAAGGACTGGAAGACAGAAGGAGCATTTGTGAGCCCAAAGGGCATCACAAGGTACTCAAAATGCCCTTCAGGGGTATTAAATGCCGTCTTCCATTCATCCCCGTGCTTAATGCGAATAAGGTTATATGCCCCCCTGAGGTCAAGCTTGGTAAACCAAGTAGCGTTTTTCACCCTGGAAAACAGATCAGAGATCAAGGGTAACGGATATTGATATTTCACAGTAATATTGTTCAAGAGACGATAATCAATACACGGCCTTAATGAACTATCCTTTTTGGCCACAAAGAAAAAACCGGCACCCAAGGGTGAAGAGGATGGTCTGATATGACCCTTCTCCAATGACTCCTTGATATAAGACCGCATAGCGTCATGTTCAGGTACAGACAAGTTAAAAAGGCGACCTTTAGGGAATTTACTACCAGGCACTAATTCAATAGCGCAGTCATAGCTCCTATGGGGAGGTAAGGATGCAGATTTACTTTCGCTAAACACATCAGAAAAATCAATCAAAAAGTCAGGAACATCCTGAGCCTGGGGGAGGCAGAAAAAACAGGAGTGTTGGTATTAACACATTGGCAGCCCCAACTGGTTACAGACACAGATTTCCAATCCAAAACAGGATTATGAGACTGTAACCAAGGGAAACCCAGTACGATAATGTCATGCAGATTATACAGAACCAAAAATTTGCAACTCTCCTGATGATCAGGTTCTACCCTCATTATCACCTGAGTAGAGAACTGATGTTTATTCTCAGCCAAAGGGGTAGAATCGATCCCCAGTAGGGGAATAGACTTCCGTAGGGGTATCAAGGGAAACCCACAACGTTTAGCAAAATCAAAATCCATCAGGTTAATAGCTGCTCCAGAATCAACAAAAGCCTGAGCAGAAAATGAGGACAGAGAGCATATCAAGGTAACAGTTAATAAAAACTTAGTCTGAACACTACCCAAGACAACTGAGCGTGCAAAACGTCTTCCCCGCTTAGGGCAGACTGAAATAGCATGAGAGGCATCACCACAGTAGAAACATAACCCATTGCGCTTTCGAAATTCATGACGCTGTGCCCCAGAAACCACTCTATCACACTGCATGGATTCAGAAGCAGGTTTACAAGGCAACATTATTCCACGCATACCTTTCCGCTCACGCAAACATCTATCAATTTGAATCGCTAATGACATAGAATCATTGAGACCAGAGGGAAAAGGGAATCCCACCATAACATCCTTTATATTATCTGACAGTCCCTTCCGAAAAAGAGCTGCCAAAGCGTCGTCATTCCATTTGGTCAGGACTGCCCACTTACGGAATCTCTGACAGTATAACTCAGCGTCCTCAAGCCCCTGACTTAATGCCAACAAAGTTTTTTCAGCTTGATCAGTGACATTAGGCTCATCGTACAATAACCCCAAAGCCTGAAAAAACGCATCAACATCACTCAAAACAGGATCCCCAGGTGTCAGGGAAAAAGCCCAATCCTGAGGGTCGCCGCGCAGGAGAGAGATGACAATTTGAACCTGCTGTGCTGCGTTCCCTGAGGACTTAGATTTTAAGGCAAAAAACAATTTACAGTTATTTTTGAAATTCAGAAACTTAGCTCGATCCCCTAAAAACAAATCTGGCATGGGGATCCTAGGTTCCACAACAGGCAACCTAGCAAGATAGGTAGCAATACTCCGAACTTCAGTGGCAAGCTGATCCACACGGCCAGACAACTGTGCAAACTCCATTGAGAGAGAAAAAAAAATCCTCCTCAGCACCCAGAGATACAGAGGGAAAAAAAAAATGCAACAAACAGAAAAAAAAAATCTCTGACAACTCTGGCAACTTTTTTCTTTCCACAATATTTTTCCCTTCTGCGAGTACCATATAATTTTCAGTTTAGGCCGGTGATACTGTTATGATTTGGTAGCTGAGGAGAGCAGGCAAAAAAGGAAATACACCAGAGCAGTTGGAAACTATGAGATTGCAGTACCCTGACTAACCACCACAACTAGAGGCAGCCGTGGAGCGTTCCTACGTTGGTCCTAGACGCCTCGTCACAGCCTGAGAAACTAACTACACCTAAAGATAGAAAGAGGAAAGCTATCTGCCCCGGAGCAGATCCCCAAAGAACATAGGAAGCCCCCAAACATGTAATGGCGGTTAGACAAGAAGAAATACTGACACAGACAGAAAATAGTATGAGCAAACGTTGGGGCCCAAACTTACTAAATAGAAAAGGATAGGAAGGGCACTTACTGCAATCCCAAAAAACCCTGAAAAGCACCAACTCTACTAATTTCAAAAACACCTGAGATCACACGACCTCTACCACCTAAATTAGTTCTCTGGTGTAACCAAAAACAAAACAGCAGCCACTGAAAAAACTGGAAAAAGCAAATGTACAAACATCAGTGGCTGAACTGAACTGAGAGGGCAAAAGCCCCCAGAAGGGACCCTGAAGGCCCCCACAGAAGTGCAGGACAAAATGCAAAAATCAAGCACAAAAACAAAAAGAAGAAAATGTCTTATCTGTTAGCAGGAGATTCAGACACGACACAGCAGGCTACCAAGGAAACAGGAATCAAGGATTGAGACCAGAACAATTGATCACCGGCAACCCTGATGGGAAGGCGACTCCCTTATATAAGACCAGTCAGTAACACCTGATTCCCAATCCTCACAATCTTCACTGGACAGTCCAGTACCGTTTGTAACCACCAGAGGGAGCTTTTGCTCAGAACTCATTTCCAGCCTATTCACAACACAAGAGTGTGCAAAGCAGTCATCAAAGCAAAAGGTGACTACTTTGAAGAACCTAGAATATAAACATAATTTCAGTTGTTACACAGTTTTTTATTAAGTATATAATTCCACATGTGTTAATTCATAGTTTTGATGCCTTCTGTGTGAATGTACAATTTTCATAGTCCTGAAAATACAGAAAAAGCTTTAAATGAGGTGTGTCCAAACTTTTGGTCTGTACTGTAAGTGAGTAAAATAAATAAAAATAAAATCTGATCTACCTTCAATTTGTGGGTGATGCGATCTTCCATTGTGAAGGAGAGGGTTTATTACATAGATATCTTTGTTAATACCAAAGGTCTTCTCTGCCAGTCCTATATGAGAGGGGGATAGTTGCTTGTTTTGATGGTTTTCTGGTTTTCTATCGCTGTAGATGTGTCAATATCCTACCTACAAAAAAAAAAATCATAGATTTCCCACCCTTCCAACTCCGTGCTAGCGTACAACAGCTTACAGTGTCATCATCAAAGATCAGCTACTTATCACCTATTCTGTGAATAGTCTGCTCATTTGGGAATAAACCTTGAAAAAACCTGTGCATCCTGTGGCCGCGTGATTTTTTTTTTTTTTTTTGTTATAACCAGTATGCATTACTCACTCTCCCTGGGTCCAGCGATGAGTCTTCATTGCTTCTCCTTGTGTCTGTTATTCTTTACAGTGCTAACATCACATTAACATTGCTGCAGCCACTCAGTGAGCTCAGCGGCTCTGCCCGAGTTGATAGGCTCACTGATGGGCTCCAGCACTGCAGACTGACAGACACCGGGAGAAGTGGTGGAGACTGAGCACATAACCAAGGGAGGGGGAGTAAACCACAATTATTTTTTTTTTTAAAAGGGACGAAGATTTTTTTAAATCGGAAATTATTTCCAAATGGGCAGACTATCAACAGAATAGGTGATGACTTCCTTATCACTGAGGTCTGATCACTTGGATCCTCACTGATTACGTTGCCTTGTAGCTATTGGGCAACTCGTTTTAGTCCCTAATCTGGATCTTTGTCAGACATTAGTATTGACTGATAATGCCTAACAACTATACAGTTGTGGAAACAAAACTTTTTGATGAAGGCGTCTGCCTGGTATTGATCTGGTATGAGCGGTATCCCATTATAAATGCAATATCTGGCCGTTCTAACCAAGTCTAAATAATTTTCTGGCGCTACTTCTGTATGACAATTCGACCATAGTGTAAAACAGTAAAGCTTTATTTATTATGTCCAGTGTATTCTACTTCCTTAGATAAAACAGTGCTTTAAAATCAACTAAAATCCATAAACCATTCTCCTATCAGCGATATAGGAACCATATGGTTTATGGATTTTAATCATGTTTTATCATTTTAATAATGTTTTTGTCACGCGGTCTTATGATATGTGTACGATGTCAGTAAACTATTCTTAAAAGAACAACACTCTATACAACATATAGATTAGCAACATCAGCATGTAAATATAGAATAGATTTACCTGACACGATATCCGTTGAACTCAGGGTTAATCTTGAGGACTTGATACACTGTCACAGGAAAGAGGAGGACCGGGGGTCTAACCTGACCCTAAACTGGGGTCCTAACTAATCCCTCACCTTGGAGGTACTGATAATGGTTCAGAGGTCCAAGTCTCCAGCCTAACCCTGTCTCCTATCAGTCCCTGAACCCTGTAATCAGTCCTAAGAAGGATACTGATTACCACCAAAGGGATATGGGCTGATCTCTGCTAAATACACAGATTAGACATATAAGACAGACTGGAGAAAACACAGACTTGCATACACACTCAAACACAGAAGGAACATAAATGATCTGGGATATTAAACTCTAAGCAAGGTGAGCTTAAAACAACTAAGGAGCTCTTTAACTTAAGTCTATACAGATACAATCCTATCTGTGGTCTGCATGAAGAATTTCACTGGCAACTCCCAACACAGACAACCAGAGATTTAAAGGAAACCAATCAACAAATAATTAATTGCAGCCGGGAGAAAACTGCACCCAGTCCCAGAACTGAGCACAGACAGAATTAACTCCCTAACTGCCAAACACAAAGAAACAGCAACTCAGCTGTGAGAAGTCAGAATGTGCAACCGCGACGATCTTCGTGGCGATGCACACATGACAGTACCCCCCCTTCTACGAGGGGCCTCCGGACCCTCAGGGCCAGGTTTGCCCGGGTGAGTTCTGTGGAAGGTCCGCACCAAACGATCTGCGTTAATGTCAGACGCAGGAACCCACGTCCTCTCCTCTGGACCATACCCCTTCCAATGCACCAAGTACTGAAGGGACCGGCGATTCAGACGTGAGTCAATGATCTTTGACACTTGAAACTCCAAGTTACCATTGACCACCACTGGAGGAGGAGGTAGAGGTGATGGTATGACTGGTGCCACGTATCTCTTAAGTAATGACTTGTGGAACACATTATGAATTTTAAACGTAGGAGGGAGGTCCAGACGAAATGCCACAGGATTAATTATGGAACTGATCCTGTACGGCCCGATGAATCTGGGGCCCAGCTTCCAGGAGGGAACTTTAAGTTTTATATTCCTGGTAGACAACCATACCAGATCATTCACATTAAGATCTGGACCAGAAACTCTCCTCCTATCAGCCATACGTTTATAACGGTTCCCCATAGCACTCAGATTATTCAATACACCTCTCCACACTGAAGCAAGTGACGACGAGAAACGCTCCTCCTCAGGAACCCCAGAAGGGCCCCCCCCCATTGAATGTACAAAACTGGGGATGAAAACCATATGCCCAAAAAACGGGGACTTACCAGTGGACTCGCTCCGCCTGTTGTTAAGAGCGAACTCTGCCAGAGGCAAGAAAGAAGACCAGTCCTCCTGGTTCTCTGAGACAAAACACCGAAGATAAGTCTCTAGGCTTTGATTCAGACGCTCTGTCTGACCATTGGTCTGCGGATGAAAAGCCGAGGAAAATGACAATTGCATCCCCCGACGTAAACAAAATGCCCTCCAAAACTTGGACACAAACTGAGACCCCCTATCTGACACCACATCAGAAGGCAACCCATGAAGTCTCACAATCTCCCCAATGAACACCTGCGCCAGAGTTTTAGCATTAGGGAGGGCAGGAAGAGCAATGAAATGTGCCATCTTACTGAACCTGTCAACAACCACCAGTATGACAGTCTTCCCTGACGACTGAGGAAGGTCCGTGATGAAGTCCTTAGACAAATGAGTCCATGGACGCTCCGGAAGTTTCAAGGGTAAGAGGGTCCCAGACGGACGGGTATGAAGGGTCTTAGAGCGAGCACAAACCCCACAGGACGCGACAAAAGTTAAAACATCTTTATTAACGTTAGGCCACCAAAACCGGCGAGAAAGGAGATCTAAAGTAGCCTTACTCCCTGGATGTCCTGCTAAAGCAGAATTATGATGTGCCTCAATAACCTTTTGTCTCAACTGATTTGGGACAAACAGTCTCCCTGGAGGTCCTGCAGGGGCGTCCCCCTGAGCCTCTAACACCTCCTCCTCAAGCTCAGAACATACAGCCGACACTACCACCCCCTCCTGAAGGATAGGAATCGGGTCATCTATTTTCCCGGCCCCTGGGAAACTGCGAGACAAGGCATCCGCCTTAACATTCTTAGATCCAGGGCGATAAGTGACAACAAAATTAAACCTGGTAAAAAACAACGACCATCGAGCTTGTCTGGAATTCAGACGCTTAGCAGATTCCAAATACAGCAGGTTCTTGTGATCAGTAATGACGGTGACCGGGTGGACTGCCCCCTCCAAAAAGTGACGCCATTCTTCAAAAGCCAACTTAATGGCCAAAAGTTCCCTATTGCCGATATCATAATTCCTTTCGGCGGACGACAATTTTTTAGAAAAGAAAGCGCACGGATGCCATTTACCAGGGGACGGACCCTGGGACAATATTGCACCCACCCCTACGTCAGACGCGTCCACCTCCACAACGAACGGCTGTGATGCATCTGGTTGGATGAGAACGGGTGCCGAAGCAAAACATTTTTTCAAAGAGGAAAAAGCTTGGCAAGCTTTGTCCGACCATTTAGAAAAATCCGTCCCTTTTCTTGTCATGTCAGTGAGAGGTTTGACAACAGATGAGAAATTACAAATAAATTTCCGTAGTAGTTAGCAAACCCCAGAAAACGCTGCAGAGCCTTAAGATCCTCTGGCTGATCCCATTCAAGCACTGCTCTCACCTTTTCAGGGTCCATACGGAAACCGGAGGCTGACACCAAGAAACCCAAAAACTGAAGTTCCTGTACGGCGAATACACACTTTTCCAGTTTGGCGTATAGTTTATTGTCTCGCAAGATCTGCAACACCTGTCTCACATGCTCCTGGTGAGACACAAGATCTGGTGAGTAAATTAAAATGTCATCCAAATATACGACCACAAACAGCCCCACCAGATGACGAAAAATGTCATTAACAAAATGTTGGAATACTGCTGGTGCAGTATTCAGACCAAAAGGCATGACAAGGTTCTCATAATGTCCCTCCGGCGTGTTAAACGCCGTTTTCCACTCATCCCCTCTTTTATCCTAATCAGATTATACGCCCCCCTGAGATCCAATTTAGAGAACCATTTGGCGCCAACAATTTGATTGAAGAGATCAGGAATCAGAGGGAGTGGATACGGATCTCGAACAGTAATCCGATTAAGTTCGCGGAAATCCAAGCAAGGGCGTAGGCCTCCATCTTTTTTCTTCACAAAGAAGAACCCCGCGGCCACTGGGGAAGATGAAGGTCTAATATGCCCTTTGGCCAGACTTTCCAAAATATAATCTTTCATAGCCTGCCTCTCAGGACCCGAAAGGTTATATAACCTAGCTTTAGGTAACTTAGCATCAGGAAGTAAATTAATAGAGCAGTCATACACGCGATGAGGAGGCAACTCCTGACACCCCTCCTCAGAGAACACATCCCCAAAGTCCTCCAAAAAAGGAGGCAAAGTACTAGGCACGACCGCACTGATGACTGTGTTCATGCAGTTACTTTTGCAAAACTCCCCCATTGGCTTATATCTCTGGACTGCCAATTAATCACAGGGTTATGTTTAACCAACCAAGGAAGTCCCAACACAATAGGAGTAGGTAGACCCTCCAACACATAACAAGATAATAGTTCCCTATGTATTGCCCCTACCGAAGGTCAATGTTATGAACCTCATGAACAAAGCTACCTTGGCCGAGAGGCCTGGCGTCAATGGAGAATATAGGGATCGGTTTGACCAATACACTCAGATGCATACCTTGAGCTTGAGCAAACTGGGCGTCAACCAGATTAGCCCCGGACCCACTATCAAGAAGAACAGAAAATCTCTCCACTCTCGTACCAACCACCACCTCCACTGGTACAAGGAACTGAGAAGAACTAGCGGACGAAATACATACTCCCAGGTTGTCGTCCACCACACAACCTGGGATTAACAGTTTTCCGGCGACTTTTTGCTCAACAAGGCACGGGATGGACATCCCCCAACAAAATGTCCCTCTTTCCCGCAGAAGAAACACCTTCTAGTCCTGCGGCGTACCGCCAATCCCCTCCTACGAAATGATGTCCCTCCCAACTGCATAGGCTCCTCCGAACAGACAAGGGGAACCTCAACATAAGGGACTTTAGTAGTAGGTGGAGTAACAACAGGGGGCGGAGTTACCTCGCACCTCTCCCGGAGCCGTCTATCAGTACGGATAGCTAGGGCCATAGCAGCCTCCAGTGATGGAGGAGAATCATACTGAGCCAAAACGTCCTTTAATTTGTCAGAAAGCCCATGACAAAACTGGCTCCTAAGAGCTGGGTCATTCCACTGAGTATCTGTGGCCCATCTACGGAACTCAGAAGCAAATTCCTCCGCCGGACGATCTCCCTGCTGTATCTTACGTAATTTTGTCTCAGCAAGAGAGACCCGATCTGGGTCATCATATACCAAACCCAGGGCAGTAAAAAATCGATCTACTGACTGTAGAGCCAGGGATCCCAGAGGAAGGGAGAAGGCCCAGGATTGAGGGTCCCCTTGTAGGAGCGAGATAACAATTCCCACTCTCTGCTCTTCACTCCCTGATGATCGAGGCCGAAGCCGAAAATACAATTTACATGCTTCCCTAAAGGTAAAAAAATTTGTCTCGGTCACCAGTGAACCTGTCCGGGAGAGCTACTTTAGGTTCAAATCTGGTTTGCTCCGAGGGAGACAAAACTTTGGACTTAATGTCCGTCAGCTCCATGGATAATCCCTGCAACTGCAGAGCCAGCTGGGCTACTGGATCCATGGCAACTGGGAATAATTTTATAGGCCAGTGAAAATGTCACGCGGTCTTATGATATGTGTACGATGTCAGTAAACTATTCTTAAAAGAACAACACTCTATACAACATATAGATTAGCAACATCAGCATGTAAATATAGAATAGATTTACCTGACACGATATCCGTTGAACTCAGGGTTAATCTTGAGGACTTGATACACTGTCACAGGAAAGAGGAGGACCGGGGGTCTAACCTGACCCTAAACTGGGGTCCTAACTAATCCCTCACCTTGGAGGTACTGATAATGGTTCAGAGGTCCAAGTCTCCAGCCTAACCCTGTCTCCTATCAGTCCCTGAACCCTGTAATCAGTCCTAAGAAGGATACTGATTACCACCAAAGGGATATGGGCTGATCTCTGCTAAATACACAGATTAGACATATAAGACAGACTGGAGAAACACAGACTTGCATACACACTCAAACACAGAAGGAACATAAATGATCTGGGATATTAAACTCTAAGCAAGGTGAGCTTAAAACAACTAAGGAGCTCTTTAACTTAAGTCTATACAGATACAATCCTATCTGTGGTCTGCATGAAGAATTTCACTGGCAACTCCCAACACAGACAACCAGAGATTTAAAGGAAACCAATCAACAAATAATTAATTGCAGCCGGGAGAAAACTGCACCCAGTCCCAGAACTGAGCACAGACAGAATTAACTCCCTAACTGCCAAACACAAAGAAACAGCAACTCAGCTGTGAGAAGTCAGAATGTGCAACCGCGACGATCTTCGTGGCGATGCACACATGACAGTTTTACACTATGGTCAGATGTCCATCTGTCCCTGTAGAGCAGTTTGATTGCGTAGTGACTCTCTCCTCGAGGAATTGTTAAATTATGTTTTTTGGGAATCTTATTGGCATCCATCACATAAGGAAATGAATGATCTCCACAAGTTTCTTCCTGTTGTCCTGAGCTCCAAAGTAGGGAGCATCTCCTAGGATGTGGCTCAGAGATGTGTGCTGTGCCTACTGATTGCGCTCCCACTGCACATTAGTGTGTAGTGTTTGCAATAAAAACAAGACCCCTTTGTCACGGGTGTGTCGCGGCAAAGATCGTCGCGATTGCACACCCTGACTTCGCACAGCTGAGTTTCTGGTGCTGGGTGTTTTTCGGCACTGAGGGAGTTAATTCTTTCTCTCTCGGTGCTGGACTGACCAGCCTCGCCCAGCTGCGATTGATGTTTTGTTAATTAGCTTCCTTCTTATACCTGCTGGTCTGCTGGGGAAGTTGTCGGTGAAAGCATTCATTCAGACCAGCAGAGCGGATCGTTTCTGAGAAGACTTAAGCTAAGAGTGCCTGTTGTGGTTTATCCTCTCCTCGCTTATTGTTTATCTCCTTAACCTTTTGTGTTCCTCTGTAGTGGAAGTTTTGTATGCATGGCAGTGTTTTCTTTACCCCTTGTCTGTCTTGTTTATTTTAGACTGTGTGTAAGCTGTGAGCTGCCCATTCCCTGTGGTGGTAATCAGGGTCCTTCTCAGGACTAGATTACAGTGGTCAGGGATCTACAGGAGACAGGGTTACGCTGGCGGCCTGGACCTCTGTACCATTAACAGTGCCTCCAGGTAGAGGGACTAGTCAGGACCCCAGTTCAGGGTCAGCATAGACCCCGGTCCACCTCTATCCTGAGACAGCGTGACACGTACACAGTATAGACCCACAATACATAGGACATTATGTCAGGTAAGACATTGCTGGCAGATACTATGTATACATGTTGATATTTTCTATTATAGGAAATATAGAATGATGTCACATTAGATATATGTTACTATCATAGAATATATCTGTTATACGTCGTGACACCCTTTCATCTGACCTTGGAAAGAACCCCTCAGTCAATAGAACTTTCACTTTCCAGCACCTCAGTCAGTTTGAGAAGAGTTGCATCCATTGCCCGTTCCCAAAACTAACACCAGAAATATCCAATATCTACATTTTGTAATTCAGAATATACAGCTGCTCCTTCTTGTAACTACTGCTATGTTATCTTTCATAAATCCATACAATATTTATTGCCACAACTGTTCATCCCTCTCCCATATTGATAGTTCTGCTTTACGTCACTTGTCTTACCCATTGCACTATTCCTGTGTCCTGTTGTGTATAAATATGTGATTCTTCAGATGTTGTATTAGTCTTTGCCTGATGAAGAGACCTGAGTAGTCTCGAAAGCTTGCAATTTGTTACCATCTTTTCAGTTAGCCATTAAAAGGTATCAACCACTGAGGACTCTTAATTCTAAATATTTTTAGAAATTTATACAAACACACCTAGAAAAACCCTTTTCCATCCATAGATGTTCTGTGTTATGGAGCAGCGATTCTATTACTTTCCCCTTAACCCCTTAACGACCGCCGATACGCCTTTTAACGGCGGTGATTAAGGGTACTTAAGCCACAGCGCCGTTAAATAATGGCGCTGTGGAAAAAGTGAATAGCGCCCCCTAGAGGCGCATTTTCCCCAGAGAACATGATCCGGGTCGGTACTTACCGACCCCGGTGTCGCAATCGCCGTTTTTCTGAGTATAACGGCGACCGCAAAAAAAAAAAAAAGATTTCTCTCCCCCAAACCCACCCCCGTACCTCCCGGTGTCCTCCGGCAGGTCCCCCTGTGCTGCGATCCTCCCAGGTCTTCCTGTAAAAAAAAATGGCGGGCGCATGCGTAGTGCGCCTGCCGAATCTGCCTGGCGGCAGATTCAAAACTGTTTTCATTCATTCTACTAAAAGTACATTTTGATCACTGTGATAAATTATCACAGTGATAAAAATAAAAAAAACAGTACATAACCCCCCCTTTATCACCCCCTTAGTTAGGGACATATAATAAAATATAGAAATTATATTTATTTTCATTTTTCCGTTAGGGTTAGGGCTAGGGTTAGGGTTATAATTAGGGTTAGGGTTAGGCTGGGTTCATACTGCGTTATGGCAGTCCTTTAGACGGACTGCGTTACACTGCGGTATAACTCGGTGTAATGCAGTCCGTTAACGCTGCCATTCACCCCCATTTGAGGGCGCATCGCGACGCGTGCCATAAAGCGGCATGCGTTCGCGACGTGCCATCATTCAGTGACGGAGCCTCGGACGCGGCCTGCAGCGTCTGGGCTCTGTCACCGCTAGCGCAGATGAGTCAACTGCTGATTCCTCTGCGCTAGCAGGTATAGCATAACGCTATCGCGTTATGTTATACCGTTACCAGCCCGTCAACGCTATGTGTTGAACGGGCTGGTAAAACGCAAAATGAACCTAGCCTTAGGGTTAGGGTTATAATTAGGGTTAGGGTTACAATTAGGGTTAGGGTTACAATTAGGGCTGGAATTAGGGTTTGGATTAGGGTTAGGGTTGGTATTAGGGTTAAGGGTGTGTTGAGGTTAGAGTTGGAGCTAGAATTGAGGGGTTTCCACTATTTAGGCACATCAGAGGGTCTCCAAACACGACGTGGCTTTCAAAAAGTCAAATGGCGCTCCCTCCCTTCCGAGCCCTGCCGTGCGCCCAAACAGTGGTTTACCCCAACATATGGGGTATCAGCGTACTCAGGAAAAATTGCACACCAATTTTGGGGTTCTAATTTCTCTTGTTACCCTTGGGAAAATAAATAGCTGGCTAAAAAAATCATTTTTGAGGAAAAAAATAATTTTTTATTTTCACGGCTCTGCATTTATAAATTTCTGTGAAGCACTTTGGGGTTCAAAGTGCTCACCACACATCTATATAAGTTCCTTAGGGGGTCTAGTTTCCAAAATGGGGTCACTTGTGGGGGTTTTCCACTGTTTAGGCACATCTGGGGCACTGCAAACAGAACATGACTCCCATCAACGTCTGCATTCCAAAACGTTATTACTTCCTTTACAAGCCCTGCCGTGCGCCCAAACAGTTTCCCCCCCCCCCACATATTTGGTATCAGTGTACTCAGGACAAATTGGACAACAACTTTTGGGGTCCAATTTCCTTGTGAAAAATCAAAAATTTGGGACTAAAAAATCATTTTTGTGGAAAATATATATATTTTTTTCACACCCAGGCATTATAAACTTTTGCGAAACACTTGGGGGTTCAAAGTGCTCACCACAGATCTAGCTAAGTTACTTAGGGGGTCTAGTTTCCAAAATGGGGTCACTTGTGGGGGTTTCCACTGTTTAGGCACATCAGGGGCTCTCTAAACGCGACATGGCATCCAGCCAATTCTGCGTTGCAAAAGTCAAACGGCGCTCCTTCCCTTGTGACCTCTGCCGTGCGCCCAAAAAGTGGTTTACCCCCACATATGGGCTATCGGCGTATTCAGGAGAAATTGCACAACAAATTTTATGGTTCATTTTTTCTTTTAACCCCTTCACCCCCAAGGGTGGTTTGCACGTTAATGACCGGGCCAATTTTTACAATTCTGACCACTGTCTCTTTATGAGGTTATAACTCTGGAACGCTTCAACGGATATTCGCGATTCTGAGATTGTTTTCTCGTGACATATTGTACTTCACATTAGTGGTAAAATTTCTTTGATATAACTTGCGTTTATTTTTGAAAAAAATGCAAATATGGCGAAAATTTTTAAAATTTTGCAATTTTCAAACTTTGAATTTTTATTCCCTTAAAACAGAGAAATATATCACACAAAATAGTTAAGAAATAACATTTCCCACATGTCTACTTTACATCAGCACAATTTTGGAACCAAAATTTTTTTTGTTAGGAAGTTATAAGGGTTAAAAGTTGACCAGCGATTTCTCATTTTTACAACAAAATTTACAAAGCTATTTTTTTTTAGGGACCACCTCACATTTGAAGTCACTTTGAGGGGTCTATATGGCAGAAAATACCCAAAAGTGACACCATTCTAAAAACTGCACCCCTCAAGGTACTCAAAACCACATTCAAGAAGTTTATTAACCCTTCAGGTGCTTCACAGGAACTAAAGCAACGTGGAAGGAAAAAATGAATATTTAACTTTTTAGCCACAAAAATGATCTTTTACAAACTTTTTTTTTATTTTCACAAGGGTAAAAGGAGAAAATGGACAGATAAGGTTGTTATGCAATTTCTCCTGAGTACGCCAATACCCAATATGTGGGGGAAAACCACTGTTTGGGCACACGGCAGAGCTCGTAAGGGAAGGAGCGCCGTTTGACTTTTTCAAACTAAAATTGGCTGGAATTTAGATTGGATGCCATGTCGCATTTGGAGAACCTCTGATGCGCCTAAACAGTGGAAACCCCCACAAGTGACACTATTTTGGAAACTAGACCCCCCAAGGAACTTATCTAGATCTGTTATGAGCACTTTGAACCCCCAAGTGTTTCACAAAAGTTTATAATGCCTGGGTGTGAAAAAAAACAAAACAATTTTCCACAAAAATGATTTTTTAGTCCCAAATTTTTGAATTTTCCCAAGGAAATTGGACCCCAAAAGGTGTTGTCCAATTTGTCCTAAGTACGCTGATACCCCATATGTGGGGGGGGGAAACTATTTGGGCGCACGGCAGGGCTTGGAAAGGAAGTAGTAACGTTTTGGAATGCAGGCGTTGATGGGGGTCATGTTCCGTTTGCAGTGCCCCAGATGTGCCTAAACAGTGGAAACCCCCCACAAGTGACCCCATTTTGGAAACTAGACCCCCTAAGGAACTTATCTAGATCTAATGCCCGGGCATGAAAATAAAAAATCCTATTTTTTTCCCACAAAAATTATCTTTTAGTCACTAATTTTTTATTTTCCCAAGGGTAACAGGAGAAATTGGACCACATAAGTTGTTGTACAATTTGTCCTGAGTACGCTGATACCCCATATGTGGGGGGGAACCACTGTTTGGGCGCACGGCAGAGCTCGGAATGGAAGGAGAACCATTTGACTTTTTCCAACCAAAATTGGCTGGAATTGAGATTGGATGCCATGTTGCATTTGGAGAGCCCCTGATGTGCCTAAACAGTGGAAACCCCCCACAAATGACCCCATTTGGGAAACTAGACCCCCTAAGGAACTTATCTAGATCTTTGGTGAGCAATTTGAACCCCCAAGTGCTTCACACAAGTTTATAACGTAGAGCCGTAAAATTAAAAAATCATATTTTTTCCACAAAAATGATCTTTTCACCCAAATTTTTATTTTTCCAAGGGTAACAAGACTCCAAAAGTTATTGTGCAATTTGTCCTGAGTGCGCTGATACCCCATATGTGGGGGTAAACCACTGTTTGGGTGCATGGCAGAGTTTGGAAGGGACGGAGCGCCGTCTGACTTTTTCAACGCAGAATTGGCTGGACGCCATGTCGTGTTTGGAGAGCTCCTGATCTGCCTAAACAGTGGAAACCCCCATAAATGACACCATTTTGGAAACTAGACCCCTCAAGGAACTTATCTAGATGTGTGGTGAGAACTTTGAACCCCAAAGTGCTTCACAGAAGTTTATAACGTACAGCCGTAAAATAAAAAATCTTTTTTTTTTTACAAAAATGATTTTTTCGCCCCAATATTTTATTTTCACAAGGGTAACAGAAGAAATTGGAACCCAAAAGTTGTTGTCCAATTTGTCCTGAGTACGCTGATACCCAATATGTGGGCGAAAACTACTGTATGGGTACACGTCGGGGCTCGGAAGGGAAGTAGTGATGTTTTGGATTGCAGACTTTGATGGAATGGTCTGGGGGCGTCATGTCACATTTGGAGAGCCCCTGATGCACCTAAACAGTGGAAACCCCCCACAAGTGACCCCATTTTGGCAAATAGACCCCACAAGGAACTTATCTAGATGTGTGGTGAGCACTTTGAACCCAGAAGTGCTTCACAGAAGTTTATAACGTACAGCTGTAAAAATAAAAAATCCTTTTTTTTTTTACAAAAATGATTTTTTCGCCCCCAATATTTTATTTTCACAAGGGTAACAGGAGAAATTGGACCCCAAAAGTTGTTGTCCAATTTGTCCTGAGTACGCTGATACCCAATATGTGGGAGAATACTACTGTATGGGCGCACGTCAGGGCTCGGAAGGGAAGTAGTGACGTTTTGGATTGCAGACTTTGATGGAATGGTCTGGGGGCGTCATGTCGCATTTGGAGAGCCCCTGATGCGCCTAAACAGTGGAAACCCCCCACAAGTGACCCCATTTTGGAAAATAGACCCCACAAGGAACTTATCTAGATGTGTGGTGAGCGCTATGAAGCCCCAAGTGCTTCACAGAAGTTTATAATGTACAGCCGTAAAAACAAAAAAATAATTTTTTTTGTACAAAAATGATATTTTCGCCCCCAGTTTTTTATTTTCCCAAGGGTAACAGAAGAAATAGGACAAATTGCACAATAACTCTTGGGGTCCAGAGTACTCTGATACCCCATATGTGGGGATAAACTACTGTTTGGACGCATGGCAGAGCTCAGAAGTGAAGGAGCACCGTTTGACTTTTTCAACGCAGAATTGACTGGAATTGAGATCAGACACCATGTCACATTTGGAGAGCCCCTGATGTGCCTAAACAGCGGAAACCCCCCAATTCTAACTCCAACCCTAACCCCAACACACCCCTAACCCTAGTCCCAACCCTAACCACAAACCTAACCCTAACACACCCCTAATCCCAACCCTAACCCTAATCCTAACTTTAGCGCCAACCCTAACCCTAACTTTAGCCGCAACCCTAACCATAACCCTAATGGGAAAATGGAAATAAATACTTTTTTTTAATTTTATTATTTTTCCCTAACTAAGGGGTTGATAAAGGGGGGTTTGATTTACTATTTATAGCGGGTTTTCATGATTGGCAGCTGTCACGCTAAAAGACGCTTTTTATTGCAAAAATAGTTTTTTGCATCTTTCACATTTTGAGAGCTATAATTTTTGCATATTTTGGCCCACAGAGTCATGTGAGGTCTTATTTTTTGCGGTACGAGTTGACGTTTTTATTGGTACCATTTTTGAGCACGTGACATTTTTTGATCGCTTTTTATTTCGATTTTTGGGAGGTTAGAATGAACAAAAATCAGCAATTCATGAATTTCTTTTGGGGGAGGTGTTTTTATTGTTCCGCATGTGGTAAAATTGATAGCAGTTTTATTCTTCGGGTCAGTACAATTACGGCGATACCTCATTTATATAATTTTTTTTATGTTTTGGCGCTTTTATAGAATAAAAACAATTTTATATAAAAAATAATTATTTTTGCATCGCTTTATTCTGCGAGCTATAACTTTTTTATTTTTTCGCTGATGATGCTATATGGTGGCTCGTTTTTTGCGGGACAAGATGACGTTTACAGCGGTACCATGTTTTTTTATATCGGTCTTTGATCGCGTGTTATTCCACTTTTTGTTCGGCGGTATGATGATAAAGCATTGATTTTTTGCTTTGTTTTTTTTTTTAAGGGGTTCACTAAAGGGGTTAACTAGTGGGACAGTTTTATAGGGGGGGTCGTTACGGACGCGGCGATACCAAATATGTGTACTTTTATTGTTTTTTTTTTTTATTTACAGGAAGAAATGAATTTATTGGGGAATATTTTTTTCAGCTGCAGATGGAAGGAAGAGAGCCACAGTATTCATTACTGATGGGTAGGCGGAGCCCCAGATCAGGATGTTACCTCAGATCAAAAGAGTGATGACTGGCTGGCCCCTCCAGCTCGGGCTCCTCCTACTCAGCTCCAGTCTAAGATTTGAGGTCCAGAGGATGGTCGCTGCTAATGCAGCTCCTCAGAAGATTTTATTATTTTAATATTCGGACAGGAGACTTGGATCACTAGTTGGTCTAGAGGTCTCAGGGGTACCAGCGCTGCTGTACCCCAACCTCTCCCTTGGCGGATCTGTATTTACTCAAAGTCCCTGCAGAATCCTTGCCGGCCCTGGGGGATGAGGAGAGCTTCCCTGGCGGGACGCAAACCACACGTGCGGTCACTGCGTTCTTCGCCCTGGGGGGAAACATGGGCACAGCGCCAGAAACCCCTGAGGGTCCCTGTGGCGCCTTGGCTGGTGAGTACTCCACACAAATTTTAATGATATAATTATGTGTGAGTGCTTTAGCGTCTGAATGAGCAGCGCTATTACTTGTGTCAGTATGCTTCAGCGCTGCTGTGACAGCGCTACTACATGTATGTCAGTATGCTTCAGCGCTGCTGTGACAGCGCTGTTACAAGTAGATGTGGTGATTTTTTGTCCGCAGGCAGATACCTGCAGGACAGAGAGGGAGCAGGAGCGGGGGAGTTCGCGCTCATTATTCGAGCTGGCGGGGGGCGTGGCCTAAATATTCCCGGTCTTCTGAGCAGGAAGACGCGCGCTCTGGCGTTTCTCCTGCGACTCCCTCACTGTGGCGGCCATTACACAGGCTCCTGGGCTCCTCAGACCGCTCCTCTCCTCATAAGACACCACGGCCAGCTGGGTGAGTGCTGATTCCTCACCCCGCAGCGCAGCGATCGCTATCCTGCAGCTGCAGTCTCATCAGAGACATAAAAAATTGGCTGGGGCTCACAAATATATATATATTGTGGTGAGTTTGCAATATTAACCCCTCTGAGGGTTATTTCTACCAGCTAAATTTGCTGACTGAATACCGCTGGGGTAACCCTGCTTGGTGGAGCGTTAACCCTTCAGCGTTTGAAAAAAAAAAAAAAAAAAAACCGCATAGTTTTTTGCTGGTATTACCGCTTTGACCTGCTCATACAGGTGAGACATGTCTGAACAGAGTTCAGATGCCGCGGATCACGTCCCAGTGCCATTGCGGCAATCAGATACGCAGACCTCCACAGCGTCTAGCGCTGCGGTCGACAGCGGTGGAAAATTGGATGATATCGCTCGATCGATTAATAACTTGTCTGACCTTTTAGGTCAATATGTGTCTGCTAATTCCTCTCAGAGGAAGCGACGCAGGCCGTTACCGGCCTCTACACGGAGCGAGTCAGATGTATCTGATATTGGGCAGAGTTCCCCTTTAAATTCGGATGGAGAAATATCCGATTCAGATGCGGACGAGCCGCAGGGGCGTTCCTCTATGGCGAAGCGTACGGAGGCATTAATTGAAGCCATGAGAGATATACTACAGTTACCGGAGGAGGTAACTAGTCGTCCTGGTAAATCAGCACGCATGTTCCAGGAGTCCCGTGCTTCGCGCACAACATTGCCAGCTCTGGATGAGCTTAATGGTGTAATAGAGGAGGAACGTCTATGTCCAGATAAGCGTTTTCATGGAACGCATTTCTTTGATACACTTTATCCTTGCTCTGTGGAGTTAAAGGCTAATTGGACTTCTGCTCCTGAAGTGGATGTGTCTTTGTCTCAGCTTAGTAAATCCTCTCTACTCCCTATTAAGGGAAAAGCGAGCTTACAGGAGCCTTTGGATAGAAAGGCAGAATTGGCGGCAAAAGCAAGCTATGAGGCTGCGGGTCATGGATTTCGAGCAGTGCTAGGATCCATGTGTGCTGCTAGAGCTTCTCTAAGCTGGTTGGCACGTCTGAAGACGGAGTTGCAAAATGAATCTCCGTTATCTGAGATACGGGAAACTTGTGAATGGTTAGAAACGGCAGCCTGTTATATCTTTGATGCCGGTCTGGATACGGCATCTCTGCTGGCCAAAGCGCAAGCTTCAGCGGTCACAGTCAGAAGAGCTTTATGGCTCAGACAGTGGGCCGGGGACGCAGTTTCCAAACAAGGGTTGTTGGCCTTACCTTACAAGGGTGGCCATCTTTTTGGATCCGACCTCACAGAGCTGATTTCCAAGGCTAAGGCGAAGGAATCAGCATTACCACAGCGAAGGGCCATGGCCTCGGTGTCCAGTAAGCCTGGTGTCTATAGTGGTCGGCGGTCCTTTCGGGGCCGAGGACGATCTAGTCACTCCTCGTGGGGATCGGGTCGTCCTTCTTTCTCAGGAAAGAAATCCTCTCAGAAAACTCGTACTCCCTGGAAGCAGAGTTTCCGCCAGGACAAGCGGGAACTTGACAAGAAACCCGCAAAGTCGGATTGACGCCAGGGGTCCACTCGAGGATTCTCGAGTGGGGGGTCGCCTGCTTCTTTTCAAGGAGACTTGGATGGCTCGCGTTCCAGATTCCTGGGTAACGCGGATAGTGTCGGCAGGCTATTTCATAGAGTTTGCTTCTCAACCCCCAAATGTTTTTTGTCAATCTCACGTTCCGTCGGAACCCGAGCTTGTTGTCGCTCTACAGCGAGAGGTCGAATCTCTACTACAAAAGGGTGTAGTGATACCGGTTCCGTCAGAGGACCGAGGGAAAGGTTTTTATTCCAACCTTTTTATAGTTCCCAAAAAGGAGAACAAATTTCGCCCGATTCTGGATCTCAAGCGATTAAACCGGCATGTCCATGCCCGGAAATTTCGCATGGAGTCGCTTCGTTCCGTTGTGGCAGCTCTGTCACAGAACGATTTTCTGGTGTCAATCGACATTCGCGACGCCTATTTGCATATTCCCATCGGAAAGGCTCATCAGCGCTTTCTTCGATTTGCCATAGGTCAGAATCATTACCAGTTCGTGGCTCTGCCGTTCGGCTTAGCCTCAGCGCCAAGGGTCTTTACAAAAATTCTGGCGCCCCTCATGGCAATCCTTCGAAGACAGGGATTACGATTCTCCCTTATCTGGACGATCTTTTGATCGTGGCTTCCTCGGAGGAGGAGGCGTTGACGGCTCGGGATTTGTCTCTTCAGTTTCTGAAGGACTTCGGTTGGCTGGTCAATTGGGAGAAGTCGTCCCTGGAACCATCGAGGACAATTCTCTTTTTGGGAATGCATCTCGACACGTTTCGGTCGGTAGTTTCCCTACCACCAGACAAACAGTCATGTCTTCTTCGACATGTACAGATTATGAAATCCTCAACGGCAATGTCCCTACGGAAGTGTATGCGTCTTCTGGGACTGATGGTGGCGTCCATGGAGGCAATTCCTTTTGCCCAGTTCCATTCCAGGACTCTCCAAAGGTTCATCTTGAGTCGATGGAACCAGTCGCAATCGCTGGATTGCAGTGTCACCATTCCTCGCGCGGTGCGGGATTCTCTAGAATGGTGGTTACGTCCAGGGGCATTCTCCCTGGGGAAGTCTTTCCTCCCTCCGAAGTGGTCAGTTATAACCACCGATGCCAGCCTGACGGGCTGGGGGGGTGTTTGGAACAATCTCTGGATTCAGGGGTATGGTCATCGGAAGAGTCTTTTCTTCCGATCAACATCCTGGAATTGAGGGCGATTTTCCTTTGCCTCCAACATTGGACGGTCCCTTTGAGCGGTCTGCCAGTCCGAGTGCAGACAGACAATGCGACGGCTGTCGCGTATATCAATCACCAAGGTGGGACAAAGAGTTCCAGACTCATGGTAGAGGTGTCCCGAATTCTGATTTGGGCAGAGGCCAGTGTACCAGCCATTTCGGCGATTCACATTCCAGGGTTCAGAATATTACAGCGGACTTTCTCAGTCGCAGAAGGATGGATCCCGGGGAATGGAGCCTCCACCCGGAAGTTTTTGCACTACTGTGCTCTCGCTGGGGAACCCCCCAAGTGGATTTGATGGCATCCAGGTCCAATGCCAAGTTACCGACATTCATGTCCAGGTACAAGGACCCGAAGGCGGTGGCGGTGGATGCTCTAGTGGCTCAGTGGGATCAGTTCGAGCTGATCTATGTATTCCCGCCGATATCCTTACTTCCTCTAGTGCTGCGTCGGATCAGACTAGAGAGAATTCCAGCTATTCTGATAGCTCCAGACTGGCCAAGAAGGGTGTGGTTCTCGACAATAATGTCGCTGTTGGCGGCACCTCCGTTTCCACTCCCTCTTCAACCGGACTTGTTGACTCAGGGGCCCGTTTGTCATCCGGACTTGATGTCCCTGCGTTTGACGGCGTGGCTCTTGAGACCGAAATCTTGACCCGTAGAGGTTTTTCAGCCGAGGTCATTGCTACCCTTCGTGCTGCAAGATGTCCGGCTACTACTAGGATTTACCACAAAATTTGGGAAACCTTCTTTTCGTGGTGTTTGGGGTCCTCTCGGAACCCGAGAAAATTTTCCATTCCCAACCTGTTGGCTTTTCTGCAGCATGGGCTAGACAAGGGTTTGGCAGTTAGCACTCTGAAAGGTCAGATTTCTGCTCTGTCCTTATTGTTCCGGAGAACCATTGCTTCGAATAGAGACGTGCTCTCCTTTTTCCGAGGTATCTCTCGTAAGTTTCCGCCGCGGAAGGCACCCGTGTCTCCTTGGCGGCTCAACCTTGTTTTGGAGGCTCTTCAGCATAAACCTTTTGAGCCTATGGTTTCTGCTAGCCTTTCTTTACTTTCTTGGAAGGTGGCTTTCCTTGTTGCAGTCACTTCCTTGAGGAGAGTTTCTGAGTTGGCAGCTCTTTCTTGTTCGCCTCCTTTTCTGGAGTTTTTTCCGGATCGTGTAGTGCTTCGCACTCGGGGTGATTTTTTGCCTAAAGTGGTGTCACAATTTCATGTTAACCAGGATATTGTGTTGCCTTAACTCTGTCCGGATCCGAAGAATGCGAAAGAGCGAGATTTACACACATTGGATTTAGTGCGGGCCTTGAAGTTTTATCTATCTATTACTCAAGGTTTTCGTAAGACGGACTCCCTGTTTGTGGTTCCAGCAGGTCGTCGGCGTGGTCAACGAGCTTCCAAGGATTCTATAGCTCGTTGGATCCGGTCAGCTATTTTGGAAGCTTACCGCCTTCGGGGTGAATCTTGCCCGATTAAGATTCGAGCCCATTCCACGAGAGCTGTGGCTTCATCGTGGGCTTTTCATCAAGGTGCCTCGGCAGTGCAGCTTTGCCGAGCGGCAACTTGGCGCTCTGTCCACACGTTTACAAGGTTTTATAAAGTGGACGTCAGTGCTTCCGCTGATGCAGCCCTCGGACGTAGGGTCCTGCAGGCAGCTGTAGTTTAAAGTTCTGGATGAACTTGTGTTTAGCGCTGGTTGCGCTTTGTTGTTAAGGTTGTTGGGTTTCTGCCTTTTGTTGGTTTTTCCCACCCTTATTTTTGAACTGCTTTGGGACGTCCCATCAGTAATGAATACTGTGGCTCTCTTCCTTCCATCTGCAGCTGAAACACGGATTTTGGTAAAAACTTACCTGTAAAATCCTTTTCAGCGAAGGAAGGAAGAGAGACACAGCACCCTCCCACGGCAGAAGTGTGTTGATGTTTTCAGATGCAGCGCGACCCTTATCTGATAGCGATTATCTGGGCTGAGGTCAGCGCGCTAAGGCTCTGTTCCGGCATCGCCAGCTCATCGCAGTAGTCAGGTTCCGTGAGTAGTACCTGGAACTCTGTGGTTTTTGGCTTTCTTTGCATGCATAACCTGTATCCTTGTGTTTTTTCTCTGAAGTTCCTTCAGAAGGGGTTATGTTGCTCCGCTGGTGATCTTGGCTCTTTTCCTAAAAGCTTTGGTACGACTGGAGCTGAGTAGGAGGAGCCCGAGCTGGAGGGGCCAGCCAGTCATCACTCTTTTGATCTGAGGTAACATCCTGATCTGGGGCTCCGCCTACCCATCAGTAATGAATACTGTGTCTCTCTTCCTTCCTTCGCTGAAAAGGATTTTACAGGTAAGTTTTTACCAAAATCCGTGTTTTTTTATTTATTTATTTTGGAGTTTTTTTTAAAACATGTTTATTTTTATTTTTTTAACTTTTTTACTTTGTCCCAGGGTGGGACATCATAGTATTTTATCAGATCGCTGGTGTGACAGTGTGCACAGTACTCTGTCACACCAGTGATCGCTCAGGCAGTGCAGCAGGCTTCTCAGTGCCTGCTCTCAGCAGGCACTGAGGAAGCCGCCTCCCTCCAGGACCCCGGCGCCATCTTTGATCCGGGTCCTGGGAAGGAGGAAGCCCTCAGAACAGCGCGATCACATCGCGCTGGTCTGAGGGTCTCAGGGGGGCGCGCAGGGATTCTTCCCTGTGCCCCCAGTACACCGCGATCATGTTTGATCGCGGTGCGCAAGGGGTTAATGTGCCTGGAGCGGTCCGTGACCGCTCCTGACACACAGTCACGGGTGTCAGCTGTGATAATCATCGGAGGAGCGCAGCTGATCGCCTATGACGTACTATCCCGTCCATGGTCAGATTGTCACGGGTTTTATGGATGGGATAGTACGTCTAATGTCAGAGAGGGGTTAACACTTGTGAAAATGAAAAAAATTGGTTCCGAAGTAAAGCTTTTGCAAAAAAAGTTAAATGTCAATTTTTTCCTTCCACATTGCTTCAGCTCTTGTGAAGCACCTGAAGGGTTAATAAACTTATTGAATGTGGTTTTGAGCAGCTTGAGGGGTGCAGTTTTTAGAATGGTGTCACTTTTGGGTATTTTCCATAATATAAGACCCCTCAAAGTGACTTCAAATGTGATGTGGTCCCTAAAAAAAAATGGTGTAAAAATGAGAAGTCGCTGGTCAACTTTTAACCCTTTTAACTTCGTAACAAAAGAAAATTTTGTTCCCAAAATTGTGCTAATGTAAAGTAGAAATGTTATTTATTAAGAAATTTGTGTGACGTATCTCTCTGATTTAAGGGCATAAAAATTTCAAGTTTCAAGTTTGAAAATTGCGAAATTTTCAAAATTTTCGCCATATTTCCATTTTTTTCATAAATAAAAGCAAGTCATATAAAATTTTTTTTACCACTAACGTGAAGTACGATATGTCACGAAAAAACATTCTCAGAATCAGCGGGATTCGTTAAAGCGTTCCAGAGTTATAACCTCATAAAGTGACAGTGGTCAGAATTGTAAAAATTGGCCCGGTCATTAAGCTGCAAAATGGCTCTGTCACTAAGGGGTTAATATCGTGACTGATATCATTTCTTTCTGCCTTTCCAATACAATATTCCCACTTGCCATGTAAGAATAAGCAGCTGTCTGCTTTCCCCAGAGCCTTTCTGGCTGCTGTAATTTTACATCTTTATAATTCCTCATTCTGCTTATTTCTAAGAACTGTTTTATGCATGTGGGCAAGTCTTAAAAAGCGCGACCAAGCCAAACTATTATGGAGTGATACTAACATCAGCAGAAATACTTTCCACTTTGGATTCTCCAGCACGTGTTTCTTAACGTGTAATAAAAGCTCGGGAAAGAACAACTTGTTCTCCTGTGATGCTGCGACATCTGGGAATATCATGATGGATCTGCCTAGATCTACTGGAATCCTTTTATTGGGGTCTGTAAGAAGAGCGGATACTACCAGCAAGTGTTGAATGCTGTAAAAGGTTGTGTCCAGGAAATGTTTAGGAAGCCCATACGGCTGACTATCCATTCATATATATGTCTATGCAGCATATTGTGCCCCCGCTGCATCTGTCCTCACGTATCCTGTTTAGGATTGCCCTAAACACACCACAACTTCAATAATTATGGGTTGGAAACCCATCTACCGGGGTGTGTGGAATTTTTGGATGCTGCCCTTAGTAGTGAATCTGATAATTTTTCTTCTCTTTTTTTATACAGAAGATATAAAAGTTGCCAGCTGACCTTGGAAATATTATCCCCACCCCCTCACTCAGTCAGATGAGTCCTAGACAAACCTCATGTCTGACGAGTAAAACCTTTTAGAAGTTGGATAGATGCATGCTACGCAAGGGAGTCTCAGACTTGTTTGGGCAAATACTGCTGACTAAATGAGGGATTAATGAACATGGCAAAATCTGCTTCATTCTTGGCCGTCTCTTTATGTCAGAGCTAGATGATCGGTTTAATTTACCCCATATTGAAGGATTAAGCAAAGTCTTTGACAACTCCACAATCCCCGCGCCTTTGTGAATGTAGCTAATGGTTGTATAAAATGTGGAGAATCTGTCATTTCTGTCTGAAAAGGGTTTTATACAGGTAGAAATAGAAAATGCCATCTGACTCCAGGTTGTTACTATAGTAGTGGTGTAAATACAACAAAACGCTCTGACTCTATTCCCAACTCAGCACAGATAATCCCATAGCTCTGTGTAATCCAGAAACCTCTGTCTGGCAAGAGCATCTATAACATTTTACCGAATGCCAGAAACTGATTTATGGATGATTTCTGAGGCTTTACAATGATGTACAGTATGTGCTACTTGCTTTGCCAATTCATGTCTATTCACACCATAGGCATAGACATTTCTATAGTAGTAGGTGCAGGAGATATTGCAACCGAATGGAAATCATCTCATGTAACGTGTAGGAATAAAATAAAACTATTGCAGTAATGCTGGTAAAGGGAACTATACAGAAAAGCTGCCCATGGTGGAAATGAAGCTTCATTACACTGTATACTCCAGTCATGTATATTTCTAATATATACAGTATATACTAATAATTCCTTATTATTTGAAGGCTAATGCTTGCTGTAAGTGAATGGTAACCTTTATGGTTAACATTTGCAGATTAAAAACTGCTAGAGAGACTAAACCCTGCCATGCATCTTAGAGGTCTGTCATTTGTCCTACAGCGTCAACCCTTACCATAGAGAGGCATGCTGGACTCTGCATGTGTTGTAAAATAATATGTTGCAAAATGCCACATATCTCCAGTAAGAACACAGGATTAAACAAGTTGAAATCCAGCATGCCCAACCTTTTTTTCCGCAATATCTGCCACCTGAAACACACACATATCACTCATCAAGGCAAACTACAAAACCTCCTGTCATGGACTCCAGGCTGAAAGTTCCTACATGCCCTGATAAATTGTAACAAACTCTCAACCACTTAAAGGCGTTTTTGAGGATTATAATATTCCTAGGGAGTAACTAATATTAGATTGGTGTGTGCATGACAGTCCCCATGGATCAGATGTTTATAACTTCAGCAGTGGACGGTTGTGATCAGTGACTAGACCTGGACAGCACTGCTCCATAGACCGGAAGGTTAGCGGCAGTACCTGAGTACGGAGCTCTGCTGTCCGGCTCCATACACTGCTGTCCATAGCTGGAGGGGCTAGCAACTGACCCACGTAGGGTGCCGCTTGTTCCAAGGATGGGAAAACCACTGTAATCAGAGCAAGGTTTTCCGACACTGAATGTCCACAAGAAAGTTTCGGTCCACAGGCAAGAATCAATGCTGGATGTTCATTGTATATCATGATTTATGATCAACGCTGTATATGTGAATGTTTATTATAAGGCTGAGCTCACATCAGTTTTGCCAATTAATGTTTTCTGTTCTTTTAGTAAAAAAAAGAGGGAAGAGCCCCACAGACTGTATTGACTTATAAAGGGCTTTATGATGGAGTCCATCGCATTAATGGTAAAAATAGCACATGGCAAATCTGATGTAATTTGCAGCAGAGCAATGAGCACAGCCGATGCTGTCAGACTCCAGTAGTTTAGTGTTCCCAGCACCAATTCTGGACATTGCACTTATTTAGATAGACCCAGTAATGTAGAAGATTATTTATTCTGTTATTCCATCCCACAAGTGTGTAATGTTCCTCCTGGGTCTGCTATCAAATACCTAACACAATATGTTCTTATATTCAACACTTGCTTTAGTAATTATATGATATTCTGATTTTATCTGACTCGAACTTGTGTTTTTCTCAGCTGTTGAATCGGAAGGACAAGACCACTTTTGATAAACTAGATTACCTGCTCTCAAAGGAGGATAATTACAAGCGAACGAGAGAGTACATCCGAAGCTTAAAGATGGTCCCATCCATCCCGTATTTAGGTAAGTCAGATTCCTGTTAATTAGCCACCCATGCTAATTGATAGACATGTGCATAGTAAGCTATCCACCAGTGTGTCATAGACGGGAGCGTCCTCCCTCCACCGTTGATAAGTAATTACAGGCTTATTAAGCATAATAGAAATGTGATCTGCTCAGCGCCTCATTTATCACGTGCTGCTCTCACATACGGCACATGTGAACTCTTACAGGTCATCTCATGGCTCTCCGTAGTATTATGTACTCAGGTTCTGTGTCTTGGTCAGTAAAAATTTTATTTTTTACATTTAGCAGGCGGTTATTAATAAAGAAGATCTAGCTGAGTTTAGTTAATCTGGATTTCCCCTAGCTGAAGTTCACTGTGGTTTTAGGTACAGGCTGTTTCGGTACATTATGTTCCAGGGATGGGATGAATGAGTGTATTTTCTTGAGCATAGTATAGTTTGTGCTATAAGGTCTGTTTCTTACATCTGACACATTTTCCACACAACAATCCTGCCTTGTGCATTATCGCAAATGTACATGCAAGTGGCGCGACTGAATGGTCAAGTAATGGTTATTTACCACCTTAAATGGTCATTTCCTAATCCTTTGCCTTGTCAGACTGATCACTATCTGACTAGCAACATGTAGAATATTGGCCACATAAAGTTATTGTTTAGCTGAGTTCTCTCAATAACTTTGATTGCCATCAACTAATAAAATTGCAATATGGATGCTCCCAAAGGTGCCTGGTCATTGCGGTTATCTAACCCATACATGTCACTCCTGTGCCGATGTTGTACTGGTGCCCTGTTTGTCTTTGGTCACCCGGGTCCAACTATGATGGGTCGGCACAACATTTCATCACTCCAGGGAATTGCTGGCCAAAGTCTTTTCGACACGTCTCTGGAGCCGGATGAGAAAAAGACAAGGGTAATGTTATCACAGGAGCATCAGGGTATTAGTAAGAAAAGTATTACTCTTCTTGTTATTTTTTTTAAGGGTTGGGGGGGATTAAAAAGGAAACTGGTGAAGAGAAGCTTTCCAGAACGTCACTATAGTTCATGATTTTGGTAATAGATTTCTTGCTTAGGTAGCCAAGATCTTAGATTTTCATAGTCAGAATCCAATGAGATCAGCACATTTGTGGTAGCGCCCGCAAATAACACTGGGTTGTAAATTATACAACCAGAGAATGTATGAGGGTTTCACGGCCCACACAATCCATGGTAATTGCAGCTTCCTTTTGCTGTTTTCGTTCACTTTTGCTTTCTAAATTTGGTAATAATACACTCCTGAACATTAACATTGCACACCAAGAGAGGAAAAGTCGTGGAGTGATGGTAATCACAGGATGGATAGACTGGTTTATACAAATGATGAAGAAAAGGGCAGGGCAGCACGGTGGCTCAGTGTATAGCACTGCAGCCTTGCAGCACTGGAGTCCTGGGTTCGAGTCCCACCAAGGACAACATCTGCAAGGAGTTTGTATGTTCTCCCTGTGTTTGCGTGGGTTTCCTCCGGGTACTCCGGTTTCCTCCCGCACTCCCAAAACATACTGATAGGGAACCTAGATTGTGAGCCCCATCGGGGACAGCGACAATGATGTGTTCAGACTGTGAAGCGCTGCGGAATATGTTAGCGCTATATAAAAATAAAAAGATTATTAAAAAAAAGATTATAAAAGATGGAAACAAGATTTTCAAAACATCTTGATTTCAGTATGAAATCTCTGCACTAATGCAAAGCTATGGAAAGGTTTTCACAAGGGAATATTAAAATTAAAGTGTCCTAGGAGACATTTTTCAACATGACAATGCCAGGCTGCATATTGCTGGTGCTTCTGTGAGCAGCCAGCGTGGAATAAACGGGCTCTCCCGTGGCTGCAGCGTCTCTTGACTTCTCTCCCATCTTGGAGCACATCCTGAATGTCATTGGTCGGTGATTACACAGGAACTGTTAGCAGTGGATCTTGATAATTCTGCATGAGAACATTTCTCAGTCAACCCTTACAAACCTCATTGACAGCAGACAAGGTGTGAAGCGTGGGGATTTCTGTATGTGGTACTTATACTCCAGATTTAATCAAATCAAGAGGTTTATAATATTTTGTTTATATTTTTTCATCATTTGCACATCAGTAACCCATCTACCAATACTCCTTGAGGTTTCGGTTTCAATGTTGGAGAGTAAATAATTTATTTATACATATACAGGGTGGTCCAAAAGTAGGTGGACAGTATGTATAATAGGGTTATGAAGGGGGAGATTTATCAAACATGGTGTAAAGTGAAACTGACTCAGTTGCACTTAGCAACCAATCAGATTCCTCTTTTCATTCTTCACAGACTCTTTGGAAAATGAAAGGTGGTATCTGATTGGTTGCTAAGGGCAACTAGTCAGTTTCACAGATCCAGTTTTCACAGATAAATCTCCCCCAAAATGGCAAATAATTTAAATACAGATCAAAGAAAATGGATTTTAAAAGAGTATTGGAAATCTCAAAATGCTGAAACAGTTAGAGCAAATTGGGTTGAAACATTTGGTACTCAAGTCCCAAAAAGACAAACCATTTACCGCATTCGTGACAAATTCGATGCCACTGGCTCAATCCTTAATGCTCCAAAAACTGGTCGACCCAAAACAGCCTGTACAGAAAATAATAAACAACTTGTTGCTGAAACATTTGTTCAGAGTCCAAAAAAGTCCACCAGAAGAGTCTCTTTAGAATTGGGAGTTTCACGAGCTTCCATCATGCGAATCCTGAAATCTATTGGGTGGAAGCTTATTGTCCACGTCTAATTCATGGCTTATTGGAGGATGATCCAGACAGGCGGCTGCAATTTAGTGAGATTATGCTTAACGAAATTGAAGAAAATCCGGTAATTTTAGATAACATTAACTGGAGTGATGAAGCTTCTTTCACATTATCTGGCCATATTAACAGACATCACTGTATTTACTGGTATAATGAGAACATGCATTTAACATTAGAGCAACAACTAAATGAGCCTGGTGTCAATGTTTGGGGTGGTATTTCAAGTTTTGTTGTTTTTTTTTGGACCATTTTTTTTATGGAACAGTCACAGGAGATAAGTAACTCGAAATTCTAATGAATCAAGTTGTTCCCCAGTTACAGCAACAGCCTAATTCAAATGACCTTTATTTCCAACAAGATGGGGCCCCTCCACATTATTCAAGAGTAGTTTCTTGATGAAACATTTCCTAATAAATGGATTGGATGAAGAGGCCCACTTGATTGGCCGGCACTTTCACCAGACTTGACTCCAATGGATTTTTTCTTTTGTCGAGTACACAAGGACGAAGTTTATAGTCGAAAACCAAAAAGTTTCAGTGATTTGAAAAATTACATAAGAGATATGATGCGATACGATACACTTTATTGATCCCTGGGGGAAGTTACAGTATTACAGCAGCAATACAAACAGCAGTACATAAAATATTAGGACACAAATCTTGCACAGGTATACCAACATTAAATAATAAATAAAAGTGTGTAGTTCAGGTGTATATAAGTCAATGTTAATTGACATTAGTACACCAGCCATCAGTCATTATTTTCTACCACCCTTAGGAAATTATTATACATCCCCATAGCAGTAGGTACAAACGATTTCCTGAATTTCTCCTTCTTGCACCTTAATAGGATTAGACGGCTGCTGAATGTGCTCTTCTGCTTCAAGAACAGCTCGTATAGTGAGTGTGTATTATTATTCATTATAGCCCTACACTTCTTCTGAATTCTGTCCTCCAATACCTCCTCAAAAGAGTCAAGATGGAGGCCAACAGCTGCACTTGCCTTCTTGATAAGTTTGTTGAGCTTATTAGCGTCAGCTACTCGCACACTACTGCCCCAGCAAATGATAGCAAAAAAGATGGCGCTTGCTACAACGGACTGCTAGAACATTTCCAGCATTTTGCTGCACACATTGAACGACCTGAGCTTCCGAAGAAAGTACAGTCTGCTCATTCCCTTCTTGTAAACCTTTTCTGCATGACACCTCCAGTCAAGTTTACTGTCAAGGTGAACCCCCAAATATTTGTAGCTCTCAACAATCTCCACCTCCTGGCCAGCAATGGTGATTGGTAAGTAATCCTCCTTTTTCCTTCTATAACTCACCACCATCTCCTTTGTTTTCTTTACATTTAGTTCTAGACAGTTAGTCTGACAACAATCCACAAAGTCAGAAACCACCCTTATATATTCCTCCTCACCCCCCGGCCCCCCACAATGCCCCCTACAATCACGGAATCATCTGAGAATTTTTGGAGGTGACAAAAATCAGGTTTATACTGAAAATCAGCTGTATACAATGTGAAGAGGAAGGGTGACAGCACTGTACCCTGAGGGGCTCCAACACTGCTCCGTACACTGCCAGATACCACCTCCCCCATCCTTACAAACTGCGGCCTGTCCGTCAAGTAGTCACTTATCCAGTTCACCATCCTCTCATCTACCGCCATAGCAGTCAACTTATTACGTAGTAAGGGTGGCTGTAAGGTATTGAAAGCACTTGAGAAGTCAAAAAACATGGCACGCACTGCAGTGCCATCATTGTCCAAGAACGAATGCATTGTATGTAGAAGAGACGCTACAGCATCATCCATCCCCAATCTCTCTGGTACGCAAACTGCAGGGGGTCAGTGTAGGCCCTCACCCTCGGGCACAAGTAGGCGAGTATTATTCTCTCCAAGGACTTCATAGAATGTGATGTTAAGGCCACTGGACGATAGTCGTGTAGGTAAGTTGGAAAAGTGGTCTTAGGAACCGGATGCATTTCAAGAAATTAATACCCAAAGAGACTTGTGTAAAAATGTTTGTCAAAGCGTAAGAGACAGACTTCAAAGCTGTGCAAATTGTGATGGAAAACAGTTTGAGCACCTGCGTTGATAACATTTAAGGGCTTTTGTATTATTGTTCAGAATAAAATTTAATTGTCAATGTTATGCTTGTGTTAGTAAATATAATTTTATATATAAATCAAAATAAATGTTATTTTCTGCCCACCTACATTTGGACCACCCTGTATATATTATATTATATTGTCTATAATTTGTAATGTTATTTACAAGTACTTTAGTGGAATGCAAACTGATTTGGTGCTCTAATAAAAATGAAGGCCATAACAAATGTGTAATTACAAGTGGTAAGGCTGTGTTGTGACTACTGTCAGAGATCAGTGATCAATGAGCAGGTAGAAAAAGGAAATAAACAGAGTTTTACTGCCCACTCTGTGACTACATGGCCATAAAATATGTGTTGCCCCTGCCAGAACAAAGTAAATTGTGTTCTGCTGTACAAGGAAAGGCAGAGCCATGTGCTTGGGGATTGTAAGGTAACACTTTTATGTGTTGTAGCTTCATGCTTTCTCAACGTGCCTTAGTTATGGGTCTGTTTTATGCAGATATGATTCAATAGCATTGCTTATTGGGGAGGACTACTCCTTACTGCTTGTGTTGAAGAATGGAGGAAAAAAGACTAGGTGTGGACCCATAAACTACTATTTGGAGTATGGTGAAAAGCCTCGAGTAGAAGCATAACAGTACTATATGGACCCATAGACTTCTATAGGTGTCTTATTAAGGCTCCATTCAATACACGGCGTGACTGGATCTGTAATACTACCGTGTAACATGCTTAAACTTTCGTGTGATTCAAGGCTCACAACTTTATGTCCCAAGTCATTCTGGATTGGATGAGATTGATCCAAACCACAGCAGGGTAAAAGTGGTCACATTAGTTATATAAAATAATTGTCAGATGGCAGATTTTCAAAACATAATCTGAAAGTGACACCTGGAATTTGATATGATTACAATAATTAGATCATCCCTTTTCCCCCTAGACAGCTTATGAATAATCTCATCTGTGACCTTGCTTCATGTCTAAATGCGGCCATACATACTAGATGAGTGTTGGCTACAGACAGCCATTTAATGTTTATTAGGGCCTCCAACTCTTCCCAAAGAGTAAAGTTGGGAAAGACAAGGGTCGGACATGCACGGTCCTTTGGAAGATAAAGTGCCACAAGAAGTGCCTGTCATTCACCCTGCGTTTGGTTGTGCGAGATTCAGATATCAAAAGTGTATGGCCAGCTTAACCTCTGTGGTTAGTACTTCTGATGTACAGAATAAAAGCACCTCATACAGAACTTTCCAAGGTCGTAAAATATTTATCTAACGAGAAAAAAAAAAGGATTCATCTGTTTAATTGACGGCAGTCTGACATCTGTTTTCATCCAAGCTTTGCATTTGTTGAATATCATGCCTTCTGAGTTTCGTCCTTGATGTAAACTCATCATCCTAAAGTAGAAAGACTAGCTTGGCCGGTGCAAAATTTTTGCACATTGGTCGTCGGGGGCGTAGGCATTTTCAGAAAAAGCAAGCTGGTCAAATGTAAATGTATTTCATGAGATGATGAACACAGACAGATATTTATATATGTAGATTGGTAATACAATAAATTGATTTGATAAGGAGAGGCCAAAAAATGTCTTCCGGTTGAGGCGCCACCTGCAGGTCATTTTTTCTTTCTACAGGTTTATGAAAATTAATGTTTAAACTGTATTTAGTGATAAAATCGTGAATGTGTGGTTTGTTTGGCTCTTTTCTTGCTGAAGGGAGCAAGTTTACCTTTCAATAGGTGTATCATTTGTGTGTGTGGGGCGAAGTAATCAGCGAAAAAGCAGTGCATGTTTATAAATATGTTTGCATATGTGACTCACCATTTGTCTGTGTGTGGCAAAGTAATCAGCGAAAAAGCAGTGCATGTTTACAAATGTGTTTGCATTTGTGACTCACTTGCAGTGAAGTGTACAGTCCTCCAATGTGCCTGAAATAGGCTGGGCAAGCACTTGGGCAAATTGGAAAGACCCCAAGGCAAATGTTTGGATTAGTTTGTGATGTCTGTAAGCAGCTTTGTGGTAGTGTGCTTTGGGGCAGTGTGCTGCCACCTGCAGGTCAGTTGACCTTTCAAATGGTGTATCATTTGTGTGGGTGGAGTATGAATGGAGCAAGTGTGCAATTCAATACGCAGTGCATGTTTACAAATGTGTTTGCATATGTATGTCATGTGCAGTGAAGTGTTTTATCCTCCAATATGGCTGAAATTGGCTGGGCAAGCAGTTCGGCAAGCTGGAAAGCCCCCAAGGAAAATGTTTGGTTTGTTTGTGATGTCTGTAAGTAGCTTTGTGGTAGTGTGCTTTGGGGTACTGTGATGACACCTGCTGGTCATTTTTCCTTACTGCTGGTTTATGCAAATTAATGTTTAAACTGTATTTTGTGATCAAATCATGGATGTGTGATTTGGCTATTTTCTTGCTGAAGGGGGCAAGTTTACCTTTCAAATGGTGTATCATTTGTGTGTGTGTGGGTGCAGTATGAACGGAGATACAAAGTAATCATCGAAAAACAGTGTTTAGAAATAATAGGATAGCTTACACAGATCCCTTCCCATTCAGTGCGCTTCTATCCTTGGCCATCTGTCTTTCATATTTCACTCAAAACTTTGGATGCATTACCTTTCAGTTTGTGGCTGGATGACTACAGCAGACTTATGATTTAAGTGACTGCTCTTGTACAAATCAATTATATGCTGTCTCCTGAAAGACTGGACTCGGCAGCTCGAATGTGCATTAGTGATGTGCGATCTGACACGACTTGTAGCTTTTATGTCCTTGTGATGTGTCTGGTAATAAGTTTACATGCAGCCCTTGTCTCACTGCACCCTGTATGCAAGAGAAATTAAGCCAAACTATGAGCTGTTTACAAAGGCGATCTGTCCACCTTTTGCTCTCTAGAATGATTAAACATGGAGTTTGACAGCTACAAAGGTCTGTTTGACAGATTACAACTGGATCTAAAATGCAAAACTGGAGTCTGCTTTTCTTATTTATTGAGTTGAGGTTTAACATTCATGAATCCTAGGGATATGATGGAATAATTAATTGTGTGTTATAATGGAAAATATGGATTTAGTTGAGAGCAATTTTATCCAAGAGGCTGTCCGGTGACACTCACTATAATATCGGAGGTCAGAAGAGCTGATGACGTTACAACCCCACATACTTAACAAATCACGTGCACAATTGTCAGGTACCGTTCACATATCCTATCATTAGAATAGGACACATGCACAATACCCAGCCGATCATCACATGTCTCGAAAGGTATGTGGGGTTACAAACCTTATCGACCCCATTCACCTTCAATGCTGGAGTGAGTGGCTCTAGACATTCCCTTTAACCCCCTTAGAGCCAATTTGCAGCCTAATGACCGGGGCAATTTTTACAATTCTGACCACTGTCACTTTATGAGGTTATAACTCTGGAACGCTTTAACGAATCCGGCTGATTCTGAGAGTGTTTTTTCATGACATATTGTACTTCACGTTAGTGGTAATTTTTTTTATATGACTTGCGTTTATTTATGAAAAAAAACGGAAATATGGTGAAAATTTTGAAAATTTAGCAATTATCAAACTTAAATTTTTTATGCCCTTAAATCAGAGAAATATGTCACACAAATTTCTTAATAAATAACATTTCCCATATGTCTACTTTACATCAACACAATTTTGGAAACAAATTTTTTTTTAGTTATGAAGTTATAAGGATTAAAAGTTGACAAGCGATTTCTCATTTTTACACCATTTTTTTTTAGGGACCACATCACATTTGAAGCCACTTTGAGGGGTCTATATGATAGAAAATACCCAAAAGTGACACCATTCTAAAAACTGCACCCCTCAAGGTGCTCAAAACCACGTTCAAGAAGTTTATTAACCCTTTACGTGCTTCACAGGAGCTGAAGCAATGTGGAAGGAAAAAATTACCATTTAACTTTTTTTGCAAAAAATTTACTTCAGAACCAATTTTTTTTATTTTCACAAGTGTTAAAAGAGAAAATGAACCACAAAATTTGTTGTGCAATTTCTCCTGAATACGCCGATACCCCATATGTGGGGGTAAACCACTTTTTGGGCGCACGGCAGAGGTCGCAAGGGAAGGAGCGCCGTTTGACTTTTTCAACGCAGAATTGGCTGGATGCCATGTCGCGTTTGGAGAGCACCTGATGAGCATAAACAGTGGAAACCCCCAACAAGTGACCCCATTTTTGAAACTAGACCCTTTAAGGAACTTATCTAGATGTGTGGTGAGCACTTTAAACCTCCAAGTGCTTCACAGAAGTTTATAACGTAGAGCCGTGAAAATAAAAAATCGTAGTTTTTCTCAAAAATGATTTTTTAGCCTGTTTTTTTTATTTTCCCAAGTGTAACATGAGAAATTGGACCACAAAAGTTGTTGTGCAATTTTTCCTGAGTACGCTGATACCCCATATGTGGGGGGGAACCACTGTTTGGGTGCATGAGAGAGCTTTGAAGGGAAGGTGCGCCATTTTGTTATGCAGACTTTGATGGAATGTTCTGCGGGTGTCATGTTGTGTTTGCAGAGCCCTTGATGTGCCTGAACAATAGAAATCCCCCGCAAGTGACACCATTTTGGAAACTAGACCCCCCCCCAAGAAGCTTATCTAGATGTGTGGTGAGCACTTTGAACCCCAAAGTGCTTCACAGAAGTTTATAAACGCAGAGCCGTGAAAAAAAAAAAATTTTTTTTTCATCAAAAATGATTTTTCATACAGCTATTTTTTATTTTCCCAAGGGTAACAGGACTAGTGTTGAGCGATACGATACTGCAAATATCGGCTATCGGCCGATATTAGCTCTATCGGCCTTTCGATAATTCGTTTCGATATTTTCGTCTTATCGAATACCGGAATCGGATTTGTCACTGTCACTGTGAGTGTCCGTCGGTCGGGTCTGTCAGGAGTCAGCGGCAGTTACCTGGCAGAAGATCTCCGGCGGTCACGTCCTGGACTGCTTGATGGCCGCCATTATCTTCTCCCTGGCGGTCACATGCAGTTTTTCGCGATAACTGCAGTGACTGCAGGGTAATCCCGGCCGTAAACCAGTCCGATGACGTCACCGCCGGGGAAGCAGGTAATCAGCTGTGCTGCGCCGGGATGACAGGCTCTGCCTGTCATTCTGATGTAGCAGAGCTGGATAGTCGTGGGACACTCGTTACTATGGACTGCGTCGGTCAGGTGGTATACTTTTTTTTTTTTTTTCATTTTTTTACAGGAGATCGATGGCGTCGTAGGATGAGACTGTAATAAAAGTAATGAAAACTGTGTTTTTTTTTTTTTATTAAATTAAAAATCTTTTTTATGAACATTCACCCGTCCGGGTACATAAACAATTTAACTATTTACATACAGGGACCCTGTCCGGGTTATTTATAATTCTTTGGCAGGGGTGTTCCAGGTACCACCTGGTACTCTTCTGATGCTTGCCAAACATCCGAGGCACCAAGGACCACCAGGACCTGATGACGTCGTGTGGCCTGTACAGTCAAGTCGTGACCCGCTATCTGGGTCTGTGTGGCCACCTCTTTCATCTCCCTCCGGGTCTGGAACCCTATGTCCCGGACTGAACGAACCCCAGGGGGCCTAACAGGCGCCGGGTACGGGCCAGCTATACTTATCATGTCCATAGCTGGGGCTGCTGAGGAAACCACTGAGGGAGGCTTGGGAGATTTACGGCGTGGGGTGGGCACTTTTGCAGAGGCCTGGATGTGGGAGGCTGAAGGCTCCGAGGGTCTCACAGGTTCCTGACACTCTGGGGAGTAGGGGTCGCACCTGGTAACATTTAGGGCGTACCATCCATTGTAACCCCAGTGTCGGGTGTAAGTCACCAAGTCTCCTGGCAACAGGTCCCTCCCCGGGTGTCCTTCTGGGAGGTGAGCCTCTACGTCCCGCCGGTTCACAAAAACTTCTAAATAAAGTCCAGGCTCCTGGATGAAGCCCCAACCACCTTTCAATTTAAAGCTCCGTACTGCACCCTTACGCCGCGGCTCACACAGGGTTCCTTTATCCTTTCTCATCCGGTCCTTATCTGCCCGGTCCTTCTCCAGCTGACGTTGGCGAAGTTTTTGGGATTCTCGCTGCTCCCTTTGTCGCTCTGCTTCCCGCTCCCAACGTCTCCACTCTTCCTCCTGACACCGGTTGTAATTCTCCTCCACCAGCTGCTTCATGTCTCCACCATCAAACTGCAGCTTACAGTGTCCGGTTTGCGGCAGCTCTCCGGGCGCCCCCCAGTCCTGGCGGCGCTCACCTGCGGAGGAAGCAGCCGGCTCTGGAACAAATGACAGTCGGGGCTCCGGTACAGACAGGTAGACCTCTGGTGCCTGCGCGGCCTCCTCCATGAGGACGGGTGTCGCTTCTTCTGTCTCAGCGACGGGGGCAGACAGCAGGATCTGGGGTGCTGCCGGTGCAGAGTTTTTTGCACGAACGGGTGCCTCCACTGCGACAACGTCAACCGGATCACATTGCAAGGACTCCTCTACTAGAACGGGTGCCTCACCTTCCGGTACAGACACTTCAGGTAAGAGGGATTGGCGCCGCTCCAAGTTTAGTTTTAGGGCACGCCAGCTGGCTTCCATCCTGGCGACCTCCTCCCGGTGCCGGGCCAGGCCTCTTAGGGTATCCTCCGCTTCTTGCAGCGTAGGAGGGTTTCCAGGCCGGGTGCCCAACGGTGGTTCCGTGGCGATCGGGTCGCTTCCGTGGGGGGAGAGCTCTGACTGCTCCATCCCTTCACACTTCTGCTCGTGTCCATTAGCCATCTCTGCCAAGTCACATGTGTCATTAGCATCTGGAGAGGGCCCCTCTTTTGTAGGGAGGCGGGACCTTCGTGTTAGTTTCCGCACACTGAGGAGGATGAGGAGGCGGAACTGAAGAGCTGTGGGGCACGATCTTACATTGCAGTACCATTTAGAGCCATCGTTTTCGCGTCACTGAGTGAGTGTACACCCATGAAGAGCACGCCCTTCTTCTTCACCAGTGCCTCGTCGTGACGCAGATATGGCGGAAAAATGGCAAATACATTCTCTGATGATTTTAGCAATTCTCAAGCACAAAACCAGTTCAATTCAGGCACACAGGACTCGCTTATAGCGAGCTACAGAATCCTGTTCGTGACGCCCAAGTTGAGTCGCACAGAGCCAGAGGTTTTGGGGGTACTCGGCACCGAGCCCGTCGACTTCTATGGGGTATGTCACGGCTTTACCCGGCAATTGAATCAGAGTCTATTTTACTATGTAGAAGTGTATAAACTATAAATATATGTATATATATATGTCACAATGACATGTATATATATATATATGTATTCTATGTGTGTATATTTTGTGTTTACAACGAAAGAAAGGGTTTTTTTTGTTGCGATATTATGTTCCCATAGACTTACATGGGACTTCCGGTATCGAAATCGGATATCGACGATATTTAGTGCTATCGGCGATACAATTTCGATACGATATTTTTAGATATCGAGCATTATCGCTCAACACTAAACAGGACAAATTGCACACCAAGTTTGGGGTTCTAATTTCTCCTGAGTACGCTGATACCCCATATGTTGGGGTAAACCACAGTCTGGGCGCACGGCAGGGCTCGGAAGGGAGGGAGCACCATTTGACTTTTTGAACGCCTTGTCGTGTTTGGAGATCTCCTGATGTGCCTAAATAGTGGAAACCCCTCAATTCTAGCTCCAACCCTAACCCCAACACACCCTTAACCCTAATCCCACCCCTAACCCTAATCCCAACCCTGACCCTAATCCTAACCCTAATCCCCACCCTAATTCCAACCCTAATTGTAACTCTAACCCTAATTGTAACCCTAACCCTAATTATAACCCTAATTCCAACCCTAATTATAATCCTAACCCTAATGGAAAAATGAAAATAAATATATTTTCTTTATTTTATTCTATGTCCCTAACTAAGGGGGTGATAAAGTGGGGGTTATTTACTATTTTTTTTTATTTTGATCACTGTGATAGCGTTTATCACAGTGATCAAAATGTACCTGCACTGAATGAATGAATCTGCCGGCCGGCAGATTCGGCGGGTGCGCTGCGCATGCGCCCGCCATTTTCTTTGCAGGAAGAAGACGCCGGGAGCTGCGGGAGCCATGGGAGGACAGGGGGGGGGGACACCGGGAGGTACAGGGAACAGATCGAGGGACCTGGGGACCATATGTCTCTCCCCTCTGATGTGCGATGACCCCATTTTGGAAACTAGATCCCCCAAGGAACTCCTCTAGATGCTTCACGGTGGGAAACAGGCATGTAGAGTCCATCCGTTCACCTTTTCTGCGTGCAAAGCAGTAATCAAAGCAAAAGGTGGCTACTTTGAAGAACCTAGAATATAAGACATATTTTCAGTTGTTTCACACTTTTTTGTAAAGTGTAATGTATAATTCCACATGTGTTAATTCATAGTTTTGATGCCTTCAGTGTGATTCTACAATTTTCATAGTCATGAAAATACAGAAAAATCATTGCTTGAGAATGTGTGTCCAAACTTTTGGTCTGTACTTTATATTTTTTTTATTTTATTTGTCCCTATCAATGGGGGTGATAAATGGGACGTTTATTTACTTTTTATTTTTTATTTTGATCACTGTGAGAGTTTATCACAGTGATCAAAATAAATTTCTGGACTCTGGAGGGCACACTGCGCATGCGCCGGCCAGCTGGCACACTGCGCATGCGCCCGCTATTTTGCAAGATGGCGGCGCTCATGAAACATCACGGACGAACGCCGGGATGGATCCAGGGACATCGGAGGACTGGGAGAGGTGACTAGGGGGGTTCGGAAGGTAAGGGGGGATCGGAGGGTGGGGGCAGCGGAGGCAAGGAGGAGGGGAGCATTTAGTGATGGCGGTGACCGATCGCCGCCGTCACTCGGTGTGAGGGGGGGGTCGGATCTCGGTCTCCAGCCATGGCAGATGCTATTGCAGCCATGGCTGGATTGTAATATTTCACCAAATTTCATTGGTGAAATATTACAGATTGCTCTGATTGGCTCTTTCACTTTTAACAGCCAATCAGAGCGATCATAGCCACGTTGGGGTTAAGCCAAACCCCTGTGGTGAAGCACAAAGGGTCTTGTGCCTGCGGTTCAGGTGACCTTTCAGTGACCCCGGTCACCTGACCCGCAGGAACGCGATCTTTTCATGACACATACGCTGTGTCACAGGTCAGGAAGGGGTTAAGTCACACAACTTAATAGTTTGGGAATTTTACAATTGTCGTGCGCCTCTGGCAGAAAATGTTTGTACACATGTATATATACATACACACTGCACATATATACCAGCCTGTCTCCTCTTCAGCTCTAGACTTCTGCAGTTGAGGCCTTTGGTGACATTATCATCACATGACAGATCCTTAAGCAGTGTTAACTTCAGAATAGAAATGCTAGGGGTCCATTAGTGTGTGGGGGCCCTGATAAATTGCCCAGCTTGCTCTTCCTTCCCCTATGGCTTGCCCTGCATTCCAGCCTGTCTCCTGTTCAGTTCCTCTAGACTTCTACAGTTAAGAGACCTTTAGTGACATCATGGTCACATGACTGTGAAGTCACCAGAGGTCCTTCAGCAGTCCTTGGAATAGAAAAACTGGGAGCCACTGAGAGAGTGGGGACCTGGGTGATAGTCCAGTTTGACTTACCTTAATGCTGGCCTTAACTGTAACTTGGGCTTATTTTTGGAGTATGGCTTATATTTTAAGCACCTTCCAAAAATCCTGTAAAATCATGCTAAGGCTTATTTTCAGGGTCAATCTGATTTTCAAGGAAGCACAGTAATTTGTGTATAACAAATGCAACTAAGTGAATAGAGGAAAAAAACGAGGCGCTCATGGGACAATAGTGTTTGGAAAATGGGAGCAGTGGGTGAAGGTAGATGTACGCTCACCTTCCTTGGTTGTGTCAAGGCATAACTTCTGTTCGAGAGTGTAAATATCCATTTGCTGCAGCATAACCTGCTGAGGAAGTGTGGAGCTGTTGGGTAGAAATAACCTCAGGAGAACGAGATCGTTTTGGTAGTTTTATTCAACAACGTGTAGGTCTGTCTGACCTCAAAACGCATTGTCAAATAAAACACCCTTAACGATCTTCTTCCTCTGAGATTCTTTTTACTCAGCAGCGTGCTATTACTGCCAATTCTCCAGCATAAAATGCAAGTAAATGGTATCCCTTACCGGATGTGCCATGAACAGTTCATAGCCTTTCGTGACGTATGCGTTAAATGTATTCCATTATAGCTTAGGCGTGACTGATTCGTTGAATGCATAGGCTAAAATGGCTTCCATTTGTCTCATCTTGTTAAATGAGTAAAATTGCAACATTCCCGTAAAAACAATCAACTATGCTGTTACTCCTTATAACAAATGTTCTCTGTTATCAAAAACTGAGGAATTTTTAATGTTACATGAAAAAATTTTTGAAAATTTTTTTTTTTAAAAAAAACGTTAAAAGTTAATTCAGAGTGTCATTTATTATTCAACCCCTCAAACCACAAGACTTCTGTTTGGTCCCCCTAAAGTTTTAAGAAGTAGTTCAGGCACCAAGAATAATGAGCTTCACATGTGTGGATTAATGATCTCTTTTGTCAGCCTTTTCTGACTATTTAAGACCCTCCCCAAACTTGTGAACAGCACTCATACATGGTCAACATGGGAAAGACAAAGGAGCATTCCAAGGCCATCAGAGACAAGATCGTCGAGGGTCACAAGGCTGGCAAGGGGTACAAAACCCTTTCCAAGGAGTTGGGCCTACCTGTCTCCACTGTTGGGAGCATCATCCGTAAGTGGAAGGCTTATGGAACTACTGTTAGCCTTCCACGGCCTGGACAGCCTTTGAAAGTTTCCTCCCGTGCCGAGGCCAGGCTTGTCCGAAGAGTCAAGGCTAACCCAAGGACAACAAGGAAGGCTCTCCAGGAAGATCTCATGGCAGTGAGGACATTGGTTTCAGTCAATACTATAAGTAACGTACTCCACTGCAATGGTCTCCGTTCCAGACGAGCCCGTAAGGTACCTTTACTTTCAAAGCGTCATGTCAAGGCTCGTCTACAGTTTGCTCATGATCACTTGGAGGACTCTGAGACAGACTGGTTCAAGGTTCTATGGTCTGATGAGACCAAGATCGAGATCTTTGGTGCCAACCACACACGTGACGTTTGGAGACTGGATGGCACTGCATACGACCCCAAGAATACCATCCCTACAGTCAAGCATGGTGGTGGCAGCATCATGCTGTGGGGCTGTTTCTCAGCCAAGGGGCCTGGCCATCTGGTCCGCATCCATGGGAGGATGGATAGCACGGCCTACCTGGAGATTTTGGCCAAGAACCTCTGCTCCTCCATCAAGGATCTTAAGATGGGTCGTAATTTCATCTTCCAACAAGACAACGACCCAAAGCACACAGCCAAGAAAACCAAGACCTGGTTCCAGAGGGAAAAAGTCAAGGTGTTGGAGTGGCCTAGTCAGTCTCCTGACCTTAACCCAATTGAAAACTTGTGGAAGGAGCTCAAGATTAAAGTCCATATGAGACACCCAAAGAACCTAGATAACTTGGAGAAGATCTGCATGGAGGAGTGGGCCAAGATAACTCCACAGACCTGTGCCGGCCTGATCAGGTCTTATAAAAGACGATTATTAGCTGTAATTGCAAACAAGGGTTATTCCACTAAATATTAAACATAGGGGTTGTATAATAATTGACCCACACTTTTATGTTTAAAATTTATTAAAATTCAACTGAGCAACATAACTTTTTGTTTTGTAAGATTTATGCTTCTGTTAATAAATCCTACTCTCGTTTGCAGTTTGAAGGCTCTAACTTATTTGCATCTTATCAAACCAGCTAAATCTGCAGGGGGTTGAATACTACTTGTAGGCACTGTACCTGCAAGCTCTTTGCTTCACAGCTTGTTAGCCCTGCTGTGAAGTTGGCTGGACAATTGGATCCAGGCAGCTTCAGTGTCTCTGCCCTCCTTTAATATTACCTGGGTAAAGCTGCCTCTGCTTGAAGCATCAGAGATCACCGAAGCCACAACACCACTGGTCCGAACTGTCAATCTTCTGTACTGCAAGCAGTAAGCCAGCTGAAAACATGGAAACATATGCAACGCTGATTCACGGACGCAGAAGGTACCAGGTCGGAATGTAACACCTTAGTAAATATTTGATAAGTGGCAATATCATTGTTACACAACGCATATCGCTCTAGCCTTTAAAATATTGCTATATATGATGTTAACAATTTTGATCAATATTTTTTCCTCCTGTGGCATTGCTGGCTGCAGAGGTATAAGCATTGGCGCTTTGGGTATTTTGGGTTTCTTGGTGCCAAAAATCAATAGATTGTATTGTATCTGTGTCCATCATGCTTAGCTGAGAATGTCAGGAAGATTGTCCAGAAGACACCAAATTAGCATATACACTGCGGGTTATACAAACAAGCTGGTGCGGGACACGCAATGTCCTGCGCTAAAGACCCTGGAGGTAATTAAACTTAGGACATCCATTCTGGCCTTTGCAAATGTTATGTTGGTACATTTTATATGTGCTTTCTGTTCTTTATAGCCCCGTTTCACCCAGGGTTTATTACATCATACCCTTCTCTTATTTCAAGTGCATAAATATAAGTGCTGAAGTTGGCGAGAATGATGGACGTTTGGGGTTTGGCACGCCATTGACACCTCAACTTTGCAAATGTTGTTACTAACGTGCAATAGTCAGAAAATCACTTAATACTACATAGACACTCTCACAGCTTTGTATGTATTTACTGGGGATGTGATCGCAAGCGTTGGCCAGCTCAGAGGAAAGTTTTAGGCTGGGGTCTGTCTGCAATCATAATGTCTTTCTGTTAGTATATACAAGCTGTTAAATGGGAACGTATTCCTTACTTCTGGCAGGAAGTCAAAGTCTCTCATCTCGGGATGTCATTTTTTACTCTTTGTTGCTGGAGAATCCTTCAGGATTTCTACTTTTTTATTCAGTTAATAATGAGCAATAATCCCCCCAAAATCATGAAATTTCCAAATTCGCAGAAGCCCTGCTGAATGCTTCAGAAAAAAAAAACTCAGGCAGTGTGCACACGGAGTCTTTTTTGCTGCGATTTTTAGAGGAAACTGAGCAGAACCTCAGAGTTTTGAGGACTGTTGCATTTTTAAAGAGGATTTGAAGAGTTTTGTCTCCATTTTTGCTCCAGAAATACCTCAAAATACTCAGTGTGCGCATAGCCTCTCAATTCAAAGAAGTACATACACTTTTTTTTTTCCACCAGGCCTTTTTCAAAACCTGAAGCAGGGAAATAACTCTCAAAAACCTCCAGATATGAACAGCAAGAAAGATTAACATTGAAATGAATAGTAAAAGTCTGTTTTATGATATTTTGTGGCATTTTTTCTTTTTTTTTACTGACTAGCTCCAAAAAACTCTCATCTTCACATAGTCATGGACTATACCTTATTTTTTGGCCAATTTTTTTTTTTTTTTAAGTAGTTGTCTTTTCCTGAAGTGTTTTTTAGTGCAGTGCCAGATTTAGAGTCAAGTCCATCAGTATCCTCTTTAAAGTGACACTTGCTTTTCCATTGGGCGCTTTCAAAACCAGAAGTGGGGATTAACATTGCAGTGAATAGGAAGAGTCTTTCAAGCATGTTTTAGATGATTTTTATGGCTTTTTTTTTTAGTATATCTACTCCAAAAAAAACTCCGCCTCCACATAGCCTTAGAAACCTGGTTACCAATTGGAGCTGTAATGGCCACCATATTAGCTATTATCTAGTAGACGATAACACTGAGAAATTTCTGATTAAGAAGTTTGAAGATGTGACAGAGGGGCCCTTTGATTGTGCAACAGTGGAGATTCTGGAAGCTGAACGCCCACCTAACTTCCTTTACTTCTGATAATGTGTTAAAAACGCTAAAAGAGGTTTTTTTTAGATGGTTTCCATTTAAGGACCGACAAATCAGGGATTATCATAGTCCTTGCTTTTATCTTCCTCGTCGATGAGAATATCCATGACCTGTCATTTCTGATGCAACTCTCGGTTTAAAGAATCCAGGAACATTAGCGTGTTATCCCCATCTGACCTGCAGGGCTCAAACCCACACACACAACATTAAAGAAACCACTGGCCAAGAAAATGAAAAAGTTTCCATAGGAATTAGTCTACTAAGAATGTGCAAATTTACTTTAACACATATCACAGAGAAGACTTTCTGAGTTTTGTCCAGTAAGTAAGCATAAGTATGTACCAAGTAGTAACGCAGCTGATCTTATCCCTGTATTTTCTGACTTTGCACTGAGCTGCAGTCGTCCTCAGTTTGGGTACGTTACTGCTTCTGTGTTCATCATCCTTGCCAGACTGCTATGATCTGATAAGGAAACATCTAAAAGATTTCCTCAGATATGCAATGGGAAAATAAGATTCTAGTTCAAGAAAAGTTTTTTGTGTTAGTTGGAAAAATTCCCAAGTTCAAGCAATTTCTATTTGCAGACCTGGTGTTAGTGATGTTCGGCAATGGAATAAAACAAAGAGATGGTCTGAAAAATAAGTGTTAGCATTATTTTATGTCTTGGAACTCATTAATGATGGTGGAAACCGATTCGTAAGACCTGATCCCGTTGGAGGGCAGACCTCAGAACCGCTTTCAACTTCCTGACATCTGTGGCTCTTCTTTTGATTATCTAGCCTGACTCTGCATCACATGTACATCATGCTACAACTATGACATTGCACCAAGCCGAGTAATCAAAAGAAGAGCTAGGGATACCATCAGGTAGGAGGTTGTTCTCACTGCTCCCATTCAGCGGCAGCAGATTACTGACACGGCCGCTGGACCGAGTCCTGCAAATCGATTTGCTCTAACTCTACAGGTTGTCTTTAACCCATGTAGTGTAAAAGTACTTTGATATACTGTTTGGTCCATTTATTATGTCTTGCACCTAGTAATAATCACTGATCCATAATTAAGGGGGCATTCTACTTGTGAAAATTGATGGTAGATCACTGGGTGTCATACTACTGGGACCACCACTGATGTTTAGAATGGGTGATCCCAAACTCACTGTATACATAAAGTGTTGATCAAGCCTGCTCACTGCTGCTCCATTCTCTGCCTTTAGGACTGTTGAGGCTTTGTTCACATGTTGCAGATTCTGCTGTGGAATTTTCCGCGCATATTTTGCTAAATCCGCAGGTAAAATGACCTGCTTTTTACCTGCGGATTTAGTGCAGATTTAGTACAGATTAACTGCAGTTTTTGTGCGGATTTCCCCTGCATTTTGAGACCTGCGGATTCCTATAATGGAGCAGGTCTCAAAACGCTGCGGATCTGCACATCTTTTCAGACCGCAGCATGTCCTCGCGTGTTGCGGCGACGGTGCGTCGCCGCAACAGAATTTCACACAGGGCTATGTAGCCCTGCGTTCTTTCCGGAGGTGTTCCGGAGGTGTCCTGAACACCTCCGGAAAGAGCGCACGTCAGAAAGGGGGCGGGGCTTAGACGGAGCGGAATTTCCGCTCCGTCCAAAGCGCTGTGGTTCCGGACCGTGGAACCACAGCCTTATGTGCTCTCACCAACTGCTCCATCACAGTGAATAAACAATCCCGCTGTTCTGGCAATTGGGTGGGGGTCCTTGTACTATGCTATCTCCAGAAGTCCTATAGCAGTAGTGTGCATGGTCGACCACCTATTTATTTACACAGAGAATTCAAGACCCCTCCTGTTCAGGAAATCTGCCTTAGTGGTTAGATCCCTATCGATATACTATTTATAGTCTATTCAGTGAAAAGAATAAACCAGAATACCTCGTCAAGGACTCTCAAGGAGTGAATATTGCTTTTGATTACTCAGCATGTCAGAGGACAGACTCTTGATTTTAATGATAATTGTGTAATGTTGTGGTGGCGCTGTATGGAAATGTAACACTTGTAGTGGTATTTGCAGTTTATAGAAGGTACAACTTAATACATAAAGTAAACAATTATAAAATTATATTTTCTTTATTGCTCATTTCACTTCTTTACATTGAGCAGATGAAAGCATAAAAAAATAAGTTTTATTTATTTTCTATAAAAGGAATATAAGTATTTCAATAAATGATCTATGATCAGTTTTTAGAGAGTAAGCACCAGTGTGAGCTCCCTCCATAGTATGGTGATGTCACACATTCGCTGCCTTGTAGGCCTGCATTATAATCCATACAAAAGGCTCTTAACGTTTCAGATTTTTAGAAAAGTCTCTATAACAGGGTGCTACTAATAAAGTATTATGTATCATTACCTCACTTATTTGGATTAATTGTGTGTCTGCAGACTCCATATATCGCAGAAAATCACCAATTCAATATATACATTTGTTTATTGAAGTGATTATTGTAAGCTTGATCTAAGTTGCACTAGACTGTATTACCTGGAGATGAAGGGGCAAGAGGAAAGGTGCAGCAGCATCATGGAGGACTTTTGTCTAGTATTTTGACACATTCGAGTAGGTTTACTAAGATAAAATGCAACATAATTCTAGCTTAATTTGCACCAATATACCAGCTAAGGCCTCTTTCACACATCCGTTTTTCTCATTGCGGCGCCCCCGGCATTTTTCAGCAGCGCCGCATCACAAAACCGTATGCACCGCATGCGGTTTTTTTCCCATAGACTTTCATTAGCGCCGGATGGCGCCGCATGTCACTGCGGCGCGTCCGGTTGGTGCCGGATGCGGTGTCTGGTCACCGTCCGGTGTCTGGAAAAAACGTTGCATGTAACGTTTTTTGTCTGCGGCGAAAAAGCCGGATGCGGCGCATGCGGGGTTTTTTTACAATGAAAGTCTATGGACGCCGCAATGCGCCGCATCCGGCTTGAGCCACATCCGGTAGCCGCATCCGGTTTTTTAATTGATATACCAGCCCACAACAAACAGATACCAGACAGATACCACCCCTCAGCAAACATATAAAAAAAAAAATTGGTGGGACATCAGACACATCCACAGAAGCCACAGAGCCACACGCAGCCACCGGAGACGCAGCCACCGGAGACACAGCCACCGGAGACGCAGCCACCGGAGACCACCGACGCCTCAGCCACCGACGCCTCAGCCACCGGAGACTCGCAGCCAGGATCATGGAGCGCCAGGAAAACAGACGGTAAATATGACTCCCCCCCCCCCCCCCCCCCCCCCCAAAATCCAAAATGTACAATACATATGTCACCAATGCTGTGTGAGATGATGTTTATTTTTGGCACCCTGGTACATTTTATATTTCATGTTTTTTCTGTGATGGGGATTGGTTCCCCTGGTATTGTATGAAATTAAATTGGCGATGATGGGGTGGGTCCCGAGTTTAAAATGCATTTGTTTGGGAACTTTATTGTGTATTCCCTGCTACTGTTGTGAATGTTGATAATGTAGATCTACTGGTACTGTTTTTTGCAGTGATGTGCTTGGTCTCCCTGCGACAATATGAAATGTGGATTTGTGTATGATATAATTTTAATTTTTTTTTTCGGCCTGTGATGTGGTTGCTTGTCCTGCTACTATCTGAAATGTGCATGTGTTTACTATGGTAATGTTTATCTCCATTTTTTTTGCCAATGTTTATTTTTTGGGGGGCCTATGATGGTTTTTCTACTAATGCTCTCTTGCATTTGTTTAGTATGCTAATGTTTTTTTCTTTGCAATCTTTGTTCTTTGTGGCCTCTCACGGTTTATCTACTCATGGTCTCTTGCATTGTATGCTAATGTTTTTTTGCTTGCAATCTTTGTTCTTTGTGGCCTCTCACGGTTTATCTACTCATGCTGCTATTACATTTGCATGTGTTTAGTATCCAAATGTTGATCTTTTCTTTTTGTTGCAATTTTTTTTTTTTGTGTGCCTCTGACCTTAAATTTACTCATGCTTGTATGTGAAATGTCCATGTTTTTATATCATTATGTTTGTACTGTTTTTCTTTTTTTTGTTATTGGGGATCGGTTGATTAAAAATGTTAATTTTTTTTTTTTTTTTTTTTTTTTTTTTTGTCCAGGGATACCCATGCTACTGTTGATGGCTACAAATGATTGCATGTGGTCGGAATAATGTCCTTGTTTGAATGTTATATTTTAAAACAGGGACAATCAATACATATAAACACAATTCCTTTTTGTCTGTTAATTCCACAGCAGAAGAATTGATGCTGCTGATCCAAGGGCGCAGGAGATCCTGGATGCAAGGAGGCAAGCCAGTAGAAAGTAAATATGACATCCCCCATGTGCCTAAAAATTAAATGTTTGTTTTTCTCTTTCAGCCAGGGACCAGGAATCCGCATATATTCACTGTCCGTTTTTGTGTCCTTATTCAACAGCAGAAGAATTCAACGAGCGGCGGCGGCTGAAGCGCAAGTTGAGCAGAGGGGAGGAGAGGACCTCCAAGCTAGGAGGCTAGCAAGCAGAAAGTAAGTATAGCACACATTTTGCTCTAAATTACATGTTTGTTTTTCTCTTTCAGCCAGGGGAAAGGAATACAGATATATTCACTGTCCGTTTTTGTGTCCTTATTCAACAGCCGAAGACTTCACCGGGCAGCGGCGGCGGCGGCGGCTGAAGCGCAAGTTCAGCAGAGGGGAGGAGAGGACCTCCAAGCAAGGAGGCTAGCACGCAGAAAGTAAGTATTACAGCACACATTTTGCTGTACATTACATGTTTGTTTTTCTTTCAGCCATGGACAAGGAATATAAAATTTACAGTCCCTTTTTACTTTAACAGTAGAAGACGTCAAGAAGAGGGTGAGGCGGCGGCTGGAGATAGACGAGAGGAGGAGAGGCGGGCAAGGAGGGAAGCCAGTAGAAAGTAAAGATTACATCCCCCATTTCTATAAAAATACATGTTTGTTTTTCTCTTTCAGCCAGGGACAAGGAATATAGAAATATATTGACTGTCCCTTTTTGTTTCTTCCACAGCAGACAACGTCAAACAGCAGCTGCAGCTGCCGCAATGGCGGTGTTGGCGGAGGAAGCAGCGGCTGAAGCACCACCGGCATCGCCATCTCCTCCCTCCCAGCCAGAGCCGCCACAGCAGGAACAGCAGGATACATCTTCTTCTGGGAGCCCTCCTACCCATCGTCAGGAATTGGCGGTAAAAATATGTATTTTTAATTTTTCTTTTCACAATCAATATGTGGGCTATATGTCTTGATTGGGTTTTTTTAATAACAGGAATCTGAAGATGACGAGGAGCTCCCAGAGGAAGAAGGACGGGGTGGAGAGATACCCGGAGTGGGCTCACAATTCGTAAGTATCCTGCATCAATCGCAGAAACACACCATCACAGTACACACAACACATAGAAAAACATTTAGTACATACTTCACATAGCGGACAACACCTGCCAATATCCAAATTTTTCTTTTCATTTTTAGTCTCTCGCATCTGGGAGCCAGAGGGTTTCTCCCAGCGCCTCCCAGAGTCGTCGTGAGACTGTCGGCGGTTCTCAACGTGTAAGTGTTTTTTTTTTGCCATTTTCTATAATTTTTCATTTTTACAAAATGTGTTATGTAAAAATGTTTTGTGCATTAATTTTCCCATTGTAACATGTATAATTTCTTAAATTTCAAACAATGTGTCTGATGATTTTTTTTTTTCCTTTGTTAATTTCACAGGCTTCACAGCGTGCTCCCGACTCGGACACGGAGGAGGGATTGGACGTGGAGTTGATGATCGACCTGGTCCGAGAAAGGGAGCCGCTGTGGAACATGGGGGACCGCCAGCATGCGGATCAAATTGTGACACGACGGCTCTGGACGGAAGTGGCAGCAGCAATGGTGCACCGCTGGGAGGAACTCAATCCTAGGTCCCAGACTAAATTACGTAAGTATAGTTCATGTTGCTGACTGTAAAGGTGTATTTTCAAAACTTCTGTCCTCGTGTAACCAACGCTTCTTGTTTTCCATTTTCTTTGGTGAAACACTATGGAAACAATGAAAACATTAACTCTGGGGGACACGAGGACTAAAGTGTGGTTGTTGTATAGTAACCAATGTGTGCTTTCTCGTTTCAGGGGAGAGAATTATGAAGCGGTGGCGGTCTGTGAGGGATCGCTTTAAGAAGGAATTTAACAAAGAGATGCGGGCCCCGAGTGGATCTTCAGGACGCCAGAGCAAGTACAAATATGCACGAGCTCTGGCGTTCCTGCGTGAAACAATGGTCACCAGAAGGTAAATATAACCATAAAATGTTAAATTTTTTTTTTTTACAGCCAGGGCCATTCCACATCTGTATATTAATTTTATGTTTTTGTTTCTTCCACAGCACGGTGAGCAGCACTCGGGCGCCCGCAGAGTTGGAGCCTTCTAGAGCGATCCCTCAGGAGACCGACACCGAGGGACACTTTGACCAACCCTCCACATCTGACCCTTCCCAGACTTCACACACATTAGATCCCGCAGTCCCCTCCACCAGCGCTGGAGCATCGTGGCCGGCTGCATTACATGAATCTGCTGGTCAGGATATAGCATTCCCTTTACCCCACCCTTCTGACCCTGCCACCTCTAGTACAGCTGCGGGTACTGGGCGGCAGCGTCAGAAGGGTCAGGAAAAGAACTATGCGCCCGAGTTCTTACACATGAACGCATCTTTCCAGAACTGCCTTATGTTGCTATCTGAACAAGTTGCCGCAGGCATTCGTCAGATAACCACACTAGTTGGTGAGGTCAAGACACTTCTGGAAACTGTGCGTTCAGAGGTAAGAGCACCCCCAAACTTCAGCTTTTTTAGGTCAGTTGCGGAGCGCATAGATCCGCTATCTTATGACCAGCAGATGTATGTGATGCACACGTGCCACTCTGCTCTAGCGCAGGTTGTCTCCCATCCTCAATCCACCCCAGTCATTCCACCACCTCCCCCCCCTACAGCCGCCGTCCATCTTCCCCCCCTCCACCTGCCATACCTCCTCCTCCTCCTATTCAATATCAACCTCCCCAATACCAACCACCTCCCCAGCTCCATCAACCTCCATTATATCAACCACCTCCCCAGGTCCAACCACCTCCCCAATATCAACCACCTCCCCAGGTCCAACCACCTCCCCAGTACCAACAACCTACCCACTACCAGCCACCTACCCCCTACCACACTTCTACCTACCAATCTCCTTCCCCCTTCCAAATACCTACTATGTCACCTGTTCCTCATGCACAACCCTCCACTCCACGACCACCCACCTGTTCTGCCTTGTCTTCCCATTCTTTTGGTCTTTCCACCCCTTCACCTCTTCCTGTTCCTTCCCCACCACCATCCCGTTCGTCCCTCCACACTCCCACGGTCGAAGTGTCCCGCAGCCCCTCCAGCAGTATTTCCACCCCACACTACACTGACCTGTAGTTAATGTTACATTTTTTTTTCCTAAATTTATTTAAAAAAATAAAGTTGAAAACTAAAAAAATGTATTTAAAAAAATAAAGTTTACTAAAAAAAATAATAAAGTTGAATAAAATATAAAGGTTATTTAAATCTGAAGAATTGGGCCACAAGGCCTACTTTAATAACAATTATATTAAAAAATATTTTTTTCAATAAATTGTTCATTGGTTTAACATTGTTGTCTGTCTTTTATTTATAGGATGTTAAGTTTTAAATTTGGTATACAGGTACACCTAACTTTGGCTAAAAGGTTCATAAATGTAACCTTTTTGCCAAAGTTGTGTCCCGGGTTGTGTAGTATGCAAAGTATATTATCTTTTTCCAAAAATTGTGTACTTTGTTAGGTTATACCCTACAACAGGGTTCCCCAACTCCAGTCCTCAAGGCCCAGCAACATATCCGGTTTTCAGGATTTCCTTTGTATTGCACAGGTGAGGCAATTATCACCTGAGCAATACAAAGAAAAGACTGAAAACTTTACATGTTGGTGGGCCTTGAGGACTGCAGTTGGGGAACCATGGCCTACAATGTACACTTTTTTAGGACAAATGGTGAAATACTTTTAATACAATTTCACCTTTTGTCCAAAAAAGGGTACATTGTAGGCCATGGGTCCCCAAATCCAGTCATCAAGGCCAACCAACAGGTATTGTTTTCTGGATTTCCTTTGTATTGCACAGGTGAGGCAATTATCACCTGAGCAATACAAAGAAAAGACTGATAACTTTACCTGTTGGTGGGCCTTGAGGACTGGAGTAGGGGAAACATGGCCTACAATGTACACTTTTTTGGACAAAAGGTGAAATAAAACAGCCATGGACACAACAATGGCAAAAAGGTTACAGTAGAAAACACACAAGAAGGTAGACAAGTAAAAATATTAAAGGTTTATTGTGGGTAAAGAAAATTATTAAAAGAAACAATACATTTATCACACTCTGTCATCCTGCCAGTCAACACTACCTTCCGGTGACACAAAGTATTGAGCAAACTTGTCCCTCATTCTGGAAACCGCGACTGTACTGCGAGTGGTAATGTTGCTGTAGTCGTGCAAAGTTGTTTCTTGATTGTGGTCCTCCAGAGAAATTGGTTCCTTGGTTAGTACAAAATTATGGAGGACCACGCACGCTTTCACTACATCATCAACAGTCTCAGTCTTCAAATTAATTGCAGTCAAAAGGACACGCCATTTTGCTGTCATAATGCCAAAGGCACACTCCACCATCCATCTGGCTCTTGTGAGGCGGTAGTTAAATATCCGCTTTGTATGTGTCAATTCTCTGCTGGCATACGGCTTCAATAGGTGTTGGGACAGCTGGAATGCCTCATCACCTACACAAACGAATGGCATCGGTGGGCCTGAGGTTTGAGGCAGTGGCCTAGGGGGGGGAAATGAAAACTGTTTCCATACAATTTACGGCCCATGGCAGATAGTTTAAAGACTTGGGAGTCATTAGACCGTCCATAAGACCCAATGTCCACCGCGATAAACTTGTAGTGCGCATCTGCAATAGCCATCAGGACGATAGAGAATATTTTTATAGTTAAAAAATTCAGATCCAGTTACTTTTGGCTTTTGAATGCGGATGTGCTTTCCATCAACGGCCCCCAGGCAATTGGGGAACTGGCAGATGAGTAGAAACTGGTCCGCTATTTGAAGCCATCGCTCTGTTGTTGGCTCTGGAATAAATTCTTCAACCAAAGTATCCCACAGAGCACGACAAGTATACTTTATTATGCCGGATAGTGTTGAGATTCCCATCCGATACTGAAAATGTAGCGATGCCAGCGTCTCACCAGTTGCAAGAAATCTGAAAACAAATTAGAAAATACAAATTATTTTAGAAACGCAGCATTATATACCAGAACTCAGCTACGACTATTGGAGATACCAAACATAATCACATCTATGACAAAGACTGTTTTATAACTAAATTTGGGGATACTCATGTGGTTTCCTAGTATTACAAGTGCGCTCAAGCAGACAGATCCAATACATATAGCTTACCTTATAGTGACCATGAGACGCTCCGCCGGAGATATTGAGAACCGACAGTAGGTGTCCGATTTTTTAATTTTGTCTCCAACACGCTCCAGCAAGTCATCAAAGTTTTCTTTCTTCATCCGCAGATAGGCAAAGAACTTATCTGGATTTTGTCGCAGCTCCATGTTTAGTGTGGAATAGACACCACGAGTTAATCTCTGTGCCGTAATGGGGTGGATCCACAAACGGCGGCGTCTTCGCTGACGTCTAATGCGCTGCTCCTCAAACTTTCGCTCCTTCTCCAGAACGATAAACCTCAATCGATTCATCTCCGCAGTAAAATCAACAAGATTCCTGAAGATATTGCCGATAATGACATCCATGTTCGCCAATCACTTGCTACTTGCTCTTCTCTCAAAACTGCACTTGCTCCTCTACAACCTGTCAAAGATGGGCTGTAGGAGCAGTGTATATATAGGATTACAGTAGCCAATCATGTTTGGAACCCCAAAAAGGGTGGTCTTAAAAAACCGGATCCGGCGCATACGGCGTCAACGGACGCCAAACCGGATACACCGGATGAGACGGATGCGTTTTTTTGCCGTATTTGTGAACCAGATGCGGCAAAAAACCGGATGCGGCGCATCCGTTTTTCATACAAAATACCGGATGCGGCACTGCGGCTAAATGCCGGGGGCGCCGTTTAGGCGCCCGCCGGATGTGTGAATGAGGCCTAACATGCCTTGCTCCACATTTGTCATGTGTTTTAAACACACTTGTACCTCACTCAACAAGATGTGGCTTAAAATGCAAAAACAGGCCCTAAAATTCGAAACAAATGGGTATCAAGCCAACCTTGCGTTGGAGGACCCAGTGTCACGCGGTCTTATGATATGTGTACAATGTCAGTAAACTATTCTTAAAAGAACAACACTCTATACAACATATAGATTAGCAACATCAGCATGTAAATATAGAATAGATTTACCTGACACGATATCCGTTGAACTCAGGGTTAATCTTGAGGACTTGATACACTGTCACAGGAAAGAGGAGGACCGGGGGTCTAACCTGACCCTAAACTGGGGTCCTAACTAATCCCTCACCTTGGAGGTACTGATAATGGTTCAGAGGTCCAAGTCTCCAGCCTAACCCTGTCTCCTATCAGTCCCTGAACCCTGTAATCAGTCCTAAGAAGGATTCTGATTACCACCAAAGGGATATGGGCTGATCTCTGCTAAATACACAGATTAGACATATAAGACAGACTGGAGAAAACACAGACTTGCATACACACTCAAACACAGAAGGAACATAAATGATCTGGGATATTAAACTCTAAGCAAGGTGAGCTTAAAACAACTAAGGAGCTCTTTAACTTAAGTCTATACAGATACAATCCTATCTGTGGTCTGCATGAAGAATTTCACTGGCAACTCCCAACACAGACAACCAGAGATTTAAAGGAAACCAATCAACAAATAATTAATTGCAGCCGGGAGAAAACTGCACCCAGTCCCAGAACTGAGCACAGACAGAATTAACTCCCTAACTGCCAAACACAAAGAAACAGCAACTCAGCTGTGAGAAGTCAGAATGTGCAACCGCGACGATCTTCGTGGCGATGCACACATGACAGTACCCCCCCTTCTACGAGGGGCCTCCGGACCCTCAGGGCCAGGTTTGCCCGGGTGAGTTCTGTGGAAGGTCCGCACCAAACGATCTGCGTTAATGTCAGACGCAGGAACCCACGTCCTCTCCTCTGGACCATACCCCTTCCAATGCACCAAGTACTGAAGGGACCGGCGATTCAGACGTGAGTCAATGATCTTTGACACTTGAAACTCCAAGTTACCATTGACCACCACTGGAGGAGGAGGTAGAGGTGATGGTATGACTGGTGCCACGTACCTCTTAAGTAATGACTTGTGGAACACATTATGAATTTTAAACGTAGGAGGGAGGTCCAGACGAAATGCCACAGGATTAATTATGGAACTGATCCTGTACGGCCCAATGAATCTGGGGCCCAGCTTCCAGGAGGGAACTTTAAGTTTTATATTCCTGGTAGACAACCATACCAGATCGTTCACATTAAGATCTGGACCAGAAACTCTCCTCCTATCAGCCATACGTTTATAACGGTTCCCCATAGCACTCAGATTATTCAATACACCTCTCCACACTGAAGCAAGTGACGACGAGAAACGCTCCTCCTCAGGAACCCCAGAAGGGCCCCCCCCATTGAATGTACAAAACTGGGGATGAAAACCATATGCCCCAAAAAACGGGGACTTACCAGTGGACTCGCTCCGCCTGTTGTTAAGAGCGAACTCTGCCAGAGGCAAGAAAGAAGACCAGTCCTCCTGGTTCTCTGAGACAAAACACCGAAGATAAGTCTCTAGGCTTTGATTCAGACGCTCTGTCTGACCATTGGTCTGTGGATGAAAAGCCGAGGAAAATGACAATTGCATCCCCCGACGTAAACAAAATGCCCTCCAAAACTTGGACACAAACTGAGACCCCCTATCTGACACCACATCAGAAGGCAACCCATGAAGTCTCACAATCTCCCCAATGAACACCTGCGCCAGAGTTTTAGCATTAGGGAGGGCAGGAAGAGCAATGAAATGTGCCATCTTACTGAACCTGTCAACAACCACCAGTATGACAGTCTTCCCTGACGACTGAGGAAGGTCCGTGATGAAGTCCATAGACAAATGAGTCCATGGACGCTCCGGAAGTTTCAAGGGTAAGAGGGTCCCAGACGGACGGGTATGAGGGGTCTTAGAGCGAGCACAAACCCCACAGGACGCGACAAAAGTTAAAACATCTTTATTAACGTTAGGCCACCAAAACCGGCGAGAAAGGAGATCTAAAGTAGCCTTACTCCCTGGATGTCCTGCTAAAGCAGAATTATGATGTGCCTCAATAACCTTTTGTCTCAACTGATTTGGGACAAACAGTCTCCCTGGAGGTCCTGCAGGGGCGTCCCCCTGAGCCTCTAACACCTCCTCCTCAAGCTCAGAACATACAGCCGACACTACCACCCCCTCCTGAAGGATAGGAATCGGGTCATCCATTTTCCCGGCCCCTGGGAAACTGCGAGACAAGGCATCCGCCTTAACATTCTTAGATCCAGGGCGATAAGTGACAACAAAATTAAACCTGGTAAAAAACAACGACCATCGAGCTTGTCTGAAATTCAGACGCTTAGCAGATTCCAAATACAGCAGGTTCTTGTGATCAGTAATGACGGTGACCGGGTGGACTGCCCCCTCCAAAAAGTGACGCCATTCTTCAAAAGCCAACTTAATGGTCAAAAGTTCCCTATTGCCGATATCATAATTCCTTTCGGCGGACGACAATTTTTTAGAAAAGAAAGCGCACGGATGCCATTTACCAGGGGACGGACCCTGGGACAATATTGCACCCACCCCTACGTCAGACGCGTCCACCTCCACAACGAACGGCTGTGATGCATCTGGTTGGATGAGAACGGGTGCCGAAGCAAAACATTTTTTCAAAGAGGAAAAAGCTTGGCAAGCTTTGTCCGACCATTTAGAAAAATCCGTCCCTTTTCTTGTCATGTCAGTGAGAGGTTTGACAACAGATGAGAAATTACAAATAAATTTCCGGTAGTAGTTAGCAAACCCCAGAAAACGCTGCAGAGCCTTAAGATCCTCTGGCTGATCCCATTCAAGCACTGCTCTCACCTTTTCAGGGTCCATACGGAAACCGGAGGCTGACACCAAGAAACCCAAAAACTGAAGTTCCTGTACGGCGAATACACACTTTTCCAGTTTGGCGTATAGTTTATTGTCTCGCAAGATCTGCAACACCTGTCTCACATGCTCCTGGTGAGACACAAGATCTGGTGAGTAAATTAAAATGTCATCCAAATATACGACCACAAACAGCCCCACCAGATGACGAAAAATGTCATTAACAAAATGTTGGAATACTGCTGGTGCAGTAGTCAGACCAAAAGGCATGACAAGGTTCTCATAATGTCCCTCCGGCGTGTTAAACGCCGTTTTCCACTCATCCCCCTCTTTTATCCTAATCAGATTATACGCCCCCCTGAGATCCAATTTAGAGAACCATTTGGCGCCAACAATTTGATTGAAGAGATCAGGAATCAGAGGGAGTGGATACGGATCTCGAACAGTAATCCGATTAAGTTCGCGGAAATCCAAGCAAGGGCGTAGGCCTCCATCTTTTTTCTTCACAAAGAAGAACCCCGCGGCCACTGGGGAAGATGAAGGTCTAATATGCCCTTTGGCCAGACTTTCCGAAATATAATCTTTCATAGCCTGCCTCTCAGGACCGGAAAGGTTATATAACCTAGCTTTAGGTAACTTAGCATCAGGAAGTAAATTAATAGAGCAGTCATACACGCGATGAGGAGGCAACTCCTGACACCCCTCCTCAGAGAACACATCCCCAAAGTCCTCCAAAAAAGGAGGCAAAGTACTAGGCACGACCGCACTGATGACTGTGTTCATGCAGTTACTTTTGCAAAACTCCCCCCATTGGCTTATATCTCTGGACTGCCAATTAATCACAGGGTTATGTTTAACCAACCAAGGAAGTCCCAACACAATAGGAGTAGGTAGACCCTCCAACACATAACAAGATAATAGTTCCCTATGTATTGCCCCTACCCGAAGGTCAATGTTATGAACCTCATGAACAAAGCTACCTTGGCCGAGAGGCCTGGCGTCAATGGAGAATATAGGGATCGGTTTGACCAATACACTCAGATGCATACCTTGAGCCTGAGCAAACTGAGCGTCAACCAGATTAGCCCCGGACCCACTATCAAGAAGAACAGAAAATCTCTCCACTCTCGTACCAACCACCACCTCCACTGGTACAAGGAACTGAGAAGAACTAGCGGACGAAATACATACTCCCAGGTTGTCGTCCACCACACAACCTGGGATTAACAGTTTTCCGGCGACTTTTTGCTCAACAAGGCACGGGATGGACATCCCCCAACAAAATGTCCCTCTTTCCCGCAGAAGAAACACCTTCTAGTCCTGCGGCGTACCGCCAATCCCCTCCTACGAAATGATGTCCCTCCCAACTGCATAGGCTCCTCCGAACAGACAAGAGGAACCTCAACATAAGGGACTTTAGTAGTAGGTGGAGTAACAACAGGGGGCGGAGTTACCTCGCACCTCTCCCGGAGCCGTCTATCAGTACGGATAGCTAGGGCCATAGCAGCCTCCAGTGATGGAGGAGAATCATACTGAGCCAAAACGTCCTTTAATTTGTCAGAAAGCCCATGACAAAACTGGCTCCTAAGAGCTGGGTCATTCCACTGAGTATCTGTGGCCCATCTACGGAACTCAGAAGCAAATTCCTCCACCGGACGATCTCCCTGCTGTATCTTACGTAATTTTGTCTCAGCAAGAGAGACCCGATCTGGGTCATCATATACCAAACCCAGGGCAGTAAAAAATCGATCTACTGACTGTAGAGCCGGGGATCCCGGAGGAAGGGAGAAGGCCCAGGATTGAGGGTCCCCTTGTAGGAGCGAGATAACAATTCCCACTCTCTGCTCTTCACTCCCTGATGATCGAGGCCGAAGCCGAAAATACAATTTACATGCTTCCCTGAAGGTAAAAAATTTGTCTCGCCCACCAGTGAACCTGTCCGGGAGAGCTACTTTAGGTTCAAATCTGGTTTGCTCCGAGGGAGACAAAACTTTGGACTTAATGTCCGTCAGCTCCATGGATAATCCCTGCAACTGCAGAGCCAGCTGGGCTACTGGATCCATGGCAACTGGGAATAATTTTATTGGCCAGTGAAAATGTCACGCGGTCTTATGATATGTGTACGATGTCAGTAAACTATTCTTAAAAGAACAACACTCTATACAACATATAGATTAGCAACATCAGCATGTAAATATAGAATAGATTTACCTGACACGATATCCGTTGAACTCAGGGTTAATCTTGAGGACTTGATACACTGTCACAGGAAAGAGGAGGACCGGGGGTCTAACCTGACCCTAAACTGGGGTCCTAACTAATCCCTCACCTTGGAGGTACTGATAATGGTTCAGAGGTCCAAGTCTCCAGCCTAACCCTGTCTCCTATCGGTCCCTGAACCCTGTAATCAGTCCTAAGAAGGATTCTGATTACCACCAAAGGGATATGGGCTGATCTCTGCTAAATACACAGATTAGACATATAAGACAGACTGGAGAAAACACAGACTTGCATACACACTCAAACACAGAAGGAACATAAATGATCTGGGATATTAAACTCTAAGCAAGGTGAGCTTAAAACAACTAAGGAGCTCTTTAACTTAAGTCTATACAGATACAATCCTATCTGTGGTCTGCATGAAGAATTTCACTGGCAACTCCCAACACAGACAACCAGAGATTTAAAGGAAACCAATCAACAAATAATTAATTGCAGCCGGGAGAAAACTGCACCCAGTCCCAGAACTGAGCACAGACAGAATTAACTCCCTAACTGCCAAACACAAAGAAACAGCAACTCAGCTGTGAGAAGTCAGAATGTGCAACCGCGACGATCTTCGTGGCGATGCACACATGACACCCAGTATGTCCATGCATTGCAAAGCCAGCGTGGAGTCATAGCAGGGAAATGTAACTTGGTGTTCAGTTTATAGAATTGTAATGTGTAGTTTCATGCCTAGAACAATGATTAAAAAAAATTGTCTGCTTTTCTCCAGGGGTAGTGACACGCTTATCCTTTTGGCTGTGTGTAAAATTAAGCTTCTATTCGCATGACATATGTCACGACTCTGTTGTCGGTTGTCCTGGGACCAGGGGATCCTTCCCTTTTCCTAACTCTTAATCGTGTCCTACCTCGCCCTGTTCCCCAGATTACTTCTTATGGTGAAGACGCCGGGGCCACGTATCTTGTCTTAGCTCCTGAATCCGCCCTCAGTCTGTACCCTTCACCCACAGAGGAAAGAGGGGAGTAGTAGAGTACCGTAATACACCAACCAGACTAACAAGGTAATACGTACAGGGATAAAGGAAAATACCAATCATACAAATAGACTCACACAAACAACAGAGGTATTCACAGGGGAATGGAGGATGGGGTAAAACCAGAGTAGGAGATAAGGAATTATCACACCCAAAACCTAGCAACTGTCACAGAAAAATGCAACAGACACCTTCTCAAATAACAACCACCAACAATCTCGGTGAGTGCTTACGAGGGCCCAGATTATATAGGAGATAGGAGTGGCTAACAGTGAACAGCTGAGCCTCAATGCAGGAAAGCTTCCAGGAGCTCTCAACTGAGCAAAATAACCACTGCACTGCCAAAAGAAACCTGAACCGTTTAATATAAAGGTGAAGTGCTCCTAATCAGCGCAGGAGTAGGAGAAATCAGACGCTGAGGTCTTCTGGCTACTCTCTGTCATGGTAAACCCATGCCAACATAGGACTTAGCTGACATAGCAAAAGAATAAGAGGGGACATCTAGGAGACCCCTTTTAATAGGATTTACTTATTTGTGGAATTTAGAATCTCAAACCTTTTTTCATTTTCTTTTTTTTTTTTTTAGATGTGAGATTTTATCCTGTGTCGCGCTAGCATATTTCAGACGCATTGGGGCCCCTTTATTAGACTGGGACTACATGGCGACTCTTTAGAGAAGTTACAAAAAGTCGTAACCAGTTGAATTATTAAGCAATTTGCTTCTTGTGAATGAGGTATCTTGTGGGTTGCATTTGCTTGCACTATGCTGTGATGTAGCACATACAACGACTTTTGGCAGAATGGTCTGTGTCGAGGCCAATGTCACTATTTATCCTCAGCCTTAAGGATGCATACTCTAGCCTCATGGCCGGTGTAAGTTTTCAGGACGTGCCCTAAGACCCAAATTCATAGTAAGACTTTTTCCGTAAGACAGGTGTACTGCGCCGGGAAAAAAATCTTTACATGTCCAACGAAACCACAAAATCTTAACATTCAGGTGTTTTATTGTGGATATTTTATTACAATTAGCATTTCGTCATTAATTAATATAATTAGTATTGACATTTTACTGAGCCAGTTTTGCTATTAGACAGTTTTTGATTATCCCCCCATTGTTTGCACTTTTAAGAAGTAAACTCCTGATGCAGATTTTACATGTAAAGGTTTTTTTTAGCTGGCACTGTACAATTGCACCTATAAAATGCCCATATGGCCATTGGATTTTTCTGCATCACTAAATGTAAAACTGTATGTGGCTCTTATACTTATTACAAACTCACTTTTTTAACCTCATTTTATAAAATTTCACAAGTGAATCGTGAAGGTGCATTTCTGCAAATCCAAACCGTACCATGAATCTTATGACATGAGCTAACAATCTTCATACATCCCTATGAAACTATTAATTTGAGTCCTTAAATCCATAACTGGAATGACAAAATAGTCACAAAACATGCGCTCATGTGAAATTGGACTGTTTTGTATATAGACGAACAGTTTTGCTATAGATGGACTGTCCTCTTATATCTAGTTATAAATGCAAACCCTCAAAAATCAAAACCATATTCTATTGCAACTGTTTATTCACTTTGGTATAAATCATGTCATTTGCATCTTTCTTGGTAATTTGGAATAAATATGATGCTGTTGGATATTTAGACAAATGTATTTATTGATTTGAATTTTAATAGAAAAAAAAGTATAATTATCCATAGTTCTTCAAATACTATTAAATATGTCAATGGCACCCGTCGTTTGCCTGCAAAGTTGGATACCGCAATATAAGGGTTGTAGGGCGAAACTTTTTCAGAATGACATCTGGGCAGGTTTTGGGGTGTTACATATGTTTTGTTTTTTTACTGCTGCAAAAATATATATTTACATAGTTCTCTACTGTACAGGTAGGTTGTTTGGTTATAACAAAACATGTAGATCCCTGAAGAACAGTAAATGTCGTAGAGGTCACAAAATAGAGCAGTTTACACAGATACAGTACATTGTGAGCCCGTGAGTGGACTGATATTACTGTGTGTCTTAAAAGTAATAGGAGTGTAAGGGTAGCATCCCACTGCTATGATAGGTACCCCATTATCGCCCTAACATAACCTTTATTACAGTATATCGTCTTTGTATAGTGGGTAAAATAAAGCAACATACTGAGAAGAAAATTGGTTTGGCAATCTAACTTCATTGCTATATAAATTTCATTGGAGGCTTCTTCCTGTGTCGTAATAATCCAAAAAGATAATACAAGATGTATCTCAGTACATAGTACTGTAGAATATCCTAAGCTATGGTCTGCATATGTGACGTATATAGCTATACTTTTATTGCTGTTTTTTTTAACAGTTTGTTTTGATTGAGAATAATAGAGCAAAAAAAATGAAAGTTGTTTGTGAAATCCCATGTAAAAAAACCTTGTTTTTGGTGTTCACAAATGTTTGAGAAGACTTACAAATCCTCCTGCTTTTGCAATTCTGTATAAAAAAGAGGTCATCATGACATTGAATAGAAAGACATACAGTACTGGTGAGAGTTCAGTAATTCAGATCGCCAACACTTTCTGCAAAGGAAATAACTACAGTACAGTTTCCAGTAACGGAACGAGTCTTTGTGTTTTTGGTGTTTTTTTTTTTTATAACTTTATATAGGGTACCGATTTCAATGGAAGGTGTTGGGGTTGGGCCTGATCATCATTACAACCTTCTTTAATGAGTATGAACCACCTCGAAACTCGGCCCAGTAAACCCCATCTTGATAGCGGCTACGGTAATGTCCTCCCCTATACCAGACTCCGTTGAGGTTGGAGTGAGCACAGGCATTGTACCACCATCCACCTTTCTGATAGTGGGCACAGTTTCCTAGAAACAAAAATAGGTAAAATTAATACATATATTTTAGTGCATTTGATGTTTTATATGATCTATATATAACATTTTTATAATTGGCTTTCATTAAAAGTTGTTGTTTTCTTTACTGCTTTTCCTCTGCATTGATCACAAAATACTCCATGCTGTTTGATCCTGTTCAGTTTCAACTCCAACAACTAGCTCCCATTCAGATAATTTCCAGCTCTTCTGTCTCCTTTTTTAAACACTCAACTAAGTACAAATCTGATTTGATTAAATTTGAGCTTAAAAAGCTGGGGTGGGGAACGTCCAGCCCGTGGGCCATATTACAGATATCATCTGGTGCGGCCCGCAAGCACTTTGCCAGATTTTTGGCTGCGGGCCCTTTAATTCTTCAGAGGTGCGTGCGGTATTGTGTCCTTCTCACAGACTCCTCCTTTTTCGCTTTCTCTCTGTTTTTTCTTCCATCCCAGTTTTATCACCCTCCCACTATTCGTAACAAGGAGGAAGTTAACCCTCAGCCATGGCTCAGGAAGTGTTCTAATACAGTGCAATATGCAATATGTCAGCTTTTCTCCACCTCATTAATATTGTGTAACTTTCGCCGCCCACCCCGTTTTTTCCACCTTTCTGGTGAACACCCTGTTGTTAGCTTCGGTCTCAGTGGCAATGGCGTCCTGGTGCTGAGGTTCCACTCCAGTCATCATGTCAGGCACTCGAGTACTCTTAAGTCCTTGCCTTTGTCTGGCCAGAAGTTCCTCCATTACATCAGGCACCCTCTGAGCAGCTCTCCTGGGTCTGAAGATGATGTAGCAGGCTATAGGCTGGTTGTCAGTGACACCCCTAGTCCAGACCTCGTCTATACTGATCCCATCAGTATAGGTGACAAGGTAAGTGAGGAGTATGGCTATTGTGGGGGTATGGCGATTGGGGTCCTTGCTTTCTGTGCACTAAACCTAAATTGCTTTTAGTGAGAAATGAGCTGTGGTTAGGGGGATTAAAGGGGTCCTCGTCCTTTAGGATCTCATTGCACATGTTTGTGACTAGTGTATGAATGAATGACTGCCCGAAAATGCACAGCTGGCTAATGTTTAAGTTAATAATTTTATACGGCCCCCTAAAGCTATTATAAAATTCCAAATGGCCCTTGGCAGAAAAAAGGTTCCCCACCCCTGTTATAAAGCAACACAAGGATTTTACCTGTATATACATCATGGTCTCTATCCAGGGTAGTGAACTGCTTGCCATTGTGCCATGTGAAGGAGTCTCCAGCATTGCCGTTGTACCGTCCCAATCGAAGCTTGTAAAATTCACTTTCTGGTTCAAGGCGAAAGCTCGCATATTCTGCAAACACCTTGCGCCCATGCCAGTCCTCCATGGTGATGAGAAGCTTGTAGTTGGCTTGATTTGTTAGCCAGTAGATATTTTCAAGTCCCAGCCAATATTCTCCATCAATATTACCAAATCCTTGCTGTGAGGAGAGAGAGTCAGAATTTCCAGTGTATGACTAAACATTTTGACCAAGCCCAAGCCAACTGTACTTGTCAGAAATCAAATAGTACATTTTCACTTATTGTTGACATGTTTATGCTATGTTTTTTTAGAATAAGTGATGTAATTTACTCCTTTTAGCAATTGAAATCAACATTGTGCTTTAATTGGAGACCTTACTATGCCCAACACTGCTCCAAAATCATTGCACAGCAGTGCTACCTGCCACCCATGGCATTGCAAAGTGGTGAACCTGCCAATCAAGACAATGCTCAATGGCTATACATGCCACCCATGACATTGCAGAGCGATGCTACCTGCCACCCATGACGTTGCACAGTGCTGTTCCCTGCCTCCCATGACATTACACAGTTGTGTTCCCTGACACCCATGACCACGCACAGCAGAACTTCCTGCCACCCATGACATTCAACAGCGATGATACCTGCCACCCATGACATTGCACAGCGATGATACCTGACACCCATGACATTGCACAGCTACCTGTCACCCATGACATTGCACAGTGGCTATACCTGCCACCCATGACGTTGCACAGCGGTGCTACCTGCCACCCATGACATTGCACAGCGATGATACCTGCCACCCATGACATTGCACAGCGATGATACCTGACACCCATGACATTGCACAGCTACCTGCCACCCATGACATTGCACAGTGGCTATACCTGGCACCCATGACATTGCACAGCGGCACTACCTGCCACCCACGACGTTGCACAGTGCTGTTCCATGCCTCCCAAGATATTACACAGTGGTGTTCCCTGACACCCATGACCACGCACAGCAGCACTACCTGCCACCCATGACATTGCACATTGCCAATCCCTGCCACCCATGACATAGCACAGTGCCGTTCCCTGACACCCTTAACATTGCACAAGGGTGCTACCTTCCACCCATGACATTGCACAGCAGCGATACCTGCCACCCATGTCATTGCACAGTGCCGTTCCCTTCCACCCATGACATTGCACAGCAGGGATTAATGCAACCCATGACATTGCACAGCAGCAATCCCTGCCACCCAGTTAAACTGCAGCAGTGTTGCCTTGCAGGCCAGCTTGGCAAGTGAAAACTATACCATGTCTTAGTGATTCAATACTGTGTCTTAGTGATATAATTGTTACAAATCGGGAAATAAAGGACAGTACTTACTTTGTATGTCTCCCAATTTCTGAAGAAGTTGACTGATCCATCAACCCTTTTCTGGATGACTGTCCAGCCACCAGGGTCATGTCTTTGATCACACCATACTTGCATCAATCTGTTGGTGTTTTCCGGCTTTACCAAGTATATACCGCTTGTGTCATGCCCATCTTCTAGTGCTTGCAGACAGTCTTTCCATGGACCTGGTGGAAATGAAGAAAATCTTAATTTGAACTACATAAATTATACACCACATATTTCAGGACTATGCTAAGTAATTACAGAATTGTGTGTTCATATTGTTGCCAAAAAAAATAGATCTTAGCTTAGTTGTACTGGACTTCAAGTGTAGAGGGAGGGATAGATTTGTATCCACGGGTTTGAATCTTGTTGGTAGAACGGTGCCTGCAGAATATCCAATTCGTTAAGATTATTATAAAAGGCCCAGATGTATGTTTTATAGTTGGGTGATTTAAACTAAAAATTCAAGGTTTGCTTTTATAGATCACAGAAGATTACTATGGCAAATGCCCATTTTATCTTAATTAACCAGACGTCTATTTTCAGTAAGCCAGGAGTCATTGACTGTTATCTATATGTTGACTTTTGAATTTTTGTGTTTCTTTCTGGTTGGTCAAGAAAACACAGACTTTTGTTCTTATAAGCCTGTAATATTGACTTGTAAGTTGAAATTTTATATAACATATTGTGCTGTTATTCCTGGATGACTAGAGACGCAGGATAATTGAACAATGATGTTTGCCAATATGTTGATCATACATTGTCCAGGCCAGCTAGCTTGATGACTTGCAAAACAGAGGAGGGAAAACTATGCAAATAGATAACCTTGCATTGTTTAATTATTTAATCTTTTCACCATCCTTCCCCTTTACCTCTGGATGCTGGTTTGAAGGACAGTTGTTAACAATAAAAACAGGATATATGCGCCTCTGTAAAAGATACCTCCAGATACAAAGAACCTCCAGACATCCAGACAGCCCAGAAATCCAAAGAACCAGAGACTGTTTACAAGACAGCAGCCAAGGCATCCTGACTATCATGAGGGAGACAGAATTAACATTCTACAGGATGCCAGCTTAGGGGACCATGGCCCCAGCTAAAAGAATACAGATCTGCTTCATGGACCATCGCTGAACCATGGATACGTTTGTGGTAGTTAGGATTTGAACCCATCGGTCACCTGAACCCCATGGATAGGTTTGTGAAAGCCAGGAATGAGACCCACCGGTCACCTGGCTCCATGGAGATGTTCGGAGAAACCAGTTTGTGAAACTCCGATCAACTCTCCTTATACCTCAAAGAACTGTCATCTTGCTAAGCTTGTCTTTACCTCCTCTCTGTGCGTGCCACAGGTGGGGTAGTCGGCCCTGGAAGCTCTGAAGTCACAGCTGCTCTTATCCCGGCAAGTCAGCGGAAGGGTGAGACTCTTTAATTTGCACCATCTGTTTTGTGGTTCTGTTTTACCCTCATTCTATGTTGTCTGAGTACTATTATGCCCATGGTAAAAGGAGAGCGGGCGTTCGATGGGATGATCCCTGGTCTATGCGGTTTCTGCTAGCAGACCAGGGCACCCGCTGACCCCGATGTCTCCACAATTGCATTTTAGCTTTGGTCTTTGGAAAGTGGTAATTTTCTTTGAGAGTCACTTTAAGGGCCTGCTAGATGACGAGGTGTGACCTTAATGTGTGGAGAAAGTTATAGAGTGCAACTAATGTCAAGGATTAGCGGATTAGCTTTCATTTTATCCAAGTATTTAGGTATTGCCAGTCTGATAGTTTAGGCGCCTATACATATGCTACAGCTGAGAGGGCTGTTGCCTAGACACCAAGCTATTCTTATCTTGTTGTGCATGTTTTGATAAATAGGGAATGCACTGTAATGAAATGCGTTATGAGTCAGGAACACGACTGCAGAATTGATACTGTTATGTCTAATGCAGGGCTGAGGGTGCAGAACATGGCATGGTGGGCTCTTTTTGGTGTCTGACATTCTGTATCATGCTCCGCTCCTTCAAGCTCTGCTCTGAGCATAATAGTGTATCCATCTTACTCACATTTTAACATTGTTAGGCATAACGTTCAGTTAATTTGTATTATTTTTAATTTTTTTAGTTTTATTTTTTTTTATTCTATCTTCATCCTACCTGGTAACAAAATTTAGATTAAGCGCCAGGACAATTAGACAGAGTGAAATAAAGTGCAGATATGGAATAGCGCAGATAACACTGCTGACCACGGACCTGAATTTTAAAAACAAATTTGTGTCCATCCAAATCCTCCAGGATTATGAATAGTCACTTTTGCAGCAGATAATCTGCAAAAAAGAGTTGCCACAGTGGAAACTACTATTTTAGTTCACTTTGTTTTTTGTCCACTGAGTAAGAAGTTTATTGTGTTTATTAGCTGTATAACAGCTATATGGTCCAAGTCTGTGGCTTGTGGCTTCATAGGTAAGAGAAAACAATACAGCACAACTATTCAATGGAAATTATTTGTTCTTTTCTTAGAATTACCTCCACGATGCTTATGGTTGGCACAACTTCAAAGCTTGTAGTACAGAGGGTGTAGTATATTGGCATTTTTGTTTGTCTAGACTAGAAAATTTGTATTCCCAACAGAGGTTCCCTTTCTCCTAAGATGAAAGGGCAACCAAGCAAGTTACATCAATTATATTTTAGTAAATCTGTCGTATATTATAAAAATATAAAGAAAAAAATATATTCCATATGATCTGGACTGATTAAATATTTATAAGCAAAACTTTTTTTCTCGGCCTCTTCATAATTTCCATATGGAAGCTTGAAATGGCTAATTATGTATTTTTCCAGTGAAAACCTTGCACTTTAGGAAACATCCAAATTTAATTAGAAACCACAATCTACCATAACAGACAACATTCCTAACTAAGACCAGGATGGGTGATCCAAAAGTTCCACGTCTAGTCATTTTTTTACTGATTAATCGTCCCCTCTGACTCAGATAAAACCCTTGTAGATGAATGGTTATTGGAGCTTTCATTACAAAGCTATTTGCAAGTTACACCACATTTTCATACAAGAAGTTTACTGTATCTTTTGAAAATTTTGCAAATGCAGCAAGTGCTCGCGACGTGTGCACAGATTTGTTTGGCCGCACACGCAGTTCCTATGGCTTCATACTATGAAATTATAGGTGGTCGGTATGGTGCCTCTGCACAGGACAGCACCACATTGTAGATGTTCTATTCTGGAAGGGAACATAGTTGTACAGCAGCTAATAAAGCACAATGTGTATTTTATTTTTTTTTCTTCGTCTTCTCCATACCACTCATATGAAATTTGTGGCATATAGACTTGCAGTGGGGTCCCATAAATCTCTGTGGGTGCAGTATAATCTTTTGGCACCAGCGAATCACACGTATGAGAGCCACAATCCTTGAAACAGCTAAGTAAATGGAATTACCGGTAGTCTGTGGTTGTAATTTGTATGGAACCTGTCGTGTGTAGGCAGCATGTTATAGAGCGGCAGCAAAGGTTTAGATTCTTGTTGACAATCTATTTAGTATAACTTGCAAACTTTTAATTTTTTTCCAGCTTACTCTGAGCTTAGGAATCCAGCAGGCAGTCTTATCAGTGACTAGCAGCCTACTTTGTAGAAGTTTGACTGAAAAGAAAGTCAATCACTTATTAGAACTGCCCACTGGACTAAAAGCCCATATGAGCAGGAATTTCAAATAGACAAAAGAATTACAAGTTCAACTTAAAGGGGTTTTCCCCCCCAAAAAAGTACATTTTAATTAATACATCTTGGAAAAAAATTAGTTCCTTAATTGAATGTACTTTTTAAAAAAATGTCCCTGTGCTGGGAAGAAAAATATTTAGAGTTGAGAGTCCTCAGTGGTTGATACCTTTTAATGGCTAACTGAAAAGATCCCTGTGCTGGGATAATTTTATAAATGTGCCCTGCTATGTACAGTGTAATGGCTGTGTCTGATGGTGCAGAAACGTGTCTGATCATACCACATCTCCTGGGCAGGGGAGGAATCAAAAGAGTATACAGACATTACAACACAGGAGCACAGCTGATTCTTCATGTGGCAAAACATTTCACTGCCTGTTTTTAAGCAAAGTACTACCTCAAAGAAAGAATCATTTGCAATTCCGTGCAGTCCTGTCTGTATACTCTTCTGCTTCATCCCCTGCCCAGGAGCTGTGGAATGATCAGACCATTTTCCTGCTCGGTGAGACACAGCCATTACACAGTACACAGCAGGGGCACATTTATAAGATTATCTCCGCACAGGGGCATTTTTTTTAACACATCCAATTGTGGAAGTTATTATTAATTCAAAGATCTGTTGGTTGTGGGAATACCCCTTTAATCTTACCCCATAATATATTAATCTGTTCAGCTCCTCCTACTCTATATCATGCTGCTCACACATTGGATTGCAAGCTCAATGTCACAGGATACTTTTAACATAGAAGTCAGGAAAGTGGAAATTATGAATTACTAATAGTTTAAATGCCATGTTTTGTAAACTGAACCTTCTTGTCGTAATACTCCCTCCTCTTCTCCCCAACAAAAATTCATGTTCTGAGATCAGGGCTGTGAAAACCCGAGAGTGGGGAATCTGCAGAGCAACGTCTTGAATGGAGATAAGGTGCGCGTGCTTGGACTTAGCTCCACTCATTGCCCATGGGACTTAGCAGAGTGCATGCACACCTCATCTCCATTCAAGACCGAGCTCTGCAGAGCCCTATTCTCAGGAATTGCAACACTAAGAGGGAAAAGTGTGTGAATCATGTAAGTTGCAGGATTTAAATGTATAGTAGAGATATGCAAAGGATGAAAAAAACAAACAAAATTTAAAAACAATCTTGAATTATTCAATACGACAATGCCAGGCCACATATTGTTCGTATGTGAGCAGCCTGCGTGGTCTTAATGTGCTGCCATGGCTGTAGCATCTCTGGACTTGTCTCACATTGAGCACATCTGGGACATTATTGGTCGGTAATTGCACAGGAGAGATCAATTTGCCCAAGTGCATTCAGCAGAGCAATCCTCAGATGACCATTGACAACCCCATTAATAGCAAGCAAGGAGTGTAAGTGCAAGGATTTTTGCTCATGTTCCTCATACTCCAGACTAAATAAATTCTAGCCCTATAGGTTCTGATTAGATAACCTGACTAGCCCTGCATATAAATAAGATAGTTGTTATTCTTAGTTAACTCAGGGAATATTACCAGACTGGATGTGCCTTGGGGTTGTAGAGAGATACCGTACAGACCAAAAGTTTGGACACGCCTTCTCATTCAAAGATTTTTCTGTATTTTCATGACTATGAAAATGTACAAAATTGTACATTCACACTGAAGGCATCAAAACTATGAATTAACACATGTGGAATTATACATTACACTTTACAAAAAAGTGTGAAACAACTGAAAATATGTCTTATATTCTAGGTTCTTCAAAGTAGCCACCTTTTGCTTTGATGACTGCTTTGCACACTCTTGGCATTCTCTTGATGAGCTTCAAGAGGTAGTCACCGGAAATGGTCTTCCAACAATCTTGAAGGAGTTCCCAGAGATGCTTAGCACTTGTTGACCCTTTTGCCTTCACTCTCCGGTCCAGCTCACCCCAAACCATCTCGATTGGGTTCAGGTCTGATGACTGTGGAGGCCAGGTCATTTGGCGTAGCACCGCATCACTCTCCTTCTTGGTCAAATAGCCCTTACACAGCCTGGAGGTGTGTTTGGGGTCATTGTCCTTTTGAAAAATAAATGATGGTCCAACTAAACGCAAATTGGATGGAATAGCATGTCGCTGCAAGATGCTGTGGTAGCCATGCTGGTTCAGAATGCCTTAAATTTTGAATAAATCCCCAACAGTGTCACCAGCAAAGCTCCCCCACACCATCACACCTCCTCCTCCATGCTTCACGGTGGGAACCAGGCATGTAGAGTCCATCCGTTCACCTTTTCTGTGTCGCACAAAGACACGGTGGTTGGAACCAAAGTTCTCAAATTTGGACTCATCAGACCAAAGCACAGATTTCCACTGGTCTAATGTCCATTCCTTGTGTTCTTTAGCCCAAACAAGTCTCTTCTGCTTGTTGCCCGTCCTTAGCAGTGGTTTCCTAGCAGGTATTTTACCATGAAGGCCTGCTGCACAAAGTCTCCTCTTAACAGTTGTTGTAGAGATGTGTCTGCTGCTAGAACTCTGTGTGGCATTGACCTGGTCTCTAATCTGAGCTGCTGTTAACCTGCGATTTTTGAGGCTGGTGACTCGGATAAACTTATCCTCAGAAGCAGAGGTGACTCTTGGTCTTCCTTTCCTGGGACGGTCCTCATGTGAGCCAGTTTTTTTGTAGCGCTTGATGGTTTTTGCAACTGCACTTGGGGACACTTTCAAAGTTTTCCCAATTTTTCAGACTGACTGACCTTCATTTCTTAAAGTAATGATGGACACTTGTTTTTCTTTACTTAGCTGCTTTTTTTCTTGCCATATATAAATTCTAACAGTCTATTCAGTAGGACTATCAGCTGTGTATCCACCAGACTTCTGCACAACACAACTGATGGTCCCAACCCCATTTATAAGGCAAGAAATCACACTTATTAAACCTGACAGGGCACACCTGTGAAGTGAAAACCATTCCTGGTGACTACCTTTTGAAGCTCATCAAGAGAATGCCAAGAGTGTGCAAAGCACAAGGTGGCTACTTAGAAGAACCTAGAATATAAGACATATTTTCAGTTGTTTCACACTTTTTTGTTAAGCATATAATTCCACATGTGTTAATTCATAGTTTTGATGCCTTCAGTGTGAATGTACAATTTTCATAGTCATGAAAATACAGAAAAATCTTTGAATGAGAAGGTGTGTCCAAACTTTTGGTCTATACTGTATATAAGCCAGAAATCCATCTCTCAGAAGAGTCTGAACAGGCCTTGTGCAGAGAACCACAAGTATCAGTGGTTGCTATGGACAACAGCTGTTTTGTTTGTCTGAGCTGGGGCTAGCTCAGCCGTGTATGAGTAGCCAGGTTATGTTCTGTTTAGTTAGCGCCTGGATAAGACTAGGGATTTATGTTTATTAGTTTGTTTTGGTGTTGTGCAACCTGTGGAAAGCAATAGAAACTGCATGTTTGGACCAATACTGCAATGGCAGTGAATGGCAAAGTGAATTTCTACAATACTATATAATCGTCTAATTCTGTCTGTCTGTAAATGGAAATCCCGCGTCACTGATTGGTCGTGCCCAGCCGGACGCGACCAATCAGGGACAGGCGCCGTCCGGGCGCAAATTGGCGCAGGATCTGAACCACGCACGCCACCGCTATCGTCGGGAGATCAGTGGCGCTAGCCGCTGATCTCCCGACGGTAGCCGCCGGTCATCTCCTGCCGCATGGAGGTCAGCGGCGACAAAGCCGGGAGATAAACGGCACTAGCCGGTCATCTCCCGGCTGTTCGCAGCTGAAGTACCCCGACCAGCGGCCTCCACGTAAACCCCAGCAGCAGCCTCCATGTACACCCCAGCAGCAGCAGCCTCCATGTACACCCCAGCAGCAGCAGCCTCTACATATACCCCAGCAACAGCAGCTTCCACATATACCCCAGCAGCAGCAGCCTCCACATATACCCTAGCAGCAGCAGCCTCCACATATACCCCAGCAGCCTACACACATACCCCAGCAGCAGCAGCCTCCACACATACCCCAGCAGCAGCCTCCACACATACACCAGCAGTAGCAGCCTCCACACATACCCCAGCAGCAGCAGCCTCCACACATACCCCAGCAGCAGCAGCCTCCACACATACCCCGGCAGTAGCAGCCTCCACACATACCCCAGCAGCAGCAGCCTCCACACATACCCCAGCAGCAACAGCCTCCACATATACCCCAGCAGCAGCAGCCTCCACATATACCCCAGCAGCAGCAGCCTCCACATATACCCCAGCAGCAGCAGCCTCCACATATACCCCAGCAGCAGCAGCCTCCACATATACCCCAGCAACAGCAGCCTATACATATTTTACCCGGATAATCCTGTGTATTCATTGCATTGTTCTTAAATCTTCATAAATAAACTACATACATATTCTAGAATACCCGATGCATTAGAATCGGGCCACCATAGTATATATAATATATACACTGCTCAAAAAAAATAAAGGGAACACTTAAACAACACAATGTAACAAGTCAATCACACTTCTGTGAAATCAACCTTTCCAGTTATGAAGCAAAACTGATTGTGAATCAGTTTCTCATGCTGTTGTGCAAATGCAACAGACAACAGGTAGAAATGAGAGGTAATTAGCACGACAAAACTTATACAGGAGTGGTTGTGCAGGGGGTGATCACAGACTATTTCTCTGTTCTCTTCTTTTTTGGCTGCTGTTTTGGTCACGTTTAAAATTTGTCATTGCTCTCACCCCTAGAGGTACTGTACAGTAGCATGAGGCGGTGTCTACAACCCACAAAAGTTGCTCAGATAGTGCAGCTTATTCAGGATGGCACATCATGCGAGCTGTTTCAATAAAGGTAGCTGTGTCTGTCTGCACAGTGTCTTGAGTATGGAGCAGATACCACAAGACAAACCAGTACACCAAGAGACATGGAGGTTGATGTAGGAGGGCGACAACACAGCAGCAGGACTTCTACCTCCTCCTTTGTGCAAGGAGGAACAGGAAGAGCAGTGCCAGAGCCCTGCAAAATGACCTCCAGTAGGCCACTGCCATCCATGTGTCTGCTCAACTGTCAGAAACAGACTCCATGAGGGTGGTATGAGGGCCCGACGTTCACAAGTGGTCTAACTGCCATTAGGTACCGGGATGAGATCCTCAGACCCATTGCGAGATCATATGCAGGTGCAGTGGGCCCTGGGTTTCTTCTGATGCATAACAATGCTAGGCCTCATGTGGCTGATGTGTGTCAGCTACGGACTGGCCTGTCCATTCAACAGAACTGCATCCAATCGAGCACATGTGGAGTATCATGTCTCGTTCCATCCACCAATGCCTCATTCCACAACAGACTGTCCAGGAGATGACTGATGTTTTACTCCAGGTCTGGGAGGAGATCTCTCAGGAGAACTTTCACCACCTCATCAGAACCATGGCCAGTCATTGTAGGGAGGTAATACAGGCACGTGGAGGCCACACACACTAGTGAGAATCATTTCCTAGTCTTGAGGCATTTCCACTGAAGTTGGATCAGTCTGTAATTTGATTTTCCTCTTTGATTTTGAGTATCATTCCAAATCCAGACCTCCATGGGATATTAATTTTGATTTACATTGATCATTTTTTATGTTTTATTGTTCTAAACACATTCCACTATGTGATGAATAAAGATTTGCAACTGGAATATTTCATTCAGTGATATCTAGGATGTGGTATTTTAGTGTTCCCTATTTTTTTTTGAGCAGTGTATATGTACTCATCCACATGTATAAAAATGGCAACATCAAGATGGAAAAGTGATGGAATTATGGACATCATAGGATGGATTTGATATGGTGTGTATATATATGTATATAGACATAAGCATGACGTTCCTGTGAATTCCTTCTGATAAAACCACTTGGCTAATTCTCACATCCTGTTTACTCTGGATAAAAGAAGTTAAGGAAATCAAATACACAAGAATTAAAATGAGCTGTAAACACAGTAACTAGGCTAGAAATCTATTTTCTGTCATCTAAAAAAAAATCACTTTTTTCTTAATTAGTCTTGTGACGTTATTCTTGTCAGTAGTTCAGTTGTATAACTGCACAAATGCGTCATACAGTCTGTGTGCTGAGGAGGCGAGATCAGATTTTCATGGCAGATGTAAGGAATGTAAACTCTTTCGAGTTTCTTTGTTGTGAAGATACTTTAGTGAGTTATGACGTGTCGGAGGTATTTTGCGTTGAAGAGACCCCATACTGCTATATTTTGCTTTCAGATCCCTCCTATGTATATTCATATTAATAATTGTTACATCCTCATATTTTGGTAAAGTGGTTCAAAGTTTCAGCGTGAAGTTACCATTGAGTCTTGGTAATGTTCTACTTTGCTCCCTGTTGGAAGTTTAAATAGGTTATCAATCTGATTAAAACAAAGTTGACACCAGAGCGAAATCTGTTGATCATGTACGTATTGCTGCATCTACACACGTGGTCAAAATTGTTGGTACCCCTCGTTTAATGACAGAAAAACCCACAATGGTGACAAGAAATAACTTGAATCTGATAAAAGTAATAATAAATCAAAAATCTATGAAAATGAACAAGCAAAAGTCAGACATTGCTTTTCAACCATGCTTCCACAGAATTTAAGAAAAAATAAAACTCGTGAAACTAGCTTGGCCCGTGCGAAATTTTTGCACATTGGTCGTCGGAGGCGCAGGCAATTTCAGAAAAAGCAAGCTGGTCAAATGTAAATGTATTTCATGAGATGATGAACACAGACAGGTATTTATATATGTAGATTGGTAATACAATAAATTGGTTTGATAAGTAGAGGCCATATCAGATAAAGATATGGCTGAATAGTGCGTCCCATAACAAAGCTAACGGCAGGTATCATATATCCTGATACCCCCGTTTTCATATCAAAATACCTTTGTAAAGTTGGTTATTTTCGGTGTCAATCACGGCAGTCAGGTCAGGAGGGCGGCGTTTTCTCTCCTCTCCCCCTCCCCGCTCTTCGTCATCAGTTGCGTATCGCCATCTGTGAATCACACAGACGGCGTTCGGCTTTCCGCAATTGCACAATTCAAAATCCGGCCCGGCCGGATTTTGAATTGCGCAATTGCGGGAAGCCGAACGCCGTCTGTGGGATTCACAGACGGCGATACGCAACTGATGACGAGGAGCGGGGGGAGAGGAGAGAAAACACCGCCCTCCTGACCTGACTGCCGTGATTGACACCGAAAATAACCAACTTTACAAAGGTATTTTGATATGAAAACGGGGGTATCAGGATGTATGATACCTGGCGTTGGCTTTGTTATGGGACGCACTATTCAGTCATATCTTTATCTAATATGGCAATTTTGAGGTGACAGATTCCCTTTAAATTCTGTGGAAGCATGGTAGAAAAGCAATGTCTGACTTTCATTTGTTCATTTTCAAAGATTATTTATTATTACTTTTGTCAGATTCAAGTTATCTCTGTGACTATTGTGTTTTTTTCTGTCATTAAACGAAGGGTACCAACAATTTTGAGCACGTGTATGTGATACTACATTATGTTTTTGTGGGATTTGCTTTTTTTTGCTACATGACTTTCAGCAAAAATTGAAGGCTTGCAGCAGATCTGCATAGCAATTCGCCCCATAAATAGGGTACTTAGAGTCCCTGGGAAAAAAAAATTAGCAAAAATTTTTGTAGTCTCTGGGGATATGTAAATTGCCCAAAATGTCTCTAATCATTTCTGTACAATTCAGACGTGTAACCATAGGACCCCATGACAAAACTTGGAACAAGATCCCTGTCCACCATCACCACCTTCAGAAGCAAGTGTAATTCAAGACATGAGAGATTCTCCTTTCCTTAATTCCCTAGTATTCTACCCCTGGAAAAAGTGGCTTAGTGGGTAAAATAACGCTGGGATTATGGGTTCAGATCTGAACAGGGTCCCATAGACATGTTTGTCCTTCCTTTGTTCAGGATGGTTTTGGCTTATAGTGTACAAAACCAACTAATGAGATAAGGCTAGTACAGTCATGGCCAAAAGTTTTGAGAATGACACAAATATTAATTTTTACAAAGTCTACTGCTTCACTTTTTCTAATGGCAATTTGCATATACTCCAGAATGTTATAAAGAGTGATCAGCTTAACAGCAATTACTTGCAAAGTCAATATTTGGCTAGAAAATGAACTTTATCCCCCAAAACACATTTCAACATCATTGCAGCCCTGCCTTAAAAGGACCAGCTAACCTCTTTTCAGTGATTGCTCCATTAACACAGGTGTGGGAGTTGATGAGGACATGGCTGGAGATCAATCTGTCATGATTAAGTAAGAATGACACCACTGGACACTTTAAAAGGAGGCTGGTGCTTGGCATCATTGTTTCTCTTCTGTTAACCATGGTTATCTCTAAAGAAACACGTGCAGTCATCATTGCAATGCACAAAAATGGCCTAACAGGGAAGAGTATCGCAGCTAGAAAGATTGCACCTCAGTCAACAATCTATCGCATCATCAAGAACTTCAAGGAGAGAGGTTCCATTGTTGCCAAAAAGGCTTCAGTGCGCCTAAGAAAGACCAGCAAGCACCAGGACCGTCTCTTAAAAGTGTTTCAGCTGCGGGATCGGGCTACCAGCAGTGCAGAGCTTGCTCAGGAATGGCAGCAGGCAGGTGTGAGTGCATCTGCACGCACTGTGAGGTGGAGACTCTTGGAGCAAGGCCTGGTCTAAAGGAGGGCAGCAAAGAAGCCACTTCTCTCCAGAAAAAACATCATGGACAGACTGATATTCTGCAAAAGGTACAGGCAGTGGACTGCTGAGGACTGGGGTAAAGTTATTTTCTCTGATGAATCCCCTTTTCGATTGTTTGGGACATCAGGAAAACGCCTCATTCGGAGAAGACAAGGTGAGCGCTACCACCAGTCTTGTCTCATGCCAACTGTTAAGCATCCTGAAACCATTCATGTGTGGGGTTGCTTCTCAGCCAAGGGAATCGGCTCTCTCACAGTCTTGCCTAAAAACACAGCCATGAATAAAGAATGGTACCAGAATGTCCTCCAAGAGCAACTTCTCCCAACCCTCCAAGAGCAGTTTGGCGATCAACAATGCCTTTTCCAGCATGATGAAGCACCTTGCCATAAAGCAAAGGTGATAACTAAATGGCTCAGGGAACAAAACATAGAGATTTTGGGTCCATGGCCTGGAAACTCCCCAGATCTTAATCCCATTGAGAACTTGTGGTCAATCATCAAGAGACGGGTGGACAAACAAAAACCTAAAAATTCTGACAAAATGAAAGCATTGATTGTGCAAGAATGGACTGCTATCAGTCAGGATTTGGTCCAGAAGTTGATTGAGAGCATGCCAGGGAGAATTGCAGAGGTCCTGAAGAAGAAGGGTCAACACTGCAAATATTGACTTGCTGCATTAACTCATTCTAACTGTCAATATAAGCTTTTGTTACTCATATGTTTGCAATTATTATATTTCTGTCTGTGATAAAAACATCTGTCAAACACACATAAAAACCAGAGGGCAGCAGATCATGTGAAAATATAATATTTGTGTCATTCTCAAAACTTCTGGCCATGACTGTATGTTTGATGTAAGGAATTATCATTGCTTATGAGACCCATTTAGGTTTTCTTTGTAGGAGCAAAACAATGATGGATTCTAGCAGTGCCTGATGGATCTCATTGAGTATAATATGGTTTGTTGGGCTATTTTTACAGCATGCTGCACTATTTAGTCCGGTATTTTTGTCCAGAACTAAAAGGCGCCTCCAGCACAGATGTTAACAGGACCAAAGTGCCTTTTCCAAGACTTAAATGTATCCATAATATAAAGACCCTAAAGTAGTATTTATTTATGTATAAAACCACCACTTAAAGATGTTATCATTCTTTATCCAGCCCTATGCACCACATCAGGGTTGGCATGTTTCCAGTGTTAGCTTTCAGGAAGGAAATAATGAAAGTTAAAGGTCACCTGCCCCTCCAAAAAAAAAAAAATCCAGACTGACTGCCTTATGTATGGCCTTCAGTTAATTTTTACATCTTTTCTTAAAAATTATTATTAATTCCTTTTTTTCTTTCCTGTAGGTTTTGTACGGCAGCGTAGTTGTCGAAGTGTTTAACAGAAAATTGGCTCCTTAATCTTGTCCTTGCCGGACAACCCATCTGTTCACTAATGTGTGCAGGAAATTCATAGCACTTTCTGGCTCCCATAGCACTTTCTGGCTCCGGGCCCCTGAGCTGCCGCTTGGCAGATTGAGTTATATAATCTGCCCTTCCTCACTCATTCTGTCCATGGGTGATGTCCCAAAACAGAGCTCAATAGAACAGCATGGAGCCTGCGTCTGGAATGAATTTCCAGGGGCTGAGTGAAACAGAACTAATGTATTCAGCTCGCTTGTGAGAATATTACAGTAAATTGTCAGTTTTGTTACAATGTGGGGTTATATCATCCTGTTTGTGTATTATTAAACTGCCTACAAATCACAATCTATTTAGATATACACTATGCTGTGTATATATTGCTGTGTGCACATGATATTGACGTATTGCAATAATAATAATGTTTTCTCTGTGTAGGATGCAAAGCCTTAGTAATAATGTTCCACAAAACACCTGTCTGAGACTTTTCGTCTTCAACTTTCCCTTTTGTGTAGTAGAAAGTGAAGTTGAACATTGCTCTGTACAAATCCACTGTGCAGGTCCTGCAGTAGGAGAAAGGGATAAATGTCACCAAAAATTTACTTGGTCACTTTGTAATTGTATGGTCCTTTGTGGGATGGAAATAGACTTCATAAGGCCCTTGTGCCAAAAAGGTAAACAGCTGGTAGTCATCATAGATCTATTTCTATCAAGTTCTTATATGATAGTTTTTAATTCATTTATAATTATGAGCTGTGATGCTTCCTTTCGTCATTTTAATTCAGGTGGTGAACCAAATTTGCCTACATGATTGTCTGTCCCTATTTTCATCCGCTGCAACACCCTACCAGTTCTTAACTACAAAGATGCCTATACACATTAGATGAACGCCAACCAAACCCATTTTGGTGGGACCACTGACAAACTAATGTGTATGGAGGCCTCCTGAATCTTACTGGCTGTAGCTTATTCCGCTTTCCTCATTGATAACACTTAAAACCTGCAGCTGAATGGAGGAACGGATATCCGCTAGTGGTTAACTATTATGAATGATCACCTTAAAGAGTTAGTGCCAAGTTGATTAGTTATTAACTGTTCATAGGCTAAGTGATAGCTTACTGATTGCTGGAAATCTGACAGTTTGGACCGACCCTCATTGAGCCCAAGAACGGAACTCTGCAGGTCCGGAATGGAGAAAAAGTTGAGCCTTCACCCAACCGCTGGATTAGTTGTCTATGGGACTGCCAGAGATATCACTTTTAGTCTCATGGAGGATGAATGGAGCGGTAATAGTAGTATGCATGCTCCACCCACGTCCTCCATTTAGACAGCACTTTTCTCAGAATCGGTGGGGATCCTAGTGGTTGGACCACCAGCAGTTGATAAATGACGGTATCACTTATCCTTTGGATACTTGGATAACTTATTATAATCCCTGATAGACTGTGTACTAAGTTCCTTCAGAAAAGCACACGGGGTGTAGCAGGTTCCTAGACACGTGCTAGTTCAAAGCTAACAGGAAATACCCATAACACACGCACATTGCCACAGGGATGCACACAGCCATATAAACCTTGTCCTCTTTTAATGATATGATGTATTAGAGGATGATCAGGTAATGAGAAATCATTGGTTTTACTGCAATCGAAGCTTGGAATTAAGGCTTTGCTTTCATGATTCAGCCACGTGTTTACAATATTCCCCCTTGGCCACATCTACTCCTACTTCATTTTTATGTGTTTTGGCTGTATATATGTTCTTATAACACCTCGCTGTGTGGTCCCAGCCGGAGGTCATTGTTTTGGGTGCAGAATGAAATATTTTGAGTTTCTATAGACATAGCACAACAAATAAATGCCACTGAACCATGGAAAGTGAGTGTAACTCGCACAGAGTTTTGTACAGCCAGGTTACATTATTATTACTGGAAACCATGAGCATTAAGAGCTCAGCTATTATCTGTTAGAAAAATATTCCTTTTTTTAGTGGTTTTGTTTGGAAAATGACCATTTCTAGCTCAGAATTCCACATGCTGACAATGTTTATGTTGGTTTCATGTGTAAGTTGTGGTGCACAGCTATATAATAATGACTTTCATACACGCAGCATGTGAGGGGTCTATGAAGACGAGGGTCATCTATTGTTTTATTCAATTTACTGTCTTTTTAAAATGTGAATTGTATAACCAAGTGGGCACAAACTTCATCTGACAGACCCATTGACTTATTACTGTGTGAATTGAGTTCAGACAAGGTGTTCCTCATTATCTGGAAAAAATAATGCTGCAGTCAATGACGTTTTTTCTCTGCAAAGGAAGGATAGGCTAGGCTAGGTGAACCGACCCATATGTCTGATATTACAGCTTTCACTGAAATGCGACTGAGCTACAGCACCGGACTTGGGCCATGGAGAAAAGTTGTGCTGTTTCTGGAAGAAGTCTTTTTAGTGCAGCACTGTAAGCAGGAATTGAACTGCTTATTGGCTGATTTCTTTCCTTCATATGTCTTGAAAAGTGGTAATTTGGGCTGATAGGGGAAGGGTTGTGGGAATAATTCAGTGACTGTTCTCCTGTCCTTGTCCTGTTCAAGCCCAAAGCACTATGTGAGGTGGTTCTGAGGCTCTTTAACTTCCCCTTGCAGTTTTTAGCTGTTTGGAGGACTTAGTAACAAAGATCGACAAGTATTTTTCCCTAGTGATCGCGCTGTAAATACTGCTGTTTCCAGAGGTTGTCTGGCAACCCTCACTTCCACAGTAGGAGGCTAGTGGGCCGCCACTGTTTTCACATCTATATCTAGGAAAATTGCCTGATACCTAGTGTTGAGCGATACGATACCGCAAGTATCGGGTATCGGCCGATATTAGCTCTATCGGCCTTTCGATACTTTGTTTCGATATTTTCCATATATCGTATACCGGAATCGGAAGTTCCCATAATTCTTTGAGAGGCAATGTGATTTTAGTCAGCCAATGAGGAATCCTAAGAAGTGTGGGCACATCCTGTACTGCTGCGGTCATGTTAACTAATGGCATGGCTTTGATTGGATGCTGAAATTATGTCAGAATGCACTATAAAAGGCGCCGCCGCCATTTTAGCGTCACTGTGCTGTGAATTCAGTTAGGGACAGAACGCTGCTGTGCTGACTCTGAGGGACAGTTAGAGATTGCGATTTAGTGTAGTGTGCTTTAGGCAGGCTAGCACCAACCGCTGTGTAAAGCTTCCTTTTGCCTGCAGTGTTGTTTTAACAGCTCTGCAAGGTGTGTGTGTGAGAGTGCAGGTGACGCTGCAGTTTGCTCTGCATGCAACGCTGTCTGTAGGCATCTGCACGTGTCACTCACAGACTCTTTTTTTTTCTTCAGTGTAATTCTTGCTGCTCCATGCAATTTAAATTTTAGTGTGACGCGCTTCCATCCGTATCCAATACATTGGTTGCAAACACTATGGAAGTAGACAAAGGAGTAGCCTTTCACAGATTGTGAACAGTTGTGTTTCAGTGTTCACTTCAGTCTGTGTTTTTTATTTTTTGAGTGCACATCACGCTCCAGTTACTTGTTCAAACACTGCTGCTTGTACTCTGCTGAGCGTGTCTCAGTGCCTCATCCTTTTCATTTCTCTCCAATTGGTTCTGCTCCATTCCATTTAAAATAAATATAATCTATTAGTGTGACGCGCTTCCATCCGTATCCAATACATTGGTTGCAAACACTATAGAAGTAGACAAAGGAGTAGCCTTTCACAGATTGTGAACAGTTGTGTTTCAGTGTTCACTTCAGTCTGTGTTTTTTATTTTTTGAGTGCACATCACGCTCCAGTTACTTGTTCAAGCACTGCTGCTTGTACTCTGCTGAGCGTGTCTCAGTGCCTCATCCTTTCCATTTCTCTCCAATTGGTTCTGCTCCATTCCATTTAAAATAAATATAATCTATTAGTGTGACGCGCTTCCATCCGTATCCAATACATTGGTTGCAAACACTATAGAAGTAGACAAAGGAGTAGCCTTTCACAGATTGTGAACAGTTGTGTTTGTGTTCACTTCAGTCTCTGCGTAATAACCACACTTAGGCCTTATAACTTTTCTGACTTTCTTTATCAATCTACCAAGATGAAGAAGTCAGTGAGTAAGGCACGTGGTCGTGGCCGTGGAGTTTCAGCAGGGAGAGGACGTGGGGATTCTGTGGCTGCTGCCGCCCTCAGTGACACAGCATCCACCATTTATCCCCGTGAGCGTTCCTTTATGCGCACTTTGGTAGGAGCTCGGCGTGCCCCCCTGCTGCGGGAAGAACAAATTGAAGCCGTTGTTGGTTGGATGGCAGCCAATGCATCGACTTCAATTCCTTCCACCTCCTCTCAGGAACCCAACACTGTTGAGCAACCATCTGTCTGTTCACCGCCTGTCAAATTGGCCAGGCAGTCAGAGAGTTCTGTACAGGAGCCAGCTGAGTCTCTGCTTCTGTTCTCAGAATCTGTTGGCTCGCAAACACGGGCACAGGCAAGCAGCATTCTGCAATTTGAAGAAGAGGGAGTATGCAGTGATGCGCAACAGCTGTGTCTCTCTCAATCTGAAGAGGCGGGTGAGCCAGTGCCGATGGACAGCACACCGCAGAACGCATCTCATGATGATGATGAGACTCAGGTGCCAGGTTTTGTGGAGCATGGTGCTGCCCAGACCATCCAACAGCAGCAGGTGTTGGAAAGGGTAGTGGAGATGATGAAGTCCGAGACCCAACATGGCGTGAGCAACAGGAAGGTGGTGGGAGCAGCTCTGAGGAAGAGATTGGCCCAACGGTACAAAGAGGAGGGAGAGGTAGGCTGCAGACTCGCTTGCCTGTAGCCTCCAGTTTGGCACGTGTTGGGAGCAGTTCTCTTACAAATGTCAAAATTGGCGCTCCCATGACTTGCACTGCGTGGTCCTTTTTTGACAGACTTGTAGATGATATTTGCTATGTTCAATGCAAGCTGTGTAAGCAAAAAGTTAAAAGAGGTAAAAATATCAGTAACCTGAATACCACAAATATGTGGAAACATGTACGGACAAAGCACGTAGCTGAGTTACAAAGACACACTGGAGATGTAGGCCAACCTACAGCAGCACCTACATCTTCAGGTCGTGTTGGAGCCTCTACCTCCAGCTCACACACACCTGGTTCGGCTTCCTCACAGGATCTCCATGGAAGAACCTCGGTCACTGTTGTCCATAGACAAACTGTTATTCCACCCACAGCAGCAAGTTCACAGTCATCGTCACACTCCCAGACCACAAAACAGCCATCGGTACCACAGGCATGGGATAAAAGACGGCCATACTCGGCAAACCATCCACGAGCACAGGCTCTGAATGCTGGCATTGCAAAACTCCTGTCCCTTGAAATGCTGTCATTCAGGCTGGTGGAGACTGACAGTTTCAGGAACTTAATGGCATTGGCAGTCCCACAATATAATGTGCCAAGCCGATTTTATTTCAGCAGGCAAGCCGTCCCTGCTCTGCAAAAACATGTCGAGGGAAACATTAAACATGCGCTACTAAACGCCGTCAGTAGCAGGGTCCACCTGACCACCGATGCGTGGACCAGTACCCATGGCCAGGGACGATACCTTTCCCTCACTGCCCATTGGGTCAAGCAGGGTACAGATCTTGCCAGTGGCGCTGTACGTGTTCTGCCAACTCCAAGGATTGCAGGAATCCAGTCTGTACACATTGATTCCTCCTCCTACTCCAGTTCCTCAGAATCATCGCTGCACGAGCCGTCACGGTATACCTCCACATGGACCCGTGAACGCTTACCTGTTGCGACCGATATGAGCACAGCCGTGGCCAAACGTCAACAGGCCGTCCTGAAATTAATTTCCATGGGGAATCGAAGCCACACAGCGCAGGAGCTCTGGGATGCCATCAAGCAGGAGAGCGACGTGTGGTTTTTGTCAGCTAATCTCCAGCCAGGCTTGGTAGTGTGTGACAATTCCCGAAATCTGGTGGCAGCTCTGGGCCTTGGCAACCTCACTCACATACCATGTCTGGCACATGTGCTCAACTTGGTCGTGCAGAGTTTTTTGAGGGACTATCCGGATCTTGATGCACTGCTGCACAAGGTCCGCCTAGAGTGCGCTCACTTGCGACGTTCCAGCATGGCCAGATCGCGCATTGCAGCTCTGCAAGTCAGATTTCGCCTTCCTGAACATCGCATCATATGTGACGTACCCACCAGGTGGAATTCCACGTTACATATGTTGGAGCGGTTGTGTGAGCAGCAGCCAGCAGTAATGGAGTATCAGCTGCAACAGGCGCAATCAACTCGCAATTTGCGCCGTTCACACTTCACCACTACTGAGTGGGCCTCTATGAAGGACATCTGCGACGTTTTGCGTGCGTTTGATGTCTCAACGCGGATGGCGAGTGCAGATGATGCACTAGTCAGCATGACTGTCCCCCTTATCTGCCTGCTTCAGAAATCACTGAAAGCACTAAAGGAAGAGGTTTTGGAAGAGGTGGAGGATGAGGAGTCACAAATTCAATTACCTTCAGGACAGTCAGCGCAACGTGGTTCCTCACAAAGGGCTGGGCAGGGCTCACTTTGTGAGGAGGATGAGGAGGAGGAGTAGGAGTCAATGGAGGAGGAAGAAATCCCTACAGAGGGAGGTACACAACGCTCTAGTCAGTATGTAGAGCGAGGGTGGGGTGATGCAGAGGAGGCAGAGATGACGCCTCTTCCAGAGGACAGCCTTTGTTGGCCAGTTGGGAGTCTGCAGCACATGGTTGATTTCATGCTTCAGTGCCTGAGAAACGACCGCCGCATCGCCCACATTCTCACCACGTCAGATTATTGGGTGTACACCCTCCTAGACCCTCGCTACCGGGACAACTTACAAACCCTCATCACACCGGTGAACCGGGACCGTAAAATGCAGGAGTACCAACTTAGACACACTGGTGCAATCCATACTGTTGTACATTCCAGCCGAGAGAGCTGCTGCTGCTACTGCTTTACAAAGCAGCTCTGTGCGTCGAGGCAGTGTAGACACCTCTACAACAAGAGGGAGCACAAGCAGCGCCTCTGCACAGGGCAAGAGCTGTATGTTACAAATGTGGCGAAGTTTTGTGACAGCGCCAGCAAGGTCTACACCATCCGAGACGGCTCGAGTTACCAGGAAGAAACGTTTCCGTAAGATGGTGACAGACTACTTGGCTTTCCCTCTAAGTGTACTCCCAGATGCCTCTTCCCCTTTCAAATTTTGGGTCTCTAAGTTGGATACATGGCCAGAGCTTAGCCAGTATGCATTGGAGGTGCTGGCTTGCCCTGCTGCCAGTGTATTATCTGAGCGCGTCTTTAGTGCTGCAGGTGGTGTAGTAACAGACCGTCGCATGCGACTATCCTCAGAGAATGTAGACCGGCTTACTTTTCTGAAAATGAACAAGGCATGGATCTCACCTGAATTTGCCTGTCCGTTTTCAGATTAAATAACTGTTTGGCAACGTTTTCCATGTCTCCTGTTATGTTCATCTTTCTACCACCTGAACTCTACTCCCTGGGCTACAACACCGCCATTTGTTGCTCGTAAGTAATTGGCAGGGGTACTGACTCCTGGCCAGCCTGGTTACAGCACGACAGCTGATTCCTGGCAGTGTGAACGTCAATTATCCTCCAATAAGTTGTGCTGTCGTGTTGCATTCGGGTTAGCCGACTCTATGGTGCCTGCAGTTTAGGTGATTCCTATGTGTGCTGTGGGATATGTAAATAAAGGCTGTTTCCATTGTGACAATAGGACAAGCACCCACTGTAGGACTGTGTGATTCGGTAACTGCGGACGGCTTGCGTCCTGTCAACTTACATTTTCATGGGTGCCTTCTGCTACCCGTCCGGGTCCAGTACCGTCAACTGGTTCTCCCCAGTGCCTTTGGCCTAGGTGCCTCCATCTCCGTATCCGAGTTCCACCAACGTCTGCTGGTCCTTGGTAGTGCTTTGGAGCACAGGTACCTCCTGCTTAGTAACCGTGTCACAGTAACGTCAGCTGGTACTCTGTTGTGACATTGCCTCTTTTCCTTCTGCCACCCGTCCGGGGTCCAGTACCGTCAACTGGTTCTCCCCAGTGCCTTTGGCCTAGGTGCCTCCATCTCCGTATCCGAGTTCCACCAACGTTTGCTGGTCCTTGGTAGTGCTTTGGAGCACAGGTCCCTCTTGCTTAGTAACCGTGTGTCACGCTGTATAGCAGATATATATATATGTGATGTCAGTAATCTATATCAAAAGGGCAACATCCTATATAACATGCGCATAGATATATAATAACATAGAATTACCTGACAATGTCCAGTGGGTAAATACGGAATCCGTTATACACTGTCTCCGGCTAGAGGGTGACCGGGGTCTATGCTGACCCTAAACTGGGGTCCTAACTAATCCCTCTACCTGGAGGTACTGTTAAAGGTACAGAGGTCCAGGCCACCAGCGTAAACCCTGTCTCCTATCAATCCCTGCCAACTGTAATCTAGTCCTAAGAAGGACCCTGATTACCACCAAAGGGAATGAACAGGTAACGGTTAATGAACAGAAAGACCTACAAGAAAGACAAGAAATAAAGTAAATAAAGTCTTACATACAACACTCACACACAGTAGGAACACCTAAGGTCTCAGAGATAAACTATAAGCTATAAGAGTAAAAACAACTAAGGAACTCTTAGCTTAAGTATTCTCAGAACCTATCCAGTCTGCTAGACTACATGAATGCTTTCACCGGCATCTAACAAGCAGACTGGCAGGTATATGAAGGAATCTAATTAGAACATAATCAAAAGCAGCCGGGCGAGGCTGGACCTAGTCTTAGCAAAGAGCTAGGTAAAATTAACTCCCTCATTACCAAACACAAAGAAACAGCAACTCAGCTGTGAGGAGTCAGAGTGTGTAATTGCGACGATCCTCGTGGCAATACACCCATGACAGTACCCCCCCTCTACGAGGGGACTCCGGACCCTCAGGGCCAGGTCTGCCCGGGTGAGTTGTGTGAAAGGTCCGAACCAATCGATCTGCGTTAACATCAGACGCAGGGACCCACGTCCTCTCCTCAGGACCATACCCCCTCCAATGAACCAAGTACTGAAGGGATCGGCGACTGAGACGTGAGTCAATGATTTTCGACCCATGAAATCCCACGTTATCATTGACCACCACTGAAGGAGGAGGTAGAGGTGACGGTATGACTGGTGCCACATACTTTTTAAGTAATGACTTGTGAAACACATTATGAATTTTAAACGTAGGAGGGAGGTCCAGACGAAATGCCACCGGATTAATTATGGAACTGATCCTGTACGGCCCGATGAATCTGGGCCCCAACCTCCAGGAGGAAACTTTAAGTTTTATATTCCTGGTAGACAACCAAACCAGATCGTTCACCTTCAGATCTAGACCAAAAACTCTCCCCCTATCAGCCATCCGTTTGTAACGGTTCCCCGTAACCTTCAGTCTTAACCGATCTGGAACTATCAGTCTCCCTGGAAGTCCCACAGGGGCGTCCCCCTGAGCCCCCAATACCTCCCCCTCAAGCTCAGAGCATACAGCTGACACTACAACTCCCTCCTGAGGAATAGGAACCGGATCATCCGTCTTCCCGGCCCCTGGGAAAGTACGAGATAAGGCATCAGGAAGCAACTTTATTGAGCCGTCATATGCGCGATGAGGAGGTAACTCTTTACACCCCTCCTCTGAGAACATCTCCCCAAAGTCCTCCAGAAAAGGAGACAAAGTCCTAGGCACAACCGCACCGATGACCGTGCTCATGCAGTTATTCCTGCAAAATTCACCCCACTGGCTTATCTTTCTGGATTGCCAATCAATCACTGGGTTATGTTTAGCCAACCAAGGAAGTCCCAACACAATAGGAGTAGGTAGACCCTCCAACACATAACAAGACAATTGCTCTTTATGTATTGCCCCTACTCGAAGATCTATGTTATGAACAGCTTGTACCAAGCTACCTTGACCGAGAGGTCTAGAATCAATAGAGACTATAGGGACCGGTTTGGCCAATACACTCAGTTGCATACCATGCACCTGGACAAACCGAGCGTCCACCAGATTAGCCCCGGACCCACTATCAAGAAAAACAGAAATCCTCTCAGTTCTAGTACCAATCACCACCTCCGCAGGCACGAGAAACTGAGAGGGATTTGGGGACGAAATACACACTCCCAGGTTAACTCCTTTGCTCAAAGAGGCCCGGGATGGACACCCCCAACAAAATGTCCCTCTCTCCCGCAAAAGAAACACCTTCTAGACTTGCGGCGCACCGCCGATTCCCTCCTACAAAAAGATGTCCCTCCCAACTGCATGGGTTCCTCAGAACAGACCAGGGGAACCTCAGTATAAGGGACTTTAGTAGTAGGTGGAGTCATCACGGGAGGCGGAGTTACCTCGCGTCTTCCCGAATTCGTCTATCAATGCGAATAGCGAGGGCCATAGCAGCCTCCAGTGATGGAGGAGAATCATACTGAGCCAACACATCTTTTAATTTGTCAGACAACCCTTGACAAAACTGGCTCCTAAGAGCTGGGTCATTCCACTGAGTATCTGTTGCCCATCTACGGAACTCAGAAGAATATTCCTCCGCTGGACGATTTCCTTGCCGTATTTTACGTAACTTTGTTTCAGCAAGGGAAACTCGATCCGGATCATCATATACCAGACCCAGGGCAGTAAAAAATCGATCCACTGACTGGAGATCTGGGGAGCCTGGAGGAATAGAGAACGCCCAAGATTGAGGGTCCCCTTGTAAGAGCGAGATAACAATTCCCACCCTCTGCTCTTCACTCCCAGATGACCGAGGCCGCAGCCGAAAGTACAATTTACATGCCTCCCGGAAAGTAAAAAATTTGTCCCGCCCACCAGTGAACCTGTCCGGGAGAGCAACCTTAGGTTCAGATCTGGTTTGCTCCGGGGGGGACAAAACCTTGGACTTAATGTCTGCAAACTCCATGGACAACCCCTGCAACTGCCGGGCCAGCTGGGCTACTGGATCCATGACAGCTGGGGAGAATCTTTAGTATGGGCCGGTGAAAATGTCACGCTGTATAGCAGATATATATATATGTGATGTCAGTAATCTATATCAAAAGGGCAACATCCTATATAACATGCGCATAGATATATAATAACATAGAATTACCTGACAATGTCCAGTGGGTAAATACGGAATCCGTTATACACTGTCTCCGGCTAGAGGGTGACCGGGGTCTATGCTGACCCTAAACTGGGGTCCTAACTAATCCCTCTACCTGGAGGTACTGTTAAAGGTACAGAGGTCCAGGCCACCAGCGTAAACCCTGTCTCCTATCAATCCCTGCCAACTGTAATCTAGTCCTAAGAAGGACCCTGATTACCACCAAAGGGAATGAACAGGTAACGGTTAATGAACAGAAAGACCTACAAGAAAGACAAGAAATAAAGTAAATAAAGTCTTACATACAACACTCACACACAGTAGGAACACCTAAGGTCTCAGAGATAAACTATAAGCTATAAGAGTAAAAACAACTAAGGAACTCTTAGCTTAAGTATTCTCAGAACCTATCCAGTCTGCTAGACTACATGAATGCTTTCACCGGCATCTAACAAGCAGACTGGCAGGTATATGAAGGAATCTAATTAGAACATAATCAAAAGCAGCCGGGCGAGGCTGGACCTAGTCTTAGCAAAGAGCTAGGTAAAATTAACTCCCTCATTACCAAACACAAAGAAACAGCAACTCAGCTGTGAGAAGTCAGAGTGTGTAATCGCGACGATCCTCGTGGCGATACACCCATGACACCGTGTCACAGTAACGTCAGCTGGTTCTCGGTTGTGACATTGCCTCTTTTCCTTCTGCTACCCGTCCGGGGTCCAGTACCGTCAACTGGTTCTCCCCAGTGCCTTTGGCCTAGGTGCCTCCATCTCCGTATCCGAGTTCCAGCAACGTCTGCTGGTCCTTGGTAGTGCTTTGGAGCACAGGTACCTCCTGCTTAGTAACCGTGTCCCAGTAACGTCAGCCGGTCCTCGGTTGTGCCATTGGCTCTTTTCCTTCTGCTACCCGCCCGGGGTCCAGTACCGTCAACTGGTTCTCCCCAGTGCCTTTGGCCTAGGTGCCTCCATCTCCGTATCCGAGTTCCACCAACGTCTGCTGGTCCTTGGTAGTGCTTTGGAGCACAGGTACCTCCTGCTTAGTAACCGTGTCCCAGTAACGTCAGCTGGTCCTCGGTTGTGCCATTGGCTCTTTTCCTTCTGCTGCCCCTCCGGGTTCCAGCACAGTCAGCTGGTCCTCGTTACTTGCATTGGCTCTTGTACCTTCTGCTACCTGTCCGGGTTCCAGTAACGTCAACTGGTTCTCGGAAGTTAGACGACCCTAAAGACCACCCCGAAGAAGATGACGACCCCAAGGACGACGAGCATCAAGCCAACCAGCCTGAACACCATCACAAAGAAGAAATATAAGATTACCCAGAAGAAGATCACCAACAGGAAAAAGAAGGTTACGACAAACTACAAGATACAGAACAAGAGACAGAAGAACAATAAGCAGAAGATCAAAAAGCAGAAGAACATGAAGTATAAGATCAAAATGAAGAGCAAAATATATGCTCTAAATTATAAGCAGAAGAAGACTAAGCAGTGTATGGGGGTGAGTCCGTTCCTCCTCGTGGTGCCCCTGGAAAATGCCTGCTGCTGCAGGCTAAACTGAACACGGACAAATACTGTTGTAATTTAAATCTTTTGTGACAGCAAGAACGGAAGAATGAAAAATTCATACTTTTACAGATTACAAGTACAGGAATCTCTGTCACAAATAAGAATATGATGAAGAAGAGGAAGAAGATGAAGAATTTGAATATGAAGATTAATAGTTTAATAATAACAATATGAGTAATGTAAACAAAAACATGAATAGCAAGAAGTTTAAGAAGAAGATTAAGAAGGTGAAGATGAAGAATAATTTGATGAGAAAGATGATGCTGCTGAAGATTATGAAGGAGAAAGTGTGTCAAAAGATAAAAAGGTGAAGAGCATGGAAGTTGTGAAACATACATATTTGCCAAAATAGAAAAAAGGTTAACAACATTGTCAATTTGTTCGTCAATCCAAACGTATTTCCAAAAAAATATATATTAATGCTATTCCAATGCATTGGGTTAAACATGTATGCCTTTATTGTCTCCTCAACCTCCCCCAATACATTCTACATTACTCTTTGTTGTTTTCCTTCATGTACAATTAACCAACAAGGCAAGAATGGTTTTTTTTTTATGTCGATATTTTGTTCCCATAGACTTACATGGGACTTCCGGTATCGGAATCGGATATCGCCGATATTTAGTGATATCGGCGATACCATTCCGATCCGATATTTTTAGATATCGAGCAGTATCGCTCAACACTACTGATACCTGACAATTTTTCACATGTCCCAGCAGGCATATGTTATTAGCGATGTCATCAGCGCTGATCACCTCCTGATACGGAGGTAAAGGCACCAGAAAATCCCTTTAAAGTGTGTCCATGTCCACTTACCATATACACCAGAAATGCTGCTATACTCATAGGCTCCCATTCACTTATCTTGTGCCCCTTTGGCCTCATTAAAGGGGTAAATAAAGTACATTTTGATCAATAGATCTTTGAATAATAATAATTTCCACAACTGGATGTGTTTCAAAAATATATATTTTTTGTGCTGAGATAATTTTATAAATGTGTCCCTGCTGTGTACTGTGTAGTGACTGTGTCTGACTGTGCAGAAACATGGTCTGATCATACCACATCTCCTTGGGAGGGAATTGCAAATGACGGCTCGCTCACACTGCCATATTACACTGCCATGTCATACTATGGGACAATGCGGATAACTCGCAGTATGCTGCAAGTGCATCCCATAAATCGATCCCATGCTCATCCAGGAATGGATTTTTTTTCCCCTTTTTTCACTTTTCTCACTTGTGTTCTGTCCATATACAATCTGGTTGTTTTTTTCACTCAGCAGCTATTACCGTAATCTTTTGCTGGAACATTTACAATTTCCTATGTTCCAGTATTGTAATGTATCTGTAAAAATCGGATGCCCTACTGACAGTCCATATAGCATCTGATTTTTTTCTCTCACACCCTGTCACGGTACATAAAGCGACCCCACGGGGGTCGGTCAGCGGGCGTACAACACACAAACAACAGGATGGAAAAGGGGAAAGGAAGGCCCTACCAATAGGGAAATGAAGGATTGGACACCCCTGAGCTCAAACCTGAGCCTGTCCCTGCACTCCCCTAAAGCCTCAAGTGGGTCCTTCCCCCCACTGCTGTCAGGATACCTCGTCCTTCGCTGTCACCTAACACTGCCTTGGTTAGTTCACTGGCTGGTGAAGGACACTAGCCTTGCCACTGCAGATATTTCCAGACATGGGACAGTGACAAACACGAAAGGGACGGGGAAATAATTTAGCTTTTAGCTTCCTCTGCTGCTCCTTACTCAGGCTTGGTCACTGTAGATTGCTCGATCACCGACAGTCAGCTGATGCATCAGGTGACCATTTAAAGGATGGTGGGAGTGGTCATCAGCCACATCAGCTGACCCAGCAGCACTGCAGTTGCAGAAGATTGCCAGCGAGGAAAAAACTGACATTAACTCTCTGCTGGCCTGAAAGAAAAAAGCTACATTTAAACTGAGTGGAACCAGAGCTGCCACAAATCCAAAAATGGATCGTGATATACCCATCACATTTTGGGATGAAATCACAGCATGCTGCAATTTTTTTTTCATGCTCAATGCAGTTGAGAAAAAAATACACAGATTTGCACTGCCTCATTGAGTAACATTGGGCCGAGTGGAATCCTTATTTTTTTTTATCCGATCGCACTCGTCCGATTTATGTGCTAGTGTGAGCGAGCCCTCACGAAAAGAATCAACTGCGATCCCATTCTGTACTGTCTGTATACTCTTTTGCTGTAAAACAGGATCCTATAACCTTTAAATGCCATTATTTTTCTGCAAAGCTCAGCAGGAAAATACCCTAACTAGCAAAGGCTAGCTATTATTTGGGAATCTTCTAGGCCTTATACTATGATCTGGATTATTTCCCTTCCTTGTACAAAAGATTTGGCCATTACCAATATTATGAATGAAGTATGCCAAGTTTAATTCTAGTTTGTACTGTGCTTAAAGCTTTAAAGACTTTTTAGTGTGCTGATTGACAGCTGTGCTTGGCCTTGACTTTGATCTAGAAGCTGTAGGAAATTTTAACATGGGCCCTGGTGACAAACACCGTGGCCCCCCATGGTGGGTCAACACCTTCAAACCTCTGAAGCCTGGTGGGTCAATTTTCCCTTCCTGCCAAACTCTCCTTCCCCTGGGGTTCCTTGCAGCCCACGATAATTATGATAACTTCTTATACTGCGGATTAAGAAAACAAAGTATTGTAACAGTGATCTGAGGTCCGGAAACTTGGCGGGTTCAGGAGAGAGACTAGGAGTTTCTGGTAATCTTCTTAGTCCCTGGAGTTCAGGAGAAGCACTGTAGCTGAGGTCAGTCCACGTGGACTAATATCTTCACGCCAAAGGCATTCGGTAATTGCACTGGAAATGGAAAAATCGCTGGGACTGCACACAAACCTCTGCAATTTATACAAGGCTTATTGCCCGGGATCTCCATGTACGTCAGCTGCATAAAGATCCTTCAGGGGCTATTTTTTTGGATGAGGAAGGGATTAGTCTGCTGTGGAAAGTATGTCCTCATTGTCTGATTTCATTCGGTGCTTTATTCAGTTTCATTGCCTATATGAAATGCATCCAGAGCCCAAACACCAAATAAGAAGGGATAAAGCTAAAACCTTGAAGTCTGTTCATATTGAGACATCATCTTAGGTTTAGGCTCTGTGTTTTGATTTTTTTTGTGTTTTTTTTTTAAATACGTTCGACCTATGCATCAGGAAAGCTTGTGGCACACTCTCCAATGCAACATTCTTGGAGTGCACCAGGGAGATCTTTAGTGCAGATCCCTAGTACAGTTTACACGTCTTTAAACTAGCTTTAATTTGCCAAAAAAGGCCCTCTTCACACATCCGTATAAAACACGTACGTGAAAAATCGGTACCAGTGCCATCAGTGTTTTCCATCAGTATGTCAGCAGTGTCCGTTTTTACCATCAGTGCCATCAGTGTTTTTCCCGTATGGATATAGAAAGAAATGAATTGCAAAGCTTCTCCTTTACTTTGCATTATTAAACATGGACAGCACATAGATGGCATACAGATGCTATCCCTGTGCTTTACGCGTTGTTCACGGACCCATAGACTTGTATCGGCACTTGTCATCCGTGCTACCGAAAAAAACGGACATGTCTCCATGTGTTTTGCACGGACGTAGCACCATAAACTATAATGGTTATGTGTGGTATGCTTGAAAAAAAAAAACGGATATCACACATACTGGAAACGCTAAGAGGGTTTTTTTTTTACCCAACTACCTTAGATTTTCCATGATCTGTAGAATCCGCTACATGGGTCTGAAGATACATATTTTATGGGAAGTGATGGGGGGTGGGAAGGCATAGCAGTCTGATCCTTTACAACCCTGCCTTCTACTCTGGCTACTATGTAAAAAAACAAACAAGAAAAGCAGAATTAAATTATCTTCCTGGAAATAAAAATCATTTTAGGTAATTAATTTAGAAGAGGTTACCAGTCAATCATTTGCATCTATTAACAAGAGAGGCTATGAAGTGCATTTTTTTCTCTTTGGTTGACCCAACTTCTACTTGCTTTCAATATGCAACATGTAATGCTTAATTTTACCTAGAGTGGGGAAAGTGAACACTTGCGTCAGGTTCAGATCCAAGCATCAGAATTTGTGATCAGCTTGTTGAGGGACCCTTAGAACAAAAGTGGGTGATCCAAAATTTAGATGAGTTCATATAGTCTTAGCAATTGTACATACTGACAGTAGGGAAGATGCACTATAACTTTATATGAAGCCATTAGTCACATAATATTGATTTTATAACATGGGTCCCTGTCTAAAATCAACGGCAGCTCCATGGGATTTTCCCTCAATACTTATATGGAGCTCATTTCTTTGCCTTGCATATTTGGCTCATATATATGCTCCTACTGATTGTTCCTCGCAGGCAAAGTCTAAAATATTCCATATTAAAACCTGCTCTTTGTTTAATCTTTTTTCCAAACACCAATATTTTTTTTGCCAGTGTGCTTGGGACTTAGTTCAGAATTTGGCAATTGTCTGAGACTTTAATTATGTGTCCTAATTAATTTCAATTTCCAGTGAGCCTGTTGTAAGCAAAGTCTGTCCTCTCACTAAACTCAGACAGATGCTTTCCTAAATATTCCCTTTTAATGGTAATGGAAAAAATTATACCCAAATTATGAAGTGGAATCTCACAAGAAGTAAAAAATAAAGTTTGCAATGTTTCTGTCTGCCAATAAGTATTTACCAACTTTTACTCCAATTATAGGCTGTAATGTGAAATATGTGGAAATGATTTAGTGACTTGTAAATGGTATCTCCTACCCGCACAGGAGCTTTTCTATGGGGCACTTAATGGGATGATCCATTTAGGACTATTTTTAATCTTGTTCCATAAATTTTTTGTCTGTTATATCGTTAAAGCATTGTTTGCACCAATAAAATTGATTTTTCTGACGGAAAATTCTCATTGAATGATTAAAATAGTGAAAAATAAGCATATACCACTCTGGATAGGTTAGTGGATTTTTGTTTTTTTACAGTGGCGTACCATGGGTGATGGATGCCATTTTATAGGTTCCTTCACCACTTTACGTTAAATGTATAGATTACCCGGCTCATGTGTTTAACTTAAGGAAAGAACGCTGTCAGAAAAGAGCCTAACATTATTCAGAATTGCTAATCAGAGGTTGTCAAACCAATATGGGTTATATATCCCATGCTCATCTACAACCAGGCCATACACCCCCAAGAAACCAGAAGAGTTGTAGTCATTTCTAGGACAGAATTATAGATCATTTCCTTACCATGGCATCTATACTTGCATAAATTCTGAAAATTTTTATATGAATGTTATTTTCCACAGAATTACCATATATATTTTACAAGCTTAGCAAAAATACTTGCATTTTTTGTAAAATAGAAAGGCCAAATGCTAAAGAAAGCAGAAATCAGTTTGTATGTAAATGTTACTTCAGCCATTTGAAAATTACTGTATATATATCCACAAAAAAACAAAAGTTAAAGGAAGTTTAGCCCACGACCTTAACCTCCATTATACTTCACTTACCTGAAGGTTTGTCTGTAGACGTAGGTATACTGGTGACTACTGGCATAGTAGGCAGGGGTGGTGGGAGAACCTTTAGGTTTTGATCTCCCTGTATCTCATTTGTGGATATTTGGTTTATGCGGTTATAGTTGGGCGGCTGTAGCACTCGGTTCGGCTGCTGGGGTGGCTGTGGTATTGGCCTTGATTGCGGCACCTTTTGACATTGTTCTTCAAGCTGTGCAATTACTATAGACTGGTTACTTGCTAAAGACGCTAAATGCTGGTACTTGTGTTCTAGATCCTTGTACTTATTTGTGAGTTGTAACATTTCTGCTGTTTGGTTTAAGACCTTGTTTTCTAGCTGCGAGAGTTCCAGCGCATTGTCCCTTTTCCTAATTATTTCATGCAGCAGCTGCATGTACAACTGGGTGACTCTAGAGTTCATGTTTCGACTCTCTTTCCGCAAGAGTTTGACCTCATTGACAATGCCCCCGTCCACCTCTACCAGCTGTTGCAAAGTTTCAATCTGTCTCTTCTGCTTGACAAGTTCAGTGTTTAACAGTTCGATTTCGTGTTTGTGCACCCTGCTCTCAAACACCGTCTCCTGCTCCTTGGAGTTAACACAAATGGCCCCAGTGACTTTTTGCTGGGGCACAATGAACGTGTAGCTGCACTTGTCTGATGATTCTGCTGATCGCCTCTCTCTGTTCATGTAAATGAATTCTTGCTCGGCGCCCTCACTGTTCTGAAATTCTTGAGTGCTGACGCCATAAGTCTCCCCCACAATGACAAGGAGTAACAAAGCGACAACCGTCAGAGATGTCATTGTCCTTCACTTTAGAATTGAAAAATCACAAAAACGGAATAATCGTCCTCTTCTCAGTCCTATAAAGGAAATTGAAAATATTAAAATAAATTCAGCAACTTATGTTTGTTCCGACTTACAAGTTACAGATAAGGAGGACCATGCAATACACAGAAGCCATGCGGTTGTAAGGAGACTGTTGGAAACAGGAGGGAAAATCCAGTAGGGTCCTATCGCCTTTACTACTGGTTGGTATGACTATGATCCAGTACATGCCACCTACTAAAGAAACTGCTTTTTTACCAAAAAAAGTGGTGGACGGGCCTAAGAGTCATGGAGGGAGAATCCGAACAAAATAAATGACACATGAGAAAGCACCGTAAGTCCACAAACAGCGTGTTTCCCATTCTTGGTACTCCGTAACATTTACTAATAGAATTTTACTTTACAATTAATTCCTTCAGTTTTGTGGCTTTTAAATAGCACAATATGTCCTTGCCTATGTTCTATAATTGCAGTTAATAGGAAGCTGTGTCATGCGGGTGTGAAAAATACACAGTTTAGCTAATTAAACCACAGGTCGCTACCATGTACTCATGAGAAGAAACTTCGCAAGTGACATGGAGATGTCAACCAATTGGAAAAGAGGGGACGAGACATTAATAGTATAAAGAAATTGACTTGACGTGAAGCCCCGCATTGTGATATACAGTACAGACCAAAAGTTTGGACACACCTTCTCATTTAAAGATTTTTTCTGTATTTTCATGTCTATGAAAATTGTACATTCACACTGAAGGCATCAAAACTATGAATTAACACATGTGGAATTATATACTTAACAAAAAAATGTGAAACAACTGAAAATATGTCTTATATTCTAGGTTCTTCAAAGTAGCCAGCTTTTGCTTTGATGACTGCTTTGCACACTCTTGGCATTCTCTTGATGAGCTTCAAGAGGTAGTCACCGGAAATGGTCTTCCAACAATCTTGAAGGAGTTCTCAAAGATGCTTAGCACTTGTTAGCCCTTTTGCCTTCACTCTGCGGTCCAGCTCACCCCAAACCATCTTGATTGGTTTCAGGTCTGGTGACTGTGGAGGCCAGGTCATCCGGCATAGCACCCCATCACTCTTCTTTTTGGTCAAATAGCCCTTACACAGCCTGGAGGTGTGTTTGGGGTCATTGTCCTGTTGAAAAAAAATGATGGTCCAACTAAACGCAAACCTGATGGAATAGCATGCCCCTGCAAGATGCTATGGTAGCCATGCTGGTTCAGTATGCCTTCAATTTTGAATAAATCCCCAACAGTGTCACCAGCAAAGCACCCACACACCATTATACCTCCTCCTCCATGCTTCACGGTGGGAACCAGGCATGTAGAGTCCATCCGTTCACCTTTTTCTGCGTCGCACAAAAACACGGTGGTTGGAACCAAAGATCTCAAATTTGGACTCATCAGACCAAAGCACAGATTTCTACTGGTCTAATGTCCATTCCTTGTGTTCGTTAGCCCAAACAAGTCTCTTTTGCTTGTTGCCTGTCCTTAGCAGTGGTTTCCTAGCAGCTATTTTACCATGAAAGCCTGCTGCAGAAAGTCTCAACAGTTGTTGTAGAGATGTGTCTGCTGCTAGAACTCTGTGTGGCATTGACCTGGTCTCTAATCTGAGCTGCTGTAAACCTGCGATTTCTGGGGCTGGTGACTCGGATAAACTTATACTCAGAAGCAGAGGTGACTCTTGGTCTTCCTTTCCTGGAGCGGTCCTCATGTGAGCCAGTTTCTTTGCAGCGCTTGATGGTTTTTGCAACTGCACTTGGGGACACTTTCAAAGTTTTTCCCAATTTTTCGGACTGACTGACCTTCATTTCTTAAAGTAATGATGGCCACTCATTTTTCTTTACTTAGCTGCTTTTTTCTTGCCATAATACACATTCTAACAGTCTATTCAGTAGGACTATCAGCTGTGTATCCACCAGACTTCTGCACTACACAACTGATGGTCCCAACCCCATTTATAAGGCCAGAAATCACACTTATTAAACCTGACTGGGCACACCTGTGAAGTGAAAACCATTTCCGGTGACTACCTCTTGAAGCTCATTAAGAGCATGCTAAGAGTGTGCAAAGCAGTAATCAAAGCAAAAGGTGGTTACTTTGAAGAACCTAGAATATAAGACATATTTTTAGTTGTTTCACACTTTTTTGTAAAGTATATAATTCCACATGTGTTAATTCATAGTTTTGATGCCTTCAGTGTGAATGTACAATTTTCATAGTCATGAAAATACAGAAAAATCTTTGAATGAGAAGGTGTGTCCAAACTTTTGGTCTGTACTGTACTAATGATAACATTAAGGGCATCGGAAAATCTCATATAGTTTCCCACTGAATAGGTCTTTTCTTTACTCAGTCAATGTTAAAGGGATGGTAGCACTTATTTTCTGAAAATAGAAGCATCATAAAACTCTTCCTGACTATAATGTACCGTCTGCCATTTTTGGAAAGTTCTTCATTCCAAAGTTATTGCAGTTCAAAGATCAATATTTAGTCTGAATTTGAGCTCATAGTCACATTGTTGTGTATGGGAGATATCTAGTGGTCATGGTTGGTAATGCAAATGTCTAATTTTGCAAAAAAAAATGCAAGAAGCACTCATTATTTAAGGAGAAGGCTAAGAATATTGTATGTAAGTGGAATTGAACATTTGGCAATCACTACACTGAGACTTTTACAGGGTGAGAAATTTTCATTGAATTCACCAATAAAGCGTCCAACTGCTTTTATTTATTGGTGTCTGTGTGCTGCTACTTTACTGAGCTCTGTGTAAAATAACATGGGTACAAAGCAGCCATTCTTCCCATTAGCAGAAAAAAGAGCGTCTATTATTTTTGGAAAATGTTTGCCTCCATGAAATCTTTACAATCAAGCGCTGGGATGGAAGGTTGCTAACCTCGTCATAGTAAATCATTTTGCTGCAAATGATTGATTATTTTTTCGTCTTTTTTAAGAAGTCCTGAAGTTAAACACCCCCTCTAATGTACACAGTAAGGTATTGCCACAGGCACGAATGGTGGAATCATTTCCATTTACCAGCCTTGACCGGCCACTTACTGTAAATTCCACAAACAGCAAGACGGGAAAAGGAATAGCTCTAAGCTCGTTGTGGGCTTGTGGTTGTCTAGGAAAGCTCTCTTCATAGAAGGTTCTGTATAACTTAATTACTAAAGATATTGCATTTAGCTTTTTTTTGTAGCTAAGCAAGTGCTCAAATTGTAGAAAAGCTTACTTAACATGAGCTACCTTTTATTTCTTGTTATTTTAAAGGGACCCTATAAAAAAAGAGATGGCTAAAGTAAAGTGCATACTTTTTCTGTGCAGTTAAAATTAACGGAAAAGTTGCTGCTGCCAACTATAAATGCATGTATGTGAAGGCTTCCAGTAACAATTTTACCATTTTATCAAAGCTAATTTGCTTCTTTCTCCGTTCGTTGTACCATTTACTGAAGCAGTTCCCTGTTAGGGAAGAACTGAGAATGATGTTCATCCTGATACCCCTGGTTTGTGAATTTAAGAAGTACAATTCTGCCTGACAACCTCCTTTTCACTCAGAGCTGACTGGTTTGCCTTTGAGGAAGCCTATTGTGACCTGCCATTTAAACTGCAGTGGCCAGACAGAGGTATTTTCAAGGGAGCCCATTTAATTAAACAGAACATTAGAAAGAGCAATGTAGAGGCGCCCATGCATATACAAAATGTCAACCAAAACCCATCAATTTCAATCGACATTAGAGACTAGCTTATATTTATGGTGTCTGCTAAAAAAATATTTAGACTTGAGAGTCCTCAGTGGTTGATACCTTTTAATGGCTAACTGAAAAGATGGTAACAAATTGCAAGCTTTCGAGACTACTCAGGTCTCTTCATCAGGCTAAACTAATACAAAATCTGAAGAATCACATATTTATGCACAACACAGCACAGAAAAAATGCAATAGGTAAGACAAGTGACGTAAAGCAGAACTGTCATTATGGGAGATAGAGATGAACATAAATATTGGAACAGTCTGCTAAGTCTTTCTTGACAGATAGTGTTGGAATGATGAATCCGACATGTTATTTTCTAATTTAAGTTAACTTAAACTTTCAGGCCAAAATTTTCCAAAGTGCCAGCCGCTTTCATTTGTTTAATTCTGTGCACATTGCCTGTTGTCAAGTATCATCCCTCTGTAACAGTAGAGGCTGATTTCAGCAAGTAGGGGCAGATCTTTCTCTCCACAGGAAGTGAGTGTGAGTCTTTGTCTCTACAGGAAGTGAGGACGGGTCATTGTCTCTACAGGAAGTGAGGGCTTGTCTTTCTCTACAGGAAGTGAGGGCGGGTCTTTGTCTTTACAGGAAGTGGGGTGGGTTTGTCTCTACAGCAAGTGAGGGTGGGTCATTGTCTCTACAGGAAGTAGGGGTGGGTCTTTGTCTACAGGAAGGAGGGACGGGCCTTTGTATTTACAGGAAGTAGGGGCGGGTCTTTGTCTCTACATGAAGTAGGGGCTGGTCTTTGTCTCTACAGGAAGTAGGGGCTGGCCTTTGTCTCTACAGGAAGTAGGGGTGGGTCTTTGTCTTTCTACAGGAAGGAGCGGCAGGTCTTTGTCTCTTCAGTAAATGAGTGTGGGTCTTTGTTTCTACAGGAAGTAGGGGCGGGCCTTTGTCGACAGGAAGTAGGGGTGGGTCTTTGTCTCTACAGGAAGTAGGGGCGGGCCTTTGTCTCATCAGGAAGTGGGGGTGGGTCTTTGTCTCTACAGGAAGTAGGGGCCGACCTTTGTCTCTACAGGAAGTAGGGGTGGGTCTTTGTCTTTCTACAGGAAGGTGGGGCAGGTCTTCGTCTCTACAGTAAATGAGTGTGGGTCTTTGTTTCTACAGGAAGTAGGGGCGAGTCTTTGTCTCTACAGGAAGTGAGGGCAGGTCTTTGTCTTTACAGGAAGTGGGGTGGGTGTTTGTCTCTACAGCAAGTGAGGGCGGGTCTTTGTCTTTACAGGAAGTAGGGGTGGGTCTTTGTCTCTACAGGAAATAGGGGTGGGTCTTTGTCTACAGGAAGGAGGGGTGGGCCTTTGTCTTTACAGGACGTAGGGGTGGGTCTTTGTCTCTACATGAAGAAGGGGCGGGTCTTTGTCGCTACAGGAAGTAGGGGCTGGCCTTTGTCTACAGGAAGTAGGGGTGGGTCTTTGTCTTTCTACAGGAAGGAGGAGCAGATCTTTGTTTCTACAGTAAATGAGTGTGGGTCTTTGTTTCTACAGAAAGTAGGGGCAGGCCTTTGTCTACAGGAAGTAGAGGTGGGTCTTTGTCTCTACATGAAGTTGGGTTCGGGCCTTTGTCTCTTCAGGAAGTAGGGGTGGGTCTTTGTCTCTACAGGATCGAGGGGCGAACCTATGTCTCTACAGGAAGTAGGGGTGGGTCTTTGTCTCTACAGGAAGGAGGGTGTCACGGGGCAGTTTTAGAAATACAGGGGATGAGGAACCTATTCTCCTGAACTGCCCCTAAGGCTAAGGGAGGGCCCTGTCTTACCTTAACTTGGGGGTACACTTAAAGGTAGTGATGCCCAAGCCACTGACCTGTCCCTGTCTCCTATTTAGCCCTGAGCTTAACCCACCAACCCCCTTCCCAGGGAATAATGTGAATTACACCAAAACAACAAAAGGAAAGACACACCTGGGGTAAAATCAACTAAACACTTAGCTTTCTCTGCTGTGATGCACCACACAGCAGAGTAAGGCACCAGATCTGGGAATTAGCAGAAGTACCACTGTGCTGCGCTCAGCAGCTCCTGGCTCCAGCTTGGTTGGTTTCCAAAGGAAGCAATATCACCAACAGTCAGCTGAGGCCTCAGGTGACCTTTTAAAGGATGAAGGGAGTGGTCACAGCCTTCTCCTGAAAAGCCAGAAGCAATGCAATTACACCAGCGGCCACGGGGGGGAAAGACTGACATTAACTCCTGATGGCCTGAAAGGAAAAAGATTTTAGAATGCAGAGAGAGATCTGCCACAGATCCAAACGTGGATCGTGACAGAGGGGCGGGCCTTTGTCTACAGGAAGGAGGGGCAGGTCTTTTTCTCTCTACAGGAAGTAGGGGCTGGTCTTTTTCTCTCTACAGGAAGTAGGGGTTGTTCTTTTTCTCCCTGCTCTTGCTTTTCAGGCAATCTGCATATGGCCAGAGATACTGACTTTCAGTTTGTTCCTTTTTACAATGGCAGAAATAGTGTATACAGGGAAGTTATGAAAAGGAAGTCAATAGTGATGGCAGAAAGCTGATGATGTAGAAGAACTGTTGGCTCAAAAAGAAAAGTTGTGAATTTACAGGGCTTGAGAATAGGGACATATTAGACTAGTATGTTAACCAAGAGCACTTTTGGGAGATGACTATACTTTTTCTTTTTTTTTTATGAATCTGTGAATAACTCAATATCTCATGGGCACATTATCTTCAAATCAAGTACATAGTAGTATTTTTAATTGATGTAGAAGGGAAAAATATATACTATATTTTGCGTATCCATAAGGAAAGAATTTAATGTAACAGAAAGCTACATTTCTTGGTTAGGGAGAGCCTCCCGAGATCGGTTAGTCACATCAGCTGACTTTTAAAGCACAACCCTTCACTCCATCCTCTGAACTCACTGTTGGCTGTGTAGGAGAAAAACGTCACATGCATAAGGTTTAACGAGGTGATATAAAATGTTAGTGATGTTTTGGAGCAAGATATGCCAAAGATGGTGTGATGCTGTCACACTTGGACCAGAAGTCCCAGGCGACTGACACTTAAGGGTCTTTGATCTTGGGCTGAAAAGGGATTTACAGCAATTAGGCAGATGCTGTGCCAGTCATAGCTTAAGTGAGTTTAGCACTATAGCATCCCACAAAAGCAGACAGCCAGCGGGCGTTACTGTATATGGGGTCTCTGCTGGGACTTCTTACCCTAAAGCAACACAATGCTTTTCATTTCCGTTGGTTGGCAGCCACCCAGCTATACGGCTCGTGTTTTTAATGACATTAAGATCTATAACACATTTAATACTCTCCTGGATGGTGACATAACACATTCTTGCTGGCTGTGAGTTAAAGGTTTCCATGCTCAAAATCTTTTATATAGGGAGAACACAGAATGAACATGAGAAATCAAGCCAGAAATGATCATATATTTCCACTTGTGATGCAGTGACCTCTGTTACAGCTAGGGGGTGCTGTATGTGCTCCTCAGGATATGCATGTGGGCGTTTCCTTGATTGTGATGGTGAAACAGTGACCGGCATGATTGTAAATGGCCGGTATGGGTCGCAGAAGTCATCTGCGCGTTAAGCCCAAAATGATGTTGTTGTGCTGGGACTTGTAGTCCATGAGTTTATTTACCTATAATGGGGGCTTATAGGGCTAGTCGGAGAGCTGGGCGGGATCGGCTAGCCACACATACACCGCCCACATATGGACGTGTTTGAGATATATAATGTGACTGAGGTCTGGTCACAGGGTCGTGTGTTTTGAACCTGAGTGGTCAGAGTGCAAGGTCCTGGAAGGCCTGTGTGTTGGGAATTGCTAACTTCCTGAAGAGCACATGGTGAGGCCTTGGACCTGGAAGCCGGTGTGTTGGGAGGTCCTGGGAGTAGGATTGGATCCCTGAATAGCACCCAGTGAGGCCGGTGTGTTTGGAGGTCCAGGGAGTAGGATCGGATCCCTGAATAGCACCCGGTGAGGCCTGTGTGTTGGATGGTCCCAGGGGGGACAGACGTCCTGAATAGCAACCGGAGAGGCCATGTGTGAGCAGAGTCTGTGACGGCCTGCGTTGGGGGAGCTACCGACCTTCTGAGGGTCTAGACTGTCAGGAGTGCCCTGGTCTCAAGGACGGTGATCCCAGCAAGGCAGCTTCCCTGGGAGAGAGAACTGACAAAGAGTCGGCGTCTGGAGCAGGAGCTCCTGTTAGGTACCTCCACAGACTGTTGGTGCTTGTTATGTTCTGTGAACATTAATGAACTGTTTGGCATGCGGTCGCCCACGGTCACTGGACAGAGAGTTTCGGCGTATTTAGGGACTGCAAGTTAAGGCCATATCTTGTAAAGTTCTATGGACTATGTGATGTATAACATATCCCACAGCGGTTTATGATGGCATAATAAACTGCATAGACTGTTTTATGTGCAAAAACGTGCCTGTCTACGTTAATCCCGTGCCAAGCGAGTGTCCCCCAACACAGGCAGCAAGCGCTGCACTACACACTGTATTAAGTTTACATCTGTTATATAGTACCAAATGTACCGTATATACTCGCGTATAAGCCGAGATTTTCAGCCCATTTTTTAAGGCTGAAAGTCTCCCTCTCGGCTTATACTCGAGTCATATGCCAGGGGGTCGGGGTGTCAGATCATACTTACCCCTCCGCCGGCGCGTCTCTGCAGCCCCCCTGCCTCTCCCACGATCTCAGGCTCCTTCCTGCAGCTGTCACATGGTACCGCTCATTACAGTCATGAATATGCACATATTCATGACTGTAATGAGCGGTACCACGTGACCGCTGTAGGAAGGAAGAGCTGCGGGAGAAGAGCAAGGGCTGCAGAGACGCGCCGGCGGAGGGCTGAGTATATGCGATATTTACCTGTCCCCGTTCCACCGCTGCTCGCCGCTGTGTCCTCGCGTCCTCTAGCTGTGAATGTTCAGGCAGAGGGCGCTATGACATAGTTAGTAAGCGCCGCACCCTCTGCCTGAGCGCTCACTGACAAGAGGACCCGGAAGACGGAGCAGCGTTCAGCGGTGGACCAGGGACAGGTAAATATTTCAGGTGCCGGGGCTCTGAGCCAGCGGTGACACCGGCACCTGTCCCCCATAACGCGCTGGTGTCCCTGCCTGCTCAGAGGACACCGGCACCTGGCCCCCAGGCGACGAGAGGTGAGTATGTCATTTTTTTTTTCGTTGCGGCAGCATAAGGGGCCTATACTATGGGGCATAATCCATGGAGCATATGGGGCATAATCCAGGGAGCATATGGGGCATAATCCAGGGAGCATATGGGGCATAATCCATGGAGCATAATCTAGGGAGCATATGGGGCATAATCTAGGAAGTATATGGGGCATAATCCAGGGAGCATATGGGGCATAATCCAGGGAGCATATGGGTCATAATTTAGGGAGCATATGGGGCATAATCTAGGGTGCATATGGGGCATAATCTATGGAGCATCATATGGGGGCATAATCTATAGGGCATAATCTATGGAGCCTTTTAGGGGGGGCATAATCTATGGAGCATTTTAGGGGGGCATAATCTATGGAGCCCTTTGGGGGGGCATAATCTATGGAGCATCATATGGGGCATAAAATATATGGAGCATTTTATGGGGGCATAACTTTTATGGAGCAGCATATGGGGCATATTATTCTCTGGAGCATCTTATGGGGCCATTATTAACCTTTATGGAACTTTATATGATAGTATTTTGTATGGAGCATCTTATGGGCCCATCATTAACTGAATGGAGAATTATATCGGGCTCCTGATTCAATATGGATATTCAAAAACATTTAACCTACTGATGTCTCAATTAATTTTACTTTTATTGGCATCTATTTTTATTTTTGTAATTTACCAGTAGCTGCTGCATTTTCCACCCTAGGCTTATACGCGAGTCAATAAGTTTTCCCAGTTTTTTGTGGCAAAATTAGGGGGGCCGGCTTATACATGGGTCGGCTTATACATGAGTATATACGGTAATTGTTAGTGTTTACAGATATTATGATTTTAATTTTTTTTTCAATAATTTTATGATTAGTCTATCAACACAAAATTTTTCAGACACCTGGAGTAATATATAAGTACTTACATTGAGTGTTCATGTACTCATGTGAAATACATCAGGTATTCTAAGGTGGTGTGAACCTCTCTGATCCGCCGTTCAATCTAATCACCTCGCTCATACACACACACACACACACACACACGTGCTACTTTCGCAAGAAGTATATGAATTAGACTACTGTTTATTTTGCAGTTTGTCATCATGGAGACGCAGCAATCTGTCCAGGAGCTGTAAAACAAATGGCAGAATGTGCTAACTTGATATGCAAATTGCCTCTTCAGAGAAAAAGAGGACTTGAACTCTATAGTGCCACCTGTTGGAAGTAGCGATCCTACAAGTCACAATCAACCCTTTAACGAGTCTTTCTATATGACTTTGGATAAACTCGTTAAAGGGTTGATTGTGACTTGTAGGATCGCTACTTCCAACAGGTGGCGCTATAGAGTTCAAGTCCTCTTTTTCTCTGAAGAGGCAATTTGCATATAAAATTTCCCAGAGGAGCATTGCACGGTGAATAAGCCTCCTTTAACTTTGACAAGCCAGAGCTGGTATGTCATTCTCCACAAGGAGAAACCTTACCCCATAGACCTCTGTGCTAACTTAGGAAGTTATCTCCTACCCTCAGGATTCTCAGGACAGTTGCAAAGTTGGGACAACCCCTTTAAGTCGTACCAAGCCTGCCTGTCAGTGTCCGAACAGTGCTCTGCACGCTCAGCTTTGTTTGACAAGCTGTGTACAAGTTGAATCTTCATTTCCAAGACCCTCGACTTTAAATAGGCTGAAGGGTTCTTTCCAAAGAAAACTTCTGTAAGGCTGTGTTGTCTTTTTCTGGTTGTTACACTGATTTTTTTTAATCTTTTTATGTTTGTATTGAGTTTTCTGGCATCACACACACAAACAACATTACATGGAAGATTTCTCAAGAACAACACATGTAGGACTCTGGTATCTCCTAAAATGTTTTTTTTTTCTGTTCTTAGAGAAGGTCAGGCTCTTTTCATTACTAGATGGATTTAATTGAATAATTTTACTTGCAAAATATTTACTGCGGTGAGAGGTTGCTTATAATATGTCCATAAGACAACAAATACTTTATTGATTGCATTTAATTTCTTTTAGGAACACTAATAACTGCTTCTATAGGGCAGTCACCCAGCTTTCTCAGATTCCTGAATTGTAAATGTACCCAGTTACGCTACATGTCATCCCTTATTTCTATATTGCTTAATGACGAGGCGAGGCAGATTTGCGTTTTTGTTGAAACTCCTTAACAATTTCTTTAACAGATGGAATGGCTTTCACTCTTTGACAATGTCCTTCCCTACTGGCCATACACATCATATAGCCATCCGCCCTATGAGTGTTCGACAAACAAATATTTCTTCCAGATCCTCCATTGACACTAGAGGTTTGCTTGGCCGAGTGTGTTCACAGGGGGATGACATTGTCAGACTCCTATAGCAACTTTTCTCTCCGAGAATCAGATAACTGGTCAAATGTGTGATCCTTATTTCCCCCCAACATCCAGTGTCAGGAAAGTGTTGGGAGGTCACTATAAATTCTAGATGGTCTCACAGTCCCATCGAAATTAGAGGGTTTTCCCAACAAACATTTAATATGTGCAGTCAGCTTCAGTCAAGCCTAGATAATGCAATATAATACAAAGCTAATCCATATACGCCACTGTATCGTGGATGCTATAGTTTTATATGTCTCAGATCAGTCACATTTGTTTCTTCTACATTCCTATGGAATCTAAGAAAGGAGTTGCGGCATCTTTCATCTCCGCTTGTACTATTAGCATTGCTTCTACAGACCAAAGACACAACAATTCCATGAAGGACCATGGTGTGACGCTATACAGGTTATATGCACACACGTCTTATTGAGGCCAACACCAACAACCTATGACATTACGTTGGCACGTTGGAACCTATATGGATGGATTTTTACACATTGTTGTGGAGGATGAGCCAACTCCTGGCACTAAAGCGAAAACCCAAGAATGAGCAATATAGTAGGCATGTGTAGCTGGCACCGTTTACACTATTACTCAGTGTCTCATAAATATGTGGTAAATCTATGAGTCATATATGTATTATCATGGAGCAGTCAGTGAGTGATATATCGCACACTATAAAGACTTCTACTTCATACATCTTGGGGTACAATATCTCATTGTGGTTATAGTCTGGAATGAATCAAACCTCTATAAATTACTGAGCTTTGAGGTTGAAGACGATCTTTGTTCTCAGCCATTATCTGAAAAGTCTCATAGATACAGAGCAAATGTGAGGTGAAGAAGTATTACATATGGATTCATTCAGACCTTGAGTACCTGGGGAGGCAAGTTTTGCAGAGAGCCTCTGACTATCTTCCTCATTAAATGCCTCTGATGGGAGAGTTGGTGGTACGTATATGCTGATAATGTATGATGGCCCAGCCTTAACTTAGGCAGTAAGAGTCCGAAAGCTGGGTTTTCCATTGCTGAGGCCGCTACCAATAATGAGAACAGAGAGCCTGTGTCAGCAGTTTGGAGCTGAACGGCAAACTAGCATGCATCCTAGCTCTTAATTTAGGCCTCATTCATACGCCCCCGTTCACAAACGTAGTTTGTCCCATGTTTTTCACAGGTACGAATAATTAACATTTTAGTCTATGTAGCTGTTTGCATTTCTTTTTTATGGACTGTGTATCTGCAAAATCACCCATGCAGCATTTTTTAATGGGTAGAAGATTAGCATTTCTATTTCTTGCATACAAGAAAATCATTATTGGTAAAAACTGACTCCCGGACCAAACACCGATTAATATCTGATCCAAAACCGTGATGAAAAACTTTCCAATAGTTTTCATTCTCGTGCATGAAAATAAAAGACATGAATGAGGCTTAAGGCTATGTGCACATGTTGCAGAATTTCCACGGAAATTTCCCTGGCAATCCCGCAACTTACTGCGGCGGGAAATACGCATTTTATAGGTATGCGTATTCCAGCTAAAAACTAGCGTTTTGGAAGCGTAATTAGCTTGCAGAATTCTAGCGTTTTCCAAGCGATCTGTAGCATCGCTTGGAAAACTGATTGACAGGTTGGTCACACGAGTCAAACATAGTGTTTGACAAGTGTGAGCAACTTTTTACTATTGATGCCGCCTATGCCGCATCAATAGTAAAAAGATCTAATGTTAAAAATAATTAAAAAAATAAAAAATCGTGCTATTCTCACCTTCCGGTGGCCCCCGCAGCCTTCCTGGTCCTCAGCGACGCTCCCGGCCAATCCCGTTCCCAGGCGTCCTTAGCGACAATGACCCCAGATGACTTAGCATCACGCGAGACCGCTACGTCATCTGGGGTCATTGTCGCTAAGGACGCCTGGGAACGGGATTGGCCGGGAGCGTCGCTGAGAGGCGGGAAAGCTGCGGGGGGCGCCGGAAGGTGAGAATATCATTATTTTTTATTTTAATTATTGTTTTAACATGGATATGGTACCCAGGGCCTGGAGGAGAGTGTCCTCTCCTCCAGACCCTGGGTACCAACCGCACATGAACCGCTCACTTTGCGCATGGTGGGCATAGCCACATGCGGAAAGTAAGCGGCTCAATGCATTTCTATGGCGGCAGAATCGCCGCAATTCCGCAAAAAGAATGGGCATGCTGCGTATTTTTCCACTATACGATTCCGCTGCGGAAAAACACGCAACATGTGCACAGCATTGCGGAATCCCATAGAATATAATGAGTTGCGTTGGGTAAGCGTTTTTGCCGCTAAGAATCCGCAACGTGTGCACATAGCCTTAGAGTCTAGCCTCATCAACTGCCTTGCCCAGTGTGTAGCATAGTCTTTCTGCACTCATTGTCAGAGCAACTAAAAATGATGGCGTTGCACAGGGGTACGTGCACACAGGTCATATATGTAGAGTATTACTATACTTGCATTCTTGATGACATTTTATGAGATCTCATGTTCACACTGCAGAGAAAATAGAGAGGCTCTGAGGATTTCAAATCCACAAAATGCAATATCAGTGAAATCTGTACCATTTAGTGAAGATTTTGTGGCTGTGAATTTGCAACAGAAAAGTCTTGAACTGCCGTATCCTATATAGCTCCTTCACGTGACGGAAGTTCTCAGACAAGACTGCAACTCAATACCATTTTAGAGCTGTGATTTTGGTGTAAAGCCAGGCAGCTTGCCATTGCTGTTTTACTGCAAGAGAATTACATGCGACTTGTGACCAGAGACAGAAAACCGATCAAATATGGATACCAGTAGGGTTCAGGTCACAGTGCGACGTCACAGGAAATCAGAAGATGCAATGTGACATGAGGGTCGCACAATTTTGCCTGAATTGGACAGGGACTATTCACTTTCCATAGAGCCTTTGCGCTCTGTTTTTCCAGATTCATTACTTGAGGCTGATGAAGGTGGTGCCCAAAGTGGTAGAAAGGTGTAATGTAGGAAGAAAGTCATACCTGATATTAGAAAAAAAAATTCCATCCTTATTAGATGTTGTCTTTAATAAAAAGCAATGTGGAGACTTCCTGTCTTTGGGATATTGCTAGCACAGGGCTGCAATGCGTTAATATATAATACTTCATGTTACCGTCTGCTGTAACACAAATATACAGAGAAGACCAGCTCCTCTGAGCCGTCTTGTGGTACTGTATATTTGTAGTAGATAGCAGAGGCTAGAGTGACATTTTAATGTGACTGGCGCTTACACCTAGAACTTTGTACAATGTTGGATCTTTGCAGCTTCGAACTTTTCACTCTGTGCGGGTTTCGGGGGTGGATGTGGGGGACTTTTCTATAGTTTGTTCAGCTGCTTGGCTCTCCAGGAGCGACCATCCCAGTGGCTGTTGTTTAATCCTTTTCCTTAGAGTGCTAGCTCTGCCGCATAGTACAGACGATGCTGTATTTATAACCCCGGCTTGTAGTTTTGTACTGTAAGACCCTGAATTCCTGCAGACGCTATATGCCAATGTGGAATCATTTGGTTCTTCAGACAAAGAACAATGACTCTTGTGAAAGTTGCTTTGTCTGTGGTGATTACATCAGCTGTGTGCCCTCCTAAACCGCAAACCCGCCACTAAATGGTAAATTAGTTTATATTGGAAATCTTCATTTTTTTATTGCTTTTTTTTTTAGACTGTAGAAATGAGAAGTCAACTTGGTAGCCACACTCCTATAACCTATGAGCACCTATGCTCAGGTGGTAGCATGGATGATTGGCTTCTCTGTTTTACCCCTTACCATGCAAAGCTAAAACAATCCCGCTAGCGATCTCATTAGTATGCAACGCTAACGAGATCACTAGCGGGATTGTTTAGTGTGGCAGTACCTTAAGTACTTGTGCCATTATGGGCCGGCTGCCATAACTTAATACAGGAGAGGATCAGATGTCTTGAGGCAGCTGCCGGGAACCCATATCTCTCCCATCTAAATGAGCTACAATGAACACTTTGTAAGCCTTTATCTCAACAAAGTTAAACTTTTCTCTGCTAGTTCACTGATCCCTGGATTGTAGAATGGAGGATTGAGTGTCAGACAAATGACAGATGACCAGAAACTTGATCCATCTTCTAAATCTCTTTTTCCGGGATCCCTACAGTCCCAGACAACAGGGGTAATATCAAGATAAGGCTGTTGCCATTGAGGAAATTGTAGGCTCTGCACAGTTCAAGAGCACAGCAAATAGAATAGAGCTCTTTTTGGAAACCCAGTGACATACAGGTGTACCCCACATTATGGCCTAAATCTTACATTGACAAAAAAAACATAATTTGCTCAGAATCTAGTTTCCAGTTGATAACTAGCTACATGTCAGATTCACGCAACAGATGACTGGAATTGAATCTAGTGTCTGCAGATGCTTCAGATGTGTTCAGATGATGCCGTCCTTTCTGTCTCATGGCATCAAGCTCCTTTTTAAAAGCGGTCACGAGCTATACCTACATAAATGCCATTGCTTGTTCAGAGCATGCTGGGAGTTGTAGTGTATATTTTGCATTGTTGAATTATATTTCCCAGCATGCAGTAGCAGCGCATAGTCCAATCATAGCAAGTAGACTACCAGAGAGGACTATGGACCTATATCAGCCCCAGTCTTTAGAGATGCAATTATGTATTTGATGGATTAATACCAACAATCCCCACTGTTGTCACACAGACATCACTGTGTCAGCAAATAATCTATGTGACATATTCACTCTGAAGAATGTAATGAATGTGGCTACTTGCCCTCAGTCCTGATACATTGTACCAACACTGGCAAAGTGGGATTTTCCCAGTAAAGAGTCAATTACTGTAAACATCCTGTCAACTAGAAATATTCCTCACCGAGCTTAAGTATTAGAGCCCCTGACCAATGGTGGCTTTGGCGGCTCAATCTTACCCTATAGCCATTATAATGATATGGGGAGGGCGGAGAGAAAAACAAAAATACTCATAGAAATCTCACTCAGCAAAACAAATGCCTCTCCCTGTTGCTATGGTGATGGCAGCATCCTATACATCTATAGTATCATTACCTATGGATTATTATGGGAAAATAATAAAACCTAATGTAAGAAGCTTGAAGGGGCTTGTAAATTAGTCTACATGCCATGCAGATGCTGTAAGCTTATGCTTAAAGCTTTTTTTTGTGGGGGTGGACTTTTTAACCATTTGCCTACCTTTTTATTCCCTGTAACATTGTAACTTTATATTAATTGAGTTTGTCCAAAATTAGCAACTTTAGAATTCTTTTCATTATAGTGAAAGAAAAAGATGGTAAATGTAAAACAGAAGTTGTGCATGTCTTATCTTATCAGCTAACATTTTGAGGGTAGTACTATTTGTACATTATAATTGAGAAAGTTTATTTGCAGACCTATGTAAAAACAAAGATAACACCAATATTGCATAGAGTTGTAATGATTGCCCAGTTATTACCAACCCCATCGCCAGGATAGTTTTGCTCACCTTTCCAGGCTCACCTGCTTCCTTCTTGATACCGGATGGATATCCCTTGTGGTCTGCTCGCCAAGATTAATCTCTGTTCGCCCAAAAAATTCTCCAGTTCAAAGAATAATAATAATGATTAAAAAAATCCTTGTTGTTTATTTATGGCAGCGCTGCATTTTTTGCTGCAGTTGCAAGCTGTTATTGTACTCGCATGTCTGCGCTATTGAGCAGGACAGGACGTTACCTGCTGCCTTGGCACAAGCTGTTCCGAATTTCATTCCTGGATGCAGAGCCCATCTTATTCCTCTCTGCGAGGTTCCTCCTGACAGCCTTATTTGAACCTGAGCTCCTCCGTTCTTTTGTGGTGAAATTACATGATCTGGAAAGAGTAAGAGAGAGGGAGAGAAAAAAAAAAGTAAAGTTGTACCCAGCATGTTAAAA